>CM037011.1:9547150-10147150 GCA_020875875.1 Dioscorea alata
ATCAAAACTAAAATTCTATGTTTTCTTTTTGCAATATCTCCTATTTTGAATCAAAGCTGTAATCCTCTGTTTTTTTTAATGTCTCCTATTTTCATATTTGAATCAAAACCCTTACCATATGTTTCTTTTAGGAACATGTCATATTTTTCAATTAAAACTCAAAGCTATGTTTTCTCTTCGTATGTCTCATATTTTTTAGTTTTGAATCAAAACCTTAATCGTATATTTTGCTTTTGTAATAGCTCCTTTGAATAAAAATCCTAATCCTAATCCTATGTTTTCTGTTCAAAATGTTCCTATTTTTTAATCAAAACATAATCTTTTTCTTTTGGAATGTCTCATATTTTTCAATCAAAACCTTAATCCTATATTTCTTTTTGGAATGTTTTCGGAATATCTCCTAATTCTATGATTATTCATCTACAGCGTCAAGAACCCTCAACAACAACAGTGCCTACATTACCCACTATTATATCTCTGGTGGCGTTGGAGTCTCCTCCAGCTTCATCGACATGCTAGTAACATAGTATTATGGTTTGATTAAAAAATGCCAAACATTCAGATAAAAAAAAGAAAGGGTTTGGTTTTATTTTAAAAAAAAAAAGAAACATTCTGAAAAGAAAACATAGGTTAGATTTTGATTATAAACTACTAAATAGAGAGATTTAATAAAAGAAATATAAGATTCAAGTTTCAATTGAAGATTAGTGGAGACATTCTGAAAAGAAAACAGATGATTCGGGTATTTATTTAAATATAGTTGGTATTCCGAAAGAAAATATACAATTAGGGTTTTGGTTACAAAATAGCAGACATTCACAAAAGAAAACATAGGTTAGGTTTTGATTCAAAAATAGGGATCATTAAAAAAAGAAAATATAGGATTATTATTTTGATTGAAAGATAGGAGACATTCCTAAAAGAAAACATAGATTATAATTTTTATTCAAAAAATAGTAGCCATTCCAAAAAAAAACATAGGATTTGGGTTTTGATAAAAAAATTAGCAGAGATTCCCAAAGCAAAAAATAGGATTACAGTTTCGATTAAAAATACTGTGACATTCCTTAAAGAAGACAAGAATAGATTTTTTATTTGAAACTCAAAAATAGGACACATTTCAGAAAGAAAACATAGAATTACGGTTTTGATTTCAAAATAGCAGACATTCCAAAAATAGAATAAAAGATTGCTTTTTTGATTGAAAAATAGCAGACATTATGAAAGAAACGTTGCTTAGGGTTTTCATTCAAACTGATAAATAGAAGATATTAAGATAAGAAAACAAAAGGTTCGGGTATTGACTGAAAGATAGGAGACATTACCCAGAAGAAAATACAGGATTAGGATTTTGAATAAAATATAGTGGGCATGTAGAAGATAAACATTTGATTAGGGGTTTATTCAAAACTAAAAAATAGGACACGTTACAGTAGGAAAACATAGGATTAAGATTTTGATTAAAAATAGTAGACATTTGAAAAGAAACATCGAATTAGTGTTTTGATTAAAAATAGTAGGCATTCAAAAAAAAAAAAAAAAATAGGATTACGGTTTTGATTCAAAAGTAGGAGCCATTCTAAAAATCAAATGTAGGATTATGGTATTGATTTAAAAATATGATTCACTACAAAAAACATAGGATTATTGCTTGATTAAAAAAAATAGGACATTCCAATAGAAATGAAAGTATTAGCTTTTGAATAAAAAATGATAAATATGAGACATTAAGAAAACATATGATTCGGGTTTTGATTAAAAGATAGGAGACATTATGAAAAGAAAACATAGGATTAGTATTTTTATTCAAAAATTGGAGGCATTACGAAAATAAAACATAGTATTAGGGTTTTGATTAAAAATTAGCAGAGATTCCCAAACAAAGATAGGGATTATGGTTTTGATTCAAAAAATGATACACTCTGATAATAAAACAAAGGATTAGTGTTTTGATTTAAAACTAAAAATAGGACACATTCCGAAAAGAAACCTTTAGATTAGGATTTTGATTAAAAATAACAGACATTGCGAAAAGAAGAAAAGGATTAGGTTTTTGATTGAAAAATAAGATATATTGAAAAAGGATAACATAATAATGGTGTTTGATTAAAAGATAGGAGATATTCCAAAAGGAAAACATAGGATTATGTTTTGATTCAAACATAATAGGCATATCAAAAAAAAAATACATGATTAGTGTTTTGATTCAAAACTGAAAAATTGGACGCATTATTATAAGATAACATAGGATTAGGGTTTTGCTTCAAAAAAAGTAAACATTATGAAAAGAAAACATAGAATTAAGGTTTTCATTCAAAAATAGTAGACATTCACAAAAGTAAAAATAGGATTATTTTTTTGATTAAAAAATGGGAGCCATTCCGAAATAAAAACATAGGGTTGGGCTTTCAATTGAAAATATGAGACATTACCGAAATAAAACATAGGATTATTCTTTTAATTAAAAAATAGTAGACATTCGGAAAGAAAAGGATTACGTTTTGAATGAGAACTGATAAATAGTAGACATTAGGAAAAAGAAAACATAAGAGTCAGGTTTTGATTGAAAGAATGGAGATCTTCACAAAACAAACACAGGATTAGGATTTTTATTCAAAAATTGGAGGCATTGCGAAAAGAAAAATAAGTTTAGGATTTTGATTACAAAAATGCAAAATTTGAAAAGGAAATCCAGGATTAGGGTTTTGATTTAAAAGTAGGAGACTTTGCTATAAAAAAACATAGGATTAGCATTTTGATTTAAAACCAAAAAATAAGGAACATTTCCGAATAAAAACATAGGTTTAGGGTTTTCATTAAGAAATAGTAGACATTACAAAAATAAAACCATTGGATTAGGGTTTTGATTCGACAATAGCAGTTGTTGCGAAAAAAAACATAGGATTAGGGTTTGATTAAAATATAGGAGATATTCTGAAAAGAAAATATACGATTATGGTTTTGATTGAAAAAAAGAGACATTTTAAAAATAAAACATAGGATTAGTCTTTTCATTAAAAACTGATAAATAGGTGGCATTACGAAAAGAAAAAGAAGAATTAGTATTTTGATTGAAAAATAGGAGGCATTACCAAAAGAAAACATAGGATTAGGGTTGTAATTAAAAGTTAGGAGACATTCCGGAAAGAAGAAATAAGATTATGGTTTTGATTCACATATAGTAGGCATTCCAAAAAGAAAATATAGGATAATGGTTTTGATTGAAAAATTGGAGACATTACTATAACAATCATAGGGTTAGGGTTTTGAATAAAAATGGGTGACAGTACTATAAGAAGATATAGGATTAGAGTTTTGATTCAAAAATAGTAGACATTTCTACAAGAAAACATAGGATTAGGGTTTTAACTGAAAATTATGAGATATTTCCAAAAGATTACATAGGATTATGATATTTATTGAAAAATAAGAGACATTATTATAATAAAATATAGGGTTAACATTTTGATTAAAAACCAAAAAATATGGGGCATTTCCAAAATAAACATTAAATTAATGTTTTTATTCAAAAATAGGAGACATTGAGAAAAGAAAACATTGAATTTGTGTTTTGATTGAAAAATATGAGTCATTCCGAAAGAAAAATAGGATTAACGTTTTAATTCAAATATAGGATTAATGTTTTGATTTAAAAATATGATATATTACTATAAGAAAACATAGGACTAGTGTTTGAATGAAAAATTGGAGATATTAATATAAGAAAACGTAGGATTTGGGTTTTGATTCAGAAATAGTCGTCATTCTTAAAAGAAAATATAGGATTACGGTTTTGATTCAAATATAGTAGGCAACATTACTATAATAAAGGATTAGGGTTTTGATTAAAAATTTGCAGACATTACCAAAACAAAGTATAGTATTATGGTTTTGACTGAAAAATGAGACTTTATAAAAAAAAATAAAAATAAAGGATTAAGGTTCTGATTCAAACTTTAAAAATAGGACACATTGCGAAAGGAAAACATAGGATTAGTGTTTTCATTAAAAACTAACAGATATTACAAAATGAAAATAAAGGTTTAGGTTTTTTATTGAAAGATAGGAGAAACTTTGGAAAGAAAACATAGGTTAGGGTTTTGATTCAAAACTGATAAAGAAGAGACATTAAGAAAAGAAAGCATTGGATTAAGGTTTTGTTTGCAAAATAGGAGACATTCCAAAACGAAAAAAAAAAGGATTAGGGTTTTGATTCAAAAATAGTATACATTCCAAAAAGAAAACATAGGATTAGGGTTTTAATTGAAATACAGTAGACATTTTGAAAAGAAAACGAAGGATTAGGGTTTTGATTGATAAATAGGAGACATTCCGAAAATAAAACATAGGATATCTTTTGCATAAAAATAGAAACATTCATAAAAGAAAACATAAGACTAAGGTTTTGATCAAAAAATAGGAAGCATTAAAAAAACACTTAAGATTAGGTTTTGATTAAAAAACATGAGTCATTATGAAAAGAAAACATAGGATTCGGCTTTGTTTGCAAAATAGGAGACATTCCGTAAACAAAATATAGATTAAATTTTTGATTCACATATAGTAGGCATTCCAAAAGGGAAAACATAGGATTAGGGTTTTGGCTAAAAAATAGAAGATATTATTATAAGAAACACTGGATAAGTGCTTTGGTTGATAAACAAGTGACATTAGTATAGAGAACACAGGATTATGTTTTTGAATGAAAAATGGGAAACATTTAATGCAAGAACAACATATGATTAGGGTTTTGATTAAAAAATAATAGACATTCTGAAACGAAAATATAGGATTAGGGTTTTGATTGAAAGATATTAGACATTTCGAAAAGGAAAATTAGACAAGGGTTTTGATTAAAAAAAAAAACTAGGAGATATTAGTATAATAAAAATGGGATTAGAGTTATGACTAAATAAAAAAAAAAAATAGGGGCATTTCCATAAGAAATCTTTATGATTTCCATTTGATTCAAAAATATGAGCCGTTCCAAAAGGAAAATATAGGATTAGTGTTTAATACAAAACATGAGACATTCTGGAAAAGAAATATAGGATCAGGGTTTTTTGATTGAAAACTAGTAGACATTTTGAAAAGAAAACATAGGATTAGGGTTTTGATTAAAAATAGGAGACATTCCAAAACTATAGCATAGGATTAGGGTTTTGATTGAAAAACGATAAATAGAAGACATTCCGTAAGTGTTTTAATTGAAAAATATGAGGCATTGCAAAAAGAAAACATATGATTAGTGTTTTGATTCAAATATAGTAGCCATTCCGAAAGGAAAACATATGATTTGTGTTTTGATTGAAAAATAGGAGCATTACTATAACAAAAGAAAGGATTAGGGTTTTGATTAAAAAATAGTACACAATCCGAAATGACAACATAGAATAAGGGTCTTGATTGAAAAATATGAGACATTATGAAATGAAAACATAGGGTTAAGTTTTTGATTGAAAATATATCACTATAAGAAAATATAGGATTAGGGTTTAAAAAAAAATAGTAGACATTACAAAATGGAAAGAAATGCTTATGGTTTTGATTCAAAAATAGGAGACATTCGGAAAAGAAAACATAGGATTAGTGTTTAGATTAAAAAATATGAGACATTACTATAAGAAAATATAGGATTAAT
This sequence comes from Dioscorea alata, assembly GCA_020875875.1. Classification (NCBI taxonomy): domain Eukaryota; kingdom Viridiplantae; phylum Streptophyta; class Magnoliopsida; order Dioscoreales; family Dioscoreaceae; genus Dioscorea; species Dioscorea alata. The sequence continues at coordinate 9,552,792 of CM037011.1, forward strand.
GTTTTGATTCAAAAATAGCACAAAATCAGAAAAGAAAAGAAATTATTAGTTTTTTAATTGAAAAATATTAGACATTCTAAAAAGTAAAGCATAGGTTAGGGTTTTAATTGAAAACAAAGGATTAGGTTTTTGATTGAAAATATATTACTATAAGAAAACATAGGACTAGTGTTTCGATTAAAAACCTAAAAATATGGGACATTTCCAAAAGATAACATGGTATTAGTGTTTTGATTCAAAAATAGTAGACATTCCCAGAAGAAAACTTAAGATTACGGTTTTGACAAAAAAAATAGGAGACATTTCTGAAAGAAAACATAGAATTAGTATTTTGATTATAAAATAAGAGACATTACGAAAAGAAAACATAAGATTAGGGTTTTGATTTGAAAAAATGAGACATTTCAAAAAAGAAATATAGGATTCAGGTTTTAATTAAAAGATAGGATTAGTAATGTTTTCATTTGGAAATGCCTCTTTTTTCTTGAAAATATGAGACATTTTGAAAAGTTTCATAATTTCTCGTATTTTTCAATAACATTTCCAAATGAAAACATATGATAAGTGTTTTGATTGAAAAATAACTAAAATTACCAAAAAAAAATAGGTTTGGATTTTCTTTGTAAAATATTAAACATTACGAAAAGAAAATGTATAATTATGTTTTTGAATAAAAAATAGGAAACATTCTGATCAAGTTTTTGAATAAAAATAACAGCCATTTCAAATCAAAAGATAGGGGATATAGGAAAAGAAACGAAATCAAAGGATTAGGGTTTTGATTTAAAAGATAGGATTAGGAAAAGAAAACATAGGATTCAAGTTTTGACTCAAAACTAAAAACATATGATTATGGTTTTTATTGAGAAATATGAGACATTACAAAAAGAAAACATAGTATTATTGTTTTGATAAAAAAATATGAGACATTCCCCAAATAAAACATAAAATTAGAGTTTTGATTAAAAAAAAATGAGGCATTAAAAAAACATAGGATTTGGGTTTTGATTAAAAAATATGAGACATTACGAAAAAAACATAAGATTGGGGAAAAAAAACTTATGATTATGGTATTGATTGAAAAATATGAGACATTATGAAAAGAAAACATAGGATTATTGTTTTGATTAAAAAATAGGAGGCATTCCCAAAAGATAACATAAGATTAGGGTTTGATAGAAAAATAGCAGACATTACTATAAAAAAAACTTAGGATTAGGGTTTTGAATGAAAAATAGGAGACATTAATATTTTTTAATAGGACAAAAGGATTAGGATTTTGATTCCAAAAAATAGGATCCAGTTCAAACTATCATTCGGAATGTGTACTATTTTTCAATCAAAGGATAGGATGAGGGTTTTCAATCGAATAGTTTTGAATAAAAAAAATATAATTGTCTTTTAATGCAAAAAAGCAAAAAATATAGGATTACGGTTTTGATTCAAATATTGTAGGCACTCATAAAAAAAACATGCAATTAGGGTTTTAATTTAAAAATAGTCATCATTTCCAAAAAATAGAAACCCTACTAAAAAACTAGTTTGGAATGTCTCATTTTTTTAATAAAAAATAGTAAACATCGAAAAAAAAAAAAACACATTGGCTTAGGGTTTTGATTGAATAATAGGAGACATTACTATAAGAAAATATTAGATTAGTGTTTTGATTCAATATGGGAGGCCTTGAAAAAAACATAGGATTAGAGTTTTCATTAAGACATATAAAACATAGGATTAGAGTTTTGAATAAAAAATAGTGGGTATTCCGAAATTAAAACATAGGATTAGGGTTGTCACACCCCGACCTGCCATCCCACGGGACGCAACAACCGATGCGATAATCCCAAGGAGGGATACTTCGCCCCTCAACCCTCCGGAATAGAAGTACAATGTCTACTTTTTTTTTAATCAAAACCATAATACTATGTTTTCTTTTCAGAATGTCTCATATTTTTCAATCCAAATGCTAATCCTTTGTTTTCTTTTCCGAATATCTACTACTTTTTATTCAAAATTGTAATCCTATGTTTTCTTATAGTAATATCTCATATTTTTCATTCAAATCCAATGTTTTCTTATAGTAATATCTCCTATTTTTAAATAAAAACAATAATCATATGTTTTGTTTTTGGATGCCTACTAAATTTTAATCAAAACTTTAATCCTGTGTTTTTTTTTCATAACGTCTCCTATTTTTTAATCAAAACCCTAACCTATGTTTTCTCTACGGAATGTGTCCTATTTTACAATTTGAATCAAAACCCTAATCTTATGTTTTCTTTTTACAAAACCTCCTATTTTTATTCAAAACTTTAATCTGATGTTTTATTTTTGGAATGTCTATTATTTTTTAATCAAAACAATAATCAAATATTTTCTTTCCGTAATGTCTCATATTTTTCAATCAAAAAGCTAACCTATGTTTTTTTTTTATTTGGGATATCTATTATATTTTAATCAAAATTCTAATCCTATATTTTCTTTTGGAAATGTCTCCTATCTTTCAATTGAAACCAAAATCTTATGCTTTGAAAAAAAAAGGAGATATTCCAAAAGAAAAGATTACTAATCCTATCTTTCAATCAAAACCCGAATCCTATGTTTTCTTTTTTATATGTCCTATATTATGCAATGAAAACCCTAATCCTAACCTTTCTATTTGGAATGTCTACTCTTTTGAAACAAAACACTAATCCTATCTTTTTTCATAGTAATACCTCATATTTTACAATCAAAATCATAATCTTATGTTTTCATTTTTCGATGTCTTCTATTTTTGAATCAAAATAATACTCATTTATTTTCTTTCGTAATGTCTCATATTTTTTAATCAAAACTGTAATCCTATGTTTTTTTTTGGAATGCCTCCTATTTTTGAATCAAGATCCTAATCTTATGTTTTCTTTTGGGAAGGTTTGCTATTTTGAATCAAAACAATAATCATATGTTTTCTTTTCATAATGTCTCATTTTCTCAATCAAAACCCTAATCTTATGTTTTTCGTTTCGTAATAGCTTCTATTTTTTAATCAAAACCCTATTACTAGGTTTTCTTTTGGGAATGTCTGCTATTTTTTAATCAAGACCCTAATGCTATGTCTTCTTTTCAGAATTTCTGCTATTTTTGAATCAAAACCCTAATCATACGTTTTCTTATAGTAATGTCTCCAATTGTTCATTCAAAACCTTAATCGTATGTTTTCTTGTAGTAATGTCTCCTGTTTTGAAATCAAAACACTAATTCTATGTTTTTTTTTTTCAGAATGCCTACTATATTTGAATCAAAACGATAATAATATGTTTTTTTTTTCAAAATGTCTTCTATTTTTCAATAAAAAACGTAATACATTCTTTTCTTTTCGAAATGTCTACTATTTTTGAAACAAAACTCTAATTCTATGTTTTTTGTTCGGAATGTGTCCTATTTTTGAGTTTTAAATCAAGACCCCATTCTTTTTTTTTTCTTTTCGGAATGTGTCATTTTTTTAATCAAACCCTTATCCTATCTTTTGTTTTCGGAATGTCTACTATTTTTTAATGAAAACACTAATCGTATATTTAATTTTTGGAATGTCTCCTATTTTTTATTAACAAAAATTCTAATCTTATGTTTTCTTTCTGTAATGTCTCCTATTTTTGAATCAAAACACTAATCCTAGTTCGACTCATTTGCTATTTCATTTTTGATTTGTTTCTTGAGTGTAATTTGTGTGCTTAAGTCCTGTTGAGTGTCTCTTGTGTTAGGACCTTAGTTGAGGTGTTTAAAGAGGTTAAAAAGATGGGAGAAAACACTTGAAAAGTGTAAAAGCAAGGCACGAGGCTTGCGAGCACTTGGTATGCCCAAATGGGCTGAATTTGAAGCTTCACATCTAATAAAACAACCTGTTAAACAACCCGTGAACCACCCCATGAGCAATTCAGAAACTTTCATAGACCATAAAACAGCCAGTGAACAATCTCATGCTAAGGGCTATTTAAGGGTCTTCTTGGTGCTGCTAGGCACTTCTTTAAGGCTTTCTTCCTCTCCTTCGTCCTCTAAAAACTTCATTTCTCCTCTTCAAACTCTTTATATTTGGACTCCAAACAAAAAAATAAGTGGAGATTTTTCTTCTTCACCTATGAATTAAAGAAGAGCTTCATTAGAGTCTTGAGAAGCTTAGTGGTGAGTTGGATTCTGTCCTTCTTCTTCTTTCTCTTCTTGGCTAGATTCTTGAGATTCGTGGTCGGAGAACCTAGTTTTCGGTGGGATTTAAAGAATAGAAGTAGTTTGAAGTTGTACATCTTGATTTCATTGAGAATTGAGAGAGATCTTTCATCTCTTAGATTAGAGTTACTGTAGCACAAACCGAAGTTGAGTTTCTTTTGCTTTTCTTGTTAGTTTTGAGGGTTGTGAGAATTTCATCCTTGTTAGATCTTCTTGTTAGAGTATTTAGCAAACCCTAGAAGCAATCATTTTCCCATTTTGAGCATTTTCCTTCATTCAAGTTGGTTAATATGTTGTTAATGTTCATTGCTTGTGTTGGTTTGTTTAATTGCTTCTAGGAGGAAAAACTTCAAGCAAGGGAAAAGTGCCGGTGGAGAAGTAACACCGGAGGTCTTTAGCTCACCATGTTTCTGAGAAGGATTTCTAAATTATGGAATAAAGAACATGTATGTTTTCTAATACTTAAACTGCTTGCCTTTGAATGATAAACTTCTTATTGCTAAAACTCTTGAAATGCTTTCAATGGGATTTAGAAATCATGATAATTTAAGAATTGGCTTATTTCAAGAATGCTTGTTAAGTTTATATATTGTTGTTGTTTGGAAACTCTATACTTTGAAATATATGTTTCAAATTGTGTATTTTCAAGAGACTTGATATTCATGTTATGGTGACCAAAAAGGCATGCGTAAACCAAGTTAAATTTCATTGTGATGATGTTATATTTGAAGTGTTCTTTTAAAGGAGACTCTTGTATGATGTTTTCTTGATGAAAATGTTTTCATTGAAGATATTATGATTAGTTTGCTCACTCTTGGATTGAAAATTGTGTATGTGAACACTTGTAATCCCATGATGAGATTTATACTATCATGTTAATATGTATACTATACTGAGCCTACGCGCTGGATTGTTATTTAAATATTTTGATGGTGACATGGGGAAATCCCCAATACTTACTAAATAAGGGTTAGAGTTTCCAAGGGCTGACCTAGTTAGGGTGGCATGGAAGACTTAGATATGGTATCACCCTTTCATGGGGCGCGTAGGGAGCCTGAAACACTACAAGAAAATAACAGTTTACCCATGAAAAATTACCCATAGACACATTCCTTGGGCAATTACACAGGAAATACCCACAAAATAGCTAGGAACTAGTAAAATCAAGATATATCAGAATTACCCAAGGAATAAACACGGATTTCCCAGGGATGTATACTTCCTAGGTAAGACGTGTGTAAATAACGCGGGTGGTTCCCGCCTTAAAAATACCTATGGATTACCTAGAAACAATTTATGTGGGTAAAATTTTTGTGGGTTATCCGTGGGTAAATTATATGCACCCACCCACGGATTACCTAGGGAAAGTTGTTTGTGTGTACTATTGTTATGGGTAATCCATGGGTAAAAAGGGTGCTTATAATTTACCCACGGATTACCCAGGAACAATTTGTTTGTGTGTACTGTTGTTGTGGGTAATTCGTTGGTAAATAGGGTATATATAATTTACCCATGGATTACCCAGGGAAAGTTGTTTGTTGGCATTGTAGTTGTGTGTAATCCGTGGGTAATTTGAATGTTAAATTTGACTCTGTGATGTTACCCTCAAAATGCCCAAACATATTATCCGTGTGTAACATGTGCGTGGGAATCCATGGGTACTTAGGGATATAAATTTTGGTCCAAAATATACCTAGGGATTACCTAGAGAAAATGCCATTGGTAAATAGATTGTAGGTAATCCCTGAGTAATGTTTGTCCAAAACATTGATAATCTCTAATTAATTATAATAAAAATTGAAAACTATGTAATCATTAATAAATACTAATAGAGTTAATAATAAAATAGACATGTCCATTTAGGTGTTATTGGATCGGATTCCGTATTATCCAGGGGCGCCGGCGGGGTCTATTGACCCCGCCTGCTCCTTCCTCCCTACGCCCTTGCCTACCTTTCTTCCACTCCTCCCCTTCCCCGTCCGCCCTCCCCCTTCCGCTCTACTACCTTCAAAGTTTTTTTTTAAATATATTTTTTAATTTTAAAATTTTTTATCTTTTTTATGTTTTTATATTTTCATTTTTTTTATATTTTATTTTTCCAATTGAATGATTTATTTATTTCTCATTTATTAAATGTTTTTGTTGAGTTTGTTATTTTTAAAAATGTTGAGAAAATTTGTAAAAATATGTATGATTAATTAATGTTCATTGATTTTTAGGTATTTGAGAAATATCAAGGCTCTGATCTAATAATAAATAATTTTTTTAATTATGATTAATTTAAATAGAAGTTTAAATGAAATTTAATATTTTTCAAAAATATTTCATAAAAATTAAATTTATAAAAAATATTTAAATGAATTAAGATAAATTATTAAATATTTTTACGACTATAAATCAGAACAACATCAACTCAATGGTAATGCCAATCAAGTAATTACTTTAGGCACTTTTTTTTTTTAAATCCTCACCTTGGATTTTTTTAATAATAATTTTGAAAATTCAAAATTTGAAAGACTACCAATAATTATAATAATGCAAAAATATTTTAATTTAATATTTAATCAATCCAATTTAATCTTAATTTTAAAATTTTAAAATAATAAGGTAAGATAGTAAATATTTTATTTTAATACTTAATTAGTCATATCTTCTCTAACTAACTTTTCAAAATCTTTTGTAATGGGTTTTTCATGCATTTGATTCTCCAAAATTAATATAATATTTATTTATTTTAATTATAAATAAGAGCTTTTGTAGTTTTGATATTGTTACAATTTTCTTGTTAGATTTTTGTTTTATTGTGTTTTATTCAAAAATTTTAAATATATCCTTTTATCATGAGTTTAATAGTATGTGAAAAGATAAACAAATATCTTAAATAGGTATTTATTAAAATAAAATAAATTTTATTTAATAAATTAGAGGGTTTATTCTAAAATTCGATATAGACATCTAATTATCTTAAGCCTCCTGAGTCAGAATTATAATGAATTCTAAATTTTGATAAAAATATTTTTTTTTGATATATTAATTAATGTTAATTATTTTTCTTAAATCTGACTTATTTTTATGAAAAAAATTAAATGTATTTTATAAATCAAAATTTTTAATTAATTAATTACCCCCTCCCCCCACTATGATTTCTAGCTCCACCCCTGATATTATCTATCTAGATCCGAAAAATCTAGTCGGATTAAGATTGGGTTTAATCATCTCATGATTTAGAAAATCCCAAATATATATATATATATATATATATATATATATATATATATATATATATATATATATATATATATATATATATATATATATAGAGAGACAGAGAGAGAGAGAGAGAGAGAGAGAGAGAGCATAAAAACCCTTTCAATGGACCACGTTAGCAACAACGTCCCGCGGGGACGGGTAACGAAAAAAAAAAAAAGACAAATCTTGACAAAACTTACATCAAGAATGTGGACCTCTTGCAACCGTCGGATATCTCTGATCAAGTCGAGGATACGATCAGTGATCCCTTCATCAATCAGCCTCGAGATGAGCATTAGCACGAATCCCGATGAAACCAACACGGTTACTGCCAGATCAGAGGGAGAGATGTGGGCATGCACGGGTCCGGTACTTCAAAGTGACTGGATTAGGAGCCGAATCGGGCCGCAGTGATGAGTGGATTGGATGAATGGATGGATAGAAGGACGCATCGAACGGTGGAAAGCGCGAATGCGACAACGCGGCGGCCAGACTGCTACCTCTTGCCAAGACATCTTATCGTTTCCTTAACGCTCACCACCCCTTTGTTTACCCACTGTTACATAACATTCATCTAATCCTCAAACTACAATGTTTTTTTTTTTTGAAATAAGGACTAAAATAAAATTTCAGATAAAATATCAGTTAAATAAATTTTATTATTTCATTATTTTTATTTTGATGTTTTATTTGATACAATAGATGTTTGAGAAACATTGGTAACCCAATAGTATATTATCATAATTATGAATTACCACACTAAAAACTAAACCTTTTTTATTTTAGTACTATAATTGAGTCAAAACAGCTTTCTTGGCTAGCAAAACACAAGTCCTAAGTAGGATTAGTGGCTGCTCAATGAGATGTGAGGCCTCGCGTCAAATTTAAAAAATTGTTTTTAATTATTTAATATATATTTTATTTTTTTTTAAAAAAACAGCAATAAAAGATATTGATTGATTATTTTATATGTTAACATGATAAATAATAAAAGTTTTTAATTGAGAAAAAGTAAATAATTTAGTAATTATTAAATTGAAAATATTAAAAATCAATTTATTAAAATTAAAGTTTGAACAAACCTATAGCCAATACCGTAATGCCACGTGGAAGGAACTGTATAATAAATTTGTTCTTGGAAGGCAAGATAACTTATAGTATAAAAAGGCTCATATTTTCAATTAAATCTAAAAAAATTAAACCATTGATTTTCCCCCAAATTGTCACATCCAAGAGGATCACTCTTTCTTCGTCGCCGATTTGAGCACTTCCCGACTCACCGCCACTCCACTTCTCTTCCGGCCATCGATCTCCTTCGCCACTAAATGAACAATTTTTCTTTATCTTCGAAGGTGCATCTTCCTTTACCCTCCATGAATTTTTGGTTATTTCTTATGTGTTTTGATTCAAGTTCTTGATTAGCAATTTCTGCAAGATTTAGTGTTTGATTTGATTTAGGTATGCTTTTAGTCTCATGGATTTGTTTCTAAGTTCTTGATTACCGGTTTTTGCAAGAGTTAGGTATGCTTATAGCTCATGGATTTGTCTTATGTTTTGGTTATTTGCTGTTTGATTCTGTTCTTCATTGTTGGATTATTGAATGCTTTAGTTTCTTTTGAGTTTATTTTTTAGCTTTTTCTTAGTTCAATATGTGATCTGATGTTAGGATTGTGATCTTGGTTCTGATGTATTTGTTGTTATTAATTAATTGATGTTGTGATTTAATTCATCAAGAAGTGTTTGGTCCGAAAGGAAATCTGGAATCTCTGTTCGGCTGAACCATAGTGGTCTCTGTTTTTCTTTTTCTTTCTTTTAATGTACTAGACCATTGGTTTAATTTGCTTCCTTTGTGGCTGTTACAATATAATTAAGATTTATTTGAAAAAGATACGCATAAGAGCATGTTTTCCTTATGAAAGAATGTGAAATTCAAATGCCTAAAAGTTTACAAATTTATTTTTTATAAACAAGTGTGTGTTTTGTCCAGGAAGAAAAACATATGCAATATCATAATGCAATAGACTACAGAATAATTTATTTGGTAACAAATTATTAAAGCACTCTATCCGTCCATAATCGAAATCTTTAAGGAAAGGTGTGGCATGAAAAAATTGAGATTGCTATTGCAGGAAAAAAAAAGGTTTCTTAAACTTTCTTTTGACATGGATAGAAAACATATGAATTAGAAGAGCATATGATAGGTCTGCTTATAGTTTTTAAATGGTGAAATAATAATAATATTTGGATATTTTAACAACAGAATTAGAAGAGCATACATGGTGTTTTGTTGGCAATTTGCTGTACCTCCTTCATCTCTCTCTTTGGTTAAGTGTTACAATAATTAATTTCTTTGTCATTAAACAAAGGGAATTGATTGATAAATTAAATAATTAATGGGATTCTTTAGTTCTTCTCCCCTCCCAATGTTTCCATAGATTGGAAATACTTCAATTCTATGCATTTGTTTTCCTCCTGGAAGAATTAATAAACAAGAATACAATGATGCTTTGTTTTTTGGGGGTTTAAATTATTTGAAGGCAATGTGTAATCCACCTGAATCCTTTTTTTTTAAGGCATGACAAGTATTGGATTAGTGGTCAAGTGGGCCTTTAAGAGACAAATGATTAGTGGTCAAGTGGGAACATAAGCAACAATATTAACCAAAAGTTGCCACCACATGAGATTAAAGAAACTAAATAAGGCCTAAATTTTCAATAGTTTTCTTTTACAACTTGCAAATGAGTGTGTGTGATCCTTCACATGAGAACCACTTTGATCAATTACTATTTACTTTCAAATTTAAATTTTCTTTTTCCTTTTAAATAATATGAATAATATATTTATATATTTAAGTTATTGCTGGCATGCATTGGAGTTGCAAGCCTTTTTCCTTGAAAGATGAAAAAATGTTATTTGATGGATGGTTTTCATTTAATGCTATTTGATGGATGTTTCATTCAATAACAATCATGTAAGCCTTTAACAAGGTGCTTTTGGGAAAAACACCCTATTTGAATTTAGATTAACAACATAGTCATTGCTTGGATTTCGAGTGGTATAATTGCTTTCCATTTCTGTATTTTTTAATTCTCTTTCTAATGAATTTTTTTTTTTAGAAAAAAACCATCATCTTGTGATCTTTTCTTTGCCTTACTTTCATTCTCTTTCTTAGAATTTTTAGTCCGAGTAACGAGCAAATAAATGCTTGTATGGAAAGTAGAAGGCTTTAGGGGAGCCTTCTAAATGGTTTGTACTGTCCTTCTTGGATTATTATTATTTTTAGTCTATTTTGTGTTGATGGGTTTGGGTGATTATTATTTGGCAGTAGTTTTAATTTATATATTTGTTTTAAATTTATTATGTGATTATTAGTTTCAAGTGCATCTCTCATTCTCATGCAAATTGTTTGTTTGTGATATTATATAGCATGTCAACAATGTCATTGATTCACTATTATTTGATTTATTTATTTCTATATTTTGCTTGTAAAAGCTTGTGGTTATTATTAAAAAAAAAAGCCCAATGTGTGGAGATACCAATTCCACTTTTGAGCACGCTACAATTGCATTCATCTCATGATATACTCAATTCCTTGTTTCTTGTGTGTCCTGGCCTAGTATTTTTGTCATTTTTCGTTGAGCAGTAGCTGGATATCATAATGCAATTAATTTTTTTTTACTTTGTTATTACGAACTTTTAATGAAGAATGTGCACTTAAATATTCCAAAAGCTTTTACTTTCGCTGTTTAATTATTGGTCTGGGATCTTTTTGTCAAACTTCAGTCAGTCTATTAAAAGAATTTCAATAATTCTCCATGATAACAATAAGCAAGTGCATTTTGAAAGTTTAACTTTTTCCTATGAAATAGCACTTACTGATAATAGTTATAATAAACCATAATAACTGAAGTAATAATTTGCATGTGCTATACTTCAAAATGCAAACCTTAATAAATATTTCAAGAATTGTGATGCATCGCTGACGATATTTTCTATTGTGTTTTTTTTAATAATTTTATTTTTGGTTTAATTTCAAATTTTCTGCCAATTATCTAACATGGGTTTTGGTTTATTAAAAAAAAAAGGAATCATTGTAACAATATGAGCATCATATTCTCTTGTTAATCGCATTGAACCTGAGTTATTCATTAAATACAATTTTCTTCATGTTGGTCCATGTGGAGATATCTATTCTCATATTGACAATCTATGATTTATAAGGCTCTAAAATTGAATTTTTCAATTGCTTCTATGTTATTATCTTTGGGTGTGTGTGTGTGTGTGTGTCTATATATATATATATATAATTTTTTTTTGGTTTTGTAGTTAGATATTAGTTTGAAAAAACAAGCTTGCGAGTTGCTAGACACAAGTGAACACACAAGTAAGTACCACATTACATGCTAACTTGGTTGTATATATATATGTGTGTGTGTGTGTGTGTGTGTGTGTTTGTACTTGGCTTATGATGAAGAATGTTAATTGAGACTTGCATGACTAAATTTTGGTTACATTCATGATTAGAAGATTATTAAGTTCAAACATAATGTATCAAAATTGCAATCTTTTAGTTAATCTCATACTTGTTTTTGGTGTGATGCTTAATTAATTATTTGTGGCACATGTTTTATATCTCTCACTTATTTATGTCACATCATCATTTAATTAATGTTATGGTTTTTAGATTTTCAGAACCATTACTATAATAAATGACATGCGCATGTGTCGTAATTGTTATTGTACATCTTAACATTTTTCACATATTCTTTATAACATTGTACATTCATGTGGGCAATCACATATATCTATATTGTGTCTACATTCTTTAAAGATTGAATAAGGGCTATTTAATTTTCCACTAACAATTACTAGGAGGGAAGTGTCCAATGTTATATATTTTCCCATGATATTTGTTAGTTATTATTTTTACCCTACTTTCCTCCATATTGACAAATATAGGACATTAAAAAATTTAGTATTACATTTTAAATTGTATTGTTTTTACATATTACTATTATCTATTAAAGAATAAAATGAGGATTGGACGGGAATGGATGTATAATAGACTTATAGATGGATGTAGGTTTATTAATCCTGAACTCTTGGTTGGAGTTGAGTCATTTATTGAATATGCTTGTCAACAACCAACATTTATGGATCATGATAAAATAAGATACCCTTGTTGTAAATGTCAAAACAGAACGTTTCTCTTAGTAGATGATGACAAGTTACTTCTTACATGGAATGGATTTATTAAAGATTACTACGAGTGGGTTTGCCATGGGGAGCCCTTACGTATTGCAAACTCAGTGCAAACACAGTACGATTCAGCTTTTATAGAAGAAGCAGAAGGATCAAATCCATATCGTAATATGGTTATAGATGCGATTGGTCTAGATTTTGACCCACACTTTGGTGTAAATGAAAAGGAAACACTTGATTTGAAAATGCAAAGATTATATAACATGCTTCATAAGGCTAATGAACTGTTGTGGGAAGGTTGTTCCAAGCATTCACAGTTATCTTCTATTGCTAGATTGTTGAATATTAAGTCTGAATTTCATATGTCAGAGAAGTGTTATGATGCTATATTACAATTTATAAATGAAGCATTGCCAATTGATAATAAATTAGTTGATAGATTTTATGAAACAAAGAAGTTTGCTGTGGATTTAGGTCTTCCATGTGAGAAAATACATTGTTGCATTAATGGATGCATGTTATACTGGAGGGAGGATTCTTATAGAAGAAGTTGCAAGTTTTGTGATCAACCTCGATACAGAAGTAGACAAGGAGAATCTACAAAAGGAAAGATTGATATACCACATCAAAAGATGTATTACTTTTCTCCTACACCCAGATTACAAAGATTGTATGCTTCAGAAGTTACTGCTAAGTATATGAGGTGGCATGATGAACATGATCAAAAGGATGACATCATATGCCATCCATCCAATGCTGAGGCATGGAAGCATTTTGATCACACAAATCCATCTTTTGCATTAGAGGCTCAAAATGTAAGACTGGGGTTATGCACCGATGGGTTTCAACCATTTGGACAGTCTGGTAAGCAATACTCTTGTTGGTCTGTCATTATTACACCATATAATTTGCCACCATGGATGTATATGAAAGAGCCTTATATGTTTTTAACCGTTATTGTTCCTGGTCCAAGAAATCCAAAAAAGAAGTTAGATGTGTACTTACAACCTTTGATAGCAGAATTAAATGAACTTTGGAATGTTGGGGTACTCACATATGATGTTTCCAAGAAGCATAATTTTCATATGAGGGCTGTACTTATGTGGACCATTAGTGATTTTTCAGCATATGGAATGTTATCTGGATGGAGTACAGCGGGTAATAAAGCATGTCCATATTGTATGGAGAAATCAAAGGCTTTTAGCATACTGAATGGGGTAAAGGTTTCATGGTTTGATTGTCACTGTCAATTTCTATCCGAACATCATACCTTTAGAAGAAACAAAAATAACTTCATAAAGAATAGAATTGAGGAGTCTCCACCTCCGTTGATATTGACTGGGGAAGAGCTTCTAACACAAATATAGAATTTGAAATTGAAGAAAATAACAGAAGCTGGTGCTGAACAATGGAATGCTCCAATTTGCAAGACTTGTGGTTGGAACAAACATAGTATATTTTGGGATTTGCCATATTGGAGTACTAATCTCATTCGCCGTAATCTTGATGTTATGCATATTAAGAAAATGTTTTTGAGAATGTGTTTGCTACAGTGATGGATGTTGAAGGAAAAACAAAAGATAATGCAAAGGCAAGGGAGGACATAAATATTTATTGCAAGCGTAAGGAGTTGGAGAAAAATAAATCAACTGGCAAATATCCCAAAGCTTGTTATAGCTTGTGCAAAGAAGAAAAGAAGGTTGTGTGTGATTGGGTGACAAAACTAAAGTTTCCTGATGGGTATGTCTCTAATATGGCAAGGTGTGTAGACATGCAGAAGTACAAACTTTTTGGAATGAAAAGCCATGATTGTCATGTATTTATGCAGTGGTTAATTCCAATTGTTTTTTGTGAATTATTGCCGATGTCAGTATGGAAAGCATTAACTGAGATGAGCTTGTTTTTTAGAGACCTTACATGCAGCATGATTAGAGTGGAAGACATGATTAGACATCAAGAAGACATTTCTGTAATTTTGTGCAAATTGGAGAGAGTCATTCCACCTAGTTTTTTTTATTCTATGGAACATCTTCCTATTCACTTACCTTATGAAGCAAGAGTTGGAGGGACTGTTCAATATCGATGGATGTATCCTTTCAAAAGGTATACAAAAGTTTAAATTTGACATTTAGATTTAGAGTAATGTTAATTTATAATCAACAAAAATATTTTTTTCATGACTTAGGTTCTTGCAGCAATTGAAATTGAAAGCAACTAACAAAGCTAGAGTTGAAGGTTCAATTTGTAATGCATACTTGGTTAAAGAAGCATCAATATTTTGTTCTCATTATTTTGAGCCTCATGTTAACATAAAAACAAGAAAAGTGCCTCGTAATGATGATGGAGGTGAGATGGAATCATGTGAAGGAAATCTTTCTATATTCACTTATCCTGGTCGATCATATGGGCGAGCAAAATCAAGATGGTTGACTGATGAAGAATACCATGCTGCAAGAACATATGTTTTATTAAATTGTTATGAGATTCAACATTATATCAAGTAAGTTTTTCATTAATCATAAAAAAAAAAATAATTCCGTTACACTCATTTTTATTAACGAACTTTTCACGGTTGAAAGATATTTGTGGAAGAGTTAATGGCAAATGAACCTAATATGATTGATATGCAAGTTGACATTAAGCTCAAGACTGAATTTGCCAACTGGTTTAGATCCTATGTAAGTGTTATCAATCATATACACCCTTTATTATTTTTATTTTGGTTAGATATTAATTTTGGGATTATTTAATAGGCACATGATTTAAATAATAATGTCACTAGCCAAATCATGAAGGATGTTGCTTTGGGGCCTTTGAGAAATGTGATTACTTATTCAATATATTTTGTAAATGGGTTTAAATTCCACACAAGTTATCACACTGCAGGAAGTTGACCGTTAATAGTGGAGTGTGCATCAAAGGTTCTAATTACAGTGAGTTATCAAGTGATTTTTATGGCACTTTAAATGAAATTATTCAATTAGAATATCCAGCACTTCCAATTTAAAAAGTTGTGCTTTTTAATTGTGATTGGTTTGATCCAACTCCAAATATCGGGATGAAAGTTCACAAAGACTACAATCTTATCGATATCAACCATAGAAGAAGGTTTAACTAGTATGAGCCTTTCATTTTGGCTGAACAAGCATCACAGGTATACTATGCACCATATCAATGTATGAAGCGTGACAAGGTTGACTGGTGGGTTGTGTGTAGAATCAAACCTAGATCAGTTATCAATGTTCGTACAAATGATTTACCATTCGAATATGATGAAGCTGAGGAGAATTTAATTGATATAATTGATGATACAATAACACCTTTAAAAGACTCAAATGGTGTATTTGTAGATGTAGATGATGGATATGATGTTAATTTAGAAGGTGTAGATGAACTTGATTTCGAAGCAGCAAATGTGGAAGATGTTGAAGATGAAAACATGTCTAATGATAGTGATTATTAGAGTTGTTTTTTCAATGTACTAAACATTTGTTTAATATCATGGAGCACTTTTATCTTTTGTTGTATGTAATTATTATGCTTTTGTATTGTTTTCTTTGGAATTATTTATTTATTGGTATAATTATAAAGCTTATATGGTTTTTTTTCACACTCGTGTGTCATCATGTTTTTGCATGAATATTAATAGAGATGCCTAGAGGTAAGGGAAGGACTAGGCTATATAGAGGAGGAAGCTCAAGTGGTAGAAGTACTAATCCCACCGATCAAGAGAACTTAACGAATATAGTTGAAAATGCCAATCAGATAAATGATACTACAAATAAGGCCACTAATTATAGAGATGCATCTCATGATGTTTCAAATGAGGTCCCAAATGCCATTATTTCACCAACTACAATATCTGAAGGCAGTACTAACACACAAGATCCTACTTGTAATGGAGGCATACATCACATCAATATTATTAATGGATTGTAAGTATTCATATATAAATAATTGATTATATATTATCATATATTATTTCATTTGCATATTTAAAATTGTAAAAGGTTAGAACCCTCTAGCAAATGCTCAAGGGTGATAACAAAGGTGTTCAAGCAGAAGGTAGATACTGAGGGTTACACATGGAAGACACTTTCACAAACTACAAAAGACTTTTATTTTGAGGAGTTTAGGGTATTATAATTTTGAATTTAAGTTAATTATTTGTATTTTTCTAATAATTGATAATTTTATTATTGATAATTTATTATTTTTTAGAAGCATTGTATGTGGGATTCTTCCATGGAGACACAAGTGAAGATGGCATGGGCTGTAAAAGCTTCACAACGATATAGTGAATTTTTGAGGGACATAAGAAATTCTGAAGACAAACCAGAATATATATCAGAAGATGATTAGAGACATTGGAAAGCTGATTGGGACACTCCTAACTATAAAATGAAAAGAGAAAAAAAATTCAAAAAATCGATGATGTGTTGCAGGGCCCGCATCCCATACGGGGGGATCAATATCCCATGTTGAGCATGGGAAGAGGCTTGCAAGTATAAATTAATTTTAATTGAGTGTTTGATGAGTTTGTGTTTGTTTTAAAATAAATAGATTTCTTTTTTCATTTTGAATAGGCTTGTAATTGTTACAATATACCTATGATTTATTTACATGTTGTATTGATTTATGGTTCTTATAGCATATATATAGTTTGCTTACGTACTTAATAGTCTTGTTGTTGTTGAGTACATTGACTAATATATTTTTTTTATATATATTTTTTTAATATTTGTCATGTTCCATATGTTTTAATGATAATTAAATCGTTATGGCTAAAGTTTATTGATTTTATAGGCATCTTCATTTGGTCGAATGCCTACACCACATGAGTTATTTCTTTTTACTCATACAAAGAAGCATGATTGGAAAACTTTTGTTAATGAAAAGTCTAAATCACTTAATGTAAGTTTTAAATCTTTTAAATCAATATAATTTATTTATTTTAGCTTAAAATGATTTATTCATAGTTATTACCATTTTTTTGTTATAATTATAGGATAAAGTGGTGAGTTTGAGAGAGGACCAGGGAAATTGTGGATCTGAAAATGATGTTTCTCAGCCAATAGATGAGATGGCACTTTATTACCAAGTAGCTGGTGGTGAGACGAAGGAAAGGGTGTATGGCCTTGGATCTCAATCATCCTCTTATTATTGGAGTGGAAAAAGAAATGGAAACAAGTCAACTACAAGTTCTTCTAAAACACAAAATTAAGAGCTTCAAAATGAGTTAACAATGATGCACAAGAAGCTTGAAACACAAGATAATGTGATAACTGATTTGAGAAGAACAATACAAATGTTATTCGACCACATCGGTATGCCTCCTCCACCCGGATCTCAAAATGCTAGTAATAGTCCACCTGAAGAACATGAAGGCACAAGAGATGGAGATGATAATGATGATCATGGAGTTAGTTAAACATTTTATGCTTGACTTACAAGTTTATTTGGCTTGCATGGAGTAAAGATACTTATGTTGTGTTATTTTTTTGTTAATGTGATATACTTATATTGTGTTACCTTTTATTCATGTTCTACTTCTAAATACTTATATTGTATTACTTGTTTTTAATGTGAGAGATTGTTATCTTTTAATATATTTGAATTTGTGATTGGATTGATAGGTTCAATGAAATACCATGAATTACACAAGGGATAGCCAACAATTGGATATTATTAACAGGAGATTTACCCAGGGATTAGCCAGGGATTGCTTGTTTTAGATAAGATATTTACCCAGGGATTGCTTATTTTAAACAAGATATTTACCCAGGGATTACCCAGGGATTGCTTATTTTAAACAAGATATATACCCATGGATTACCCAGGGATTGCTTATTTTTAATAAGATATTTACCCATGGATTACTCAAGGATTGCTTATTTTTAATAAGATATTTACCGAGGGATTACCCAGGGTTTTTTTTTAAATAGAGAAATGCACCTAGGGATTGCCCAGGAATTACCCAACAAACATAACAATATTTCCCAGGGATTACCAATGCATGATTTACTGGGTAACGTTTTACAAAATTTACCTAGCAATTACCCAGGAACAATCCATTTGTAAGTCCTAGTTTTTTTATTACATTCTAGGAATTACCCACCCAGGGATATAAACTATTTACCTAGGGCTTGTTTGTGGTTAATTTATGGCTTTTTATTAAGCCCACGAATTATTTACCCAGGGATATAAAATATTTACATAGGGTTTTATCTGTGGGTAATTTACCTAGAGATGCAAAAGTCCGTGGGTAATGTTTTACCCTCGAGTCCATTAGTTACGAACTAGGATCCGTGGGTAATCCCTGGGTAAATATGTTTACCCAGAGATTTTTATAGTTTTACCCACAAAATAGTCCGTGGATAAAGTGTTATTTTCTTGTAGTGAAAGGTGTGTAGGGTTAGGTTCCCTGAGTCACTACACAAGTTCCCTAACGGTGAACACCAAGATACACGCATCTTGGTGGCTCCTCACATAACCGAGAACACAGTTAGCGATGGAGGATTTTCGAGGCTATTTGTGATACTATCGACATTTGATTTATTTATTTACTCACATATTGAAGTTTTGAATTTGTTTAGTTATAGAAAGAATGTTTGAAAGAGGATTTCAGACTTGTGTAAGATTCTGGATGATTTCAAAAGTTTTTATCATGCATTTCATTTAGGAAAGCTTAAATTTTTATGTTCTACTTGTTATTTAAAAAAATATATATATTCATTATTGTGCAAATTTGAAACATGTCTTGATATTATATTTCCATTTATATATGTCTGAGTTATAGCTCCATGTTTAGTGCCTTACTGAGAAACCTTGTTACTCACTCCCTTTTTCTTCCTCCCAGGTGATAGTACAACATAAGGGTGAAAAGCATGAATTGTTTAGCAAGAGTTGTTTTATATTCCATTTTTAGTTGAGTTGTTGTTCTATTTTTCTTGGCATGTATTCCAGAGATTCACTAGGATATTGATAAACTATGTGATGTATTTTCTTTTATTAAATACTTATATATATCAGTCAGGACCATTGGTTGTATGAGAAGTATATACCCTGTGTTTGAGGTTGTTGCTATGATTATGGTTTTTTTTTGCTATTATTAAATACTTATTTAAGTCAGTCAGGACCATTGGTTGTATGAGAAGTATACACTATGTTTGAGGTTGTTGCTATGATTATGACCTTTATTATATAATTCCTTATATTTCATACCTTGTGTTAATTTGATGGGCATGTGTAGGAAGAATGATGTATGGATGATTGTTAAATTATTCCTTGTTATTATAGTGGTATTATATAAGGAACAAATTAGCCTTACGGTGATCCATGGTTAAGGAAGGTGTTTGACCTTCTGTGGGTTATCGTGGTTGTATGTCACGTGTGGGACTTATGGAATGGGGTGTCACATAGAATGTCTCCTATTTTTCAATCAAAACCATAATCCTATGTTTTATTTGTAGAATATCACCTATTTTTAAATCAAAACCCTAATCCTATGTTTTTTTTCAGGATGTCTCCTATTTTGGAATGGAACCATAATCCTATGTTTTCTTTTCAGAATGTCTCATATTTTTTAGTTTTAAATGAAAACCCTAATCCTTTGTTTTCATTTTGGAATGTCTCATATTTTTTAATCTAAACCTTAATCCTATGTTTTCTCTTAGATATGTCTCCTAATTTTCAACTAAAACCCTAATCCTATTTTTTCTTTTCGGAATGTCATCTAAATTTTAGTTTTCAATAAAAAACCTAATCCTATTATTTCTTCTTCGAATGTCTTCTAGTTTTAAATCAAAACCCTAATCTTATGTTTTTTTTCATGGAATGCCTCCTATTTTTTAATCAAAATACTAATCTTATGTTTCCTTTTTAGAAAGTCTGCTATTTTTTAATCCAAACAATAATCCTATGTTTTCTTTTTGTAATCCCTCATATTTTCAACCAAAACCATAATCCTATGTTTTATTTTCAGAATATCTACTAATTTTAAATCAAAAAGCTAATCCTATGTTTTCTTATCGTAATGTCTCCTATTTTTCAATCAAAACACTAATCCTATATTTCCTCTTTGGAATTCCTAGTATAGTTCAGTCAACACAATAATAATATGTTTTCTGCTCAGAATGTTTACTATTTTTCAATCAAAACCCTCATACTATGTTTACTTATAGTAATGTCTCCTATTTTTCAATCAATACCCTAGTTTTTTTTTTTTTTTTTTTAGAATGCCTATTATATTAGAATCAAAACCCTAATCTTATGTTTTCTTTTAGGAATGTCCCCTTTTTTGCAAACAAAACCAGAATCCTATGTTTTCTACTCTTAATGCCTCCTATTTATTAGTTTTGAATGAAACCCAAACCTATGTTTTCTTTTCAGAATGTCTCCTTTTTTCAATTAATAACCTAATCCTTTCTTTTATTTTAGGAATATACGTTATTTTTGAAACAAAACCATAATACTATGCTTTTTTATTGCAATGTGTTTTATTTTTTTGTTTCGAATCAAAACTTTAATCCTTTGTTTTCTTTTCTGAATGTCTCTTTTTTTTTAATCAAAACTGTAATCCTATCTTCTATTTTTTGAATCTATTCTAAATTCTAATTAAAATAATACTCCTATGTTTTCTTTATGTAATGTCTCCTATTTTTGAATAAAAATTATAATCCTATGTTTTATTTTCAGAATGGTTCCTATTTTGGAATCAAAATCCTAATCTTATATTTTTATTTTGGAATGTCGGCTATTTTTTAATCAATGAAATAATTGTATTTTTCTTCTTAATGTCTCATTTTTTTTTATCAAAACTCTAATCCTAAATTTTTTTTCAATGCCTCAAATTTTTTAATCAAAACCCTAATCCTATATTTTCTTTTCGTAATGTCTCATATTCTTCAATCAAAACTTTAATCCTATGCTTACTTTTCAGAATATATGGCTCTTATTTTTGAATCAAAATTCTAATTCTCTGTTTTCCTTTTGTAATGTCTGCTATTTTTGAATCAAAACTTTAATCTTATAATTTCTTTTGGAAATGTCCCCTATTTTTCTTTTCTAATAAAAAACTTAACACTACTTTTTCTTATAGTAATTCTCCTATTTTTTTTTATCAAAACTCTATTCCTATGTTTTCTTTTCAAAATGTCTCTTATTTTTCATTTAAAACCATTATTCTATTTTTTCTTACAGTAATGTCTCTTATTTTTCAATCAAAACCCTAATCGTATGATTTGTTATAGTAATGTCCCCAGTTTTTCAATTAAAACCTTAATGCTATGATTTTTTTTCGGAATGACTACTGTATTTTAATGAAAATTATGACCCTATTTTTTCTTTTCAGAATATCACCTATTTTTCAATTAAAACCCAAATTCTATATTTTCTTTTCTTAATGTCTCCCATTTATCTGTTTTAAATCAAAACCCTAACCTAAGTTTTATTTTCGAAACGTCTCTTATTTTTCCATCAAAAAACTAATCCATTAATTTATTTTCAGTATGTCTGCTATTTCTGAATCAAAACCATAATTGTATGTTTTCTTTTTGGAATGTGCCCTATTATCATTTTTGTATCAACAACCTAATCTTATCTTTTGTTTTTGGAATCTCTACTATTTTTTAATCAAAACCTTAATCCTATATTTTCTTTTCGTAATGCCTCCTATTTTTAATTAAAAATCCTAATCCTAAATTTTTGTTTTTGAATGCCTCCTATTTTTGAATCAAAGCCCTATTTTGAAGTTTTCTTTTTCAGAATGCCTGCTACCTTTTAATTAAAACAATAATTGTATATTGTTTTTGTAATGTCTCGTATTTTTTAAACAAAGCCCTAATCCTAAGTTTTTTCTCATATTTTCAATCAAAACTCTAATCCTATGTTTCCCTTTCTAAAGTCTACTATTTTTTATTCAAAACACTAATCCTATTTTTTATTTTTGGAATTTCTCATAATTTTCAATCGAAACGCTAATCTTATTTTTTCTTTTCGGATTGCCTACTGTATTTCAATCAAAACAGTATTCCTTTGTTTTCTTATTGTCATGTCTACTATTTTTAAATCAAAACCCTAATCCTACATTTTAATTTTGGAATGCCTACTAGATTTGAATCAAAACTCTAATCCTATGTTTTCTTTTATGAATGTCCCCTATTTGCAAAAGAAACATGAATCCTATGTTTACTTTTCTTAATATCTCCTATTTATCAATTTTGAATCAAACCCATAACCTATATTTATTTTTCGGAATCTCTCCTAGTTTTCAATCAAAAACCTAATCCTTCCTTTTCTTATTGGAATGTCTACTATTTTTGAATCAAAATCCTAATCCTATGTTTTCTTTTCATAATGTGTAATATTTTACAGTTTTGAATCAAAACACTAATTCTTTGTTTTCTTTTCCCAATGTTTCTTTACTTTATTCAAAACACTAATCCTAAGTTTTGCTTTGAGAATCTCTGCTAATTTTTAACTTAAACCATAATCCTTTGTTTTCTTTTTCTAATGCCTCCTATTTTTGAATAAAAATCCTAATCCTATGTTTTCATTTCGTAATGCCTCCTATTTTTTTAATCAAAACCTTAATCTTAAGTTTTCTTTTGGAAATGCCAATTATTTTTTAATCGAGAACCATTATCTTTTGTTTTCTTTTCAGAATATCTCATTACTATAGAAAATCATAGGATTGGGGTTTTGATCAAAAACTAATAATAGGGGACATTTCCAAAAGGAAACATACGATTAGGGTTTTAAATTAAAAATAACAAAATTCTGAAAAGAAAAAATTATTAGGTTTTTTATTAAAAAATATGAGCCATTTAGAAAGAAAACATAAGATTAGAGTTTTGATTGAAAAATAGTTGACATTACTATAAGAAAACATAGGATTAAGGTTTTGATTCAAATATAGTAGCCATTACGAAAATTTAGTATAGGATTGAGGTTATTATTGAAAAGTAAGAGACATTATTATAAGAAGACATAGGTGATAAGTGCTTGTGTTATAATAATGCGAAGTGTTATTATCTTACAATAAGCATTATCTTTATCAGATTTTATCACTAAATGGTGCGCATTTGTGTGCTTTTGTGTATTGTAGGTTTATGGAGCTAGTTTGTAGAAGAAGAACAAAGTTAGATAGTGTTTGCCATTGTTGGGGAGTTTTCGGACCAAGCAAGGAACAAGGCACGAGTCTAGATTTGTGGTTGTATACCAACCTACTTTGGAGGGGCACAAAGGCAGTCACATTCACAATAAGTCTAACCCGTGTAGCATAGGAGAACTTCGCCAATGAGAAGAATTGAAGCAATCGGCATGATCTGCAGTTCATTGTGTGCCCAAATCAACCGCCTCGATGAACAATGATGAATTCGGGAGCGTTTCAGTAAGAGTACTATAGCATCACTATCTATCAAAATTCAGCAAACAAAGACTTTACACGTGCGTGTGGAAATTCCACACGGCCATGTGAAATTCTGATTTCAGCGATTTAAAGCCGCGACTCAACATTATAAAAGGCCGTTTGGAAGACTTTCTACATCTTTTGGCAAATCTTTTCTCCTATCTTCTAGAGGGTTGCGGCTAGGGTTTGGAGAGGACCTTGTGGAGGATCGAAGCGCGTCATCGGCATCGTCATCGACGTCCGGCGGCCACACAAGACCATGACCACACTATACGCAAGGGGGTTTTCATCTATGCTTTTGATTTGTGTTTATTCTCATATTTTGATGGAATGTATAGCTCTATGAGGAGCTAAACCCTTAGCGGGAATTCGGACTTGTAAACCCTAGGATGATTATGTTTCTTTGAATTGTTATTATGCTTTTCATTATTGATGAATAAATTGAGTTTCAATCTTAATTTCATCTTTTATCGATTTTCCCTTAGCCATGACACTAGGGTTGAGAATCGTCTAGGTTATCCTTTGGAGGTGTGACAAGTCCTATAGGGTTAGACTACTTGAGATTGGAGAGGGTTGAGAGTGTGAGTCGTGAGGTAGTGAAACGTCCCCTTTCCCCTCCGGTGTGATTTTTCCTACCTCCATGTTCCAAGAGTTATTAGCGGTCAAAATAGAGCGAAGTGTTAGGAGATGAACTCCCCTGGGGCTTAGTTGCACGAGCAACAGAGTGAAGGGTTGAAGTGAATCCTAGTGCTGGTGCTAAATTGAGACTAGGGTTCTTTCACCTGGACCAAAGGGTTAGAGTTACACATAGGAACAGGGTTTATCATTAGGAATCTCTAGAACTTAAAGCAATCCCACGTAGTTTGAGGCTTAGGAAGATGCACTCCCCTAGAGCTTAGTTGACTGGTCAACAAGAGTCAAGGGTCGTAGTGAAACCTAATACCGGGGCATAGTGTTAGGATTAGTCACAGTTGACCTTAGATTTGGGACCGTATGTTTAAGGATATCCTTGACTCACTTAATATCAATAGAACAGTATAATAGCATTGTCTTGCACTAGAAGCATAAATCCTAGGGGTAGCTTGTCCGGGTACCCTATCCATCTCATTGATTGTCCTTCTCTTATTACTCTTACTTCCATTCTCCTATCTCTCATATTTCTCTTTTATTTCTTATTTTATTTAATTGCTTTCCAACAACACATTGATTCTACCCACACTCTTCGTACACCGCACTAGCTAAATAGCGAACACTTGTATCTTTAATCCCTATTCCCTGTGGATTCAACTACCCTCTCACTGCGGTACTATTATTACTTCGACAAGCCCGTGCACTTGCGGTACACACACGCAAAGGGTGTGTCAATAGGACTACGGTTTTGATTAAAAATAGGAAACATTGCTATAAGAAAATAAAGGATTAGGGTTTTGAATGAAAAAGAGAAGGCATTGCTATAAAAAAAAACATAGTATTAGGGTTTCAATTGAAAAATAATAGACATTCCGAGAAGATCAGATAGGATTTGGAGTTTTATTCAAAACTAGGAAGCATTATAAAAGGAAAACATAAGATTAGGGTTTTGATTGAAGAACCGTAGGTATTCCGAATATAAAACATAGGATTATGGTTTTAATTGAAAAATATGACAAACTTCAAAAGGAAAACATAGGATTATGGTTTTGATAGAAAGATAGGAGATATTCCAAAAAGAAAAAAAAAATATATGATTAGGGTTTTCATTCAAAAATAGGAGGCATTCCGAAAAGAAAATATAGGATTATGATTTTGATGCAATATATGAGACATTTCAAAAAGAAAACATAGAATTAATATTTTGATTGAAAAATAGAAGACATTACTGTAAAAAAACAAAGAATTATGGTTTTTATTAAAAACCAAAAAATAGGGGACAATTCCAAAAGAAGACATAGGATTACGGTTTTGATTCAAAAATAGCAGACATTCTGAAAATAAAATTTAGGATTAGGATTTTGTTTAAAAAATAGTAGATATTCCACAAAAAAAAAAGAAAGAATTAGGTTTTTGACATTACTATAAAAGACATAGGATTATGATTTTCATTTAAAAATAGTAGACATTCCAAAAAGAAAACATTGGATTGGTGGTTTAACTGAAATATAGTTGGCATTCTAAAGAAGAAACATAAGATTTTGGTTTCGAATGAAAAATAGGAGACATTACTATAAGAAAACATAGGAATTCACTTTTGATTAAAAAATAGCCTACATTACTAAAGGAAAACAAAGAACAGACAATTCGAAAGGAAAACATATGATTAGAGTTTTGATTTAAAAATGGGAGCCTTGCCAACAAGAAAACATAGAATTAGGATTTTGATTGAAAAATACGAGACTATAATATAAGAAAATATAAGTTTAGGGTTTTTATAAAAAAATATAAAAATACAGGGCATTTCCAATCAAAACCAAAAACATTGTTTTCATTTCGCAATGTGTCCTATTTCTCAATCAAAACCTTAATCTTATGTTTTTTTTTTTTTAAGAATGTCTGCTATGTTTGAATCACAACAATAATCGTATGTTTTCTTTTCGTAATGTCTCATATTTTTCAATCAAACCTCTAATCCTATATTTTCTTGTCAGAATCACTCCTATATTTGAATAAAAAGACTAATCCTCTATTTTATTTTCTGAATGTCTGGTATTTTTAAATCAAAATCCTAATCCTATGTTTGCTTTTGGAAATATTTCCTATTTTTTGGTTTTTAGTCAAAACTCTAATCCTTTATTTTCTTACAGTAATGTCTCCTATTTTTCAATGAATACCCTAATCCTATGTTTTATTTTTGAAATGTCTCATATTTTTCAATCAAAACCCTAATCCGATATTTTCTTTTCAGAATGCCTACTATTTTTGATTAAAAACCCTAATAAGATGTTTCTTTATAGTAATGTCTCTTATCTTTCAATCGAAACCCGAATCCTATGTTTTCTTTACTTATTGTCTCGGATTTATCAGTTTTGAATCAAAACCCTAACCTATGTCTTCTTTTCTGAATGTCTCTTATTTTATAAACATAAATCTAGTCCTTTTTCTTTTCAGAATGTCTGTTGTTATTTAATCAAAAAAAAAATCCAATGTTTTCTTTTCATAATCTTTCCTAGTTTTCAGTTTTGAATCAAAACCCGAATCTTTTGTTTTCATTTCGGAATGCATCAATTATTTTTAACCAAAACCATAATTCAATCTTTTGGTTTTGAAATCTCTACTAATTATTAAACAAAACCCTAATCCTATCTTTTCTTTTCGTCATTCCACAAATGTTTTAATCCTAAGTTTGATTTTCTGAATGTGTCCAATTTTTTAATCAAATCTCTAATATTACGTTTTCCTTTGGGAAAGTCTACTATTTTGAAATCAAAACAATAATCGCATGTTTTCTTTTTGCAATGTCTCATAGTTTTAAATCAAAACCCTAATTCTAAGTTATTTTTTTAATGTCTCATATTTTTTAATCAAAATCATAATCTTATATTTTCTTTTGGAAATGTCCCTTATTTTTTAATCTAAACAATAAGTGTATGTAATATTTTGGTAATGTCTCATATTTTTTAATCAAAACCCTAATCCTATGTCTATTTTTCGGAATGCCTCTTATTTTTCAATCAAAATCGTATGTTTTGGGAGTGCCAGCTATGTTTGAATTAAAAAAATAATCTTATGTTTTTTTTTCGTATTGTCTCATATTTTTCAATCAAATACCTAATCCTATGTTTTCTTACCAAAATCACTCCTATTTTCGAATCAAAGAATTAATCCTTTATTTTATTTTCAGAATGTCTGCTATTTTTATATAAAAACCCTAATCCTATGTTTTCTTTTGGAAATGTCCAATATTTTTTGGTTTTTACTCAAAACTCTAATCCTATATTTTCTTATTTTTTGTTTCCTATTTTTCAATGAAAACCCTAATCCTATAATGTCTCATATTTTTCAATCAAAACCCTAATCCTATTTTTTCTTTTCAAAATGTCTACTATTTTTTAATCAAAACCCTAACCCTATTTTTTGTTTTAGTAATGTCTCCTATTTTTTAATCAAAACAATAATCCTATGTTTTATTTTTGGAATGCGTACTATATTTGAATCAATACATTAATTCTATGTTTCCTTTTCGGAATGCCTTCTATCTTTCAATCAAAACCTGAATCATATGGTTTCTTTGCTTATTGTCTCCTATTTAACATTTTTGAATCAAAACCCAAACCTATGTTTTCTTTCTAGAATGTCTATTAAATTCCAAACAAGAAACTAATCCCTTTTTTTTCCTTTTAAGAATGTCTATTGTTAATTAATCAAAACAAAAATCCTATATTTTATTTTTGGAATGTATCCTAGTTTCAATTTTTAATAAAAACCCTAATCCTTTGTTTTCTTTGTGGAATATGTCATTTTTTTTAATCAAAAAAGTATTTCTATCTTTTGTTTTTTGAATCTCTACTAAACAATAATCCTATGTTTTCTTTTTGTCATTCCTCATACGTTTGATAAAAATACTAATCCTAAGTTTTCTTTTCTGAATGTGTCCTAATTTATAATCAAATCTCTAATATTCTATTTTCCTTTGGGAATGTCTACTATTTCAGAATCAAAACAATAATCCCATGTTTTCTTTTCGCAATGTCACATAGTTTTAAATCAAAACCCAAATCATAAGTTATTTTTTGAATGTCTCCTTTTTTTTAATCAAAATCATAATCTTATGTTTTCTTTTGGAAATGTCTCCTATTTTTTAATCAAAACAATAAGTGTATGTATACTTTTGCTAATGTCTCATATTTTTTAATCAAAACCCTAATCCTAAGTTTTCTTATCGGAATCACTCCTATTTTTGAATAAAAAATCTAATCCTCTATTTTATTTTCAGAAAGTCTGCTATTTTTAAATTAAAATCCTAATCCTATGTTTTCTTTCAGAAACGACCCCTATTTTTTGGTTTTTAATCAAAACTCTAATCCTATTTTTTCTATTAGTAATGTCTCTTATTTTTCAATGAAAACCCTAGTCCTATGTTTTATTTTTGAAACGTCACATATTTTTCAAACAAAACGCTAATCCTATTTTTTCTTTTCAGAATATCAACTATTTTTGAATTAAAACCCTAATCATGTGTTTTCTTATAGTAATGTCTCCTATTTTTCAATCAAAACACTAATCTTATGTTATATGTTTTCTTATAGTAATGTCTCTTATTTTTCAATCAAAACACTAATCCTATATTTTCTTTTTGGAATGCCTTCTATCTTTCAATCAATGCCCAAATCTTATGTTTTCTTTACTTAATGTCTTCTATTTATCAATTTTGAATCAAAACCCTAACCTATGTTTTCTTTCCGGAATGTGTCTTATTTTTCAAACAAAAAACTAATTTCTTTTTCAGAATGTCTACAGTTATTTAATCAAAACAAAAAACTATTTTTTTTCTTTTCAGAACGCGTCATTTTTTTGAATCAAAACCGTAATTCTAGCTTTTGTTTTTTGGAATCTCTTCTAATTATTAAACAAAACCCTAATCTTATGTATTCTTTTCATCATTCATCATATGTTTTATAAAAATACTAATCCTAAGTTTTCTTTTCAGAATGTGTCCTATTTTTAAATCAAATCTCCAATATTATGTTTTCCTTTGGAAATGTCTACTATTTTGGAATCAAAACAATATTCGCATGATTTCTTTTCGTAATCCTAAGTTATTTTTGGAATGCCTCCTATTTGTTAATCAAAATCATAATTTTATGTTTTCTTTTGGAAATGTCTCCTATTTTTTCATCAAACAATAATTGTATGTATTCTTTTGGTAATGTCTCATATTTTTTAATAAAAACCCTAATCCTAAGTCTTTTTTTTTTTTTTTTTTTTTTTGCAATACTTCTTATTTTTTAATCAAAATTCTAATCTTATGTTTTCTTTTGCAAATGGCTGCTATTTTTTGTTCAAAACAATAATCCTATGTTTTCTTTTTGTAATGTCTCATATTTTTTTTTTATCAAAAACCTTAATCCCATGTTTTCTTTTCTGAATGGCCACAATTTTTTAATCAAAACACTAATCCTATGTTTTCTTTTTAGATTGTCTGTTATTTTTGTGTCAACACACTAATCCTATTATTTCTTTTGGAAATGTCCCATATTTTGCAATTTTTAATCAAAACCTTAATCCGATGTTTTCTTATATTAATGTCTCTAATTTTTCTATCAAAACACTAATCTGACATTTGCTGTTCGAAATGTCTCATATTTTTCAACCATAACCCTGATCCTATGCTTAACAAAGGTCAAAACGATGGAAATCAGTACAACGCTAAAGAAATAGGGCGAGCACGGTCGTGCTTATAGCACTTTGACAGTGCTCAACATGAAAAGTTAATGAATAACGAGAAAGCTTGCCCGTGCTCATCAGAGCACAACCGTTCTTCTATGCAGTCATCGTCCCCGACGAGAGTTTTGCTTTTCGAAACCAAGTGCTCAAGGGATTTCAAAGCCAATCAATAAAATCATGTATGAATGAGTAAAATAAAACCCAAATCAAGATAATGGCATCAAAACACCCATGAGGTGATGGAGAAAACAAACGACGGCTTACCATTTGCGAGAGAAAATGTGTAGAAGATGGTAAGTGACCACGATGAAAACCTGTAAAAAAGACCCTATTCTCGCGAAGATTTATAGCCAGAGAGGAGCAGGTGAACGATCGGGGGTTTTGGTGAAAGGTTACAATGAAAGGGCGTGACCATCGGCGGTTAGGTTTTGAAGTGAAATGGTAAAAGCCAAAATGTCGCTCTCAAGCACGGCCTGAGCATGCTCGTGCTCAAGTGTAATAGGGCAAACCAGGGTAAGCACGGTTATGCTCTTGGCATCTCTCTCCCCCTGAATATCTCAGGAAATATTTTTCAAAATCAAGGGGTAAGACACGATCGTGCATTTCAGCCCAACACACCAATGTTCCACTCATGTTCGTCTTGGAATGCTTCAAAAACTGAAGCCAATGAAAATCAGCAGCACAAGCATGGGCGTGCTCTGCCCATGCTTAGCCTGAAAAATTCTAGGATAGGGCATTTTTTCCTCTAAGCCAAACACAAAGAATACATGAGAAAAACAACAGAGTGCAACCATGCCAGATGAAAATAAAAATGTTAAGAGAGCGTGAATAAAACAAATTACAGTAATCCAACAAAACAAAAAAAACAACAAAAAGAAAATAACAAGAACAACACAACGACTTGGGTTGCCTCTAAAGAAGCGCTTGTTTAACGTCACTAGCTTGATGTACCTGTTCTGCACTCAAGGAGGTTCATAGAATCGAGAGCTCTCAGGACCACAAGAATATGGCAATAATGAATTAATCAAACTGATCTCACGAATGCTCCATGAATTAGGACTGTTGAAAACACTAGGACTAGGTGGCGAGGTGAGTGACTTCTTCCTCTTGGTGGACACCTTTTTCCACCACTTCGTTGCTCAGGAGGTCTTCTTCTTTCGTGGTTCAAGTGATGCTGAAATCTCGACGGCCGAAAAGTCTAGGGAATGTGATTCTTCCATCAACTCCTTCACAATATCATCATCAGGAGGATCATCCTCCAACATCTCAGAGAGCTCATCTTTCATGTTTCCTACATGAATTCAGAGACAACTTCAGCAACAACATCAAAAAAATTGCATGTGTCATCGAAATCCATTGTGTGCCTCATAGAATCCTGGAGCTTAAAGAAGATTTCATTTTCAGCCAGTCAAAGGGCTATTCATCCATCCTTGACATCAATAAAAGCTTTTGAAGTGGCTAGCAATGGCCTTCCCAAGATTAATGGCACATCCACCTTGCCATCAACATCAAGAATGATGAAATCCACCGAAAAGATAAACTTTCCCACCTTAACTAGGACATCTTCAATTATACCCATTGGTTTCCTGATGGACCTATTCGCCAATTATAGAGTCATGGTGTTAGGTTTCGGTTCTCCAAGCCCAAGTTTTTGAAAAATCTTGTAGGGCATGAGGTTGATGCTTGCCCCAAGATCAGTACTCTTGATGAATAGGGTCATCAAACTAGTGAGTTCATTGGAAGGTTCTGAGGATGAAGAGGACGCCGGTTATTGTGCACTCTAAGGTGGAGGATTATGTTGTTGCTATTATACCACATGCCCTTGTCCTAATTGGCTCCATGAAAAATTTGGATGGTTCCTACACCCAAGAAAATCTACTTGTTCCATCTGCCCTGTCCTATAACAGAAGAGGAAGGATAGCCTAGCTCACTAGGTGGTCACCAATTATCAGAAAGAGGACTAGGACCTGAAACTGTGGAGATAGATTGCATGGCATCCAACCACTTGCTGATTGCTTTAACTTATGCTGCAATGTTAGTAATGACATCCACTTAGTAAATGTCGGATGCCTTCACTGGTTTATTCATTTAGAGATCCATTGGTAACCATTATTTGCCATTTCTTCAATTAGAGTATATGCCACACTTGGTCGGTTGCTTCACCAAAAGCCACCAGAGGCTATGTCAAGCAACTGCTTGGTGGCGTTGTTCAATCCATTATAAAAAATTTGGATTTGCATCCATTCAACAATCCCGTGCTGCGGACATTTCTTCAGCATTTCCTGGTAGCTCTCCCAAGTGTCATACAAGGATTCTGACTCCAATTATCGAAAAGAGGAGATATCACTCCTCAACTTAGTGATCTTAGCCGGAGGAAAGTATCTTGCAAAAAAAGTTTCTGAAACCTACTTCCATGTGGTAAGAGACCCAGATGGCAAGGAACTTAGCCATTATTTGGTCGTTCCTCTCAGTGTGAATGGAAAGTGTGGAGTTTCGGTCTCTTTGCCCTTGTTTGTTGTTTCGATTTTCTTAAGTGTTGTCATCATTTTCCCTTTTAGTGTTCTTTGATTTTTTTCTGGTCGAGCTTTTGGAGTTGTTCGTCTAGTGTTGAGGGTGTTTGGGAGACAATTTTAGTGTGCATGGGCTGTGCACAGGCCGCACAGCCCTTCTTGGGAGTGGTGCGGCATCTTGTGCGGGCCGCACAAGTGACCGTACACCCCAGGCAGAGGGGTGTGCGGCCTGGTGTGCGGGCCGCACACCAGCCCGCACACTTTCTTCCTAGGGCGCGCGGGCACTGCGCAGCCCGCACATGAGCCGCACAGCCACCCGTTTAGCTTATAAAAACCTGAACCTTGGCTTCTTTTCTTCATTTTCTTCTTCCAAACTCCTCTATCTCCTTCTCCTCTCTTCCTTCATCACCTCTTGGGGTTCTAAGGCTGGCTTAGAGGAGGTTTTAGGGCTTGAAACTTGGATGAACAAGTTGATCATTCTTGAGATCAAGGTATGCTTTCATCCTTTTGTTCCTTGTCCTTTGTTCTTTGATGAGGATGGTTAGGGTTGGTTATGAACCCTTTTGATAGCATGATTGTTATCTCTTTTTCTTCCTCTTTGATGGCAAATCTTGTGAGGATTTATTGTATTGAGTTGTATGGCCTTGAATTCATGAAATCCATGAACCTTCAAAACCCTAATCCCGGAATTACTGTAGCACCAACCATGTTAGGTCATTCTTGCCTTCCTTGTTGGTTTTATGAGTTGTGAGAGGTCTCCTCCTTGCTATAACTTCTTGCTTTGGTGTTTAGCAAACCCTAGAAGCAACCATTCCCCATTTTTGAGCATTTTCCTTCATTCTAGTTAATCAATTGTTTGTTGATGTTTGATTGCTTGTTTTGGGTGTTTAATGGCTTCT
Organism: Dioscorea alata; assembly: GCA_020875875.1. Taxonomy (NCBI): domain Eukaryota; kingdom Viridiplantae; phylum Streptophyta; class Magnoliopsida; order Dioscoreales; family Dioscoreaceae; genus Dioscorea; species Dioscorea alata. The sequence goes on from CM037011.1 coordinate 9,586,625, forward strand.
AGGAGGTGAAGCTTCAAGTAAGGGCAAAGAACCGGTGGGGAAGTGATTTCGAGGCGTTTGCTCACCAAGTTTGTGAGTGGGAAAATTACTAACATTGCACTATGACTTATGCATGATATTTGTTATTTGAATTGCATATTTGAATGATGGATTCCTTATTGCTAAATTTCCTTGAAAGCTTTGACTAAAGATTTGAATCATGATGATTTATGAAATTGTCTTATCTCCTGAATTCTTGCAATATATATGCATGCATATATATATGTTGATTATGATTTGGAACTCTATGTTCAAAATACATGTTTTAAGTCATGTTTTCAAGAGAATTGATGTTCTCATTTTGATGACCAAAAAGCATGTGAAACCAAGTTGATTTCATTGTGTTAAGTCAATGTTGATGTGTATTCTCAAAAGACACCTTCCTATGATGTTTTTGATGAAAAGTGGTTTCACTGTTAATATTATGATCAAATTGATCACCCTTGGGGTGAGAATTGCCATTGTAAACTTATTGTCTCTTATTGAGAATTATGCTATCATGATGTATATATTGAGCCTACGGGCTAAGTTATTGTTTAAATCATTTGTTGGTGACATGGGAGCCGAGCTCCAGAACTTGCTGCAGTAAGAAAGGCATGGTTTCCACGGGCCGACATATATAGAGGTGGCGCGGAATACTGTCAAAAACGGTTATGCCATGTCAGGTGGGAGCGTAGAGTCTTGACATGTATATAGTTGGGTTGTTCGGAGTCACCACACAAACTTCCCTGCGGCCAAAGCCAAGATACGCGCATCTTGGTAGCTCCAGACCTAACCAAGGCCATGGTTAGCGACGGAGGATTTTGAGGCCATTCTGGACATTATTGTTTATTTGAGAAAGTTGAATTACTTGTTTCTAAGTATCTTGATATTTGAAACTATCAATAAGTATTATGCTTATGCTAGGTCCAGGATGGTATGTGTTTTCTTGATGATTTCAAAGAACTTCTATTTGTATTTCAATGAGAAAAGCTATGTTCTTATGAGGTATTTGCTATTCAAAGTGTTTTTCATTTTGTTATGCATTGAAATATTTTTATGATGTTTACCTCTATATGATCATGCTTGAGCTATAGTCTTGTGACTAACCCCTCACTGAGTAACCTAGTTACTCACCCCCTCTTTCTTCCTCCCAGGTGTTAGCACAGCACAGGGGTGAAGACGTGAAGTGCTTGGCTAGAGTCATTATTGTCTTCTCATTTTGGGGTTATGTATGTTATTTATGCCTTGGCATGTATTATTAGGGATCCACTATGTATTATTGAACCCTATCATGTCTTCTCCATACTCGTAACACTTTGTATGCCAGTCTAGTTCTTGTTTTGTTTAAGGAGTGTATCCTCTATCTGGGGTGGTTATTATCATTATTACCTTCCTTATGTACCCCTTTGCTATGTGTATCAGTGTGTTATACCTTGTATGAGTAATACAAGTATTTGTAGTTGAGTTATGTATTGTGATTATGGATGCATTGTACAGGAAACAGGTTAGCCTTACGGCTACCTAGGGTTGAGGTAGTGTTAGACCTCCCCTGGGTTGTCATGGCGCTATGTCGTGCTTGGGACCTGCGGGTCGGGGCGTGACATACTTTAGTGGTATCAGAGCCCTGGTTTAGATTTAGGCTTGGGTTTGACAGTTTAATCCAGTTCCAGTGTCAGTTCCTTGATTTGGGTCAGGCGTGTGATTCCTTGTTCTTGTTCCTAGTGGATCCCACTAGAGTTGCATATAGCATTATTGCATGTAGGAATTGATTCTAAAGAGTGTCTTGTGTTTTCTTTTCAGTAGAATGCTAGCACAGTGTTCACGCACTCGCCGTGGGAGAACCACTCCCCCTGTTGTTGCTACACCGAGAGAGCAGAGGGGTGGGAGGCGAGGAGAGCCATCCCCGCCTTCCTCTCCGTCGCCACCTAGGCAGGATGCCAGTTCAGGGCATGATCCTACCATGGCAGCTTCAGTGCACGCTCCTGATGTTCAGGGAGCTGCTCCAGTGCCTGGTTCTGTTCCAACTCCAGAAGCACTAGAAGCCTTCAGGGCTCATTGGGCTACCAAGGGAAAGCAACCTACCTACCAGGAGTATCAGGACTTCCTAGATTACTGGAGGAATTTTGGTGGACAGGCTCCACCTACCCCAGCACCGGCATCAGCACCCCCACAGGCCCCAATAGCCCAACATGCACCAGCAGAGGCCAGTGGATCCAGTTAGTCTCTAGCTTTGTCCAAGCTTTTGTAGGAAGCCCGACAGCTTGGATGTGGATCTGTTAATGGCACCAGTGATGCCATGATTGCTAAGGAGTGGATCAAGAAGGTGACTGCTACATTTGATGATATGAGTTTAGGAGATGAGACGAGACTCAAGGTTGCTACCAGACTACTTGAGGGCCGAGCTAGGATTTGGTGGGAAAGCTTAAAGAGTAGGTCCTTTGGGAAAGTCACTTGGACAGATTTCTTACACGAGTTTGATGAAGAGTACTACACTCGATTCCATCGTGATCAGAAGAGGCATGAGTTTATGAGATTGGTTCAGGGGAATAGGACAGTTACAGAATATGAAATAGAGTTGAAGGATTTGGCTACTTTTGTTCCTGAGTTGGCACCTACAGAGGAGGTTCTTTGTTCCAAATTTGAAGTTGGTCTGAACTTGGGCATTAGAGAAAGGATGACAATCACAAGCAAGCTGAGCTTCAAAGAGATGGTACAGTCAGCTTTGAGAGCAGAACAACTTGTTAGAGAAGGCAAGAGAGTCCGAGAAAATTTTGCTAAGTGGAGAAGTTTGGAGATGGGACAACCATCCAAGAATAGCAAGTGTGAGGGTTCTTCTAAGGGCACCTCTGTTTTAGGTCCTCCTAGACCTCCACCATCCCACAGCGGGGATCAGTAGAGATTCTCCTGTGCTGACAGTGCTCCTAGTGTATCAGAGGCCCAGAGACTAGAAACAAGTGCATGAACTGTGGGAAGCCACATAAGGGACAGTGCTTAGCTCCTCGCAAGTGTTTCCAGTGTGGTCAGGTGGGACATTTGAGATCAGCTTGTCAGAGCTAGGACTGAGTGGATCTGCACCACCATCTCAGGGTTATCCTAGTCAGACCAGAGGTCCACAGCCAGAGGCATCTGCACCAGTCCCTACCAAGTCAGGAGCTGCCAGCAACACTTCACAGCCGGGTTCCCAGCGACCCCAGACCAGAGCTCAGACCCGAGTTTTTGCCATGACAGAGGAAGAGGCTGAGTGTAGGCCCAATGTGATCACAGGTACACTGTCTATCTTCCAGCATGATGCTTATGCATTGATTGATTCTAGATCTGAGCGTTCTTTTGTTAGCACTGCATTTGCATGTCATGCCGATAGCCCTCCTTCTTCCTTAGATTGTGAGTTGGTCATTTAGACTCCTCTAGGTGAGGAGGTAGTCAGGAGTTTAGTTGTTTAGAAAGTGTCCTGTGATAGTTTGTGGAGTAGTGTTGGAGGCAGATTTAATTCCTTTGGAGATCAAGGATTTTGATGCCATTCTTGGCATGGATTGGTTGGATAGGCATCGTGCTTCCATTGATTGTTTCAGGAAGGAAGTAACTTTTCCTGGATCCTTATTGGGATCCACAGTTGTGCTGAAGGGTGTGAGAAGGACTCTACCTTTGTGTTTGATTTCAGCCTTGGAAGCTACAGGATTGGTGAGCAAAGGTTGCCCTGTGTTCTTGGCATATGTGATGGATTCCAGAGTTCAGGAGCCAGCCTTAGAGGAGATGCCAGTAGTAAGGGAGTTTCCAGATGTTTTTCCTGAGGAACTGCCTGGGTTGTCATGGAGGTATGTCGTGCTTGGGACCCGCGGGTCGGGGCGTGACAGAAAGAGTCTCGGGCTAACTGCATCCTCAAACACATTGCTCACCTTATAGGTATCTCAGATTTCCAGGAAGTTCCTGAGATTCCCATATGGGTCTTCGTCCAGGAATGCAACAAAATGACACACCTATTGCACCAATTGGACAAAATTTGTCTTCAATTTAAAATTATTTGCTACAACATGACGACAAACTATGCTTGACCCTACTCCCTCCTGATTTGGCCGAGCAAAATTTGATATACTTTGTTTTTGATTCCCAGCCATCTCTTCTTCTTGTTAACCCACTTCCACACTGATTTCAACTGACCCCATCTCACTCAAATTGATCTATGTAATTCTTCTTCTGAAGTTCCATTCAACTTCTAGATCAGGGATCACCATTAGAGAAGAAGTTCTTCCACTGGTCATACAAATGTGCCTACGAACAACAAATAGAATATTGTAAGCTCAAAAGAATATAAAGAATGAAAACGAGTTTAAAGTTAAAATGATGAAGCCAAAAGGGAAAAAACAAACATACACAAGTATAGACAATATCAATAGACTAAAACACCAGAATTGAAATTTTCCTAGAAGTTGCCAGTCTTCGGCAACGTCGCCAAAAACCTGATGCATTCTCCCCAAGTATAAGGGTTGCACACAAGTAGTAAAGTGATACCCCGCAAGGATAGGGTTGTCGAACCACAAGGACTGGACTTAAAGTACTAATCTCTCCTCTGATCTCTAGTTATGTAAAGATTGAGTTAAAGTAATGAATGAAAAATAATAAGGAAAAAGTAAAAAACAAGGTTATAGGTCAAGCGGACTAGGATTGAGAATTCAACTACAGAAGAGCAATGCCCTGGGATAATTCCTATGAGCTATAGTATGCTGATTTGCTTCCAATGCCTACCCAGTACATTCTAGAATTTTTTTGTGTGCTCAAAAGCAATGTTGTAGCTATGGTTCACTCGTACTCTTCGAAGTTGAAGTTCCTTGATACTAATTCCACTTCTTTTATGTCTCCAACTCATCCTTGGTCCCCTAGAAGGTGTGGTGAAGCTTGATCTTTGCTCTCATCAATGTCCTCCCGGTGGAGAATGAAATCCCCTAACAAAAGATGATAGTGAAACCCTAGAAGCTTGACTTAAAAAGGCTGATTTCGGGCTCGACACAGGCTACGCACGGTCATGCTTAGGCCGTGCTTCTCTTCAAGGTTTATGAGTGACGTGGTTGAGTGAATGCTTGGGATAATAAGGGGGAGACGCACGGGTGTGCTTCTCCCATGTTGTTCTTGTGCACGACCGATCCTATGTTTTCTTTTCACAATGTCTACAATTTTTTAATCCAAACTCAAATCCAATGTTTACTTCTCGGAATGGGTACTATTTTTGAGCAAAAAAACTAATCCAATTTTTTATTTTCATAATGTCTACTATTTTTTAATCAAAACCTGAATCCTTTGTTTTCTTTTGGAAATGTCCCCTTTTTTTTGTTTTTTTTTTCAAACAAAACATTGATCCTATGTTTTCTTTTCGCAATGTCTACTATTTTTGAATCCAAACACAAATCATATGTTTTCTTCTCGGAAAGGGTACTATTTTTGAATAAAAAAACTAATCCAATTTTTTCTTTTCACAATGTCTTCTATTTTCGAATTAAAACCCAAATCCTTTCTTTTCTTTTGTAAATGCCCCCTATTTTTTGGTTTTTAATCAAAACCCTAACCCTATATTTTCTTATAATAATGTCTCATATTTTTCAATTAAAAGTCTAATTCTATGTTTTCTTTCCAAATGTCTCTTATTTTTCAATGAAAACTCTAATCCTATGTTTTCTTTTCAGAATGTCTACTATTTTTTAATCAAAAACCCATTCCTATGTTTACTTTGAATGATGTCTCCTATTTTTTAGTTAAAACGTTAATCCTATGTTTACTTTTCGGAATGACTACTATACTTGAATCAAAACATTAGTCCTATGTTTTTTTAGGAATGTATCCTATCTTTCAATCAAAAACCGAATCCTTTGTTTTATTCTTTTAATGTCTCCTATTTATCACTTTTGAATCAAAAGGCCAACCTACATATAGTTTTGAGAATGTCTCTTATTTTTCAATCAAAGAACTAATCCTTTCTTTTTTTTTTTAAATGTCTGCTATTTTTGAATCAAAACCCAAATCCTAGTGCTCAATTTTGAATCAAAACCCTAATTCTTTGTTTTTTTTCATAATGTGTTAATGTTTTTTAATCAAACCCCTAATCCTATCTTTTTTCTTTTTAGTAATCTCTACTAATTTTAATGAAAACTGTAATTCAATGTTTTCTTTTCGTCATTCCTCCTATTTTTGATAAAAATCCTAATCCTATGTTTTTTTTCGGAATGCATCCTATTTTTGGATCAAGTCCCAAATCTTATGTTTTCATTTGGGAATTCTAGTATTTTTTAATCAAAAAATAATCGTATGTTTTCTTTTCATAATGTCTCATATTTTAAATCAAAGCCATAATCCTAAGTTGTTGTTTTTAATGCCTCCTAATTTTTAATTAAAATAATAATCTTATGTTTATTTTAATGTCTCCTATTTTTTAATCAAAACAATAATAGTATGTTTTCTTTTTGTAATGTCTCATATTTTTTAATCAAAAATCTAATCCTAAGTTTTTTTAATGCCTCTAATATTTTAATCAAAACCCTATTCATGTATTTCCATTTGGCAATGTCTACTATTTTTTAATCAAAACAATAATCCTATGTTCTCTTTTCATAATATCTCATATTTTTCAATCAAAACCCTAGTCATATGTTTTCTTTATTTAATGACTCTTACTTTATAATCGAAACCCTAATCCTATGTTTTCGTTTTGGAATGTCTACTATTGTTGAAACTCTAATCCTATGATTTCTTCTTGAAATGTCCCCTATTTTTTTTGCTTTTAATTAAACCCTTAATTATATTTTTTCTTCAAGTAATGTCTCTTATTTTTCTTTCAAAACACTAATATTATAATTTTTTTTTAAATGTCTCATATTTTTCAACCGAAACCTTAATCCTATGTTTTCTTATAGTAATATCTCCTATTTTTCAAATCTTATGTTTTCTTGTAGTATTGTCTCCTATTTTTCATTCAAAATCCTAATCCTATTTTTTCTTATACTAATGTCTTCAATTTTTCAATCAAAACCCTAATCCTATGTTTTCTTATAGTAATGTCATCTATTTTTCAATCAAAACCTTAATCCTATGTTTTTTGTTCCGAATGCCTACTGTATTTGAATCAAAACTCTAACCCTACGCATTCTTTTCAGAATCTCTCCTATCTTTCAGTCGAAACCCGAATCGTATATTTTCTTTTCTTATGTCTCCTATTTATCAGTTTTGAAGCAAAAACCTATCCTATGTTCTATTTTTGGAATGTCTCTTAATTTTTAATCAAACACCTAATCCTTTATTTTCTTATTTTAATATCTGCTATTTTTTAATCAAAGCCCTAATATTATGTTTTCTTTTTGTAATGGGTCACATATTTATGTTTTGAATAAAAAACCTAATCCTTTTTTTTTTTTCGGAATGTCTTATTGTTTTAACTCATTACACTAATTCTATCTATTTTCTTTTAAGATTCTCTTCGAATTTTTAATTGAAAACTGAATCCTATGATTTCTTTTCTTAATGCCACCTCCTATGTTTTGTTTTCGGAATGCCTGATATTTTTGAATCAAAACAATAATCATATATTTTCTTTTTGTAATGTCTCATATTTTTTAACCAAAACCCTAATCCTATGTTTTTTTTTGGAATGACTAAAATGTTTTAATCAAAACCCTGATCTTGTGCTTTTTTTTTGGGAATGACTTTTTTTTTTTTCAATCAAAACAATAATCTAATATTTTTTTCGTAATGTCTTATATTTTTTAATCAAACCCATAATGGTATGTTTTCTTTTCCTAAAGTCTAGTATTTTTTGTTCAAACGCTAATCTTATATTTTATTTTCATAAGGTCTCATATTTTTCAATCAAAATCGGAATCCTATTTTTTCTTTTCGGAATTCCTACTATATTTCAATCAAAACCCTAATCCTATGTTGTTTTTTTTGGAATGTCTACTACATTTGAATCAAAGTGCTATTCCTATTTTTTCTTATAGTAATGTCTCCTATTTTTCAATCAAACACTAATTCTATGTTTTCTTTTCGGAATGCGTACTATATTTGAATCAAAACCCAAATCCTATGTTTTCTTTTCAGAATGTCTCCTATTTTGTAAACAAAACTCAAAACCCGCATTCTTTTTTCTAATTGTCTCCTATTCATTAGTTTTGAATAAAAACCCTAACCTATGTTTTATTTTCGGAATGTCTCCAATTTTTCAATAAAAAACTCAACGATTTTCGGAATGTGTCCTATTTTTCAATTTTGAATCAGGACACTAATACTTTAATTTTTTGGAATGTCTCATTTTTTTAATCAAAACCATAATCCTATGGTTTACTTTGGTAATCTTGTCTAATTTTTAATTAAAACACTAATTCTATATTTTAATTTCGTAATGCCTCCTATATTTGAATAAAAGTCCTAATAGTATGTTTTCTTTTAGTAATGCCTCACATTTTATAATCAAAACCCTAATCTTATATTTTCTTTTAGGAGTATTTGTTATATTTTAATCAAAACCTAAACCCTTTGTTTTCTTTTCAGAATGTCTCTTTACTATCAAAAAACAAATGATTAATGTTTTGATTCATAAATAGCAGACATTCAGGAAAGAAGAAAAAGATTAGTTTTTTTTATTCAAATATAAGCCATTCAGAAAAAAAAAAAAAACATACGATTAGTGCTTTGATTGAAAAATAGGAGACATTACTATATGAAAACATAGGATTAGCGAATTCAATGAAAAATACGAGACACTACTATAATAAAATATAGAATGAGGGTTTTAAGTTCAAAAATAGTAGACATTCCAAAAATCACACATAGTATTAGGATTTTTATTCCAAAATAGGTGGCATTACGAAAATAAAACATAGGATTAGCGTTTTGATTAAAAATTTGAGACATTTATAAAGAAAACGTAGGATTATTTTTTGATAGAAAGTACACATTTCATAAAGAAAAAACATAAGATTAGTGTTTTGATTGAAAAATATAAGCGATTCGGAAATGAAATAATAGGTTTAGCGTTTTGATTGAAAAATATAAGACATTTAGAAAAGAAAATATAGGATTTGGGTTTTGATTGAAAAATATGAGACATTACTATAAGAAAACATAAGATTATGGTTTTGATTAAATACTGAAAAAGAGGAGACAAGTCGAAAAGAAAACATATGACTAAGCTTTTGATTAAAAAATAGCAGACATTCCAAAAACAAAATATAGTATTATAGCTTTGTTTCAAAAATAGCAGACGTTCATAAAGGTAAGGAAAAAATTAGGTTCTTGGCATTACTATAAGAAAATATATGATTGGGGTTTTGATTCAAAAATAGTAGGCTTTCCGAAAAGAAAACAAAGGATTAAGGTTTCAAGTTTAAAATAGGAGATATTACTATAAAAAAATACAGGATTAAGGTTTTGATTAAAAAATAGTAGACATTACGAAAAGAAAACAAAGGATTAGCTTTTTCATTGAAAAATAAGAGATAATGGGGAAAAACATAGGATTAAGTTTTTGATTAAAAAATAGAAGCCATTCCGATAAGAAAACATAGGATTAGGGTTTTAAGTGTAAAATAGGAGATATTCCAATAAGAAAACAAAGGATTAGGGCTTTGATGAAAAAAAATGAAAATCAGGGTACATTTCTAATCAAAGCCCTAATCTATAATTTCATTTTGCAATGTGCCCTTATTTTCAATCAAAACCCTAATCATATTTTTCTTTTGGGAATGTCAGCTATTTTTGAATCAAAACAATAATCCTATGTTTTCTTTTAGCAAGGACTCATATTTTTTCAATCAAAACTCTAATCCTATCATTTTTCTCCAGAATGGCTCCTACTTTTTAATCAAAACAATAATCATATGTTTTCTTTTGTGAATATCTGTTAGTTTTGAATCAAAACTTTAATCCTATGTTTTTTTCGAAATGTTTGATATTTTTAATTAAAACCCTAATTTTATGTTTTCTTTTTCATTATGTCTACTATTTTTTAATAAAAACCCTAATCCTATGTTTTCTTTTTCAGTATGTCTACTATCTTTTAATAAAAACCCTAATCCTATGTTTTCTTATAGTTATGTCTCCTACTTTTCAATCAAAACCCTAATCCTATGCTTTTTTTTTTTTTCTGTAATACGGACTATATTTGAATCAAAACCCTAATCCTATGTTTTCCTTTAGGAATATCGCCTATCTTTCAATCAACAACCAAATCCTATTTTATCTTTTCTTAATGTCTCCTATTTATCTGTTATAACTCAAAACCCTAACTTATGTGTTTCTTTTTGGAATATATCCTATTTTTCAATCAAAAACCTAATTCTTTCTTTTCTTTTCGCAATGTTTGATATGTTTTAGTTAAAATCCAAATTTTATGTTTTTCATTCAGAATGTGTCATATTTTTTCAGTTTTTAATTAAAACCCAAATACATTTTTTTCTTTTCGGAATGTCTCATTTTTTAATCAAAACCCTAATCCAATATTTTTTTTTTGGTAATCTCTGCTTATTTTTAATTAATGCCCTAATCCTATGTTTTCTTTTCATCATGCCTCTTATTTTTTATAAAAATACGTATTCTATGCTTTCTTTTCAGAATGCCTACTATTTTTGAATGAAAACCATAATGTTATATTTTCTTTTGGAAATACCTGCTATTTTTAAATCAAAATAATAATCATATATTTTTCGCCTCTTAATGTCTCATATTTTTGAATCAAAACCCTAAACCTAAGTTTTTTTTAACACCTCATATTTTTTAATCAAAACCATAATTCTATGTTTTCATTTGGGAATGTCTACTATTTTTTAATCAAAAGGCTAATCCTATGTTTTCTTATAGAAATGTCTCATATTCAATCAAAACCCTAATTCTATGTTTTCTTATCGTAATGTGTACTATTTAATAATTTTGAATCAAAATCCTAATCCTATGTTTTGTTTCCGGAATACATCATTTTTTTTAATCAAAACATTAATATGATGTTTTCTTTTTGGAATGCTTGCCATTTTTTAATCAAAACAATAATCGTATTTTTGCTTTTTGTAGTATCTCATATTTTTTAATCAAAACCATTATCCAAAGTTTTATTTTTTTGCAATTCCTGCTATTTTTAAATAGAAACCACAATCTTATGTTTTCTTTAGGGAATTTCTACTATATTTGAATCAAAACATTAGTCTTATGTTTTCTTTTCGTAATGTCTCATATTTTTCAATCAAAATACTTTTTTTTTTTTGGGAATGTCTGCTATTTTTTAATCAAAACCCTTACTCATATGTTTCCTTTTGGAAATGACCCCTATTTTTTGGTTTTCAATCCAAACCTAATTCTATGTTTTCTTATAGTAATGTTACCTATTTTTCAATCAAAACCCTAATCCAATGTTTTATTTTCAAAATATCTCATATTTTTTCAATCAAGAGCATAATCCTGTGTTTTCTTTTCTTAGTGTCTATTATTTTGCAATCGAAACCATAATCCTATGTTTTCTTATAGCAATGTCTCATATTTTTCATTTAAAACCCTAATCTTATGTTTTCTTTTTAGAATATGTCATATTTTTCAATTTTAAAGAAAAACCATAATCCGTTATTTTTTTTTTTTGAAATGTCTCATTAATTTAATCAAAACACTAATCCTAACTTTTGTTTTTGTAATGTCTGCTAATTTGTACTCAAAATTTTAATCATGTGTTTTCCTTTAGTAATGCCTCATATTTTTTTTAATAAAAATCCTAATCCTTTGTTTTCTTTTTCGGAATGCCTCGTTTTTTTTAAATCAAAACCCTAATTTTATGTTTTCTTTTGGGTATGTCTGCTATTTATGAATCAAAACAATAATCGTATGTTTTCATTTCATAATGTTTTATATTTTCTAATCAAAACAATAATCCTAAATTTTTTTTTTGGAATGCCTCCTATTTTTTAATTTAAACCCTAATTCTATGTTTTTGTATTGTAATATCTCTTATTTTTCAATGAAAGCCCTAATCATATTTTTTCTTTTGGAAATGTCTGCTTATATTTAACCAAAAACAATGATCTTATGTTTTCTTTTCTTAATGTATCAAAATTTTCAATCAAAAACTAATCTTATGTTTACTTTTTAGTGTGGCTCCTATTTTTGAATTAAAACCCTAATCCCGCCAAACAAGTATCATTCAGAATTAATTCTACGGAATCCATCCATTGTAGAATGAACAACAAGATGATGAATTAAAACCAAACAAGCAAACCAACACATTCATTTAAAACAACATAAAGGTCATTCATACAAAGTCTCCTCCCAAGGTTCACCGGGAGCCCGGTGGCCTTGGGAGGTTTAGTTCGACATCACAAAGCTAAGGAGCTCGTCATACAAAGGATCCATCAAATAAAGAAAACAAGAAAAACTCCCTCAAAGATGTCGACTAGGGTTGATGGTGTGGCTCGTCAGATCCGCGCCGGTGAGCCCTATGAAGCTTCTCCACGTCTTCCCCTTCTTCTCTCCTTCAAATCAGCCCAAAAATCCCTCCAAATCCTTCCAAAGGTGATGAGAATGGTGTATGGTGGAGTGGAGGCCGGACAGAGAACAACTCCCCTCAAAAACCCTTGAAGAAACCTTATATAAACCCGAGAGCGTGCGGGTGGCGTGCGGGCCGCACGCGCGCCCGCCCGCTCTTCTGGCTACCTTGTGCGGCCTGGTGTGCGGGCTGCACACTAGGCCGCACGGCTCTCTGGCCACGGCGTGCGGCCAGGTGTGCGGCTGCACACTAGGCCGCACAGCTCACTGGCTGAGCCGTGCGGCCACTATGCGGGCCGCACAGTCGCCGCACACGGCCGAGAAAAATGGCTCCGTGTGCGGCTCGTCGGCTTCCGGGGTAGTCCAAGTCTTCATTTCTTCTTCAATCTTCCCCGAAATGACACGAAAACGGTTCGATCACGCGCACTTGGTCCTCAAAACCCTGAAACGAAAATAAAAGCATCAAGTGCGCAAAATGTCATCGAGAATTCACATAAGTTGCACGAAAGTACAAGAACATTATCGCTAAAACATGATGTATTTAGGCACTTATCAGTGCTATTTAAGATATTTTATTCCTTGTGTAGGAATCTAGGGCCCGAGTCAATTTGGTGTGAAACCGAGGGTGTTTCCCGCATGTGCAGTGACCAAAGGTTCAAAACCGACTGACACGGGTATGAGACACCCGTGCCCCAAGTGTTGCAAGTCCCGGCCTGGAGTGTAGAAGAGATAAAATCTTGATACTGAAGTGTCCCAGGCATGATACGGTCACCACACACCGGTGCCCCAAGTGCTGCAAATCTCAGGAGACGTTCTCTCATGAACGACACGGGCACGGTGCCTAGGAAACGATCGGGTGCTAGGTAACATGGGGGACACACGCCTGTGTCCCAACTGCTGTAAATCTCAGGAGTTTCACCCCAGGATTTCCATGAAGAGTACATGGTCTTCACACGCCCGTGTCATGACCGTATCGGGCCCCGAATCAGCCTTTTTAACTCCATAAATTAGGGTTCTTTCTCATCTTTTGTTCGGGGATTCATCTCTCCACCGGGAGGACATTGATGAGATCGAAGATCAAGCTTCACCAAACCGCCTAAGGAGATCAAGGACTAGTAGGAGGCATTGCAAGAGGTGGAGAGTTGGCACAAGGACACTACAAGGGAGGACATCTTGAGTATTGAAGGGGGTTCTTTCTCTCTTTATTTATTCCATCTTTTGCCTTACCTTGTGTACCTGCCCTCAGGGGCTAACTAGGTATAGTGCCTCGGTTGTGGACAATCGTCAGACTGTATTGCTTATAAACTCATTGTATTTGCCTATGGAGTTCTAATTGATGCTTGTGTTTAATCTTGTATTGCATAACTGTAGTGTGTTTAGAGTGCATAGTTGTTAGGTTATCCTAGCAAAACTGTAGTGTATCTACGAACACATAGATGCAATATTGCTTGTGAGCACACACGAATGTGATTGGAATGTACCGAGATAGTCAACTAGGATGAGATAGTGTGCACGAGTCATTGGAGACTTCCGTAGGGATTTACTCTTGTGATTGTTGAATACTTAGTCCTAATCTCCCCCATTATCATCACCATTACCTTTTATTCATTTTTATTATGATCCCATACCTTTTCTATTTGTTTCACTAGACATCAAAGGATAAACCAGTACTTTAAGTACAGTTCCCTGAGGTTCGACAACCCTACTCTTAATTGAGTATTACTTTATTACTTCTTGCTGCCCGTACACTTGCGAAGAGCGCATCAGAGACATTGTGAAAAGAAAACAAAAGATTGGAGTTTTAATTCCAAAATATTAGACATTTCGAAAAGAAAACATAGGACAAGGATTTTTATTTAAAAATAGGAGATATTACAAAAAGAAAACACAAGATTAGGCTTTTAATTGAAAACTAGAAGACATTCCTCAAAGAAATAATAGGACAAGGTTTTTTGATTGAAAATCAAAATTTAGTTAACATTCCAAAAAGAAAAGATAATATTAGGTTTTTAGTTAAAAAATAGAAGACATTGCGAAAAGAAAACATAGGATTAGAGTTTAAATTCAAAAATAGCAGGCATTCTGAAAAGAAAAGAAATGATTATGTTTTTTATTAAAAAAATAGGACATTCTAGAAAGAAAACATAGGTTAGAGTTTTGATTCAAATATAGTAGGCATTTTGAAAAAAAATCGTAGGATGAAGGTTTTGATTAAAAAATAGGTGACATTACTATAAGAAAATATAATATTAGGGTTTTGAATGAAATATAGAAGACATTACTACAAGAAAATATAGGATTAGGATTTTGATTGAAAAATAATATACATTCCGAAAAGAAAACATAGGATTAAGGTTTGATTGAAAAATATGACATATTCGAAAAAAAAATGGGATTAGGGTTTTGAATAAAAAATAGCATACATTTTCAGAAGAGACATAGGATTAGGATTTTGAATAAAAAATAGGAGACATTACTATAAGAAAACATAGGATTAAGATTTTGATTTAGAAATAGTAGACATTCCAACAAGAAAACATAGGATTAGGGTTTTGATTAAAAAATAAGTGCCTTTCTGAAAAAAAAAACATAGGATTAGTGTTTTGATTCAAAGCTGAAAAATATCAGACATTATGAAAAGAAAACGTAGGATTATTATTTTGATTAAAAAATAGCAGATGTAGGATTAGGGTTTCATTGAAAAATATGAGACATTCTGAAAATATAACATAGGATTAGGGTTTTGATTGAAAAATATGGGATATTACGAAAATAAGACATAGGATTTTTGTTTTGTTTAAAAAATAGCAAACATTCCCATAAGAACACGTAAGATTATGTTTTGATTAAAAAATATGAGGCATTAAAAAAACTTAGGATTGTGATTTTGATTAAAAAAGATGAAACATTATGAAAAAATATACGATTATTGTTTTGATTGAAAAATATGGGATATTACGAAAATAAGACATAGGATTTTTGTTTTGTTTAAAAAATAGCAAACATTCCCATAAGAACACGTAAGATTATGTTTTGATTAAAAAATATGAGGCATTAAGAAAACTTAGGATTGGGATTTTGATTAAAAAAGATGAAACATTATGAAAAAATATACGATTATTGTTTTGATTAAAAAATATTAGACATTTCCAATAAAAAAAATAAGATAAAGGTTTTTATTTAAAAAATAGAAGGCATTCTAAAACAACATAGAATTATGATTTTGATCGAAAAATATGAGACATTTCGAAAAGAAAAAACATAAGATTAAGTTTTTTATTGAACAATAGAAGGCATTACTATAAGAAAACATAAGATTAGGATTTTGATTAAAAACCAAAAATTAAGGGACATTTCCAAAATAAACCATACGATTAGGGTCTTGAATAAAAATTAGCAGACTTTCCAAAAAAAAAAACATTGGATTAGGGTTTTGATTCAAAAATAGGAGCCATTCAGAAAAGAAAACATAGTATTCGGGTTTTGATTCAAACTAAGAAATATGAGACATTAAGAAAAAAAAACACATAATTATTGTTTTGATTCAAAAATAGCAGACATAGGATTTGACTTTTGATTGAAAAATATAAGAAATTAAGAAAATGAAATATAGGATTAGCGTTTTGATTCAAATATAGTAACCCTTCCAAAAGAAAAACATAGTATTAGGGTTTTGATTAGAAAGAAGGAGGCATTAAAAAAAAGAAATAAGGATTAGGATTTCGATTAACAAATATGATTATTGTTTTGTTTCAAGAATAGTAGACATTGTGAAAAGAAAACATAAGATTATTGTTTTGATTCAAAAATAGAACCATTCCGAAAAAAAAAACTTAGGATTAGGGTTTTGATTGAAAAATATGAGGCATTATTATAAGAAAATATAGGATTAGGGTTTTGATTAAAAACCAAAAAATAAGGGACATTTTCAAAAGGAAACATACGATTAGGCTTTTGATTCAGAAATAGTAGACATTCTGAAAAGAAAACATACTATTAGGATTTTGATTAAAAAATAGGAGCCATTCCAAAAAAAATATAGAATTATTGTTTTGATTCAAAACTGAAAAAAAAATATGAGACAATAAAAAACAAATCTTAGGATTATGGCCATGATTCAAAATTATCATATATAGGATTAGGCTTTAGATTGAAAAATATGAAACATTAAAAAAACTAAAACATAGGATTAGGGTTTTGATAAAAAAACATAGGAGACATTGTTATATGAAAACACACGATTAGGGTTTTAATTGAAAAATAGTAGACATTCTGAAAAGATAACAATGGATTGCGGTTTTGATTGAAATATAGTATGCATTCCAAATAGAAAAAGTAGGATTAGTGTTTTGATTGAAAATAATGACATATTCTAAAAATAAAACATAGGATTAGCGTTTTGAATAAAAAATAGTAGACATTCAAAATTGAAAATGAAGGATTATTGTTTTGATTGGAAAATATGATACATTACTAACATAAAACATAGAATTATTGTTTTGATTAAAAAATAGCAGACATTCCAAAAAAAAAAAACATAAAATTAGGGTTTTGATTAAAATACAGGACGGATCCCAAAAAAAACTTAGGAGTAGGATTTTGATTAAAAAATATGAGGCATTACAAAAAGAAAACATACAATTATTGTTTTTCTTTGAAAATAGCATACATTCCTAAAGGAAAATATAAGATTAGGGTTTTGATTAGAAAATTGGAGGTATTCCGAAAAGAAAATATAGGATTAGGATTTTGGTTAAAAAATATGAGACAATCTGAAAACAGAACATAGGATTAGGGTTTTGATTGAAAAATAAGAGGCATTACTATAAGAAAACATAGGATTAGGGTTTTGATTAAAAAGTGAAAAATATGAGAATTTTCAAAGAAAACAGATGATTATTGATTTGATTAAAAAATAGCAGAAATTCAAAAAAAAACATAAAATTAGGGTTTTGATTAAAAAATTTGAGGCATTCTGAAAAGAAAATATAGGATTAGGATATTAGTAAAATAGGGGGCGTTGAGTACAAAGAAATTGTTGGAGTTAGTATTTATATATAGAAATATATTTGTGTTAAGAAAGGAAAAAACCTCTGGCAGGGAGATTGGCTAGGCACTATGAAATGAAAATATACAATTATCAGTTCTGAATAAAAAGAACACTAACATATGTTTTCATTTCAAAACTGAAAAATAGAAGACATTAAGAGAAGAAAACATAGGATTCAGGTTTTGTTTGTAAAACAGGAGATATTAGGAAAAAAATAAGATAGGATTATGGTTTTGATTCAAATATAGTAGGCATTCCGTAAAGAAAACATAACATTAACTTTTTTATTGAAAAATAGAAGACATTATTATAAGAAAACATCGGACTAGGGGTTTGATTAAAAAATAAGAGACATTACTATAAGAAAACATAGAATTAGTTCGAATGAAAAGAATGAACACAATACAAGAAAGTAAATATGCACAAATATGCACAATATTAATAAACTAGAACACTAGAGTCCAAATTTTCCTGAAAGTTGTCAGTCTCTTGCAACGGCACCAAAAACTTGATGTGTTTTCTGCAAGTGTACGGGTCACACATAAGTAATAAAGTGGTACACCCTAAGGGGTAGGGTTGTCGAACCACAAGAACAGGACTTAAAGTACTAATCTCTCTTTTGATCTCTTGGTAAACACAAATTGTGATTGGATTAAAGAAAGAAATTAAATTTAAAAAAGCAAGAATGGGTGAAAATATCAGGTAGATCTTGATCGAGGGTTTCAATAGCAAGAGAGCAATGACTCGGGATGGTACTTATGAGCTATTCTATGCTGACTTACCCTTAATGCCTACCAGGTACATTCTACAATTCGAGTGTGTGCTCAAGAGCAATATTGCAGCTATGGTTCTCAAATACACCGAGTTTTAATAAATAACTGTAGGTTTCATACACATCGAGTTTTGCAATCGCACAAGGCAACTACAACTATGGCAATCCACACACCAAGTTTTACCCAAGCAACTGTGAAAATCAAACTCATCAAGTTATGCAAACACATGGTTTAACACAAGAACAAAAAGAACTTCATAGATCATCAAATCAAAGTGTTCCAAGCATAAAAAGCATCATAGTTCACATCCGTACCACCGTGGATGGCTAGCCCCTCATGGATGGGTACTACATGAAAAAAACAATGTATGATCTAAAGAAAGAAGACATGACTCCCTTCTTTTCTTAAGATACTCTTCTTTGTCAAGCTCCATATGCTAGCCCCACTTCCCTTATGCCTCCGAATTGTCCTTGACCTTCTTAGATGGTGTGGTGAAGCCTGATCTTCGCTCTCATCAATGTCCTCCCGGTGGAGAATGGAATCTCCAAACAAAGATAAGAATGAAACCCCAAAAGTAGGAGTTAAAAAGGCAGAATTCGAGCTCGACATGGTCTTAGCACGGTTGTGCTTATGCCATGTTCCTCTTCGAGAATTCTTGAGTGAAATGCCTGGGCAAATCAGTTGGAGAAGCACAGTCGTGCTTCTTCCGTGCTGGTGAAGAACACAATCGTGCTGAGATGGACATGACCATGCTTCCCCTGATGAAAAGAAATGATCTTTAGGTTGAGATAATCAAGAGGAAAAACACGGTCGTGTTGAGCCCATGCTTGGCTTGGAGTACCCCCGTGCTTGAATTTTCACTAGTTTGTCCTCCAGCCCTAGATAATCAGTAGGACGGAACACGACCATGCTGCGCCCGTGTTCAGCTTGAGCACTTAGCACATTCTTTACACTTTGTTAGTTTTATTCCCAATTTCACTCCAAATCACTTCAAACCCCTAAAGTCTGGCACAAAGAACAACTATGCCTATAATAGCACTGAATACATACAAAACTATGCTAGAGAATGAATAAAAGAATAGATTGAGGGCAAATAAATACGATATGAAATGCACTCATTAGAAGCTCTTGCTCAATTGCTGAGGTACGCTAAGTTTTTGAAGGAACTATTGATGAACAAGAGGAAATTGGAAGAAGTGTCTTCAATGACACTTAGTGAAGAATGTTCGGCATTGATTAGCAATAAACTCCCTAAGAAGAAGAAAGATCCTGGGGATTCATTGTCCCTTAGACAATAGGGGGTTTAGTAGATGAAATGGCTCTTGCTGATCTTAGGGTGAGCATCAACCTCATGCCCTACATGATTTTTCAAAAACTTGGTCTTGGATAACCGAAATCCACCACCATGACTTTGCAATTGGTAGATAGGTCTATCAAGCAACGAAAAGGTATAATTGAAAATGTCCTGGTTAAGGTTGGCAAGTTTATCTTTCTCATAAATTTCGTTATTCTCGATGTTGATGACAAGGTGGAGGTGCCACTGATCTTGGGAAGGCCATTCCTAGCAACTTCAAAGGCTTCCATTGATGCTAAGGATGGCCGAATGGCACTTCAAATGGGTGAAGAAGAAATCATTTTTAATGTCCGGGATTCATGAGACATACAATGGATTTTGATGATACTTGTTGACATGTCCGAATTGTGTGTGTGTACCACAAGTGCACGGGTGTTGAAGTAATAAAATACCAATGAGTAGGATAGTAGAATCCACGCGGAATGGCAGTACTAGTAATGACTAGTTCTCAGTTATCTAGTTTGAATCAATAATATGGTGGAATGAACTTAATGCAAAAACTACAAAAATCATAAGCAAGCAAAGAGACAAGAAAATAAGGAAGATCTCAATCAACGAAGATGAGGTACCCAGCAATGCTTCTAGACTGAGTTATAAGAGTCGAGGTAATCCAAGAATAATCGGTCCCTGCCTCCAAGCAACTGATACTAGTCCCCTACGAGGTCCCGGTAAAGAAATCGCTCAATCTCAACACCTCATACCACATATGACGGCAATGAACTCTAGGGATACCTAAGAGTGAAACCGATTCCTAAAGATAGATCTAACACGTTAGTACATGCGAAAGATAGCTAACCCCCTACAAGGTCTCGACAGAGAAATCTATCAATCTCACCCCTCACACCAAATATGGATGCATAGAACTTAGGGAATATGGAGATAGGAAACACTCAATCGGAGAGGAAAGGGGACACTCCACTATCTCATGACTCATCCTCTCAACTCTCTTCAATCTTGTACGTTCTAACCCTAATGGAGACCTCTCTCACAAAGACAATGAATCAAGCACAATCAATCAATCACAATGATGAATAAGGCATGCAAGCATTGATTAAACAAGATTGAAACTCAAATAAACTCGGATTTAATAGAAAGAAAAAAGTAAATCAATACATGAATATGATCCTAGGGTTCACATGCCCAAATACCTACTAAGGTTTAGCCCTCCATGGAGCTTATTACAAAGCAAGAGATAACACAATGAAAAGCAATGTAAACCATGGAAATAAACCTCCTTGAATTCGTGATGATGACCTTGATGGGTCGCTCAATGTCTCGAAGGATCCTTCTCCAAAGCTAGGTCGCCAATGGCTTCCCGATGCTATCACGGTGAAATATCTATCAAAGTTGATGAAGAACAGCCCTCAATAGCACCGAAGTCCTCCTCCTTGAAACCCTAGCCGCTCTTTGCTTCAAATGTGCACAAAAAGTCCCCAAAGAATCGGCGAAACTTGCTATTTATAGGCTGGAACTGCGTCTGTCATGTGCCTCCATGCGACCGTCTGAGATTCCACGTGGTTACTTGGGCTGCCAGAATTTCCATGCGATCGTGTGAGCACTGCTTTTGCTACATTAGTGTTACAGTATATTGCTACAATAATTGCTACACTACCTGTTGCAGTATTCTTCATAAACATAGTCCACACTCTATTCTCTTAAGGCCACATGGCTGGGCACAAGTCCACGTGGTGGGTTCTAAGACTTTCCTTCGTCGAATCATCTTTTTCGAAGCTCTCGCTATCTTCACACAAGATGGGACATTAGGGTATGACTACCTTTGTGCCCTTCCAACACATACACCGGCTTGAATTCTCTTGGAAGTTGGCACACACCCTCATGTACATGAGTCCCTCTTGTGCCTTGACCTTTGTGTTGCACAAAAGCCCCTAACAATATGCCTTTACAATCCATCTTTGCTTCTTTTTACTCCTTCAATAATTTCATAACCTAATTGTATAAAGAACCACCAAATAGACTTTATGAGACATAAACCATGGCAAAATGATACTCAATGCATGTATAACATGTAGATAAAACATATTATTCATTAAAATGTTCATGCTAAGCACGGTCAGAGTGCTTTTAGCATGACTGTGCTCCTCCTATATCTCGGGCATTGTAATGATTTTCATGTTTTTAACTTTTACAGATCATACCGAAGAAGCACACTACTGCCAGGCCTTCTAAGAGGCTTAGGATCGACGCATCTACTACTAGCGCTGATTAACAACCTACCCTACACACATAGGCACATCAGGAGTGCTACGTATATCTCTCTCACTGTCGTTTTTGTGAGTCGAGAGAGATTGATTAGGATGTCTTTTGTGAGATGGGTATAGAGACATATATCCTACAATTACTGAATTCAGGGGCGTGGCGACAGTTGTTCCACATTACTGATAACATCTATGAGCAGTTGGCACTCAAGGTGTTAGCCACATTCGAGCTGCTCCAGGGCACCATCGCCTTCCACCGAGCTGACTATATCTAATTCTAGGTGTTTGGTACGATGCACCGAAAGAGCCTCATAGACTTCTCCATCCTCTTGGGACTCCACGATGTCGATTTTACTAGGACCCCGGCCTACGACACGCTATTAACATCGTGATCGGACGGGGAGTCATTGGATAATGCATGGAGATGGCTGAGCACAGCGTCGACATATGATGCTTGTCTGACTAAGGCCACCAACCTCCATTCTCCGGCACTTAGATACATCCATTTCCTTCTCAGTCACACACTAACAAGACGCGGTGATAGTATTGGGGTCGTCAGTCATCGCGACTTCGACTTTCTACTGAGCATGGTGGATGGGTTCCATCTTCATTTGTAGTACAAGGTTGCTGTTTCTATTTTATGCTAGGGGATCGACCCCCATATCGAGCTCTCTCCTTCGATCCTTATAGCACCTATCTGGTCTGACATATGGGTATTCTACAAGGGATCGATTGCATGAGGATGGTCGGTGGTGTGGCCCCTATGACTATGGAGACACTTAGGTCAATGGGGATGCTACAGAGAGCTTAGACTGCCAAGGGGAAGAGTTCCGTGTCAGAAAGACCCCTAATCCACCAACCACTGAGCTGGTTGCTCCCCCATCTCCACCACCGGCCACCTTCTCCCGGCGGTGATTATCGGGATTAGGTCACATGTTCATCAACCACCCTAAATCATAGCCTAATCACAGCATCATCCTCTTCTTCACCAACTGGATCAGGTCACATGTTCATCAGCCGAATTCCTGTGGCTTCATAGGAGTGTGACCTAGCACCTAGCTATACGATTATCGCCTTGGCCTTTCTCCCCCTTGCGCCCTACTCATCACATCAGAGTTGACACCTCTAACCTAGGGAAGTCTGAGGTTGATGCTACCCTTTCCGATGATGATTCTCAGACAAAGATTGATGTGTTCTCCGCAAGTGTATGGGTCGCACAAAAGTAATATAATGGTACCCCATAAGGAGTAGGGTTGTCGAACCATAGGGAACTATACTCAAAGTACTAATTTATCGTCTGATGTTTAATGAACACATGTTGAAAAGATATTGAATAATAAAACACTAAAGGAAAGGTAGAAATATTGGAGATAGGGGAGATTCGAATCGAGTATTCGGCGGGACAAGAGAAATTGCTCAGGGAGATCCCTAGGACAATGCACGGTAACTTTCCCTAAGTATCTACCCAGTACATTCCAAAGATAATGTTCTGTGCTCCCAAGCAATGTTGCATCTATGGGTTCTCAGTTACACTGAGTTTTGCTAAGATAACTGTACGTCGCTGATAAGAGAGCTACACACTAAGTTTTACCCTAATAACTGTGTACATCCAACATGTCGAGTTATGTAACACAACATTAAACACAAATATCAAATAGAACTCCGTAGAACAATTAAAGCAAATGTATAAGCATTACAATTTGTCAAAGTCCACAACCCAGGGCACTATGGCCAGTTATCCCCTCATGGGTAGGTACAACTAGGAAGAACAATAAAAGAGCAAGAGAACACCCATACGACCGTGCTCTATCTGGACTGACGTATAGGTGTTCTACAGGGGATCGACCGTTGGATGACCTTCCTCGTCGAGACCTTGCCCTAACTCCACCTCTTGAAATGTCTTCTACTCGTCCCTTATCTCCTTAAGTGGTTTGGTGATGCTTGATCTTCAATCTCAACAACACCCTCCCAGTGGAGAGAAGAATCCACGAATAAAGATGAGAAAGAAACCCTAAATTCTGGAATTAAAAAGGCAGTCTCGGGCATAGGCGTGTGATCCCCTTGCCAACTAGCACACGACCATGTAATCAGCACTCTGCCCATGTCACTCCTGAGAAAGGTTTTCCTGAGATTTGTAGCAGCTCGGGCATGGGCGTGAGGTGACCATGTTCTGCCTGGGACACTCCCATGTCAGGATTTTTCTATTTCACTCTCCAGTCTAGGATCTTCAATGGATCGGGTACGACCATGTCTTGGCCGCGTCAACTAATTCTGTTCCCTCGGTTATTGCACACGTAGGAAACGCACTCAATTTCAGCCCAAAGTGACTCAAGTCCACGAATCCTGCACAATGAACAAAATGCCATAAAAAGCACCAATTCTACACAGTAAATATATTGAAGGAAAACGGCAAGGATAAAATAAAGAGCATTAAAAAATGATATAAGATGCACTCATCAGAGAGCGCCTCTTTCTAACCCTAACTACTACAGCTTCTTGTTTTATTATTTCAGTATCTATTTTTATTTTCCTATTGTACTATCTCATTTAGTTAGCAAGGGGAGTCCCCCGCTACACTGACATTTTGTTGTGTTTGTTTTTGGTTATTATATTTCCTGTTTTATTTTATGATTTCCCAAGTTTCACGTGTGTTCTCCACTCATAATAGGGATTGTGTGGTTGCTTAGAGTTGAGTAGCACAGACTGTGAGAGCAGCAACATAACTCTCCGTGTTGAGGAAAGTCCCATAAACCCCCTCTTTAATTGTTTTGTTCTTTACTGTTTGTGGTACATGTCATACATTTTTACATTGAGGACAATGTAACATTCAAGTGCGGGGAAGGGTTGCATCACATGCTTTTTTCCTGTTGGATGAGTGATTTGCTAATGATGATCTTTGATTCTTTTGTTCGTAATTCTTAAACCTAGGAGGACATATGTGTGTTAGTGACTATTGAAGCCAAAATTGTAAACTCAATTTTACTTTAAGGACCAAAATTTTCATTACTTTGCCCTGATTATGGAGCCACTAGTCTTAGGACAAATTCCTTAAAAAAAAAAACTGGAAAGTTAGATTCCTTGGGCAATGCCCTACCGGTTCTTTGTAAATACTTTGTAAAAAGATGGTAGAAAGAGCTATCACCCTAGAAGAGTGAAATCCACTCTTGAGTAGTTGAATTTTGGGCATTACAAGTGTATATTTGATGACCTATCGGGAGAAAAGGCTACCTCAAGGGTGTATGAAGCTACTACCTGTATTCTTAGTGTAATCAAGGTCAAGTTGTGTTATGTTGATTCCTTAAAACTCAGGGGCACTCAATTAAGGGTTTTGCACACACATATGGTCTTCGAAGTAAAAGTGTAGCTTTTTATTGAGTATTTGTGGTTTAACTAAATCTCATTGTTCCCTCTATGTTTAAGAACATAACATTCTCCTGAGATCAGAAGCAATGCACTCATCTTTCCTTTTCATTGAGTATGTGAGATTGCTTGAAGACAAGCAACAATTCAAGTGTGGGGGTATTTGATGAGTGCATTTCATATCATGTTTATTTACTCTCAATTCACTTTTTTACTTATCGTTTTATCATATTTTTGTTTATCTACGGTGCTACTCTGGGTATATATGTTCATTGTGCAGAATTATAGGGCTCGAAGCAATTTGGAGTAAAATCAGGTATTAAACGAGCAAAGAATGAAGTTTTTCCTAAGTGTTCAAGTGAAGCATGGGTAGAGCACGATTGTGCTTTGTCCCCTTGATTATTCCATCCTCAAAGTGATCTAGTAACTATTCAAGCACGGAGGTGTTCTCAGGCCAAGAACGGGCTCAACATGCCTTTGCTCCTCCCCCTAATTATTTCAGCCTGAACACAATTTCTTCTTATCGGCGGAAGTGATAAGTGCTCGTGTTATAGTAATGCGAAGTGTTATTATCTTGCAATGAGCATTGATTTAATCAGATTTTATCACTAAAAAGTATGCATTTGTTTACTTTTGTGCATTGTAGGGTTGTGGAGCCAATTTGGAGAAGAATGAAGCAAGAATAGGTTATGTTCGCCATTGTTGACGAGTTCTTGGACCAAGCAAGGAACAAGGAACGAGTTTAGACTTGTGGGTGTGTGCCAACCTCCATTGGAGGGGCACAAGGGCAGTCACATTCACAAAAGTCTAACTCGTGTAGCATTGGAGAATTTCGTCAAAGAAGAGAAATGAAGTAATCGACATAATCTACCATTGATTGTGTGCCCAATTCAATGGCCTCGATGAAGAACGATGGATTCGGGAGTATTTCGGAGAAGTACTGTAGCAGGTACTGGAGCGGAATACTGTAGATAAATACTGTAGCATCTACTGTTCACATTCTGCCGAAATTCAAAATTCCAGAGAGTTCACACGTGCGTGTGGAAATTCCACACGGCCGTGTACTGTAGCAGAAACACTGTAGCAAAAACACTGTTCACAGGTGCCGAGAAATCACGATTCCAGAATTTCCACACGACCGTGTGGAATTAACACACGGGCGTGTGGAATTTCTGGATTTTCACAGAAGTCCGATTTCAGCCCGAATTCAGCCCGATTTCAGCCTATAAATAGCCCGTTTCCATATCTATTGGAGGACCCTTCCCTTCTATCACTGGAATATCTTTTGGGGGGCTTTCGGCTAGGGTTTGGAGAGGTTCTTGGAGGTCTTTGGAGGCGATTAAACGGCATCGACATCGACATCCTTTGGAAGAAAGCTATTGGGGAAGCTCTCATCGGCATTGATTTGTCGAGGTGTGCCTTAGGCTTGACAAGGGATTCGTTGGAGAAGACACGCGACTACACAAGACCATCGATACGATCTACAAGGGGGTTTTCTTTATGGTTTTCATGCATATTTTCTTAAATTCTTTATTGATTTTGTATTGCTCCATGGAGAGCTAAACCCTAGTGGGTATTCGGACTTGTAAACCCTAGGATGATATTGTTTCTATGACTTTTATTATGCTTTCTTAATTTGATGTTCTTTTATTGAGTTTCAATCTTGATTTTATCTTGTTATTGTTTTCCCTTAGATGTGACACTAGGGTTGAGAATCTATTAAGTTATCCTTTGAGGGTGTGACAACCTCTATAGGGTTAGACTCCTTAAGATTGAAGAGGGTTGAGAGGGAGAGTTGTGAGGTAGCGACGTACCCCTTTCCCTTCCGTTGTGATTTCTCCCTACCTCCGATTCCTTGATTCATTAGAGGTCGAAATAGAGTGAAGTGCTAGGTAGACAAACTCCCCCAAGGTTTTGGGGTGATGTGAATCCTATGCACTGGGGCTTAATTTAGACTAGGGTTCTTCCACCTGGACCAAAGGGTTAGAACTACTACACATAGGAACAGGTTTTATCACTAGGAATCCCTAGAGCTTAAAGCAACTCCACGTAGTGTTAGGCTTAGGTAGATATACTCCCCTGGGGCTTAGTTGAGCAATCAACAGAGTGAAGGGTTGACGTGAATCCTAATGCCGGGACATAGTGTTGGGGTTAGTCACGGTTGACCTTAGGTTTGGGACCGCGTGTTTAAGGATATCTTCGACTCAATAGGCATCAATTGTAGAGCATAATACAAGTTTTGCACTAGAAGCATTAGTCCTAGGGGGAGCTTTGTCCGGGTACCCCATCGTTATATTGATTACCTCTCCTACCCTCATTATTCTTCTTGCACTCTTTTATTTTCTTTTATATCTATACATACATACTTTTCTCGTCATCGATTCCCATCCTAGCTAAATAGCGATAACACTTGTTTCTGAGCACTATTCCCTGTGGATACGACTACCCACTCACCAGGGTATTTTATTACTTCGACAAGGCCGTGCACTTGCGGTACACACGCAAAAGGTCGTGTCAGGAAGCACGGTCATGCTACCCTCAGCGTGGTAGTACACAAAAGCAGCACGAGAGAAGCATGATTGTGCTTCTCCCCATGATTATCCTAGGCATACACTTAGCCATTTCACTCATAAATCTTGAAGAGAAGCACGACCTAAGTGATGAGTGCTCGTGTATAAGTAATTCGAAGTATTCTTTTCTTACATTGAGTATTATTTTTCTCAGGTTTTATCATTAATTCATGTCCATTTGTGTTATTTTGTGCATGTAGGGTTATGGAGAAGAGTTTAAGAGAAAGGAGCAAAATTGGGTCATGTTCACAATTGTTGAAAAGTTTCTTGAACCAAGCAAGGATCAAGGTATGGGTTGTAGATTTGTGGGTGTGTGCCAACCTCCAATGTGCTCAGATTATTCTATAATTTGGAGGGGCACAAAGGCAGTCACACTCATAAAGTCTAACTCGTATAACATTGAAGAACTTCATTAATGCGGGAAAAAGAAGAAACAACATGATCTACCGCGTGGTTGTGTGCCCAACCTAATGGCGTCGATGAAGAAAATGAAGTCGGGAGCAACTTTGGCACGAGTACTCCAGCAGGTACTGTAGTGATGTGTTGTAGCAGTTACTGTTCACTGCGAGCCGAAAATCAGACTTCAATAAAATCCACACGGGCGTGTGGAAATTCCACACGGCCATGTGGATTGGTATGAATCGATCCGCAAGCGCACGGGTCGCCAAGTAATACCCCTCACGCACGCGCGAGGGGGTCGTATTCCCTGGGGTCCCAAGAGCTGCTATTACTCCCCTCTAGATGTCACTGTCTAGTCTACCAAATATAGATTTAAAACAAGATAAGAAAACAAATAAAAGAGAAAACTATAAACAAGTGGACTAAGGCTCACCACATAAGCAAACTAAGGATGCAAGTAATAATGAAAGTTCGAGGTCCCCGGGCGAGGATCCCCTCGGGACTACTAAAGCTAGAAGGATACTTGAATTACACAGGCAAAGGTGGTTAGGCCAAGAGATGTCCAAAGGTAGGTCACCCCGATGGTCACGGTGATAACCCCTAGTCCGGTATGAGTATTGGAATACGGAATTGCTTCCGCCCAAATCCTCACACGATTGCAATGCGCCTAGGGAAATCCCGAATTAAGGTCAAACACAACATCTAGGCTCAACCCTAATGGTTGGAGGGGTACAAATACCCGATGGTCACGGCGCATTCGTACATGTATCCCTTCCAAACTTGGTGTGTCTAATACTAAGGCGATGGTCACGCAACCTAGTATAACCTAGAAATCGATACACAGAGTTCTCATGCATACCAATACATCAAAGTGCACCAAGCTTGAACCATAAACCACACAAATACCATACATGTAAATCAAGTATTCATACAAGCAAGTTCATCCCAAGGTTCACCGGATTCCCGGCGACCTTGGGAGTCTAGTTCAACATCAATGAAGGAGAAAGTATAAAACACAATAGATACAAGCTAAAGCACATAACAAACTCCCCTAAGATGAATACTAGAGGAGTTAATGAGAACATGATGGATCCGCGCCAACAAGCTCCTAGATCTTCTCCTTGATCGCGCTCCTCTTCTCCCCTTCGATTTGCACCCTAGATCAGCCTCTCCAACCCCTTGAAACCCTAGAGAATGATGGTGGAGAGAATGGGGCCAAAGACAAGAGAAATGATGCCCTAAAAGTCCTTAAAAACCCATTCCAGCGAGCTATGCGGCCTCCCATGCGGCCCCGCATGCGGGGAGAGAAAGTTTCCGAGAAATCCCGAAAATCGTGCAAGTTGCTACAGTGCCACTACAGTGAATTGCTGCACTAGAACTGCTACAGTACCATATGCGGCCTCTGCAGTGTCCGCATGGTAGCCCGCATGAACCTCCAGACTTAGCCGTTTCGCCAAAGTTTTCGTGCTACAGTGGTTGCTACAGCACCAGGGCTCGAAAATAGTGTTTTCCTTGCGGATTTCTTCTAAAATCTCGTTATCAAGCTCCCCACGGTGACTTTTGTACCTGTAACATGAAATAAACCAATTTAAACCAAAAACGGGCATCAACACATATAAAAATACTCGATAAATTTGCAAACATACATAAATAATACGTACAGTTAGGCGTTTATCAAACATCCCCACACCTAAGCGTTTGCTTGTCCCCAAGGAAACAAACATGAAGAACAGGGGCAAGAAGATAAACGACTAACTGTACGACCTCAAGCTCAATAGTAAAGAACTTCACAAGCACAAATGGACAGAAATGAAGAAGTGAGCTGTTCAATGAATAGTTAGGTAATATTAGTTCTGTTTCTCCTCAAGTGTCCCCATGAGTGTGTGCTAACTCCCACCTTGACCTCCACACCCTGGATTACCCCAGGATGACCATTCACCCCACGTATAATGAATACGGCATTAAAGTGTTAAAGACACCCTCAATACCCAGTTAAGAGTCCTTCGGATCCTAAATAAAACTCTGGCTCTTAACTGATCATGCAACAGGTTTCAGGGGACACATACGAGATGCTTTTATTCCTTACTTGTATATATACATTCTTTTACTTTACTTATTATTTTATTTTATTTTTCTCTGAGTCCGACTAACGTTGACTGCACAAAAATCTTTCAGACGGATGCACATGCTGACTAGGCACAAGAGCCACCCATCCTACTTGATTACAGTCCACATAGACGCATTCATGCTGTACTAGCAGAGGAACACTGTCATAGACTCCACTTTTTTCTCTTTTTCTAAATTTTTTTTTTCAAAAACAAGTATCTCGTATCCCCTGGAATAGAACCTGTTAAACAATCTCACTTGAGGCCAAAGAAAGCAACAAAGGACCTCAAAGGCTCTTAAAAGTGCATTGAAAATAGACTTTAACAATTTAATGCCAAAAACATTGCAATGGGTTGGTTGGAATGTACAAGGTGGAAGTGATCGTGAACAGGTATAAAGGTGCACTAAAGGTGAAACAGAACTATATTCAAGCACAGGTAAAGTACAGCTCACAACTATCATTCTACCAAGCTAGGAAGTCCTTAACAATAAAATCATAGCTATCATAGGTAATTCAAGCATGCAATTGCAAAAATTTTCAAAGTTCACGAAAATCCAACTCCACCCCCTACTTAAAGATGCACATTGCCCTCAATGTGCCTAAGCAATAAAATACAACAATATAGACAATAAAAACATAGTAGGAGGGTTTCGTGAACTTCCCCGAGTCTCAAAGCGTGAGTCTTGAAGTCCATGAGATCAGGGTGAGCACCGACGCTTCTTGTAGAAAATGGAGAAAGAAAGGGTGCCCGATGTCCAAATTCCACTCTGCAAGGTAGAAACGAACATCAACTCAAGGCATCTGATCACACACCCAAAAAGAAAATACAAAAAGAAACAAGAACAAAAACAAACACAACAAACAACTAACAAAAGAGAAACAATGGAACAAAACATCATCCAAGCAAGTTCTTTGTGCAATCAAGATCATGAAGTCCAATTCTTTTTATTTCAAGTGTCATAGGAGATAACATAGATGATACAAGATCAGTCCAACATACAAGAAAATCAAGGGCATCTAATGATGGAGTGTGAAAGAATTCAAGAAATGCTACAGTAACTCCCAAAAAAAATTTGCAATAGCTTCCCTTGGACATGGAGCATAAAAATTTTTACAAATCTTTCAAATTACTCCAAAAACCCACAAAAACAACAAATAACCAATCTCCCACAACATTATCATCCATTCAACATAAAAAATAGGAGAAAGGAAGAAGAACCCAACATGCTCAAAACTAGGGCTTAGAGAAAGGTACCTAGGAAAGTCGGTGAAGATGATGGCAAAACTCCCAATAAATCATGCAAATTAAGTCCTTGGAAGTAGAAGATTCGTGTAGAGGGAGAAAAATGGAGAAAAATGGTGAAAGAATGAGGGAAAACGGATGAGAAATGAGGGAGATATGAAGAAAATGGTGAAGGGGTACCAACTTTAAAATGCTGCCCGAGAGTCATGTGGGGTCTTGTGCGGCCGCATGGTACCCCGCATGGGGCTCGGGAAAAAACATGCGGCCTGCTATGTGGGCGCATAGCAGGCCGCAACGCTCTCGGGAAAAATCATGTGGCCCCTTGTGCGGCCGCATAGCAGGCCGCACAAGTGCCAGGAATTCTCCAACACACAAGACTGGCTCAAAAACTCTCAAATTAACCATCGAACTCAACCTAGCACTCAAAAATCACATGAAAACAAAGCCGAATTCACCCACAACACCCAAAACATGATATTGAATGCATGAAGATGAATGATAACACAAAGAACTCACAAGTATCATGAATGAACACAAGTAAATAAATTATGAAAAACAACTAACTAATCCACAATCACACACTTGAAAACAAAGAACACTTAAGCAACCAAACACACCAAAATACGAAAAACACACATGCAATGAATTTTAATGCTTGGGTTGCCTCCCAAGAAGCGCTTGTTTAACGTCATTAGCTCGACGTACCTTTTTCTTACCTAAGGAGGCTTGAAAACGGTGTGTTCATCGCGGCAAGAGGTTGCATAAGAACTACCAAGAAATATGAAACATACCTTCCGGGATGATGCAAATTTGGAGGCAATGCATGAGCTACCTTTTGGCCTCCATGGAAAAAACTTGGGCCGGGAGTTGTGCAATTTAAACTTGGGTGGATCCTTAGACGGCTTGAACCTCCTCTCCGCTTCTTCTTTGTTCCCGACAAGAATTCCTTTGAGATGCCCTTGAACTACCCACAAGTGTTATTTGGGTTTCCAAGGGAACAAGTTGGGTTGAGAACTTATCAATCTTTGCATAGGTGGATCGATTTGTGGCTTTAACATCCTTTCCACATTTCTTCTCCCAACCCCTCTTGAATAGTCAACCATTGCCCACAAAATTTGCTTGGGCCGCCACGGAAAAATTTTTGGTTGGGAATTGTCCAAGCCCGGCATTGGTGGGTTCAAGGATGACCTTAGCCTCTCCCCCACATCTTCAAATACAATTCCCGGAATTTTCTCTCGGCACTTGAAAATTATTGATGGGCATGTTGATTGATCAATGTTGAGGCAAGTAGCGTCTTCACATGTTGTCGATGGAGCTTCTTCCACTTCCTCACATTCTTCCATTGCCATGGTGTCATCCTCCTCTTTCTCTTCTTCAACTACACCTTTAATTGGAATGTCTATCATTTGCTCACAAGGTATAGATGATACCTCAACCACTTCTTCAATCTCCCACACCTCAACATCAATTTCCACCTCAATTTCACCTATGTTCTCTTCCAAACTAGTGTCAATCTGAGGTAGGTCTTCTCTAGTGTGTGGCAACTCTGTCGATATATTGGAAGACACTCCTATCTTGTTTTCCATGCTTGGAAGAGATAGATGGGCACTAGAATTTGTGGAATTCAGGGCTTCACGTTCAGCATCATAATTCATCATAAATCTTTCAAACACATCTTGTGTATTGAAACCCCATTCATTAAGTGGCCTTCTTTGAACGACTGGAGGATGGTAATGCCATGGTTCTTGAAAGGAGGGTTCTTGTGGCAATCCTTGGTAAGGGTGCTCCCAATGTTGAGTATAATGTTGTGTAGAAAAATTTTGGTGCCCTTGCCAATATGGGTAGTAGTCATTAGGGTGTGGATTGCACTGGTTTTCTCTCATGGCAGAATATTCTTCCATTGCTTTCTCAAATGCATAGTTTCTTGTGGCCAATAGTCTTTCTCTGTGGTCCATGGCCCTGTATAAGCAAACAAAATTAAAACTAATAAGCTATCAAAGAAAACAAGAAAGAAGTAAAATAAATAAATATGCACAAAATGGTAAAGGACACATACAAAGACCAAAATTTACAAAAGGAAATAAAAATGACTAAATCAGTGAACTAAAGGTTTTCCTAGCATCCTTGGAAGTTCCCCGGCAACAGCGCCAAAAACTTGGTATGAATCGATCCGCAAGCGCACGGGTCGCCAAGTAATACCCCTCACGCACGCGCGAGGGGGTCGTATTCCCTGGGGTCCCAAGAGCTGCTATTACTCCCCTCTAGATGTCACTGTCTAGTCTACCAAATATAGATTTAAAACAAGATAAGAAAACAAATAAAAGAGAAAACTATAAACAAGTGGACTAAGGCTCACCACATAAGCAAACTAAGGATGCAAGTAATAATGAAAGTTCGAGGTCCCTGGGCGAGGATCCCCTCGGGACTACTAAAGCTAGAAGGATACTCGAATTACACAGGCAAAGGTGGTTAGGCCAAGAGATGTCCAAAGGTAGGTCACCCCGATGGTCACGGTGATAACCCCTAATCCAGTATGAGTATTGGAATACGGAATTGCTTCCGCCCAAATCCTCACACGATTGCAATGCGCCTAGGGAAATCCCGAATTAAGGTCAAACACAACATCTAGGCTCAACCCTAATGGTTGGAGGGGTACAAAAACCCGATGGTCACGGCGTATTCGTACATGTATCCCTTCCAAACTTGGTGTGTCTAATACTAAGGTGATGGTCACGCAACCTAGTATAACCTAGAAATCGATACACAGAGTTCTCATGCATACCAATACATCAAAGTGCACCAAGCTTGAACCATAAACCACACAAATACCATACATGTAAATCAAGTATTCATACAAGCAAGTTCATCCCAAGGTTCACCGGATTCCCGGCGACCTTGGGAGTCTAGTTCAACATCAATGAAGGAGAAAGTATAAAACACAATAGATACAAGCTAAAGAACATAACAAACTCCCCTAAGATGAAGACTAGAGGTGGTGATGAGAACATGATGGATCCGCGCCAACAAGCTCCTAGATCTTCTCCTTGATCGCGCTCCTCTTCTCCCCTTCGATTTGCACCCTAGATCAGCCTCTCCAACCCCTTGAAACCCTAGAGAATGATGGTGGAGAGAATGGTGGCCAAAGACAAGAGAAATGATGCCCTAAAAGTCCTTAAAAACCCATTCCAGCGAGCTATGCGGCCTCCCATGCGGCCCCGCATGCGTGGAGAGAAAGTTTCCGAGAAATCCCGAAAATCGTGCAAGTTGCTACAGTGCCGCTACAGTGAATTGCTGCACTAGAACTGCTACAGTACCATATGCGGCCTCTGCAGTGCCTGCATGAACCTCCAGACTTAGCCGTTTCGCCAAAGTTTTCGTGCTACAGTGGTTGCTACAGCACCAAGGCTCGAAAATAGTGTTTTCCTTGCCGATTTCTTCTAAAATCTCGTTGTCGAGCTCCCCACGGTGACTTTTGTACCTGTAACACTAAATAACCCAATTTAAACCGAAAACGGGCATCGACACATATAAAAATACTCGATAAATATACAAACATACATAAATAATATGTACAGTTAGGCATTTATCATGGATGCCCGATTTTAGCCCTTTAAATACCCCAGATTCAGATTTATTTTGGGGACTTTTTGACCTATCTGTCCCCAAACTTCTGGGGGGCTTGCGGTTAGTGTTTGGAGAGAATTTTGCAAGGCTTTTGGAGTGAGTCTACTGCATCAATATCGACATACTTTGGAAGATAGTTATTGGAAGAGCTTTAATCGGCATCAATTAGGCAAGGTGTGTCCTAGGCTTGACAAGGGATTCATTGGAGGAGACGAGGCGGCTTCACAAGACCATCGACACGGGCCATAAGGGGGTTTTATTCATTTTTCTTTGCTTATTGATACAAACACTTTGTTGAATTTTTATAGCTCCATGGAGAGCTAAACCCCTAGTAGGTATTCGGACTTGTAAACTCTAAGATAACATTGTTTCTATGACTTTTATTATGCATTCTTAATTGATGCTTTTAAATGAGTTCTAATCTTGAATGTTAATTGCATTGATTTTCCCTTAGACGCGACACTAGAGTTGAGAGTCATCTAGGTTATTCTTCGAAGGTGTGACAACTTCTATAGGATTAGACTACACAAAATTGGAGAGAGTTGAGAGGGTGAGTAGATAGGTTGCGGAATGTCCCCTTTCCTTTCCGATGTGATTTATCTTACCTCCATGTTCCAAGAGTTCTTTGTGATCGAAGTAGAGCAAAGTGCTAAGAGATGAACTCCCCTGGGACTTAGTTGCACGAGCAACAGAGTGAAGAGTTGTAGTGAATCTTAGTGTTGGGGCATAATTAAGACTAGCATTCTTTTTCCTAGACCAAAGGGTTGGAGCTATACTTAGGAACATGGTTGATCACTTGGAATCCCTAGAACCCCAAGCAGTCCAACACAGTGTGTGGCATTGAGAGCATTCTCTTCGTCGGGGCATAGTGTAGAGGGCTAGTCATGGTTGACCTTAGGTTTGGGACAGTGTGCTTTAGAATGTCCACGACTCATTAAACATCATTCAGGAAGTATAATACTAGTTTTGTTGTTGAAACAATAGTCCAAAGGCAAGCATTATCAGGCTACCCCATTTTACTATTGATTACCTTTCATATTCTTATTGCTCTTCCTGCATTCTTTTATTTTCTTTTGCATTCATACATTGATTTCTCTCACCATCAATTTTCTTCAAAGCTAAATAGTGTTAACTCTTGTCTCTCTAACACTATTCCTTGTGGATACTACTACCTAATCACCGGGGTATATTATTACTTCGACACCTGTGCACTTGTGGTTCACACACGCAATTCAGAATCGTATCATTAAGCACGACCATGCTTAGCTCGTGTCGAGCTTGAAATCAGCCTTTTTAACTCCAGCCTTTAAGGTTTCACTCTTATCTTTATTCGGGGATTTCACTTTCCACCCGGACAACGTTGATGAGAGCAAAGATCAAGCTTCACCACACCATTTAAGGTAATCAAAGCCGAGTTGGAGGCACAAGAGAAGTGGGGCTAGCATACGGAGCTCAACTAGGATGAGTATTTTGAGAAGAAGGGAGTCATGTCTTCTTTCTTTAGATCTTTGATTATTTCTTCCATGTTGTACCCATCCACGAGCGGCTAATCGTCGATGGTGCCCCAGGATGTTTAAATATAATGATTTGTATGGTTTGAACACTTACTTTTATTGATCTACGGAGTTCTTCCAGTTCTTATGTTTAATCTTACGTTTGCATAACTTGATGTGTTTGACTTACACAGTTGCTTAGGTAAAACTTGGTGTGTGGATTGCCTTAGTTGTAGTTGCCTTGTGTGATTGCAATACTTGATGTGTATGAAACCCACAGTTATCTTAGCAAAACTTAATGTATTTGAGAGCCATAGATGCAACATTGCTTTTCAGCACACACTAGAACAATAGAATGTACTCGGTAGGCATTAAGGGTAGGTCAGTATAAAATAACACATAGGAATCGTCCCGGCGAATTGCTCTCTTGTTGTTGAAACTCTCGATCCTAATCTTCCTGATAATTCCACCAATTCTTTCCTTTTCTTGTTTTAATTTCTTTCCTTAAGCAAACCTCAATTTATGCTTAACTAGAGATCAGAAGAAAGATTAGAACTTTAAGTCCAGTCCTTGTGGTTCGACAACCTTATTTTTTTGCGCTGTACGACTTTACTACTTGTGTGCGACCCGTACATTTGTGGAGAACACATCACTAACACTAAGTTTTCTTTTCAGAATGTATCCTATTATTCAATTTTGAATCATAGCCCTAATTCTTTATTTTGTTTTTTGCATGTTTCATTTT
Organism: Dioscorea alata; assembly: GCA_020875875.1. Taxonomy (NCBI): domain Eukaryota; kingdom Viridiplantae; phylum Streptophyta; class Magnoliopsida; order Dioscoreales; family Dioscoreaceae; genus Dioscorea; species Dioscorea alata. The sequence continues at coordinate 9,624,075 of CM037011.1, forward strand.
TTTGAATCAAAACCTTAATCTATCTTTTGTTTTGGGAATCTCTTCTAATTTTTAATCAAACCCTAATCCTATGTTCTCATTTAATAATGTCTTCTATTTTTTAATCAAAACCCTAATCCTTTATTTTCTTATACTAATGATTCCTATTTTTGCTAATTTTTAATCAAAACCCTAATCTGATTTTTTTTCTTTTAGGAATGCTTGATATTTTTCAATCAAAACCCTAATCCTATGTTTTATTTTCAGAGTGTCTACTATTTCGAATCAAAATCCTGATCCTCTATTTTCATATAGTAATGTCTACTAATTTTTAATCAAAACCCTAATCCTAGGTTTTTCTTTTAGGGATGCCTCCTATCATAGGATTAGGGTTTTGATTCAAAATAATAACCACTATGAAAAGAAGACATACGAGTATTGTTTTGATTAAAAACTTGCAGCCATTCCCAAAAGAAAAAACATAACATTAGGGTTTTGATTAAAAAATAGGAAGCATTACAAAAAAAAAAACATAGGATTAGGGTTTTGATTAAAAAATTTGAGACATTATGAAAATGAAACATACGATTATTGTTTGATTAAAAAAAAAAGGTAAACATTCTGATAAGTGCTCATGTATAAGTAATACGAAGTATACTTTTCTTACATTGAGCATTATTTTTATCAGGTTTTATCACTGATTCTTGTGTATTTGTGTTCTTTTGTGCATTTAGGATTGTGGAGACGAATTGGAATTAAAGAAGCAAAAATAGATCATGGACGCAATGGTTTAGATTTTATCATTAAATTGTGTGCATTGTAGGGTTGTGGAGCTAGTTTGGAGAAAAATAGCAAAGTTAGATCGTGTTCGTCGTTGTTGGGGAATTAAGCAAAAAGTACTGTAGCATCACTATAGCTAATTAGTGTAAAAAATAATGTAGAAAAGTACTGTTCACTGTTCGCTGAAATTCAGCAAAACAGAAACTTCACACGGGCGATTTAAAGCCGCGACTCAACACTATTTAAAGGCCCTTTTGGGACTTTTTCTGTATCTTTTCGCCTAATTTCTGGAGGTCGCGGCTAGGGTTTGGAGAGGATTTTGTGGAGGATTGGAGCACGCCATCGGCATCGATTTTGAAGACTGGTACCCGCACAAGACCACGCCCACACTACACAAGGGGGTTTTCATCTATGTTTTCGATTTGTATTCATTCATATACATTAGGAGCTAAACCCCTTGTGGGTATTCGGACTTGTAAACCTTAGCATGATTATATTTCTATAACATGTTATTATGCTTTCTTTATTGATGAATTTAATGGAGTTTCAATCTTAATTGCATATTGTATTGATTTTCCCTTAGCTGTGACACTAGGGTTGAGAATCATCTAGGTTATTATTTGGAGGTGTGACAACTCCTATAGGGTTAGACTACTTGAGATTGGAGAGGATTGAGGGAGTGAGTTGTGAGGTAGCGAAACGTCCCCTTTTCCCTCCGGTGTGATTTTCCCTACCTCCGTATTCCATGAGTTCTTAGTGGTCGAAGTAGAGCGAAGTGCTAGGAGATGAACTCCCCTGGGGCTTAGTTGCACGAGCAACAGAGTGAAGGGTTATTGTTAATCCTAGTGCTGGGGCTTAATTGAGACTAAGGTTCTTTTACCTGGACCAAAAGGTTAGAACTATACATAGGAATAAGATCATTCACCTGGAATCCCTAGAACTTAAAGCAATTTCACATAGTGTGAGGCTTAGGAAGATGGACTCACCTGTGACTTAATTGTCAGGTCAACAAGAGTTAAGTGTCGTAGTGAAACCTAATGCTGGGGCATAATGATTAGGATTAGTCATGGTTGACCTTAGGTTTGGGACCGTGTGTTTAAGTATATCCTCAACTCATTAAACATCAATAGGAGAGTATAATAACATTGTCTTGCACTAGAAGCATTAATCCTAAGGGTAGCTTGTTGGTGCGGATCCCGTAAGTGCACGGGGTCGCCAAGTAATACCCCTCACGCACGCGTGAGGGGGTCGTATTCACAAGGGCCCAAGAATCTACCCTTAATTCCTCTTCGTATGATTGTTTGGCCTAACAATTCAACTTTGTTGAAAAGAAAAGTAAAAAGGCAATTAAAGTGCAAGTGAAGTGCTCTAAGGCAGAAGTGATAATCGGAGTGTAAGAACAATATAAGGAAAGGGTCATGGATGAGGATTCCCAAAGGGGCTACTAAAGTGCGAAAGTTTCCCTAACTAGCATGCAAATGGGTAGTTTGGACCGAGAAACCCTAAATTAGACCAACCCGATGGTCACGGAAATTGGTCCCTAATCCGTTACAAGTATCGAGTACGGAAATCCTTCAACCCAAATCCTCGCACGATTGCAATGGAATAATAGGTTTCTCAAGTTAGGGTGAAGACATAATCAAGGTCAATGCTAATAATGGAAGGGTACAAATACCCGATGGTCACGGCGTATTCGTACATGTATCCTTACCAAGCTTGGTGAGCCTAATACTAGGGCAATGGTCATGCTTCCTAGCATTTTCTAAACATTGATACACAGAGTTCTCATGCATACCAAGCATTCAAATACACCAAACAAAGTTCACAACCAAGTCCCAAATGCATAAAGCTAATCAAGCAAACATTCTTCACAAGTTCACCGCCAAGGTTCACCTACATCCGGTGACCTTGGGGTTTAGATGCTCATAAATACAAAATACTCGAGGAAATACATGAAAACAACCAAATAATACAAAGAGAACACTCCCTCAAAAGATAGGGGCCGAATGACGCTTCCAAAGACGCCACCCAAAGAATGGCTTCCCTTGTCTATCTTCCTCTCAAGTGTGGATCAAGGAGGTGGATCTCATCGTATGTTGCTCTCCTCATCATTCTCTCCCCAGAAATGGCCTCCAACGGTTGCTCCTAGCTCGTAATGAAAGATGGTGGCAAGTGTAACAACAACTAGGGCTTCCTCTCCCAAGAAAAATGAACTTCAACCCTTAAAAAGTCATTCTCGAGATGCCATGCTGCCTGGCATACGGTCAGCATACGGGCATTGTAGCACCACGAATTTTGTGTAAGTTGCTGCAGTGGAGTGCTACAGCAAAAATGCTGCAGTGTCCCCTGCTACAGTAACTCTGCTACAGGCCTATATACGGCCATTTATGCGCCCGTATGAGTACCCGCATGAACCTCCAGACTTAGCTGTTTCTCCAAGTTCTCGTGCTACAGTGCTGCTCTAGTGCTGTGGCTCGAAAATGGTCTTTTCCTGCCGATTTCTTCTAAAAATCTCGTTGTCGAGCTCCCCACGGTATCTTCTGTGCTTGTAACACAAAATAAACTAATTTAGACTGAAAACGGGCATCCACACATAAAAATACTCAATTTATATGCAAACATACATAGAAAATACGTACAATTAGTCATTTATCACTTGTCCAGGTACCCTATTTCACTCATTGATTGTCCTTCTCTCACTTTTTGCTTGCACTCTTGTGTCTTCCATACTTTTCTTTTATTTCTTGTCTTTTTTTCGTTACTCTTGCATACACACATTTATTCTGTTCTCACTCTCCGTACATCGCACTAGCTAATTAGCAAATGCTTGTGTCTTTGATTCCTACTCCCTGTGGATTTGACTACCCTCTCACTGGGGTACTATTATTACTGCGACAACCTGTGCACCTTCAGGCCCCTGTCACTCATGTAGTCTAACTTGTGTAACATCGAAGAACTTCATCAATACATTGAATGAAAGAAGCGACATGATCTACCGTGTAGTTATGTGCCCAACATGGCGGCCTCGATGAAGAAAATAAAGCAGGGAGCAACTTTGGCTAGAGCACTGTAGCAGTATACTGCAGCAAAACAATGTAGTAATTTACTGTATTAGTTACTGTTCACAGTGCGCTGAAAATCAGAATTCCAGAGAATCCACACTAGCGTGTTGAAATTCCACACAGTCGTGTGGATGCCCGATTTCAGCCCTATAAATACGGCGATTTGTGATTTATTTGGTGATCTTTTTCTTATCTTTCGCCTAATTTTCATGGAGAGCACGATTAGGGTTTGGAGATGTTTTTGCAAAGCTTTTGGAGTGGCTCTACAGCATCGACATCGAGTTCCTTTAGAGGAGAGCTATTGGGGGAGTTTTCGTCGGTATCGATTGTCCGAGGTGTGCCCTAGGTTTGACAAGGAAACCTTTGGAGAAGACGAGGCTGCTCCACAAGACCATGATACGGACTACAAGGGGTTTTCTTTATGGTTTCTATGTATATGATTTCAATCTCTCTGTCGATTTGTATTGCTCTATTGAGAGCTAAACCCCTAGTCGGTACTTGGATTTGTAAACCCTAGGATGACTTTGTTTCATTGACTTTTATTATGCTTCTTTAATTGATGATTTTAATTGAGTTTCAATCTTGAATGTTAATTGTATGATTTTCCCTTAGCTGTGACACAAGGATTGAGAATCTATCTAGGTAATCCTTTGAAAGTGTGACAACTTCATTAGGGTCAGACTAAGTAAGATTAAGAGGATTGAGAGGGTGAGTCGAGAGGTAGCGGAACGTCCAATTTCCTTCTGACGTGATTTATCCTACTATCACGTTCCAAGAGTTCTTTGCAGTCAAAATAGAGTGAAGTCCCAAGAGATGAACTCCACTGGGGCTTAGTTGCATGAACAACAGAGTGAAGTGTTGTAGTGAATCTTATTGATGGGGCTTAATTGTGATTAGGGTTTTTTCGCCTGGGCCAAAGGGTTAGAACTATATTAGGGAATAGGGTTTATCACATGGAAACCCCAGAACCCCAAACAGTCCCACACAGTGTGAGGCGTTGAGAGTATCCATTTCCGCCAGGGCATAGTGTAGAGGGCTAGTAGGTTGACCATAGGTTTGAGACCGTGCGTCTTTGGATTTCCACAACTCATTAAACATCAATTAGGAGGTTTAATATTAGCCCTGCACTTGAAACAATAGTCCTAGGATGAGCATGGCCCAAGTGCCCCATCTTATCATCGATTGTCCTTTCCTTTACTCTTGCTTGTTTTCTTCTCTCTTTTACTTTTCTTTACATTCATATATTGATTTCTCTCATCATTGGTTTTCTCTATACCTAAATAGTGATAACTTGTGTTTTTAAGCACTATTCCCTGTGGATATGACTACTCACTCACCAGGGTATATTTTATTACTGCGATAACCCATGCACTTGTGGAACACTCACGCAAGGGGTGTGTCACATTCCCAAAAGAAAAGATAAGTTTAGGGTTTTGATTCAAAAATTGGAGGCATTCTAAAAATAAAACAAAAGATTAGTGTGTTTATTAAAAAGTTTAATAGATTCCCAAAACATAAGATAGGATGAGGGTTCTGATTCAAACAAATGAGACATTCCGATAAGAAAACAAAGGATTAGGGTTTTGTTTCAAGACTGAAAAATAAGACACATTCAGAAATGAAAACATAGGACTAGGGCTCTGATAAAAAATGCCAGATATTCTGAAAGGAAAAGAAAGGGTTATGTTTTTGATTGAAAAATAGGAGACATTCTAAAAAAAAAACAAAGGTTAGGGTTTTGATTTAAAACTAATAAATAAGAGACATCAAGAAAAGAAAACATCGGGTTCGGGTTTTGATTGAAAGTTTGCAGACATTCCGAAAAGAAAACATAGGATTTGGGTTTTGATTAAAAATTGAAAAATAGGAGACATTATGTCACGTCCCTTCCCGCGGGTCCCACATGAGACATACCACCATTACAACCCCGGGGAGGTCCAACACTATCTCAACCTTAGATCGCAGTAAGGCTAACCTGTTTCCTGTACAATACTGCTATAACAACAAGGAATAACTTGACAATGAGAACATATAACAACCTTACTTCACGAGAACATCAATTTATCACAAGATCGACAAATAAGCAATCACAACATGAAAAATCAAAACAACGATGATACCATTCCCCAAACATTTTGAATAACTATTATACCTCACAAAATCCTGACTGACACAAGTAAGAAAATCAAAAGAGAATAATACATAGCATTAAGGTATAACATCCTAGTGGATCCATCTAATACATGCGAATAATGTTTAGTGGCATACAAACCCAGAGAACAACAAAATAAACTCTGCCAAGCACTTTACTCTTTCACCCCAATGCTGAGCTATCACCTGGAAGGAAAAAAGAGAGGGGGTGAGTAACTAGGTTACTCAGCGAGGGCTAAACATGAAGCTATATCTCATACATCATAAACTAAAATTATAAATTCAAAAAATATGTTTTGATCCTCAAAATGTTCATGATACATTAAATAGCAAGTAGGGCAAAAGAAATTTAGTTTGAATCAATGAAACACTTGATAAAAACCTTGTAACCCATCATGAAAACAGTATAAGTATGAAATCAAAATTCATACATTTGTTTAGCAATTCATAGTTCAATATGTTCAAAAAAAAAAAAATTAACAATCAAAACAATTGATATTAGCCTAGAAAACCCTCCCTCACTAACCGTGGCCTCGGTTAGGTGAGGAGCCACCAAGATGCATATATCTTGGTGTTGGCCATTGGGGAGTTCGTGTGGTGACTCTGAACAACCCAACAATATCTAAGTCAGGGCTCTACACTCCGACCTGAAATGGCATAACCGGTTTGATAGTTTTCCACGCCACCTCTACTATGTCGGCCAGTGGAAACCATCCATTTCTTACTGCAGTAAGTACTAGAACTCGGCTCCCATGTCATCATTAAAACATTTAAATAATAATTCAGCCTGTAGGCTCAGTATATACATCAACATGATAGCATAATTCTCACAAAGAGATCACAAGTTTTCACATGTGCAACTTTCACTCCTAGAGTGAATAATTTGATTATAACATCTTCAATGAAATCATTTTCGCCATAAGCATCATACAAGAGTATTCTTGGAAAATATACTTCAAATAGAGCATCATTACGATGAAACTCAATTTGGTTTACACAAGCCTTTTTGGGTCATTATAAAAAGAATAACAAGTTCCTTGAAAATACATAACTTGAAACCATATATTTAAAAACATAAAATTTTCCAAACCACAAGTAATATATATAAAATCTTTACCAATAATCATGAAATAAGAAAAATCATAAATCTTCATGTTTTCTAAATCCCATGGAAAACATTTCAAGAGTCATTTTAGCAACAAGAAGTTTATCTTTCAAAAACAAGCAAATTTAAGTATTAGAAGCATGCATGATTTGTAGACCATAATTTTGTAAATCCCACTCACAAACTTGGTGAGCTAAACCCCTCCGGATTTACTTATCTACGATCTCTTTTCCTTTGCTTGATGCCTCACCTCCTAGAAGAAATTAAAGAATCCAAAACAACCAACAAAGCATCATCAACACTTGATCAACTTAAATGAAGGAAAATTCTCAAAAATGGGAAAATAATTGTTCTTAGGGTTTGATAAGCACTTTAACAAGAAGATCTAACAAGCATGGAACTCTAACAACCCTCAAAACCAACAAGAAAAACAAAAGAGACTCAACATGGGCCGGTGCTACAGTAACCCAAATCCTAGAGATGCAAGATCTTTCTCATTTCTTCACCAAAACAAGGTTTTACAACTCTAAACTTCTTCTAAACTTTAAATCCTCAGAAAAACCAAAATTTTAAACCATAAACCCAAAAGAATTTGGTAACAAGAGCAAGGAGGAGAAGATGAAGAAAGAGCTCACCTCTAAGCTTCACCAAACCCAAAAGAAACTCTTAATTCAAAGAGAAGTAGTAGATCTTCGTTTCTTTTCTTTCTTGGGGGCCAAAGATGATGATTTTAAGGAGGATAAATGAAGACTCAAGAAGGGGAGGAAGAAGGAGAGAAAAGAGACCTCAAGAAGGCCTTAGAAGGTCCAAGAAGCCCTTTTAGAGCCCGAGGCGTGAGGGCTGCCATGCTGGCGCAAGGGAGGCTGCATGGCCTCTTTGAATTCCACGCGTGCTCCCATACAGCAGCATGGGAGCCCGCATGGATTTTTTGGATTGCCAACTGGCTCCTATGCAGCCCAATGGGAGGCTGCATGGCCACCAATTTGTCCCCTTACGGGCATCCTAAGTGGCCGCAAGGTTCCTGCGTTGTTTTTGCTCATTTTAAAGGCTTTCCCCCATCTTTTTAACCTTCCAAAAGACCTTAATAAGTTCCTAACACAAGAGAACACTAAAAGGGACTTGACCACACAAGTTACACTCCAGGAAATAAACACAAGAAAAGTAGAAAAAGGCGAGCTTTCACATCCTTAAACCTTAAAGAAATTTCACACTCGAAATTTTAGCATACCCCTAGTTTCAAACAAAAGGGGATATTTACTCTTCATCACTTCTTTTGGTTCCCAAGTTACCTCTTGTATAATATCATTCCTCCAAAGAACTTTAACAATAGCAATACTGTTTCACCGAAGAGTTTTTACTTGGAGATCAAGAATCTTCAATGGTTGCACTTCAAACTTCAAATCTTCTCTTAACTCCACTGGTGGTGCTTTAAGATGATGAGAAAGGTCAAGGATATACTTCCTCAATATGGAAAGATGGAACACATCATGAATCTTCTCCAACTCAGGAGGTAACTCTAATCGATATGCTACTGGTCCAATCCTCTCTAGGATAAAAAAATGGACCTATATAATTGGGATTCAAGTTTTCCCTTCCTTGAAACTGAATTACTCCTTTCCATGGAGTGATCTTCAAGAATACTTTATTCCCAACCTCAAACTCCAACAATCTTCTACGATTGTCAACATAGCACTTTTGCCTGTCTTGAGCTGTTTTCAATCTACCTTTAATCACTTTCACCTTCTCAATAGTTTGATCAATCAAATCGACACTTTGAAGCCTCCTTTCTTACACTTCATCCCAACAAAGAGGAGTTCTACATTTCCTTCCATACAAAGCTTCATATGGAGCCATACTAATGCTTTCTTGAAAGCTATTGTTGTAAGCGAACTCCGCCAAGGCAAGGTGTTGATCCAAACTCCCTTGGAAATCTATAACACAAGCTCTCAACATGTCCTCAAGGATCTAAATGGTCATCTCTTACTAACCATCTGTCTGAGGGTGGTAAGCAGTGCTAAACTTCAAAGTTCTACCTAGGGCCTCTTGAAACCTTGGCCAAAAACGAGAAGTGAATTTGCGGTCTCGATTTGAAACTATAGAGACTGGCACTCCATGCAACTTTACTATTTCATCAATGTACAACTTTGCTAATTTCTCCAAAGAATACTTAGTATGCATTGCTAAGAAATGTGTTGATTTTGTTAGCCTGTGTACTATAACCCACATAGCATTAAAGCCTTGTGGTGTTCATGGTAAACCCACCACAAAATCCATTATTACATGGTCCCACTTCCATTTTGGGATTGGAAAAGGCTGCAATAGTCCTGAAGGTCTCTGGTGCTCTACCTTGACTTGTTGACATACCAAGCACTTGGCCACAAACTCTGCAATCTCTTTTTTCATTCCTGACCGCCAATAATTCTCCTTGATTGTTCTATACATCTTGGTACTTCTAGGACGAACTCCATAAGCTGGAGAATGAGCCCCCTCCAAGATAGCTTTCTTGAGCTTTGAATCTGCTGTAACACAAACACTTCCTTGAAACTCTAGAATCCCATTTTATCTAAACCTGAACTCACTTGTTTCCCCTATTTGCAACTTCTATATTTCTTGCACCAACTCTTCATCATTACTCTGAAGTTCCTTAATACACTTTAGCAATGAAAGTCTCACCACAAAACTGGCCACTAATGCTCCACTATCTTCAATCTCAAGTTCTAATCTCAAACTCTTCATTGCTGTAAGTAGTTGCAGTTAGGGCACCCTCAAAGAAGACACTGAAGTGGACTTCCTACTTAAAGCATTAGCTACCACATTGGCTTTTCCTGGATGGCATTCTATAATCAAATAATAATCCTTGTACAATTTCAACCATAGCCGTTGCCTCAAATTCAATTCTTTATGAATGAAGAGATACTCCAAGCTCTTAGATCTGCGAATATCCGACACCTTTCTCCAAAGAGATAATGCCTCCAAATCTTCAAAGCAAAGACCACAGCTACCAACTCCAAATCATGGGTCAGATAATTCAACTCATGCTGCTTCAATTGCTTAGAAGCATAGGCCACCATTTTTATTTCTTGCATCGACACACAACCTAAACCTTGCTGAGAAGCATCACTGAATACTACAAACTCTTTCTCACTTTCTGGAAAAGTAAGCACTGGGGCTGATATCAAATGATTCTTTAATGTTTGAAAGCTCTTTTCACACTCATCATTCCAAGTGAACTTCCCTTCCTTGAGAGTTAACTTCGACAATGGCAAGGCAATCGAAGAAAACCCTTCCACAAACCTCCTATAATAACCAGCAAGTCCAAGAAAACTTCAAACTTCAGTAACATTCTTCGGTCTTTCACAATTAATAATGGCTTCCACCTTCTTTGGATCCACAAAGATCTCTTCTTCTGACACCACATGGCCAAGGAATCCAACCTCATAAAGCCAAAACTCACATTTGGAAAACTTAGCAAACAACTGCTTCTCCTGGAGAGTTTGCAAAACAACTCTCAAATCCATAAAAATTACAGGGGCATTGGTAAGACCAAATGGCATCACCAAAAACTCATAATGCCCGTAACAAGTGCGTAATACCATCTTTGGGGCATCCCCCGTCTTAATATTCAACTGATGATACCCAGACCAAATGTCAAGCTTAGAGAACACCTTTTCTCCTTTTAATTGGTCAAAGAAATCATCAATCCTTGGTAATGGGTACTTGTTCTTGATTGTTACTTGATTCAATTGACGATAGTTTATGCACAACCTTAAAGATCCATTTTTCTTCTTCACAAAGAGAATTGGTGCACCCCAAGGTGATACACTTGGTCTAATGAAACCCTTATCTACAAGATCTTGCAACTAAGTCTTCAACTCTCTTAGCTTTACTGGCACCATCTGGTAGGGTGGTATAGAAATGGGAGTCGTTCCAAGTAGTAGATCTATAGAAAACTCCATCTCCCTGTCTGGTGGCAAACCAAGCAGTTCTTCAGGGAAAACATCTAGAAATTCATTCACCACTAGCATCTCTTCTATAGTTGGCTCCTTAACTCTTGTGTCCACTACATTAGCGAAAAACACAGGACAAGCCTTGTTCACTAGTCTCTTAACTTCCAAGAATGAAATCAAACACGAAGGCGATGTCCTTCTCACACCCTTCAGCACCACTGTGGGTCTAGCGTACCCAGGAAAAGTTAATTCCTTCTTGAAACAATTAATGGAAGCATGATGCCTATTCAACCAATCCATACCATGGATGGCATCAAAATCTTTGATCTCTAAAGGAATTAAGTCTTCCACCAACACCACTCCACCAACTAGCACAAGACACTCCCTATACACCAAACTCTTAACTACCTCCACACCAAGAGGAGTTTGTATCACCAACTCACACTCTAAGGGAGAAGGAGGACTACCAGCATGACATGCAAATGCAGTACTAACAAAACAGAGCTCTAACCCAGAATCAATCAATACATAAGAGTCATGCCAAAAAATGGACAACGTACATGTGATCACATTAGGCCTACAATTAGCCTCTTCCTCTGCATGGAAAAAACTCTAGTCTGAGCTTTGGTCTGAGGTTATCGGGGACCCAGCTGTGAAGTGTTATTGGCAGCTACCGACTTTGAAGTTACAAGGGCAGATGCTACTAGCTACAGATCTCTGGACTAACTAGGACGGCCCAAGGATGGTGGTTGATAAGTGCTCGTGTTATAGTAATACGAAGTGTTATTATCTTGCAATGAGCATTAATTTAATCAGATTTTATCACTAAAAAGTGTGCAATTGTTTACTTTTGTGCATTGTAGGGTTGTGAAGATAAAATGAAGGAAAGGAACGAAGTTAGGTCGTGTTTGGCATTGTTGGGAAGATTTTCGGACCAAGCAAGGAGCAAAGCGTGAGCATAGACTTGTGAGTGTGTGCCAACCTCCTTTGGAGGGGCACAAAGGCAGTCACATTCACAATAAGTCTAACTCATGCCAACAATGAGAACTTCACCAATTAGGCGATTCGAAGCAACCGGCACGATCTACCTTGATTGTGTGCCAAATTCAACGGCCTCGATGAAGAACGATGAATCCGGGAGCGTTTCGGCACAAGTACTGTAGCAGTACGTAGCAAAATACTGTAGAAAAACACTGTAGCAAGTTACTGTCCATAGTCGGCCGAAAATCAAAATTCCAGAAACTTCACACGGGCGTGTGGAAATTCCACACGGCCGTGTGAAATCCTGTTTTCAGCAAATTTAAAGCCGCGACTCCACATTATAAAAGCCCGATTTGGAGACTTTTTGAGATATCTTTTGACCTATTCTTCTCCCCAACTTCTGGGAGTGCGGCTAGGGTTTTGGAGAGGACTTCGTGGAGATTTAGAGTGCGTCATCGGCATCGTCACCGACGTCCGGCGGCCGCACAAGACCACGTCCACACAATACGCAAGGGGGTTTTCATCTATGTCTTTACTTTGTGTTTTATTTCATACATTGATGAACATGTATAGCTCCATGAGGAGCTAAACCCCTTGTGGGTATTCGGACTTGTAAATTCTAGGGTTATCATGTTTCTTTGACATTGTTATTATGCTTTTCCATTATTGATGAATAAGAATTGAGTTTCAATATTGATTTTATTTTGCTATTGTTTTCCCTTAGATGTGACACTAGGGTTGAGAGCAATCTAGGTTTTCCTTTGGAGGTGTGACAACTCCTATAGGATTAGACTATTCAAGATTGAAGAGGGTTGAGAGGGAGAGTTGTGAGGTAGCGATGTACCCCTTTCCCTTCCGGTGTGATTTCTCCCTACCTCCATTTCCTTGATTTATTAGCGGTCAAGATAGAGTGAAGTGCTAGGTAGATAAACTCCCCTGGGGCTTAGTTACGCGAGTAACAGAGTGAAGGGTTGAAGTGAATCCTATGCACTGGGGCTTAATCTAGACTAGGGTTCTTCCTCCTGGACCAAAGGGTTAGAACTACACATAGGAACAGGTTTAATCACTAGGAATCCCTAGAACTTAATGCAATCCCACGTAGTGTGAGGTTTAGGTAGATGTATTCCCCTGGGACTTAATCGTGCGAGCGATAGAGTGAAGGGTTGTTGTGAATCCTAATACAGGGGCATAATGTTGGGGTTAGTCACGGTTGACCTTAGGTTTGGGACCGTGAGTCTAAGGATTTCCTCGACTCAATTCGCATCAATAGGAAGGTATAACAGCATAGTCTTGCACTAGAAGCATAGATCCTAGAGGTAACTTGTCCGGATACCCCACTTCATTCATTGTTAAATCCTCCTTAATCTCTTTTTCTTGCACTCTCTAATCTTTCACCTCTCTCTATTTAATTTCCTGTCTTTTAGTATAGTTGTTCTCACAATTCACACACGAATCGATTATTACTTTTCCGTACTTCGCATAGTTTTAATAGTGAAATCTCATACTTTAACTCCCTATTCCCTGTGGATTCGACTACCCTCTCACCGGGGTAACTTTTATTACTTCGACAAACCCGTGCACTTTCGGGGAGCCTGTCAGTGGTGCAAATCTACTTTGTCCCGGCCCTAGACTTGCTAATCTCAATTGTCCAGTCAGACCACACTAGAAGTACTTGCAAGGAGCTAGGCACTGTCCTTTATCTAACTTTACACAGTTTTGGCACCTGTTGTTAGCTTCTAGGCCTCTAACACTAGGAGCACTGTCAGAACGTGAGAATCTTTGCTGATCACCACTCTGGGATGGTGGAGGTCAAGTAGGGCCTGAAACAGAAGTGCCCTTAGAGGAACCCTCGCTCTTACTCTTCTTGGAAGGTTGACCCATCTCCATGCTTCTAATCTTAGCAATGTTTTATCAAAGTTTCTTGCCTTCTATAATCAACTGTTCTACCCTTAAGGCTGATTGTACCACCTCCTTGAAACTTTTCTTGCATGTAACTGCCATTCTTTCCCTAATACCCAGATTTAAACCAACTTCAAATTTAGAATAAAGAACCTCCTCAGTAGGTGCCAACTATGGAACGAAACTACCCAAATCCTTCAACTCTGTCTCATATTCAGTAATTGTCTTGTTCACCTGAACCAATTATAAGAGCCTAAATGTATGTATTTATACACTGGTTTTGTATTGGTTTGCATGCAATTTTGGATGAATCGATGCCCTTTATCACCTGATTTAGTTATATTATTGTTACAGATCTCACAGAAGCTAAAATGAGCTCGAGAATGCAATTGGTGTGAAATCGGCACCAAAAATCATGTTTTGGAAGCAAGAGCAATGAAGTGATACTGTAGCAAGAAAGGTAGGTCCTACATGAACCAAGCTGTGAACCACGTGGGTACTGCGCAGTGAGCACTATAGGTGGCATTGTAGTAGAGTACTGTAGCACTGACCCGGGTTTTTGTGAGCAGAAAAGCAGTGAGTTGTGCTGGCACTGTGCGCCCATGCATCACCCGTGTGGCTCGGCGAGGAAGTCTTTAAAAGCACATCTAGGGCATCAATGAACAGGTCTTTGGCCATCCTTTCTCCACCCTCATCACCTGGGGCTTCAAGGCGGTGGGAGAAGGCAGATCGAAGGCGCAAATCCAGGGGGAGAAGAGGAGTGCTATCAAGGAGAACATCAAGGAGCTTGCCGGCATAGATTCAACATGCTCTCATCACCACCTTCTAGTCAACATTTCAATGAACTAGACTCCCAAGGTCACCGGGCATCTGGTGAACCTTAGGATGAACTTGCTTGTATGAATGTTGTGATTTACATTTATGGCATTTGGTTTTGTTTGTGGTTTAAGCTTGGTGAACTTTGATGTGTTGATTTGGATGAGAACTCTGTATTTCAACTGTTAGGTTGTACTTGGTGCATGACCATCGCCCTAGTACTAGACACACCTAGCTTAATGGCGATTCATGTATGAATACGCCGTGACCATCGGGTGCTTCATACCCCTCCAACCATTAGGGCTAGTCCTAGGTTGAGTATCGGACCTAATTAGAGATTTCCCTGTGTGCATTGTAATTGTAAGAGGATTTGGCTGGAAGAGATTCCGAGCAAATACTTGTATGGGATTAGGGACTATCGCCGTAACTATCGGGATAATCTATTTTCGGATGTCTCTTAGCCCAAACCATCATTGCCTGTGTAATTCCAACATCTGTCTAGCTTTAGTAGTTCCGAGGGGATCCTCGCACTTTCACTGTTATTTGCTTCTTTAATTTGTTCATGTGGTGTGCCTTAGTCCAACCTGTCTATAGTTATCTCTCTTTGTAGTTTTTTATTTTGTTTTAAACTTATATTTGTTAGACTAGAAAGTGTCATCTAGGGGGGAAGAAATAGTAGCTCTTCAGACTCCAGGGAATACGACGCTCTTGTGCTTGCGTGAGAGGTATTACTTGATGACCCATGCACTTGCGGATCTCATCAAGTTTTTGGCGCCGTTGCTAGGGAACTCCAAGGATGCTAGGAAAACTTCTAGCTCACTAGTTTAGTCATTTTTTTTTCTTTTTGTAAATATTTTCCTTTCTATGTGTTTCTTATCTTTTGTGCATATTTATTTGTTTTCCTTTTCTTTTTAAATTCTTTGTTAGCTTATTATTTTTAGTTTTGTTTGTTTACACAGGGCCATGGATTTTCAAGAAAAACTGTTGGCTGCAAAAACTATGCACTTGAGAAGCTGATGGAAGAAATTATTGCCATGAGAGCATGCCAAAGCAATCCACTTCATAATGACTATTATCCACATTGGCGAGGGCACCAAAATTTTTTAACATATCATCATACGTAATAATGGGAATACCCTCACCAAGGATTCCCACAAGAACCCTTCTTTCTAGAACCACGGCATTACCCTCCTCCAGTCATTCCTAGGAAGCAAATTAATTAATGGGGGTTCAATATACAAGATGTGTTTGCAATATTCATGACACAAGTTGATGTTGGACTTGATGCCATGAGTACCACAACTTTTAATGCCCAATCATCTCTTCAAAGTGTGAAAAACCAGATAGGAGATTCTTCCAATATATCGACCGAGTTGCCTCAAAACCATAGAAGACCTATCTATGAATGGCATTAGAAAGGAAGGGAACAATGGTGAAATTGAGGTGGAAGTTGATATTGAGGTGTTGGAGGTTAAAGAAGCAATTAATGTAGCATCAATACCAATTGAGCAAATAATAGATGTTAGACCTCAAGTTGAAATTGAAGAAGACAAGGAGGGGGATGAAATCATGGCCATCGGAAAAATGTGAGGAAGTAGAAGAAGCTCAATCGGCCACAATTGAAGAAGCTAGTTGCCTCAACATTGATCATTCCATCAATCTATCCATTTTGGTCAAGTGCACTAGAAAAATTCCAGGAATTGTATTTGAAGATGTGGGTAGGAAAGTCAAACCATCATTAAACCCACCTATGCCGGGCTTGGACAATTCCCAACAAAAAACTTTTTCCTTGGAAGCCCAAACAAGTTTTATGGGTCATTCAAAGTAATTTAGAAAGGGTTGAGAAAGAAGATGTGCAGAGGATGTTGAAACCACCCAATGATCCACCCATGCCGAGCCTAGATAACTCTCAACCAAAGCTTTTCCCTTGGAGGCCCAAGCAATGTGGTGAGGTACTTAAAGGAATTTTTAATGGGACTAAAGAAGAAATGTGGAGGAGGTTCAAGCAGTGTAAGGATCCGCCAAAGTTGAAATTGCACAATTCCCGGCCCAAGCTTTTTCCATTGAGGCCAAAAGGTAACTCATGCTTGGTCTTCAATTTGATACCATCCTGGAAGGTACGCTTCACTTTTCTTGGTAGTTCTTATGCCAATTCAAGCCGGGATGAACACACCATTTTCAAGCCTCCATGAGGTAAGAAAGAGGTATGTCGTGCTAATGGTGTTAAACAAGCGCTACTTGGGAAGCAACCCAAGTTTCAAATTCATCATTTTTCATTTTTCATATTCTAATTGTTTGTTGAGTGTGGTTTATTGCGGTTGTGATTGTGTGATGCTTGTGTTTATGTTTGTCTTGAGAATCCATGCTTGTATTAGATATTTTACTTTTGTCCATTGTTTTGGTGTTGTTTGGTTATGTTTTATGTTCAATTTGGTGATTGAAACGTTGTATTTGAAGTTTTTTTCGAGGTTGCAAATGGGACATGGTACAAGATTCACAAGCACACGAGTCATCAAGCAATATCTCTCATGCGAACACGAGAAGGTCGTATTCCCAAGGACCGAAGAATCTACTCTTACAAATAAACAATAAAAACAAAGTAGTGTTCATGTTTTCGTAATTTGTTATTTGTCGTATTCCTAAGCCTTAACTAACTCAAAAGTACAAACTACAACAAATAACAAGAAGAGCGGACAAAATACAAATAAAAAATAAAAAAAAAGTAGTGTTCATGTGATGTGCACCTATGGATCAGAAGGAAGTGAAGGTGATGAGCAAGTAGTGGCTGCAGACGTGGTGCTGACTAATGATGTCGAGCTGCACATAAATGCTGAGATCTTGGCGTTACTGCTCTCAATGCGGCTTAGCGACGGGGCTAAGTTTTGTTGTCTCCTCTCGAGTACCTGCTCAGGCTTTGACTCTGACTCTAACTCGGAAGCAGACTCTGTCTCATGGGAAGGACTGGGGTCTTGTACTACCCCGTCTCTCAACCATACCAATGCAAGCAAGGGTCTACATCCCAAGTGGGGCAATAGTACCCACAACTGTCATACCCTAGATGTGTTCTAGAAGGCCCATGCCTCTGATCATCCAGGTAATAAATGGTCCGGCAAAGATAGCCCCAAGGTGAAGGAACTGCCCCTGATACGCCAGGACCTCCACAGCAATATGTCCTAAGTGGAGGGGATATCGCTTGATAATGCTATAAAGCATCAATAAGTCCATGGGATACTACCCCTGTTAAGTCTAGTCGACTCCCGATACCTCATGTCAGTAGTGCATGAATATATCTATATGCGGGGTTCAATAACTGGGATGATTTCTTTGTCCTAGAACTTGTGGCTATGGAGGCCCAGTATGTGGCACTTGTCATCTGATACGGGAAATCATGAGCTAGATTTTGGAACTTAGATGTGTGTGTTTAAGATTCAATGTAAAGTCCCAAAAACACTCCCAATTGGTCTTGAGTGACCCGATGACTCTTCCCAAATCCGTGGAAGGAAATGGAACTAGGTTGGTGAATGGGCAATGCTTTGTAATCTCAATGGTACTCAACACCTCTAAAGTAAGCTCCTTTTAGGTGGGCTTTTCAATGGACAATAGCTTATCCCACCCATCATGAGAGATGAGCTCCAAGATGATCTCTTCCAAGTTCAAACTCTTTAACACATCCGAGTCTATCCTTCGGACGGTTCCAAACTCCTTCCAAGATAAAAGTGCAAATCGGGTTTTGTGATCTTCCTTTTTAAACCTTGGCTCATCGGGGGTTGGAGAACACTTTCTCCGTGTTCTCTTGTAGGACACTTTCTTCACCCTCATCCTACAAGACTAGGGGAACACCCATCAACCAACTTACAAGCATAACAAACTCAAAAGAATGAAGAAATGATGAAAAATGCTTAGTGCTACAGTAAACCCCGAAAAACAAATTCTAGAGTTTTGCTTGAAAATGTGGCCATCCAAATTTACAACCATTTATTATCATTCTTATAATGTTCTTACATACAAGGAGAACAAAATCCATAAAGAAAACACCCCACAAAGCCATGAAAAGCCCATGGTTTGAATGATGAGAAACTAAACTTAACCGTAGAGTATGTGGAATGAATCTCTTGTGAAATCTAGCCAAAATAGTGTTTAAACTTCAAATTTTTTTTCACAAAGTGAGTTTAGAGGAGGAGGAGGAGAGTGAACTAGAGCAAAAATAATGGTGAGATTTGGTGGAGAATCAAAGGAGAAATGAGAGAATGAGTGAAGAAGATGAGTGAATAGTTTAAAAATGAAATCATGGCCTTAAAAACCCCAAGACCGAGCCCCTTGCGGGTGGCCTTGCGGCCACAAGGTCACCCATGAGGCCTCTCTGCTTGGCTTGTGGGTGAGCTTGCGACCACAAGCTCACCCGCAAGGGCTTCCTGCCTTGCTCACCGGTATGTTTGCTCCCACAAGCTGGGCTGTGAGCCTCTTTTGGATGACTTATGGGCAAGTTCACGGGCCATAAACGGCCAGAATCTTGTTTCTCATTAACTTAGCCTCCTCTAAACCTTAAAAACATTAAAAATAAAGCCGATATAAGCACATAAACACTTAAAACATGATTCTCATGGAATCTAATCAACAAATAACTCAAGGCATCACAACAAGTCGACTAAAGCATGAACAATAACTTAAACCCTAAACACTCTAAGAAAATGAAAAATGAACATACTAAGCGCTCAAACACTATGAAAATGAAATTGGATTGAATTTAAAAGGGCTTGGGTTGCCTCCTAAGAAGCGCTTGTTTAACGTCATTAGCTTGATGTGTTTTACCTCAAAATCTTGGTGGGACAAAAGGAGGTGAGTTACCACCATTCTTTGGTGAAGTGTTATTACTCCGAAAGTTCATTGAGAGACATGAAAAATTTGGAACTTCCCTAGACCCTTAAAGAATAAATGGTCTACCTCCTAGGGTGGCATTGTAGAAATATTAATCCCCTTTTTTAATCTTTCGTTTGCCTTTCTCCAAATTTTCTTTAGTGTTTTATTTTTCTTGCTATGTGGTGGAGTGTTGACTTCTACTTGGGCCACTTGTTGTGTTGGTGATGGTTGGCTCTTTTGTTCAACTTCTTTATCCTCGAGCTCTTCCAAGCATTCATCTAAGGGATTCAAAGTGAGGACTTCCTGCACATAATAGAAAATGATCATGTCAGTTGTATCTGTAAAATATAAAGTATCATCGTGATCAAGTGTGTGTTTCGTTGCTTCGGGGAGGGTGAAAACCACTTGCTCCTCTCCGACTCTCAAGGTCATTTTGCCTTTACAAAGTCCATAGGAATAATAAGTTATTCAACCTTCACAAGAACATCCTTAACAATCCCTCGCAGTCTCCGCACCGAACGATCTGCAAGCTGTAGGGTCATTTATGTTGGTCGCAGATCCTCGAACCCTAGCTTCAAGAACAAATTATACGGCATCACATTAATGCTAGCACCAGAGTCGACCAGAGCATTTTCTTGCATCCCATCCCTGATCACACAAGAGATAATGAAGCTGCCGGGATTAGTGAGTTTCTCGGGAAATTTCTTTTTGATCATGGTAAAGCAATTCCCTGGTAGAGTCATAGGCTTTGACCAAGCGGATGTTTATGTGAAGTTGCTTGAAGATGTTAAGGAGCTTTTTATTTGGGCATCTTCCTTGTCTTGCTTGAGCCTGGAAGGATATGGCACTACAGGTTTATACTCAGGCCCTTTTGGAATTGGAAATTTTGAAACATCTTCAACAGGGTTCTTCTCATCCCTTTTACTTGTATCTATACTCAAGTTGGGGTTTTCCCGAATGGCCACCCCTTCATTATAGGCACTTGGGCTCTCCTCGACCTTTGCCTGTAATTGCTTACCACTCCTTAGTGTGACAGCCTCCAAATGTTCCCTTGGGTTACTTTCGGTGTTATTGGCAAACTACCTAAGGGTTGTTCAAATTGTGCCCAAACAAGCTGTCCAACCTGGTTCTTGAGATACTGAATAGATGCTTGGACATTTCTCAAAACAGTACTCATCTCATTGAATTGTCCACCACACTGAGTTGACTGATTGCTAATATTTTGAAATCTTCCCTCTATATTAATCACGAACTTCATGAGGACATCTTCTGTAGTATTTTTTTTTTTGTTGCAGGAATGGTTTGTATTGATTTCCCTGAGGGGGTGAAGGTCTTGGTTGTGACGAGCCTTGGTTCCAAGAAAGATTCCGGTGGCTCCTCCACAATGGATTATAAGTATTACCATACTGATTCCCTGGTCCTCTTGCTCCTCCACCAACATAATCTACAGTCTCTACTGGTGTCGAGGGAGTAACAAAGATGGGGCATTGTGATGTTGCGTGCCTAGCTCCATATGTATCACATAACATAACTGCTTTTGGATTTGAACTAGACCCCAGAATAAACTGATCAAATCTCTAGTTAATGCTTCAACCTTGGCCGCCAGTGCATTGTTCTCCATAACATTCTTGGTTAAAGCATCCACCTTCGTGGCCAAAACAATAGTGTTATTCACCTCATAGATCCCTGCTGCTCTCGAGGGCTTCTGTCTAGTGCTCCAATGGCACTCATTACTAGTCATGTCTTCAATCAATTTTTAAGCCTCCTTAGGAAGTTTGTTACTCAATGAGCCACCTGCTGCAGCATCAATGAGTTGTCTTGTAGCATAATTCAACCCATTGCAAAGCATCTACACTCTCATCTATACAGGGAACCCATGATGAGGACATTTGCGTAGAAGATCCTTGAACCGTTCATGTGCCTCAAACAATATTTTAGAGTCCCTTTACCTGAAAGATGAAATTTCCTGTCTGAATCTCGGTTCCTTACTTGGTGGAAAATATCTGCCCAGAAATTTCTCCACCATATCATTCCATGTAGTGATGGACCCTAGAGCTAAAGAAGTAAGTCATCTGTATGCCGCTCTCCTCATACTGAATGGGAACAATCTCAGTCGTATAGCATCATCAGATAGAGAATTAATCTTGAAGGTGGAACAAATATGGAGGAAGCGAGACAAGTGGGCATGTGGGTCATCATTAGCTAAGCCATCAAACTAGACTGAATTCTCAATCATTCCTATTGTGCTCACCTTGATTTCAAAATTGTTGGCCGGCACAGTGGGAGCTTGCACACTGCATTCCTCCCAAGTAAACTGTAGTTTCTCATAATCTGACAATATCCTCCTAGGCTTGGCCATGGCTTAGGGTTCAAAAGATTTAACCTGGATCTCTTGTTATCTTGAACTTGCTGCCACTTTTCTTAACTGTTGATGGAAAGTTCGTTCAATCTCGTCATTAGCCTCAACTAAATTCACTTGATTCGCTCATATCATAAGATGGGTACCTCATAAGATGATTAGAGTCAAGAATTAGAGAATTGAAGAAAAACGAGTAAAGACAAAACAAATGAGGAAACGATGAAATATATACAAGAATGGTAAACTGACATGACCCCTTGCGTGTATCCCACAAGTGCACGGGTTTGTCGAAGTAATAAAAGTTACCCCGGTGAGAGGGTAGTCGAATCCATAGGGAATAGGGAGTTAGAATACGAGATTTTACTATTAAAACTATGCAAAGTACGGAAAAGTGATTAATTGATTCGATGAGTGAATTATGGAAACAATTATACTAGAAAATGAGAAATTAAATAGAAAGATGGAAGATGAGAGAGTGCAAGTAAAAGAGAATAGAGAGGACTAGTAATGAATGAAATAGGGCATCCGGACAAGCTACCTCTAGGGTCTATGCTTCTAGTGCAGGACTATGCTATTATACTTTCCTATTGATGTTTAATCAAGTCGAGGATATCCTAAGACTCACGGTCCCAAACCTAAGGTCAACCGTGACTAACCCCAACACTATGTCCCGGCAATAGGATTCACTTCAACCCTTCACTCTGTTACTTGCGTAACTAAGCCCCAGGGGAGTATATCTACCTAAGCCTAACACTATGTGGAATTGCTTTAAGCTCTAGGGATTCCTAGTGATAAAACCTGTTCCTATGTGTAGTAGTTCTAACCCTTTGGTCCAGGTGGAAGAACCCTAGTCTAAATTAAGCCCCAGTGCATAGGATTCACGTCACCCCTCTCCTTCTCAACCCTCTTCAATCTTAAGTAGTCTAACCCTATAGGAGTTGTCACACCTCCAAAAGATAACCTAAATTGCTCTCAACCCTAGTGTCATGGTTAGGGGAAAACAATAACAAAAGATAATTAAAATTGAAACTCAATTAAATTCATCAATAAAGAAAGCATAATAAAAGTTATTGAAACAATATCATCCTAGGGTTTACAAGTCCGAATACCCACTAGGGTTTAGCTCTCCATGGAGCAATACAAAATCAATAAAGAGATTAAGAACATATGCAATAAAACCATAAAGAAACCCCCTTGTAGATCGTATCGATGGTCTTGTGGAGTCGCACGTCTTCTCCAACGAATCCCTTGTCAAGCCTAGGGCACACCTCGCCGAATCGATGCCGACGAAAGCTCCCCCAATAGCTATCTTCCAATAGATGTCGATGCCGATGCGGTATAGTCGCCTCCAAAGACCTCCAAGAACCTCTCCAAGCCCTAGCCGAAAGCCCCCCAAAAGATAGGCAAGAGATAGAAGGAGGGGTCCCCAAATAGATGTGAAAACGGGATATTTGTAGGCTGAAATCAGGCTGAAATCGGAGTTCCACACGCCCTTGTGTTAATTCCACACGGCCCTGTGAAAAATCAGAATTTCCACACGCCCGTGTCTTAATTCCACACGGCCGTGTGGAAATGATTTTTGGCAGACTGTGAACAGTATTTTTGCTACATTATTTTTGCTGCAGTATTTCTGCTACAGTGCATGGCCGTGTGGAATTTCCACACGCCCGTGTGAACTCTCTGTAATTCTGAATTTCGGCAGAAAGTAAACAGTAGCTTGCTACAGTATTTTGCTACAGTATTTCGTCGAAATGCTCCCGAATTCATCGTTCTTCATCAAGGCCGTTGAATTGGACACACAATCAACGGTAGATTATGTCGATTACTTCATTTCTCTTCATTGGCGAAGTTCTCCAATGCCACACGAGTTATAGACTTTTGTGAGTGTGACTGCCCTTGTGCCCCTCCAATGGAGGTTGGCACACACCCACAAGTCTAGACTCGTGCCTTGGTCCTTGCTTGGTCTGAGAACTCCTCAACAATGGCGAACATAACCTATTCTTGCTTCTTTTTCTCTAAATCTTCTCCACAACCCTATATATACAAAAGAACACAAATACACACATTTTAGTGATAAAATCTGATTAAATCAATGCCCATTGCAAGATAATAACACTTCGCATTACTATAACACGAGCACTTGTCAAATCCCCCCACACATAAGCTTTTGCTTGTCCACAAGCAAAAATAAAACGTGAACGTACTTGGGAAGAACAATTGAAAGTGCTCGGCCTTAGGTTCACCAAAAATATGCAAAAGAAGCATTCTACAAGTAAGGGGAAATCCAAACAATGCATTAGTTTGTCATTGCTCTAGCTAAAAACTCGAATCAAAAGGATAAAAACTCGAAAATGTGTTAGTGTGTGCGATTTCACTCAAGAGAACCAACGAGTACTCCTCAAACTTTTGTTAGAAAGGACTTATTGATATACAAAAACCAAAACTAAAGAGAGAAGGAAGTAGTAGCTTCACACATCCTTTGAAGGTAGCCCTTTCCTAGGCGACCGCCAAAGGTGGCTTTCACACTTTCGAGGAGGTAGCTCTTTCTACCGGGGTAGTAGCTTTCACGCATCCCATGAGATAGCTCTTTCTCTCATTAGGGCATAACTTGTATCCGACTTATGAGCGTAGCTACATACTTCATAGGTGGTAGCTCTTTCCAACCCAAATGCATACATAAAACAAAGCAACTATTCAAAAAAAATCATATGTATATTTTTTTTTCTCTTTTCCATATATATATATATATATATATTTTTTTTTCATCTTTTTCATTTCATTTTTTTTATATATGCATTTTCCAAAGTAAAACTAAGAACGATGATAAACTTGTCCTTAAAAACTTCAAGATTGAGTTTCCAAAAGATTCCAAGAGTAAGTTGTGCAATATAAGATAATCGAGCAAAAATTCCCTAAAAATTCAAGTAGAAACTAGAGCATGATAGGATACAATGTTAAAAATTCTCCTAAACTCTAAGAATACAACCGTTGCAACTAAGGTGAACCGCCATAGGCTACATGAGCATAAGCAATTGAACGCACAAGTAAATGTGTGTGCAATGTGAACTCCCCCCCACACTTAAGATGTACATTGTCCCCAATGTACACATGCAGGCATAATGAAAAGTAGCAATTAAAACAATTAGTGTAGGGGTAGGCAACTGAAACAATACTCACCTGAACTCCAAGTGTTGCGTTTGATGGAGCTATGTTCATTGAGAGTTGAGTCTCAATGGGTTATGGAGCACACACGGTCACTTGACCGTGCCAATAACTAGTCCTCAAATTCCTTACTCGCAAGACCGTCTGCACGCATACACAAGGGGGTTCAGTGAAGCTCAATAAAAGCAAAATAAAGCAAAAGAAATATAAAACTAGAAACGCCTCAAGCGTCGATGTCGTCTTCTACAGGTGCCGATGCTATTGCTGTTGTTGATAGTGATCCTGGTGCTGAAAAAGAAAGAAAAAATTGACGAAGAAAAGGAGAAAAGATGCTTGCCGACAAAATGTAAATCAAAAACTTCGAATATGGCCGGAAAATGACTTAAAAACTCCTTAAAAGGACAAAGAGAGGGTTGGGAAGATGGGAGGAAACATCGCTTGAGTGTGGAGGTATTTAGAATCGAAAAGGCACAAATAGATTTTTAAAAGAAACCACAGCCTTTTGTTTTCTGTGCATCCACATGGCCGTGTGGAAATTCCACACGGCCGTGTGCCTCCACTAGTAAGGTTCACAGGGGCAGTCACACCCCCATGTGTTTCCTCTGTTTGACTCTGAACGCACACACACGGCAGTGTGGAAATTCCACACGGCTGTGTGCCCTACCTGGCCAAGCACAAGGCCGGCCACAGGGGCAACCACACGCCCCTGTGGCCTCTCTGGATATCCCGAAAAACTCTAAGTGTTCCACACGGCCGTGTGAAAATCCACACGGCCGTGTGCGTTTCACAGGACCTCTCACAGGGGCGGCCACACGCCCCTATGTTTTCTCGGGATGGAAGGGAAACTCTGCAGAGTTTTACACGGCTGTGTGAGATATCAACACGGCCGTGTGCCGTAACACATGGGCACTCACAGGGGCATCCACACGCCCCTGTGGACTCTCTGGAATGAGAGCTGAAGTTCTGCAAAATGTCACACGGCCGTGTGAGACATCCACACGGCCGTGTGCCCTTCACTGGGTCACTCACAAGGGCAGCTACACGGCCCCTGTGATGCTCGGGATGAGCTCTGAGATAAGTCACACGGCCGTGTGAAAATTCCACACGGCCGTGTGTTTTCTCTGGTCAACTTAGAAAAATATACAGGCTTTGCAGAAAATTTCAGAAACTTAAATACAACATTTAGAGCCTGTATATATGATAAAAATTCGACCAGAGATCCATGAACACACACTCAAATGACCCAAAACTTCGACAATCACAATTAGGCACACTAAAACACCAATAATCCATGGGAAAATCACAGTACACACATAATAAAATGAAAACACCAATACTAAGCAATTATTCATGCTAAAACTAAATTAAGCCTAGAAAAGCAATAAAAACTTGGGTTGACTCCCAAGAAGCGCTTGTTTAACGTCACTAAGCTTGACGCACCTCTCTCTTACCTTAAGGCGGCTTGAAAAGAGTGTGTTCCTCCCGACAAGAACTTGCATAGCTACTTCCTTTAAACAAAAAATCGACTTGCCAGGGTGGAGTATTTGTTGGAGGGTCCAACCATCTTACTTTTGGCCTCCAAGGAAACAATTTGGGTTGGGAATTGTCCAAGACTAGCATAGGTGGGTCATTGGATGGTTTAAATATCCTATCCACATCTTTTTCCCTTCCCAAAATCTCTTTCTTGCTTTTTGTGAGTTGATCAATCCCAAAGAGAGATGCTTGCTCCATTACCTTAGGGTTTGCTTCTTCTTGTGTATTTTTATCTTGGGAAGAACATAACACTAGCAAATCCCCTTGAAAATTTCCTTGCTCACAAGCACCATCTTCATTCAAGCAATCCCAATTCTCCAAATGATCTTCTTCTTTTTCCTCTTCAATTTCTACAACAACGTACTCGGTCTGCCCCGTTTCTTCATTATCGTTCAATACCACATCATCTCTACAAGGAACTTGCGTTGCTTGCTCAAATACTTCATTTTCCTTGGAGAGTGTGTCAAGTATCCATCCTAATTGATGCTTAAGGTTGTTTTAGGAGGCTTCATGGCACTTTCTTGTGGCTTCCATACTTTGGCAAGAGGCATCGGATGCTTTAATAAAGTTATCTAGCGCTTTTTTCCACTGAGGTGCATCCTTTTCGAGCATCTCATCCTTTCGAAATTGCTCTTAAGGTGCTTCCCAATATCATCAATCGTTATTCCACAAAAAATTTTGGTAGCTCCACTCATTTGGATGATGTGTGATGTAGCCTGGGTTGCTTTGTTGTTGTGAAACAATAATTCTATCATGCCTTGTACTGAGACCTTCAACTTGAGAATATAGCTCAATAATTGCATCAATCTCCATTTAGGCTCCTTGCAAGAAAGAGTAAGATAAAGCAAAAGAAAGCAAATAAGAATGACGGAAGAATAAGAAAAGGTGAAATATAATGAATGATGAATAGCTAAAATAGTAAAGTACAAATGTCTCTAAAACGCCTATTCCCCGGCAACGGCGCCAAAACTTGACCACGACCCCTTGCGTGTATCCCGCAAGTGCACGGGTTTCTCGAAGTAATAAAAGTTACCCCGGTGAGAGGGTAGTCGAATCCACAGGGAATAGGGAGTTAGAATACGAGATTTTACTATTAAAACTATGCGAAGTACGGAAAAGTGATTAATTGATTCGATGAGTGAATTATGGAAACAATTATACTAGAAAACGAGAAATTAAATAGAAAGATGGAAGATGAGAGAGTGCAAGTAAAAGAGAATAGAGAGGACTAGTAATGAATGAAATAGGGCATCCTGACAAGCTACCTCTAGGGTCTATGCTTCTAGTGCAGGACTATGCTATTATACTTTCCTATTGATGTTTAATCAAGTCGAGGATATCCTAAGACTCACGGTCCCAAACCTAAGGTCAACAGTGACTAACCCCAACACTATGTCCCGGCAATAGGATTCACTTCAACCCTTCACTCTGTTACTTGCGTAACTAAGCCCCAGGGGAGTATATCTACCTAAGCCTAACACTATGTGGAATTGCTTTAAGCTCTAGGGATTCCTAGTGATAAAACCTGTTCCTATGTGTAGTAGTTCTAACCCTTTGGTCTAGGTGGAAGAATCCTAGTCTAAATTAAGCCCCAGTGCATAGGATTCACGTCACCCCAAAGCCTTGGGGCGTTTATCTACCTAACACTTCACTCTGTTTCGACCACTAATAAATCAAGGAATCGGAGGTAGGGAGAAATCACACCGGAAAGAAAAGGGGTACATCGCTACCTCACAACTCTCCTTCTCAACCCTCTTCAATCTTAAGTAGTCTAACCCTATATGAGTTGTCACACCTCCAAAGGATAACCTAAATTGCTCTCAACCGTAGTGTCACGGTTACGGGAAAACAATAGCAAAAGATAATTAAAATTGAAACTCAATTAAATTCATCAATAAAGAAAGCATAATAAAAGTTATTGAAACAATATCATCTTAGGGTTTACAAGTCCGAATACCCACTAGGGTTTAGCTCTCCATGGAGCAATACAAAATCAATAAAGAGATTAAGAACATATGCAATAAAACCATAAAGAAAACCCCATTGTAGATCGTATCGATGGTCTTGTGGAGTTGCACGTCTTCTCCAATGAATCTCTTGTCAAGCCTAGGGCACACCTCGCCGAATTGATGCCGATGAAAGCTCCCCCAATAGCTATCTTCCAATAGATGTCGATGCCGATGCCATATAATCGCCTCCAAAGACCTCCAAGAACCTCTCCAAACACTAGCCGAAAGCCTCCCAAAAGATAGGCAAGAGATAGAAAGGGGGGTCCCCAAATAGATCTGAAAACGGGCTATTTATAGGCTCAAATGGGGCTGAAATCGGAGTTCCACAAGCCCCTGTGTTAATTCCACACGGCCCTTTGAAAAATCAGAATTTCCACACGCCCGTGTCTTCATTCCACACGGCCGTGTGGAAATGATTTTCGGTAGACTGTGAACAGTGTTTTTGCTACAGTATTTTCCCTTCAGCATTTATGCTACAGTACACGGCCGTGTGGAATTTCCACACGCCTGTGTGAAGTTTCTGGTTTGCTGGAAAATTAATTCACACGGCGGTGTGAAATTTCCACACGCCGTGTGAACTCTCTGTAATTCTGAATTTCGGCAGAAAGTGAACAGTAGCTTGCTACAGTGTTTTGCTACGTTAACAAAGCTACATTGCTTCTACAGTATTTTGTCGAAATGCTCCCGAATTCATCATTCTTCATCAAGGCCGTTGAATTGGACACACAATCAACTGTAGATTATGTCGATTACTTCATTTCTCTTCATTGGAGAAGTTCTCCAATGCCACACGAGTTATAGACTTTTGTGAGTGTGACTGTCCTTGTGCCCCTCCAATGGAGGTTGGCACACACCGACAAGTCTAAACTCGTGCCTTGTTCCTTACTTGGTCTGAGAACTCCTCAACAATGGCGAACATAACCTATTCTTGCTTCTTTTTCTCTAAATCTTCTCCACAACCCTATATATACAAAAGAACACAAATACACACATTTTAGTGATAAAATCTGATTAAATCAATGCCCATTGCAAGATAATAACACTTCACATTACTATAACACGAGCACTTATCATAAACGCACAACAAAACGATGGTCAAATCAACAAGCTTTATGTTTTCCGAGTATTCCTTGTGAGTCCCTGGCAACGCCGCCAAAATCTTGGTACGAGATCTGCAAGCGCACGGGTCGTCAAGTAATACCTCTCATATGAACACGAGAGGGTTGTATTCCCAAGAACCTGAGAATCTATACTTACTTCCTTATCGCAATGTTTTTAACCTACAAGTATTGATTGATAAAGTGAAATACAAGGAGACTAAGCAAATGAAAATAAAATGCAAGTAATAAGGGTAGAATAGGGGGGTAATTGATAAGTGCTTGTGTTATAGTAATACGAAGTATTATTGTCTTACATTGAGCATTACTTTTCTCAGATTTAATCACTAATTAGTGTGTATTTGTGTTCTTTTGTGCATTTGAGGGTTGTGGATAAGATTTAAAGAAGAAGAAGCAAGAATAGGTCATGAACGCGATTGTTGAGGGAGTTCTTGGACCGGGTAAGGAACAAGGCACATGTTGTGTTCAAAGACATGTGAGTGTGTGCCAAACTCCAATTGGGGTCAAGTGAATACGTGATTTGGAGGACACAAAGGCAGTCACACTCACATGTTCTGATTTGTGCAACATTATGAAGAGCTTCGTCAATGTGTTTCAAGTGAAGATGCGACGTGACTTACCGTTGATTGTGTGCCCAATTCAACGGCTTCGATGAAGAACGATGAATTTAGGAGCATTTCGGCGAAGTTCTGTAGCCATTACTGTAGCAATGTGTACTATAGTTTTCTTAATTATTAATTAAGATAGGCATTAAGTGTCAATCTGTTCTATGATTCAACTGGGGGAATTCAAAGGCCTGCTAGTCCCAATAAGCCATGCCGACTAAGTCTAAATCATTGCGAACTTAAGATGGAATCTCTTCTACCCAGCCTCCTTTATTTGCCTTAAGTGCGGGAATCGCACGAGAAAGGACCAATCAAATCCAAAGCCTAAGGGGCAATCAATCCCTAATCCAGAAACCTAGCTATGACTAACCTCTTAGAACATGCATAAATCTATCATAGCATGGGCGCCATCAATATGGGGGCATATCTTCCTCATCCCCATCAACAAAAATAAGTAATTAAGAACATGCAATGATTACGAAAACTAGAATAATTTATATTAATCAATCAAGATTCATAAATAATAACCGAGGGACCTATACATACAATTCACCATGCATTAGATTCTTATGGATCATAACAAGCAAAGCATCAAAGCACAAGAGAACTGCAAGACCAAATAATGAATAAATAAGCTTCTAATATATTCCTAGACTAACTCCCTATAATAGTTCTGCAAAGATGAAGATTAGAGAATCCCAAGATTGTCCGAAAGACGTGTGTCACTCATGGCCCTCCGATGATGATCTTTGAAGATGCCTGTCATACGTGATCTTCTCCGATGATGCTCATTAATGTACTCTCAAGAAATCTATTAAAATTTGTTGGAATATGGAGTAAACACTGTCTCCCATAGCTCAAATCTCCAGAAATCTGGCGGCCTTAGCTTCTTTGGTAAAAAAGTCTCCCCAAATTTAGAGAATACTGGGGTATTAATAGTAATTAGCTATGCCACAGCCTCACCACGGGCGTCGTGATGCTTGTTGTGAGTAAGTGATGCCTTTGGGCGTTATGCATCTTGATAGTGGTCGTTATGGGCGTGACAACATCGTTTTGAGGCCGTTATGGCTTCTATGTTGCTACTAGTGAGCTCATGCTGCCACGGCCAAATCGCGGCAGTGATAAGTGTAGACAACGACCATTGTGAGTTGCCATAACACCCGTGGTGAGTCGTGGTACAGCCTTGATTCAGCAACTTGCTTCATTTTGCAACAAAACATTCTTGAATTCTCTTATTTCTACCTAAAATAGAAATAAAAGTCCTTGTGAACAAAAGA
Organism: Dioscorea alata; assembly: GCA_020875875.1. Classification (NCBI taxonomy): domain Eukaryota; kingdom Viridiplantae; phylum Streptophyta; class Magnoliopsida; order Dioscoreales; family Dioscoreaceae; genus Dioscorea; species Dioscorea alata. Next base: position 9,655,715 of record CM037011.1, read on the forward strand.
ATAAAATTTCATACTAATGAGATGCCATACAAGTGTAAATTCATGTTAAATGCAGTGTAAATGATGTAGAAAATATGATTTGTTAAACACTAATCAGAATGTCTACTATTTTTTAATCAAGACCCTTGTCCTATATTTTTGTTATTGTAATGTCTCTTATTTTTCAATCAAAACTCAAACCCTATGTTTTATTTTCGGAATGCCTACTATATTTGAATCAAAACCATAATCCTATACTTTTTTTGGCAATTTGTCCTACTTTGCAAACAAAACCCGAATCCTGAGTTTTCTTTTCTAAATGGCTCGTATTTTTTAATCTAAACCCTAATCCTAAGTTCTTTTTAATGGCTCATATTTTTTTTATTAAAACACTAATCTTATGTTTTTTTTGGAGATGTCTCTTATTTTTTATTTAAACCGCTAATCCTATTTTTTATTTTCACAATGTCTAAGATTTTTTAATCAAAACCCTAATCCTATTGTGGGTGAGATCAAGATATCGATGCAAAGAAAATTAAAAGAAAGTAAAGAGAGCAATTAAAGTAAAGAGAATAATCAATGAGAAATTGGTGACCCGAACAATGCTCACCCTAGGACTATTATTTCAAGTGCAAGACTAATATTATGCCTCCTAACTAATATTTTATGAGTCATGGAAATCCAAAATCACACAGCCTCAAACTTAAGGTCAACTGAGACTAACCATCTACACTATGCCCGAGGGGAAAGGAATACTCTCAACACCTCACACTTTGTGGGTCTACTTTGGGTTCTGGGGATTCCAAGTGATAAACCCTATTCCCTAATATAGACCTAACCCTTTGATCAAGGCGAAAGACCCTTAGTCACAATTAAGCCATAACACTAAGATTCACTTCAACACTTCACTCTGTTGCTTGCGCAACGAAATCCCAATGGACTTAATCTCTTAGCACTTCACTCTATTATGATCAGAAAGAACTCTTGGAAAGTGGAGGTAGGATAAATCATGTCGGAAGAGAAAGGCAACGTTCCACTACCTCTCGACTCACCTTCTTGACCCTTTTCAATCTCTCTTAGTCTAATCCTAATGAAGTTGTCACACCTTCAATGGACTACCTAGATGGATTCCCAAGCCTAGTGCCACTCTATGGGAAAATCAACACAAAAAGCATTCAAGATTGAAACTCAAATAAATCATCAATTAAAGAAGCATAATAAAAGTCAATAAAACAAATTCATCCTATGGTTTACAATTCCAAGCGCCCAGTAGGGGTTTAGCTCTCCATAGAACAATACAAATACAAATATGAAATCAACGATGAGTGCAAGAAATCCATAGAGAAAACCACCATGTAGTCCGTATCGATGGTCTTGCTGGGCCCCTTCATCTTTTCAAAAGGTTCCCTTGTCAAACCTAAGGCACACCTCGCCGAATCGATGCCGATGAAAACTCTCCCAATAGTTCTCCAAACCCTAGCCACGCTCTCCCTGAAGGATGGGTGAAAGATAGAAAAAATATCCCTAAATAAATTGCTCCCGACTTCATTTTCTACATCAAACTGCTACAATACTCACGCCAAAATTGCTCCCGACTTCATTTTCTTCATCGAGGCGACCAGGTTGGGCACACAAGTATGTGGTAGATAATGTCACCTCTTTCTTTCAACACATTGATAAAGCTCTTCCTTGTTACACAAGTTGGACTATATGAGTGTAACTGCTTTTGTACCCCTCCAATTTGTATATTCACTTGACCACTTTGGAGGTTGGCACACACTCACATGTCTACAACTTGTGTCTTGATCCTTGCTTAGTCCATGGGTTTCCTCAACTATTGCGTCTATGATCCTTTCTTAGAAAAATTTACAGGCTCTGCAGAAAAATTCAGAAACTCTTTTAAAACAATTAGAACCTATGCAAATCATGAAAACATGACCAGAGACCATAGAAAGCACACTCAACCGACTTAAACTTTGTCAATTAACATTAAGGCACACGAAACACATCAATAATCCACAAGAAAAATGCAGCATAAGCATATGAAAATTAGGACACCAAAACTAAGACTTTTATTCAATCTAAAACTAAACTAGGTCCTAGAAAAACTGTAAAACCTTGGGTTACCTCCCAAGAAGTGCTTGTTTAACGTCACTGAGCTTGACGTACCTGTCTTACCTTACGGTTGTTTGAGAAAAAATACCTCCTTATCATCATCACCAACTTCACCACCAAAGTACGGTTTCAGCCGATGCCCATTCACTTTAAACGTATCCTTCTCTGGATGAGTAATCTTGACTGCCCTATGGGTTGATACGTGCGTAACTGTATATGGGCCAAACCATCTTGATTTGAGTATTTCGCGGAAGAGCCGTAACCGTGAGTTGAACAACAGTACTTTGTCACCCACTTTGAATTCTTTCGGTGGCTTAATGTGTTTGTCATGTCACCTTTTGATCTTCTCCTTATAGATTCTAGCATTCTCATACGCTTTCAATCTCCACTCATCAAGCTCATTAAGATGGAGTAATCTTTGCTCACCGGCCTTTCTTAAATCAAGGTTCATCGCCTTAATTGCCCAATACGCTTTGTGTTCGAGCTCCACCGGTAAGTGACATGATTTCCCATAAACCAAATTGTACGGTGTAGTTCCTATAGGAGTCTTGTATGCTGTTCGATGGGCCCAAAGTGTATCATCCAACCGTTCAGACCAATCCCGCTTTCCTTGCTCTATAGATTTCGTCAAAATTCTCATGAGCTCTCTATTGGTCACCTCGACTTGTCCACTAGTTTGTGGATGGTACGGGGTCGCGAGGCGATGGTGTACTCCGTATCTTTTCAACATCTTTTCTAGTTGGAAGTTGCAGAAATGTGTTCCTAGATCACTAATGATAACTCGTGGAGTACCAAACCTAGCAAACAACCTTTTCAAAAATTTTACCACTGTCCTCGCATCATTTGTTGGCAATGCTTGAGCTTCGACCCATTTGGAGACATAATCGACTGTTACCAATATGTATTGGTTCCCATTGGACTTTGGAAACGGTCCCATGAAATCAATGCCCCAAACATTGAAAACCTCGCAGAATTGCATAGGATTCTGAGGCATCTCGTCTCATCACGACAAATTTCCTTCCCTTTGGCAACTATCACATCGAAGAACAAATTGGTGTGCATCTTGGAATAGAGTCGGCCAATAGAACCCTGCGGCCAAGACCTTTTCTGCAGTTCTACTTGATGCATAATGGCCTCCAACCGGTCCGGAATGACAATGAGCAATAATATCCCATCTTTCCTCCCTTGTGACACATCTCCGAACCACATGGTCTGCACAAATGCGAAAAAGAAATGGATCATCCCAGAAGTAATGCTTCAGATCACTAAAGAATTTCTTCTTCTGTTGGAGTGTAAGTCCTTGTTTGAGCACCTTCCCGGATAAGTAATTTGCAAAGTCTGCAAACCATGGGGCATCACCTGATGATGAGTCTGAATCCTTGATCGAGTATAGATGTTCTTCCGGAAAAGAATCATTGATTTCCTTACTCGATGGCTCTTGTCCGATACTCCCCTCTAACCGAGATAAATGGTCTGCCACCACATTTTCAGTCCCTTTCTTGTCCTTTATCTCCATATCAAACTCTTGCAGTAGCAATATCCACCTAATCAACCTTGGCTTTGCATCGGCTTTGTTCATGAGGTAACAGAGAGCTGAATGGTCTGTATAAACAGTGACTCTCGACAAGATAAGATATGGCCTGAATTTGTCTAGAGCAAACACAACTGCTAATAACTCCTTCTCTGTGGTGTTGTAATTCTCTTGGGCACCCGTGAGAGTCTTACTAGCATAATAAATGCGTTGAAACTGTTTACCCGTTCTTTGCCCCAACACCGTTCCGATAGCATAGTCGCTTGCATCACACATGAGCTCAAATGGCTCATTCCAGTTGGGCGTGATCAAAATTGGAGCTTGAACCAGTTTTTCTTTTAACATATTGAAAGCCACCGTACATGCTTCCCCAAAGTCGAACGGAGCATCTTTTTCAAGGAGTTTGGTCAACGGTTGTGTGATTTTCGAAAAATCCTTAATAAACCATCTATAAAACCCCGCATGACCCAAGAAACTCTGAATCCCTTTTACATTTGTTGGTGGAGGAAGCTTGTCTATAACTTCAATCTTGGCTTTGTCCACCTCCATACCCTTCCGGGAGATCTTGTGCACTAGAACAATACCCTCTTGCACCATGAAATGACACTTCTCCCAATTAAGAACAAGGTTTGTTTCTTCACACCTCATTAGTACTCTCTCCAAATTTTTCAAACACAGATCAAATGAGTCGCCAAACACCGAAAAGTCATCCATGAACACCTCTATTATATCTTCCAAAAGGCCATAAAAAATAGCAGTCATGCACCGTTTGAACGTTGCGGGTGCATTACACAGTCCAAATGGCATTCGTCTATATGCAAATGTTCCTTAGGGGCAAGTGAAGGTAGTCTTCTCTTGATCTTCCGAGGCTATAGGAATCTAGAAATACCCTGACATCCCATCTAGGAAGCAGTAAAACTGATGCCCGGCCAGCCGCTCCAACATCTGATCAATAAAAGGCAATGGGAAATGGTCCATCCGGGTCGCATCGTTCAACCTCCTGTAATCAATGCACACCCTCCAACCTGTGACTGATCTAGTTGGAATGAGTTCATTCTTTTCATTTTTGATCACCGTCATTCCTCCTTTCCTTGGGACCACTTGCGTTGGGCTCACCCAAGCGCTATGAGAGATGGGATAGATAATCCCTGCATCCAACAGCTTCACCACCTCTACCTTGACAACCTCCTTCATATTTGGGTGCAGTCTCCTTTGAGGTTGAATCACCGACTTGAAATTATCCTCCATCAATATTTTATGTGTACAAAACGAAGGATTTATTTCGTTTAAATCTGAAATTTTCCAAGAAATGGCAGATTTGTGCTTCTTCAGCATGCTCACCAACTTCTTCTTCTGATCCAGGGAGAGATCGGAAGCTATGATAACGGGGAGTTTCATTCCTTCTACCAGATATGCATGCTCCAAGTGTGTTGGCAGGGTTTTTAACTCCAAATCAAGTGGTTCTTCAATAGACGGCCGCAAACTGAAATGGTTCTCGTTCCTCAACACTTTCTGCGTTATTTTGTGAAACCTGGCTGTTAAGATTATCTTGAGATTCCAATTTAACTACTATCTCACATGCTTCCCTGGTTAAGTCTACTATCCCCACTGAAAAGGCTTCTTGTCTCTGTTCTTGATAGTATGATTCAAACTGAGCAAGAACTCTCTCTAGATTTTCTTCTGCATCCTCCCCTGAAGAAGCTAGGACTGATCTTTCAAATTCATCTAACACCTCATCCAATTCACAACCCATGAGCTGTTATTCACAAAAATGATCAACATCGGTGTCTTCTTTTATGGAAGGAGTGTTAACTGGTTGCCCATACTCAATGCAGTTTATAATCGACTGTGCTGTGAACGAATGAAATTTCTATTCCACTTCCTCCACTAATCCTGTAAGTGTATCAAACATCTCAGTTGTATGAAACATCTCTTCTTTTCTGAAGCTGAAATCAAAATAACGCAAACCAATAAGAATGATGATAGATAACGAAAGTATGAAATAGAATACGAAGTGAATAGCTAAAATAGTGAAAAACAAATATCTAAAACGCCTATTTCCCGGTAACGGCGCCAAAAACTTGACACGACCCCTTGCGTGTATCCCGCAAGTGCACGGGTTTGTCGAAGTAATAAAATTCACCCTGGTGAGAGGGTAGTCAAATCCACAGGGAATAGGGATTTAGAATATGAGATTTCACTAATAAAGCTATGCGCCGTATGAAAAGCAATAATAGGATCAATGAGCGAATATAGAATCAAACAGAATCAAAGACAAGAAATTAAATAGAAAGATGGAAGATCAGAAAGTGCAAGTAAAAGAGAATAGAGAGGACTAGCAATGAATGAAATATGGTATCCGGACAAGCTACCACTAAGATCAGAAAGTGCAGGACTATGCTATTATACTTCTCTATTGATGATAATTGAGTCGAGGATATCCTAAAACTCACAGTCCCAACCCTAAGGACAACCGTGACTGATAAGTGCTCGTGTTATAGTAATGCGAAGTGTTATTATCTTGCAATGGGCATTAATTTAATCAGATTTTATCACTAAAAAGTGTGCATTTGTTTACTTTTGTGCATTGAAGGGTTGTGGAGAAGATCTAGAGAAAAAGAAGGAAGAATAGGTTATGTTCGCCGTTGTTGAGGAGTTCTCGGACCAAGCAAGGAACAAGGCATGAGTCTAGACTTGTGGGTGTGTGCCAACCTCCATTGCAGGGGCACAAGGGCAGTCACACTCACAAAAGTCTATAACTCGTGTAACATTGGAGAACTTCGCCAATGAAGAGAAATGAAGTAATCGACATAATCTACCGTTGATTGTGTGCCCAATTCAACGGCCTCGATGAAGAACGATCGATTCGGGAGTATTTTGGAGAAGTACTGTAGCAGATACTGTAGTAAAATACTGTAGCAGCTACTGTTCATATTCTGCCGAAATTCAGAATTCCAGAGAGTTCACACGGGCGTGTGGAAATTCCACACGGCCGTGTACTGTAGCAGAGACACTGTAGCAAAACACTGTTCACGGGTGCCGAGAAATCACGATTCCAGAATTTCCACACGGCCGTGTGGAATTAACACACGGGCGTGTGGAATTTCTGGATTTTCACAGAAGTCCGATTTCAGCCCGAATTCAGCCCGATTTCAGCCTATAAATAGCCCGTTTTCATATCTATTTGGGGACCTTCTCTTCTATCACTTGGATATCTTTTGGGGGGCTTTCGGCTAGGGTTTGGAGAGGTTCTTGGAGGTCTTTGGAGGCGATTAAACGGCATCGACATCGACATCCTTTGGAAGAAAGCTATTGGGGAAGCTCTCATCGGCATTGATTTGGCGAGGTGTGCCCTAGGCTTGACAAGGGATTCGTTGGAGAAGACACGCGACTACACAAGACCATCGATACGATCTACAAGGGGGTTTTCTTTATGGTTTTCATGCATATTTTCTTAAATTCTTTATTGATTTTGTATTGCTCCATGGAGAGCTAAACCCTAGTGGGTATTCGGACTTGTAAACCCTTGGATGATATTGTTTCTATGACTTTTATTATGCTTTCTTTATTGATGAATTTAATTGAGTTTCAATTTTAATTATCTTGTGCTATTGTTTTCCCTTAGCCGTGACACTAAGGTTGAGAGCAATCTAGGTTATCCTTTGGACGTGTGACAACTCCTATAGGGTTAGACTCCTTAAGATTGAAGAGGGTTGAGAGGGAGAGTTGTGAGGTAGCGATGTACCCCTTTCCCTTCCGGTGTGATTTCTCCCTACCTCCGATTCCTTGATTTATTAGCGGTCGAAATAGAGTGAAGTGCTAGGTAGATAAACTCCCCCAAAGCTTTGGGGTGACGTGAATCCTATGCACTGGGGCTTAATTTAGACTAGGGTTCTTCCACCTGGACCAAAGGGTTGGAACTACTACACATAGGAACAGGTTTTATCACTAGGAATCCCTAGAGCTTAAAGCAATTCCACGTAGTGTTAGGCTTAGGTAGAAATACTCCCCTGGGGCTTAGTTGAGCAATCAACAGAGTGAAGGGTTGACGTGAATCCTAATGCCGGGACATAGTGTTGGGGTTAGTCACGGTTGACCTTAAGTTTGGGACCGTGTGTTTAAGGATATCCTCGACTCAATAGGCATCAATTGTAGAGCATAATACAAGTTTTGCACTGGAAGCATTAGTCATAGGGGGAACTTTGTCCGGATACCCCATCTTTATATCGATTACCTCTCCTACCCTCATTATTCTTCTTGTACTCTTTTATTTTCTTTTACATCTATATATAAATACTTTTCTCATCATCGATTCCCATCATAGCTAAATAGCGATTAACACTTGTTTCTAAACACTATTCCCTATGGATTCGACTACCCACTCACCAGGGTAATTTTATTACTTCGACAAGGCCGTGCACTTGCGGTACGCACGCAAAAGGTCATGTCAGTGACTAACCCCAACAATATGCCCCAGTATTAGGATTCACGTCAACCTTTCACTCTGTCGCTCGCACGACTAAGCCCCAGGGGAGTATATCTACCTAAACCTCACACTACGTGGGATTGCTTTAAGCTCTAGGGATTCCTAGTGGTAAAACCTGTTCCTCTATGTAGTTCTAACCCTTTAGTCCAGGTGGAAGAATCCTAGTCTAGATTAAGCCCCAGCACGTAGGATTCACTTCAACCCTTCACTCTGTTACTTGCGTAACTCAACCCCAGGGGAGTTTATCTGCCTAGCACTTCACTCTATTTCGACCGCTATGAAGTCAAGGAAACGGAGGTAGGGAGAAACCACGTCGGAAGGGAAAGGGGTATATCGCTACCTCACAACTCTCCCTCTCAACCCTCTTCAATCTTAAGTAGTCTAACCCTAAAAGAGTTGTAACACCTCCAAAGGGTAATGACACGACCATTTGCGTGTGCACCTCAAGTGCACGGCCTTGTCGAAGTAATAAAATTACCCTGGTGAGTGGGTAGTCAAATCCTCAGGGAATAGGGATTTAGAACACAAGAATTTACTATTTAGTTATGCGGTGTACGAAAAGAAATAATCGGAGTGATGAGTGAATTTATGGAAACAATTAAAATAAACTTCAAGAAAGTAAATAGAGAGATGAAAGACAAGAGAAAAGCAAGTAGAAGTTAAAAGAGAAAGACTAGCAATGGGTGAGATAGGGTATCGGGACAAACTACCTCTAGGACTTATGCTTCTAGTGCAAGACTATGCTATTATACTTTCCTATTGATGTTAATTGAGTCGAGGATATCCTTAAACTCACGATCCCAAAACTTAAGGTCAACCGTGACTAATCCCAACATTATGTCCCGGTATTAGGATTCACTACGACCCTTGACTCTTGTTGACCTGTCAACTAAGCCCCAGGGGAGTCTATCTTCCTAACCCTAACACTACGTGGGATTGCTTTAAGCTCTAGGGATTCCTAGTGATAAACCTGTTCCTCTATGTAGTTCTAACCCTTTGGTCCAGGTGGAAGAACCCTAGTCTAGATTGAGCCCTAAAACTCTATCTTGACCGCTAATTAACCAAGGAAACGGAGGTAGGGAGAAATCACACCGGAAGGGGAAGGGGTACATTGCTACCTCACAACTCTTCCTCTCAACCCTCTTCAATCTTAAGTAGTCTAATCCTATAGGAGTTGTCATACCTCCAAGAGATAACCTAGATTGTTCTCAACCCTAGTGTCACGGCTAAGGAAGAACAATAGCAAAAAATAATTAAAACTGAAACTCGAATTTATTCATCAATATTGGAAAAGCATAATAACAATGTCATAGAAACATAATGATCCTAGGGTTTTACAAGTCCGAATACCCACGAGGGGTTAAGCTCCTCATGGAGCTATACATGTTCATCAAAGTGTAAAATAAATTGCAAAATAAGAACATCAATGAAAACCCCCTCGTGTGTGATGTGGCCGTGATCTTGTGCTGCCGTCGGACGTCGATGACGATGCCGTTGGCGTGCTCTAATTCTCAACAAAGTCCTCTCCAAAACCCTAGCCGCACCCTCTCGAAGTTGGAGAGAAAGCTAGGTCAAAAGATTCTCAAAAGGTCTCCCAATCGGGCTTTATATAGGCTGAGTGCGGCTTTAAATTTGAACTTATCAGGGCTTCACACGGCCGTGTGGAATTTCCACACGCCCGTGTGAAGTCTCTGGCTTGCTGGAAAATGATTCACAAGGCTGTGTGTTAATTCCACACGCCCGTGTGAATTTTCTGAAAACTTGATCTTCAGCAGAAAATGTACAGTAACTTGTCGAAACACTCCCGAATATGTTGTTCTTCATCGAGGCCATTGAATTGGGCATACAATCAATGGTAGATCTTGGCGATTGCTTCAAGTCTCCTTCTTGGTGAAGTTCTCCTAGGCTACACGAGTTAGACTTGTTGTGAATGTGACTGCCTTTGTGCCCCTCCAAAAGAGGTTGGCACACACTCACAAGTCCAAGTTCGTGCCTTGTTCCTTGCCTGGTCCGAAAACCTCCCAACAACGGCGAACACGACCTAACTTTGCTCTTCTTTTCCAACTTGGCTCCACAAACATACAACGTACAAGAATACACAAATGCACACTATTTAGTGATAAAATCTGATAAAAGAGATGCTAATAGTAAGATAATAACGCTTCGCGTCACTATAACACAAGCACTTATCAAATCCCCTCACACTTATGCTTTTGCTTGTCCTCAAGCAAAAATAAAATGTGAAAATACTTGGGAAGAACAATTGAAAGTGCTCGGCCTTAGGTTCACCAAAAATATGCAAAGGAAGCATTCTACAAGTAAGGGGAAATCAAAACATTGCATAAGGTTATCATTACTCTAGCTAAAAACATGAATCAAAAAGGATAACAACTCGAAGACGTGTAAGTGTGTGCGAATTCACTCAAGAGAACCAACGAGTACTCCTCAAACTTTTGTTAGAAAGGACTTATTTATATATAAAAACCAAAACTAAAGAGAGAAGGAAGTAGTAGCCTCACACATCCTTGAAGGTAGCCCTTTCCTAGGCGGCCGCCAAAGGTGGCTTTCACACTTTCGAGGAGGTAGCTCTTTCTACCGAGGTAGTAGCTTTCACGCATCCCATGAGATAGCTCTTTCTCTCATTAGGGCATAACTTGTATTCGACTTATGAGAGTAGCTACATACTTCATAGGTGGTAGCTCTTTCCACCCCAAATGCATTCATAAAATAAAGCAACTATTTACAAACTAATATTTTTCTCTCTCTTTTTTTTTCATATTTTTCTCACCTTATATATGCATTTTCCACGGTAAAACTAAGAAAAATGATAAACTTGTCCTTAAAAACTTCAAGATTGAGTTTCCAAAAGATTCAAAGAGTAAGTTGTGCAATAAGGTGTAATCGAGCAAAAATTCCCTAAAAATTCAAGTAAAAACTAGAGCATGATAGGATACAATGTTTAAAAATTCTCCTAGACTCTAACAATACAAACGTTGCAACTAAGGTGAACCGCCATAGGCTACCTGAGCATGAGCAATTGAACGCGCAAGTAACAGTGTGTGCAATGTGAATCCCCCCACCCCCCCCACACACACACACTTAAGATGTACATTGTCCCCAATGTATGCATGCAAGCACAATAAAAATAAAGCAACGAACAACAACTAGTGTGGAAGTAGACAATTGAAACATTACTCCCCTAAACTCCAAGTGTTGCGTTTGATGGAGCTATGTTCATTGAGAGTTGAGTCTCAATGTTTTTGTGGAGCATACACGGTCCCATGACCATGCCTATGACTATTCCTCAAATTCCTTTCATCTAAGACCATCTGCACACATACACAAGGGTTCAATATAGCTCAAGAAAAAACCAAAACAAAGCTCGAGTATATAAAGATATGATAATGAGATACAACTCGAGATAGCATAAAATAAACGAAAACTAAAAGCAAACCCAGAAGGAGAGTCCTTTCTGGGTACTACAAGTCCAACAGAAAAATATAAAGTGCAACAGAAGTGAAATAAACTAAAATAAAACTACGACGCCTCAGTGTTGGTGTCCTGCTGTGGGTCCTCTGGTGCTGGTGCTGGTGGATCTGATGGTGATGGAGACGGAGGTGGAATCGGTGAAGGGACCCTTCGAGGTCGTACCACAGATCGCTCGAACATCTGTATAACCGTTGCAAGCTGTGCCGATAACTGAGCGAACTGTGCTGCATGAGTTGTCCTCAACTCTACAAACTCTGCTGCCTGTGCGGCCTTCATCTCGGCCAGCTCTGTCTGCAGAACACCCACAGCACTCTCGAGGCGCTCGAACCTGTCCTGGCCTCGAGAAGGGGAGAAAATATGTATTGGAGGTGGCTCCGGTGTTGTGGGTGGTGCCTCGGCCTCTGTGTACTCCGGGGGTGGCTCTATCGCTGCCTGGGTTCCCTCTGTCTGATCTGGCTCTGTAGATCCTGAGTGGGGGATGATCAGTGTATAGACTCCTGGTCCTACTCTGCGGACCATCCCCATCAGTCGCAATGTATCTCTAGTAAGCGGGGCTGGTGTAGCGATCTTCTCGGCCCCGCGCACCCCATCTCTGAGTCCCAAGCCTATGATGAGGCGTGTGACGTAGGGACCTGCAAAGATAACTCCAACCCTGGGGTACTGGCCCTGGTGGCGCATGTACTCGGCTAGAATGTGCCCCAGGTGGAGTGGCTCGCTCTGTACCATGGAATGTAAATATAGCAGCTCCTGTCTGCTCAATACCCCAGTACTGTCCCCTCTGCCACGGATAGATCTGCTCAAGATGGCATGAATGTATCTGTACGCTGGCCGGGAAAGAAAAGTCACCTTCGAAATCCCCGGCTCGTACTGACCATCCCCGCACAAGGTCCTGTAAATCATCTGTGGTGTGAGGGTCCCTGGATAATCTGTGGGCAACAATGTGTACTCCTTTGTCTCAGTGAATGCCTGATCGTACAGGCCCATCACAATTGAGAACTGAGTGATACTCAGGCTGAAGTGTCTACCGAGGACACGAAACTGGATCGTCTCGCCATTTGTGAAGCTATCGTACCCTCGGTCGAACTCAAAGCTCAAGAAGACCTCGAGGGTGAGTGCTCGAGTCGCTGGCTCTCTAATCGATAGTAGTCGGTCCCAACTGCCCACTGCCCCTGTATATCTCTCAACACACTCAAGTCTAGGTAGCGCGACTGTCCAAATCGAAGTTCCGAGAGTTTCCTGAATCTCTCCCTGTACTCCGGTATATCAAACTCCATCTCCTCAGGAGGTGGAGTAGCCTCTCGCGGACGCTTTCCTGCTGACTTCTTAGACCTAGAAGACATACCTGCCAAATTGCAAAAGAAAACGATCAATAAACAGTTAAGAAACACACTCTGCAGAAATCCACACGGCCGTGTGGAATTTCCACACGCCCGTGTGGAGCTTCTGGCGAACAGAGCCTTACGACCGTGGTCTAGAAATCCAAAATTTACATTCTAGTTTGTTCTAATTCATCCCTAAGCATGTTCCCATACATAATAAACATTTAAAACAAGCGAAATCATCCAAAGAACGATTCAAATTTCACACTTTCTTTATCTATCACCGTTCTTATTTTTCTTTTCATTGTGTTGGTTTCAGGTTATGACCTGCGGGAATCCTTCGATTTCTTCTTGAAGGAGACCCGGACATTAGTATGGCAGAACAGAACGAACAACAAAGGACGTTAGCCGATTTTGCTAGACCCGCGGTAATGGGAACCCAATCGAGCATTGTGAGGCCCCCGATTACCGCAAATACTTTGAGTTGAAGCTGTCGTTCATTCAAATGTTGCAACAGTCCGCACAGTTTAATGGGTTGGCCGACGAAGATCCCAACAACCATCTCCAGAACTTTCTTGAAGTGCGCGACATGTTGAAGATCAATGGAGTAACAGACGACGCAATCAGATTGAGAGCCTTCCCATTTTCGTTGAACGGAAAAGCAAGACATTGGTTACATTCATTACCGAGAGCATCTATTACTACATGGGAGGAGATGGCTGAGGCATTCTTGGCTAGATACTTTCCCCCGGGAAAATCAGCGAGGCTCCAGAATGAAATTTCATCCTTCATGCAAGTGGAATTGGAGTCTCTATTCGAGACATGGGATAGGTTCAAGGAGCTCCTCCGAAAGTGTCCGCAACATGGATTCCCCGAGTGGATGATCATCCATACCTTCTACAACGGGTTGAATCCAAGCACCAAGCAACTTTTAGATTCAGCGGCAGGAGGGACTCTAGGAAGTAAGACTCCCGATGAAGCTCGGCACCTTATTGAAGAGATGGCAATGAATATCTATCAATGGAACACAAGGGACCGAAAGAGGGTAGCCGGAATTCATGAGGTTGATGCAGTTACATCTTTGGCCGCACAAGTAGAATCATTGAGTAAGAAGTTGGATGTTCTAACTTCACCAAGAGTTGCGGCCATTAGTACTTGTAACGGTTGTGGGGGAGGTCAGACTTCAAGTGATTGTCCGATTGCTATTGGAGGTGCTAGTACGGTGGAGCAGGCTGATTTTGTGGGAAATAACTATAGAGGACAAGGCCAAGGCAACCCGTATAGTGGTACTTACAATTCAGGATGGAGAAATCACCCAAATTTCTCATGGAGCAACCAAGGACAGTCACAACAAAAGAACAACACACCACCAGGGTTTCAAGGTCAACAAGCACCGAATTTAGAAAGCCGAGTGACCGGGCTAGAGGGAAAGATGACCGATGTTGAGAAAGCCCTTACAAGGTTTATTTCTTCGTCGGATGCTAGGTTCCAATCGGTGGAAGCTACACTTCGCAATCACACCGCCTCCCTACACAACTTGGAAAATCAAGTGGGGCAAATTGCGAAGACATTGGCGGAAAGACCTCAAGGTAGTTTGCATAGTAACACGGAGACCAATCCGAGGGAGCAATTGAAGGCAATTACCTTGAGGAGTGGAAAAGAGGTCGAGAGAAATCTCCATCTAGAAAAGACACAAGACACACCCGAGGTAGTGGAGGTAGAGGAAGGAGCGACAAAGGAAAAGGAGGTGGCATCCCCACCCTATAAGCCAAGGATCCCCTATCCTTCATGATTAAAGAATGACCAAGAGAATGAACAGTACAAGAAATTTATGGGGATTTTCAAACAGTTGCACATCAACATCTCATTCGCGGAAGCATTGGTCCAAATGCCTAAGTACGCGAAGTTCTTAAAGGACCTTTTGACCAACAAGAGGAAATTGGAGGAGAGTGCGTCTGTGATTCTTGATGCCAATTGCTCGGCGATATTGCAAAAGAACATGCCGAGCAAAAGAAAAGATCCCGGGAGTTTCATAATACCATGTAACATTGGCGACTTGGGTGAAGAGATGGCATTAGCCGACTCGGGGGCAAGTATCAATGTCATGCCCTACACGTTCTTCCAAAAGCCAGGCTTGGGCGAGCCTAGACCCACGCGGATGACACTTCAACTCGTGGACCGATCGATGAGGCATCCGAGGGGAATTGTGGAGGACTTCCTAGTAAAAGTCGACAAATACATATTTCCTGTTGATTACGCGGTGTTGGATGTCGATGAGCATGTCGAGGTTCCTTTGATCCTTGGAAGGCCGTTCTTGCACACTTCTAAGGCTTTGATTGACATGGATGGCGGGGAGCTCACATTGCGAGTGGGAGAAGACAAGCTTACATACCGCCTCGCCGAAGCCATGAGACACTCTTTTGACTTTGATGATACTTTATATTTTCTTGACACTACTGATGAACTAATTGATGATTATGTGCAGGAAATATTGAACCCGGATCCGTATGAAGATTAGCCGGACCAAGACATGGAGAATAAGGAAGAAGTGCTTTCACTTGGTCTAATCGAGAAGGAAGTCAAGCCGGACCCGAGAGCCATGAAAAAGGTGAAGAGAAGAATGAAGAGAGCAAGGAGGCGCCACACGAAAACAACCAAGAACAACGGGGATGAGTAAGAATGGAGTAAGGGTGGTTCACCCTTGTGTGGTAACAGAATTACTAACTCCCCCTCTATTCTACAAAGGTTATGTAATGCATGTTTTCAGGTTGTAGGAAAGAGGTCAACCTTCATTCATGAACCTCCGTAAGGTAAGCCAGGTACGTCAAGCTATGTGACGTTAAACAAGCACTTTTTGGGAGACAACCCAAGGTTTACATGTTTTTCTAGGATCTAGTTTAGTTTTAGCATGAATAAAAGTCTTAGTTTTGGTGTCCTGAAGTTTTAATGCATGTGTTGCGATTTTTAGTGTGGATTGTTGACTTTCGTGTGCCTTACTATTAATTGACGAAGTTTAAGTCGGTTGAGTGTGTTTTCAATGGTCTCTGGTCATGTTTTTATGATTTATACAGGCTCTAAGTGGTTTAAAAGAGTTTCTGAATTTTTTGGAAGAGTCTGTGAATTTTTCTAAGTAAACAAGAGAAAACACACGGCCGTGTGGAATTTCCACACGGGCGTGCATTACCAACTAGATGAAGATTTCAGGCCAAAGAAGGAAACTTTTGGCCAGCATATTGAAGGGGAAAACGAAGATACCTTTTGGAAGATGACGATTTCAAGCCAAAGAAGGAGGCAAGAGCATCATCAACAAGGGGAGAGCTTCACCATCAAGGGAGCAAGATGCCAAGCCGAGGGGAAGCGTCATTTGGCAATCTTTTTGGCGAGGGAAAGCGTCATTCGGCCGGACCTCCACTTTCTCCTTCATCATTTCATCTATGGAGTGTTATTTATGAGCTTTTTGAGTGATTTACTTTACCTTGTTGTTATTGTTTGTATGATGGCACACTAGACCACCAAGGCCATCGGATGTCGGTGAACCTTGGGGGGTTCATCATGTATTTATGGATGATTTGCACTTAATATTATGTTTGGGTTGATTTATGATTTTGTTCATTGTGTTTCATGCCTAGAGCTACTTGAAGGAGAAATCCGTAGCTCTTTATTGAGTTGTACACGTAGACGTGACCTACTCGCGTGTATTAGATCTTTGATGAACAAAAAGGGGTTTCTTGTATTGGTATTGCCGAAAAATTGGATATTAATAGCCCTCCGATCTATAAGGGTAAACTAGGTTTTAGGGTACCCTTATATTGGATCTCCTTGTACTTAATGCAATCATAGGGATACCGGTTAGGAAGAAATTCCACTAGGTATTCGTATGGGATTAGGGTTCAATCGCCGAGAAATTGGAGTTGGTCTAATCTTGAGATCCTTTGGTCTAAATCATCCGAACTATCCTTTTACTGTTCATCCATGTTTCATGATGACCCCTTAAGGGGATTCACATCCATAGGCCTTCACTCATCACTATAGCACTTGCAACCATTGTGTTTGGCTTTAAATTTGTTTATACATACTGCTCTTATTTCTTTGCTTTAAAGAGAGTACTATAATCATGCTTGAGATATTAGGTTAGATAGTAGGCGATGAAGAAGTAATAGTAGACCCTTATTCTCGTGGAATACGATCCTTGTGGTTTTGCAGTAGGTATTACTTGGCGACCCCGTACGCTTGCGGGATTCCTTCACCAATAGTATATCGGTTGGAACTGCTTGCCCTTTCTCTGCACCAAAACTGCTCCAATAGCATAGTCGCTTGCATCGCACATAAGCTCGAATGGTTCATTCGAATCCGGTGTGATCAAAATTGGGGCTTGAACTAGCTTATCTTTTAATACATTAAAAGCTGCTTCACATTCATCCCCAAAATCGAAAGGAGCATCCTTTTCAAGGAGTTTAGTCATCGGTTGTGTGATTTTCTAGAAATCCTTTGTGAACCACCTATAGAACCCTGCATGCCCCAAGAAACTCTGAACTCCCTTAACATTTGTTGGTGGAGGAAGTTTATCTATGACTTCGATCTTTGCCTTATCTACCTCCATACCCATTCTAGAGATCTTGTGCCCTAGAACTATGCCTTCTTGAACCATGAAGTGGCACTTTTCCCAATTAAGCACAAGGTTTGTCTCCTCACATCTCATCAACACTCTTTCCAAGTTTCTTAAGCACATATCGAAAGAGTCACCGAACATTAAGAAATCATCCTGATGAGTGGCCGCGCGACACGCTAAAGAAGCGAGCTCGCGACTCCCCGGCCGCAAGTGCACGGGTCGTCAAGTAATAACCTCTCATGCGAACACAAGAGGGTTGTATTCCCAAGGGCCCCAAGATCTGCTATTACTTCCTCCTAGGTATCACTATCTAGTCGATCAATTCAAGAGTTGTTGAATAAAACACAAATATGAAAATATAAATAAAAGAAAAGCTATAAACAAAATGGACTAAGGCGCACCATACAAGCAATATAAAGAACAAGTAGCAATGAAAACTAGAGGCCTCTGGCGAGGATCCCCTCGGGAGAAGAACAAGTTAGGATGAATATAGGAAATTGAGTGTTAAGTTGGCTAGGTTTAATCCGCTAGACTCGGGAGTCGACTACCCCGGAATCTCCGTGGTGTAGCCATAATCCAATACGGGTTCCTCTATCCAGAAGATACCCCTACGATGTCATTGGGAGCAGGGAGTCTTGGTTAGGATAATTCTAATGCACGCTTTCGGCTAAAATAACCCTAACCACGCGGGGAGCTACCGGTACCTGGAACCTCCGGTGTACCGGCACATTGAATCCCCCTTCAATCATTGTGCGACCTAATACATGCAAGCATCCCGCCATACACATACAATTCATGAATCAAAACCTACGGAATCCATCCATTGTAGATTGAACATTAAAACAATAGATTGAAATCAAACAAACAAGCCAACAATCATCTATAAATAAGTATCATCATCCATACAAGTTCCTCTCCCAAGGTTCACCGGAGCCCGGTGGCCTTGGGAGCCTAGTTCCACATCAAAAGAGAGAATACACAAGATAATCAATGAAAATGCTCATAAGAAACTCCCTCAGATGTAGGCTAGACGGTGGTGATGAAAGCTCGCCGGATCCGCGCCGATCAAGCTACGTGATGACAACCTTGAGTGCTTCCTTCTTCTCCCCTTGAGTTTTGCTCTTCAAGTTGCCTCTCCAATCCAGTGGTGATGATGGAGAATGATGGAGATGATGGTGGAGGATGGTGGAGATGATGGTGGAGAAGAGTGGAGAGGATGGTGGCCAAAGACAAGTCTCACAAAAGCCCTAACTTCTCTTATAAAGCTTCAAAAACCCGGTTCTGCCTGTGTGTGTGCGGGCTGTGTGCGGGCTGCACACAGCTCGCACACCCTTCTGTCTCCCTTGTGCGGGTGGTGTGCGGGGCCGCACAGTGCCCGCACACTGCTACAGTACCGGTACTACAGTAAATGTCTACAGTGCGTTTCTACAGTAACGGCCTAAAAAGCCACTCATTTCTTGCCCGAAATATGAGGATGCGTGTGAGCTTCAATAAATTCTCCGATCTATGCCAAAACAACGCTCATTCACGCACTAGATCATCCGATGTCCTGAAATAATAATAACAAATAAAACACGTAAAGGGCATCGGAGTCATACAAAAATGCGTGAAAGTGTATAAAATGTACATAGTAAAAATGATATATTTAGATACTTATCACATCCATGAATACCTCCATGATATCCTCTAAAAGATCATCAAAGATGGTGATCATACAACGTTTGAATGTTGCTGGTGCGTTACATAATCCAAATGGCATTCGTCTGTATGCAAAAGTCCGTAGGGACAAGTAAATGTTGTCTTTTCTTGATCTTCTGGGGCAATAGGAATCTAAAAATACCCTGACATCCCATCTAGGAAATAATAAAACTGATGTCTGGCCAATCGCTCCAACATTTGATCAATAAAAGGCAATGGAAAATGATCCTTTCGGGTTGCATCATTCAGTCTTCTGTAATCAATGCATACTCTCCATCCAGTGACTATTCTGGTTTCAATGAGTTCATTCTTGTCATTCTTAATCACTATCGTTCTCCCTTTCTTCGGTGTCATTCTTAACACTGTCATTCCCCCTTTCTTCGGTGTCATTCTTAATCGCTGTCATTCCCCCTTTCTTCGGAACCACTTTCGTTGGGCTCACCCAAGCACTAGCAGAAATGGGATAAATAATCCCTGCATCCAGTAATTTCACCATCTCTACCTTGACAACTTCCTTCATGTTTGGGTTCACCCTTTTTTGAGGTTGGATTATTGATTTGAAGTTATCCTCCATTAAGATTTTATGAGTGCGAAAAGAAGGATTTATAACCTTTAGATCATAAATTTTCCAAGCAATGACGGATTTATGTTTCTTCAACATGCTCACTAGCTTATCGTTCTGTTCAGTAGAAAGATTTGATGCTATGATAGCAAGGAGCTTCATCTCTTCCGCTAAAAATGCATACTCCAAGTGTGTTGGTAGTGTCTTTAACTCCAAATATGGTGGTTCCTCAATAGATGGTCGCAATTGGCTCTCCTTCAAACTATTAATCTCTTAAAACTGAATGGATTATTGTTCAATAACACTTTCTGAACTGTCTTCGAATGCCTGACTGATAGAATGATCCTAGTATCCTATTGTAACCCCTATCTCACAAGCTTCCTCAGTCAAATCTATAATTTCCATCGAAAATACTTCTTGCCTTTTTGCTAGGTAACATGATTCAAACTAAGTAAGGACCCTCTCTAAACTTTCTTCTGCATCACAACTTGAAGAAAATAATGCTGATTGCTCAAATTTATCTAACACACTACCCAGTTCGCAACTCAGAATCTGCTCACTATAAGAATAATCAATAGTGGCTTCTTCTTCTACAAAATGACTGCTCACTGGTTGTTTACTCATAATGTAATTTGTAACTGACTGTATTGTGAATAACTGCATTTTCTGTTCCACATTCTTCACCATTCCTATAATTGTGTCAAATATCTTAGCTGTGTCAATCATCTTTCCTGAAGCTAAGATCAAAGAAAAAGAAAAACAAATAATAACGATGAAAGAAAAAGAAAGTGTGAAATAGAATGTGTGGTGAATAGCTAAAATAGCAAAAAGCAAACATCTAGAATACGCCTACTCCCCAACAACAGCGCCAAAAACTTTGATAGGAGCCCGAAAGTATACGGGTTGTCACAGTAATAAAGTATCCCAGTGAGAGGTTAGTTGAATCCACAAGGAGAAGGGATTATAGACACAAGAACTTGCTATTTAGCTAGCACGAAGTACGAATGGTGAGAGTAAGAATCAATGTATATGTGCAACAGTAATTAAGAGAAATAAGAAAATGAAAGAGAAATATGGAAGACATGAGAGTGCAAGTAAAGAGTAAAGAGAGAAACAATCAAATGTAAAATAGGGTACCCGGACAAGCTCCCCCTAGGACTAATGTTCTAGTCTAAGACTGTGTATTATACTCTCCTATTTATGTTTAATGAGTCGTGGACATCCTAAAGCATACGGTCCCAAACCTAAGGTCAACCATGACTAATCCCAACATTATGCCTCGGTATTAGGTTTCACTACGACACTTCACTCTGTTGATCTATCAACTAAGCCCCAGGGGAGTCCATCTTTCTAAGCCTCACACTACATGGAATTGCTTTACGTTCTAGAGATTCCAAGTAATAGATCATGTTCGTAAGTATAGTTCTAACCCTTTGGTCTAGGTGATAGAACCTAGTCTCAATTTAGCCTCAGCACTAGGATTCACTACAACCTTTCACTCTGTCGCTTGCGCAACTAAGCCCTAGGGGAGTTCATCTCCTAGAACATCGCTCTACTTCGACCGCTAAGAACTCTTGGAACATGGGGTAGGGAAAATCACACCGGAGGGAAAAAAGGATGTTTCGCTACCTCACGACTCACCCTCTCAACCCTCACCAATCTCGAGTAGTCTAATCCTATAGGAGTTGTCACACCTCCAAAAGACAACCTAAAAGATTCTCAACCCTGGTATCACAGCTAAGGAAAATCAATACAACAAGCAATCAAGATTGGAACTCAATTAAAAGCATCAATTAAGAAAGCATAATAAAAGTTATAGAAACAATGTCATCCTAAGGTTTACAAGTTTGAATACCAATAAGGGGTTTAGCTCTTCATGGAGTTATACAAATCCATCAATGTGTATGAATAAAAAAGAATAGTAAACATAGATGAAACCCCATTGTGATCTGTGGCAATGGTCATGTGAGGTCGCTTCGTCCTCTCCGCCATCTCCTAGTTAAGCCTAGGGTACACCTCGCAGGATCAATGCAGATGAAAGCTTCCCTAATAGCTATCTTCCAACGGGCTTCGATGTCGATGCCGAGAACTCGCTCTAATCCTCCACAAAGTCCTCTCCAAACCTTAGCCGTGATCCCCAGAAGGTAAGCGAAAAAAGCCCTCAAAAAGTCAAGAAAAGTCCTTTAAATGGTGCTAAGTCGCAGCTGTAAATCAGCTGAAATTGGCTAAAATCGGGCATCCACACGGCCGTGTGGAATTTTCGCACGCACGTGTTGATTTTCTGGAATCAGTTTTCTGGCGCGTAGTGAATACTAAACTGCTATAGTACTTGCTACAGTGAATTGCTTCATCGCGGCTGTCAATTGGCTGAAATTAGCTGAAATAGGGCATCCACACGGCCCTGTAAGTTTTCTGCAATCGGTTTTCTGGTGCGTAGTGAACAGTAAACTTGCATTAGAATTGTTTTTGTAGATTTCGACCATATTGTTCTTGCATCGAGAATATTCACATGGCCGTGTGAAATTTCCACATAGCCATGTGGATTTCTACAGAATTGTTTTTCAAGGTTTATTTGATCATTTTCTTTCCAATTCTTGTAGAAATGGCTCCCCGATCAAAGAAATTGACCGGCAAGCATCCTCGTAAGCTTTCACCTAAGCAACTTGACTTCGCGATACCCGAACATCAAGCGCGATTCAAGCGTTTGTCGAATCTCAAGTTTGGCCAGTCACATTTTTTTGAGTTGAGTGCATTGAGAGAGATATAGTTGGGACAGTATGCTAGGGTTGTAGTGATATTCTCGGCCTCGTACATCACTAGGTTCATCATGGGGATGCGTTTGCTCGACGCGATTAGAGGAGCTGTGAAGAACATTGTGCCATCTCCCCTCGTCTTAGAGACTATGCGATTGATGAGCATGGTGAGGAGGTATAGAGACAGGGTGAATGTGATTAACATGCCCCCACCAGAGACGGCTGAGGGTGAGGGTGACGATGCCGAGGGTTCGCAGCCTGCTCCTCAGCCACAATAGGAACAAATAGAGAGCGAGGCACCTCCTGTAGCACAGGAGCCACCTCTAGTGTGTATATGGTTTCCCCATCTCGAGCCCACGATCATCTTGAGAGGCTTGAGAGTGCTGTAGGATTATTACAGGCAGATTTTGTTGTGGTTCGCGCTATACATGATGCGAACCACACTGAGGTGATAATGCGTCTTAACACTCTTCAGCAGATACTTGAGTTAGACATGACCTCAACGTTTGTTATGAGACCGCGAGCATCCCTAAAACCACCATCACGATCAACACAGCCACCAGCATCACCAGCAATAGGAGCAGTACAAAAGTAATCAATAGGAGACACACCCCTTGCGTGAGTGATAAGTGCTTGAGTATACATGTTTTACTTACTTGTTTTACATACATTGAGCATCATTTTACCATGGATTATGTCTCATAAACTGTATTTTGGTGTTCTTTTATGCAATTAGGTTGTGAAAGTGTTAAAGGAGGAAAAGGAAGCAAAGATGGGTTATAAAGACATATTGTTGGGAGCCTTTGTACAACACAAGTGTCAAGGCACAAGAGGGGATCATGCACATGAGGGTGTGTGCCAACTTCCTGAAGAATTCAAGATGATTTGTGTGATGAAAGGGCACAAAGGCAGTCATAGCTTCATGTCCCAACTTGTGTGAAGATAGCTAAAGCTTTCAAATGATAGTTCGATGGAGGAGAAGTCTTATAACTCACCACATGGACGTGTGCCCGACCATGTGGTCTCAAGACAAGAGAGTTTGGATCGCGTTTTATGAAGAGTACTGTAGCAAGACACTATTCATTTCACTGTAGCAACATCGTAGTAGAAGTTACTGTTCATGCGACCGCGTCAAAATCCCACACGACCGCGTGGGATCTCACGTGGTCGCGTGAAGACACGTGACTGGCACGTTTTCAGATTTATAAATACCCTGATTTGCCGATTTTTAAAGGACTTTTTGCACACGTTTGAAGGCAAGAGCGGCTAGGGTTTCAAGGACGAGGTCTTTGGCGATATTGGGAGTCGTTATTCACCAACTTCGATAGATCTTTCGACGAGATAGCATCGGGGAGCCATTGGACGAGGTTCCTTCGAGACGTTGAACGATTCATCAAGGCCATCATCACGAATTCAAGGGGGTTTACTTTCATGGATTACATTGCTTTTTACTTCATTATCTTTTGCTTTGTAATAAGCCCAATGGAGGGCTAAACCCTAGTAGATACTTGGGCATGTGAACCCTAGGCTTCGATTCATGTATTGACTTTCTTATTGCTTTCTTTTAATTCCGAGTTAATTTGAGTTTTAATCTTGTTTAATCTTTGCTTGCATGCCTTATTGATTCGTATGGTTGTTTGGTATGTTTGCGTTGTTACCTTAATGAGAGAGAGGTCTCCATTGGGGATTAGAACATACAAGGTTAAAGAGGGTTGAGAGGGTGAGTCTTGAGATAGAGGAGTGTCCCCTTTCCCTTCTGATTGAGTGTTTCCTATCTCCGTATTTCCTAAGTTTTATGCAACCATATGGGGTGTGATGCGTGAGATTGATAGATTTCTCCGCCGGGACCTTTGTAGGGGGTTAGGGATCTTTCATTAGAAGTAGGGTTAGATCTAATTTTAGGAATCAGTTTCGCTCTTAGGTATCCCTAAAACTCATTGCGGTCATATGGGGTGTGAGGTGTTGAGATTGAGCGATTTCTCCGCCGGGACCTTGTAGGAGACTAGTATCGGTGGCCTGGAAGTAAGGATCGATTGTTCTTGGATTACCTCGACTCATAGAACTCGGTTGAGAAGCATTTAGTTAGTCTTGCACTTCATGATAGAGCCTAGGGGGATCATTGCTTGGGTATCTAATCTTCATTGATAGAGATTTCCTTTACCTTTCCCTTTTACTTGCTTTCTGTCTTGCGATTTTCTTATTTTACACATTACATCCATTGCTTCAAATTATTGATTCGACTAGATAACTGAGAATCAGTCATTACTAGTACTTCCGTTCCCTGTGGATTCGACTACCAACTCACCGGGATAATTATTACTTCTACAACCCGTGCACTTGCGGTACACACACGCAAGAGGTGTGTCAGTGAGTGTACCACAAGTGCACTGGTCGTTGAAGTAATAAAATACCCCGATGAGTGGGTAGATGAATCCACAAGGAATAAATGCTCAGAAACAAGAAGTATTGCTATTTAGCTAAGGTGAAAACCAAATTATGA
Organism: Dioscorea alata; assembly: GCA_020875875.1. NCBI lineage: Eukaryota > Viridiplantae > Streptophyta > Magnoliopsida > Dioscoreales > Dioscoreaceae > Dioscorea > Dioscorea alata. The sequence goes on from CM037011.1 coordinate 9,680,756, forward strand.
TTTGCTTCAAAATATCAATGCAAAGAAAAGTAAAAGAGGAAAGAGAGAGCAAAAAGAGTAAAGTGAAGTAATCAGTGATAAAATCGGGTACCCGGATAATGCTCACCCTAGGACTACTGTTTCAAGTGCAAGACTAATATTATGCCTCCCAATTGCAGTTTAATGAGTTCTGGAAATCCAAAGACACACGGTTAGAAACCTAAGGTCAATCGTGACTAGGCCTGTACATTATGCCCCGGCGGAAAGGGATACTCTCAACGCCTCACACTGTGTGGGACTACTTGAAGTTCAAGGGATTCCACGTGATAAACCTTATTCCCTGATTTAGATCTAACCCTTTGTTCCAGGTGAAAGATCAATAGTCACAATTAAGCCCAGCACTAAGGATTACTCAACACTTCACATTGTTGCTCGCACAACTAAGTCCCAGTGGAGTTTTTCTTTTAGCACTTTACTCTATCATGACCGCAAAGAACTCTTGGAGCACAAAGGTAGGATAAATCACACTGGAGGGGAAAAGAGATCTTCCGCCACCTCTCAACTCACCCTCTCAACCCTCTTCAACCTTGCTAAGTCTAACCTTAATGAAGTGTCACTGATTCAAAAGGGTTACCTAGATAGATTCTCAACCCTAGTGTCACTATAAGGAAAAATCAAATCAATAATCACACATGATTGAAACTCAATTAAAACATCAATTAAAGGAAATAAAATAAAGTTAATTAAATAAAATCATCATAGGGTTTACAATTCCAAGCACCGACTAGGGGTTTAGCTATCCATGGAGCAATACAAAATCAAAGAAAAAATAAAAAATAAGTGAAAGAAATCTATAAAAATAACCCCCTTGTCGACCGTATCGATGGTCTTGAAGAGCTGCTTCTTCTTCTCCAAAGACTCCTCTATCAAGCCTAGGACACATCTCGCCGAATCAATGCCATTGAAAGCTTTCCCAATAACTCTCCTTCGAAGGAAATCGATGTCGAATGTGGTAGAACCGCTACAAATCCCAGCAAAAACCTCTACAAACCCTAGTCACGCTCTTTTCAAAAAATAGGCTAAAGATAGGAAAAAAGATTTCTCAATAAGACTCAAAATGTGGTATTTATAGGGCTGAAATCTGGCAACCACATAGCCGTGTGGACTTTCCACACTCCCGTGTGGATTTCCAGATTCTGTTTTCCTATGCGCTGTGAACAGTACTATTATAGTAACCCCATGAATAGAACTTTGCTACACCGATTCTGCTACAGGGATTTCGCTACATTACTCTCGACTTCATTTTCTTCATCGAGGCTGCCAAGATAGGTACACAACCATGAGGTAGATCATGTCATATCTTCAATTAAACCTTATTCATAGAACATATGAGTGTGACTGCCTTTGCAACCCTCCAATTTGTGTATACACTTGAGCATTTTAGAGGTTGGCACAAACTTACGTGTCTATGAGCACAACTTGTGCCTTGATCCTTTTTTGGTCCAAGAGTTTTCTCAACAATTGCATCCATAATATATTTTTGCTTCCTTTCTTCCAAACTCGTCTGCACAACCCTAAATGCACAAAAGATCACAGATACACACGAATGAGCCATAACATCTGATAAAAGTGATGTCCAATGTAAGAAAAGTATACTTAGTAATACTTATGCACAAACACTTATCACTAATCCTTAGTTTTTTCTTTTTTTGAATACTTCCTATTTTTTAATCAAAGTCCTAATCTTATGTTTTCCTTTGGCAATGTCTGCAATTTTTTAATCAAAACAATAACCCTATGTTTTCTTTTCGAATGCCTCATATTTTTCAATCAAAAAACTAATCGTATGTTTTCTTTTCGGAATGCCCCCTATTTCTGAATCAAAACACTAATCCTATGTTTTCTTATAATAATGCCATCTATTTTTCATTCAAACCCCTAATCCTATGTTTTATTATAGGAACATCTACTATTTTTCAATCAACACCCTAATCCTATGTTTTCTTTTCCGAATGACTACTATATTTGAACCAAAATCTTAATTCTATGTCTTCTTTTTGTAATGCCTCCCATTTTTCAATCAAAACACTAATACTTTGTTTTCTTTTGCAATGTCTTATATTTTTGGATAAAAACCCTAATCCTATGTTTTTTTTTCAGAATTTCTGTTATTTTTTAATCAAAACCCTAATTCTATGTTTCTTATAGTAATGTCTCCCATTTCTCATTCAAAACCCTAATCCTATCTTGTCTTATAGCAATGTCTCTGATTTTTGAATCAAAACCCGATCCTATGTTTCTTTCCGAAATGTCTCCTATTTTGCAAACAAAATCTAAATCCTATGTTTTATTTTCTTAATGTCTCATATTTTTTTAATCAAAGCTATAATCCTATTTTTTTTTTTTTTTTGGAATGCCTCCTATTTTTTAATCAAATCCCTAATCTTATGTTTCTTTTTGGAATGTCTGTTATTTTTTTATACAAAACCTTAATCTGATGTTTTCTTTTCAGAATGTTTCATATTTGTTATTCAAAACCCTAATCCAATGTTTTCTTTTCGTAATGGCTCTTATTTTTTAATCAAAACTCTAAACCCATGTGTTCTTTTCAAAATGTCTACTATTTTTTAATCAAAAGCCTAATCCTATGTTTTCATATAGTAATGTCTCATATTTATAATGAAAACCCTAATGCTATGTTTTATTTGCGAAATGTCTACTATATTTGAATCAAAACCCTAATCATTTATTTTCCTTTTAGAATGTCTCCTATTTTGCAAATAAAACCCGAATCCTATGTTTTATTTTCTTAATGTCTCATATGCTTTTTAATCAAGACCATAATCTTATGTTTTCTTTTGGGAATGTCTGCTATTTTTAATCAAAACCCTAATCTTATGTTGTTTTGAGAATGTCTGCTAATTTTCATTCAAACCCCTAATCCTATATTTATTTTCGTAATGTCTTATACTTTTCAATCAAAACCATAATCCTATGTTTTTTTTCGGAATGCCTACTATATTTTAATCAAAATGCCGATCCTATGTTTTGTTTTCCGAATGAGTCCTATTTTGCAAATTTGAATCAAAACCCTAATCATTTTTTTTCTTTTCTAGATATCACTTTTTTTTAATGAAAACACTAATCCTATCTTTTAGTAATGTTAACTATTTTTCAATCAAAACCCTAATCATATGTTTTCTTACAATAATGTCTACTATTTTTCAATCAAAACCCTATGCTATGTTTTCTTTTTGGAATGCCTACTATATTTGAATCAAAGCAGTAATCCTTTATTTTCTTTTTGGAATGTCTACTATTTTTTAATCAAAATCCTTATCCTATGTTTTCTTATAGTAATGTTTCCTATTTTGCATTCAAAACCCGAATCGAATGTTTTATCTTATATTAATGTCTCCTATTTTTCAATCAAAACCCTAATCCTATGTTTCCTAATAGTAATGTTTACTTTTCTCCAATCAAAATGCTAATAATATGTTTTTTTCTTTTCGGAATACCTACTATATTTGAATCAAAACCTTAATCCTATGGTTTTCTTTCCTGAATGTGATTTGAGATGTTTTGAGGAGTTGGCATGTACTTTCATGAAGAAGTGGGATTTAAACTATCACGGCATTTTGGTAATTGTCAGGAAGGTGGAGTTTAGTTATTTTATGGGACCCAGTTGATGGAAAACAAGTCAATGAACAAAAGTCAATAGAAATTGGCCAAATTCCATTGTCTTGACCTCGGAAACAATGATTTTTCCATTTATGGTAACAATGGATTTGATTATATCTTGGGCTAAAAATCTCGTATTTGTGCACAGTTTTCTGGCATTAGTTTTTATTTGTTAAGTTCTATGTTTGTTTGTTGAAATTTGAAAACTTGTCGTTTCCCTCAAATTTTTCAATCTTCTCATTTTTGTGTTTTCTTGTATCTTTCTTTTGGTCTATTTATTATAAGCTTACCAGCTGGGGAAGATCAGTCTTGTAATAGTTATTTTCCTTTGATTAATAAACCTTACTCCAATTTCTGCCTAATCCTGGTAATCTTTGATCAACAGGTTGGAAGGCTTGTTACTATCATTCGTGCATGGATTAACAGTTTCAAGATTATCACTGCATTAGAATCTCTCCTATTTTTGAATTAAAACCCAAACCCTATATTTTCTTATCGCAATGTCTCCTATTTTTCAATCAAAACACTAATTCTATGTTTTTTTTCGGAATGTCTCCTATTTTTCTGTTTTCAATCAAAACCCTAATCCTATTTTTTATTTTTGTAATGTCTCCTATTATTCAATCAAAACCCTAATCCTATATTTCTTTTCAGAACGTCTCCTATTTTTGAATCGAACCCTAATCCTATGTTTTCTTTTGCAAATGTCTCTTATTTTTTTATCTTTAATCAAAACCCTAATACTAAGTTTTCTAATAGTAATGTCTCCTATTTTTAAATCAAAACCATAGTGTCTCATTTCATTTTATCAAAACCGTAGTCCTATGTTTTCTTTTCGTAATGCCTCCGAATTTTGTATAAAAATCCTAATACTATGTTCGTTTTTTTTAGGAATATCTCCTATCTTTCAATCAAAAATCGAATACTATTTTTTCTTTTCTTAGTGTCTCCTATTTATCTGTTATGATTCAAAATCCTAATCCCTTTTTTTCTTTTTAGAACGTCTACTATTTTTTAATCAAAACAATAATCGTATGTTTTCTTTTCTTAATGCCTCATATTTTTCGATTAAAATCCTAATCCTATGTTTTCTTTTATGAATGGCTCCTACTTTTGAATCGAAAAACTAATTCTAAGTTTTCTTTTGCAAATTTATGCAATTTTGAATCAAAACCCTGATCTTCTGTATTTTTTTCCGAACGTCTACTATTTTTTAATCAAAACCCTAATCTTCTGTTTTTTTTTCCGGAATGCCTACTATTTTTGAATCAAAACTCTAATCTTCTATTTTTTTTTCCGGAATGTCTATTATTTGTTAATCAAAACCTTAATCCTATGTTTTCTTAAAGTAATGTGTACTATTTTAAAGGTTTGAATCAAAACCTTATTCCTATGTATATTTTTTTCGGAATGGCTACTATATTTGAATCAAAACCCTAATCCTATTTTTTTCTTTTCACAATGTCGCATATCTTTAAATCAAAATATAAATATTATGTTTTCTTTTTTCTTAATGTCTCCTATTTATCAGTATTGAGTCAAAACCTTGACCTATGTTTTTTTTTTGTGGAATGTCGTCTATTTTTCAATCAAAACCTAATCTTTTCTTTCCTTTCATAATGTATGCTATTTTTGAATCAAAACCCCAATCCTATGTTTTCATTTCGTAATGTGTCATATTTTTCAGTTTGAATCAAAAACATAATCTTTTGTTATCCTTTCATAATGCCCGATTTTTTTTAAAAATCAAAACCCTAATCGTATCTTTTGTTTTGGGAATTTTTGCTAATTTTTAATCAAAAACCTAATCCTATATTTTGTTTTGCTATTACCTCCAATTTTTAAATCAAAATCCTAATCCTATATTTTCTTTTCAAAATGTCTCCTATCTTTCAATCAAAACCCAAATCCTATGTTTTCTTTTTTATAATGTCTCATATATGTAAGTTTTGATTCAAAAACGTAATCATTTTCTTTTCTTTTCAGAATATCTGCTATTTGTTAAGCAAAACAATAATCCTAGGGTTTAGATTAAAGTTAGCAATGATTACCAAAACAAAATGTTGGATTAGGGTTTTGATTTAAACAAATGAGGCATTCCCAAAAAAAAAAAAACAAATTATTATTGTACTAATTCAAAAATGAAAAATAGAACAAATTCTAAAAAGAAAATATAAGACTGGGGTTTTGACTAAAATATTCGAGAATTTTCGAAATGAAATGAAAGGATTAGGTTTTTAATTATAAAATTGGAGCCATTCCGAAAGAAAAACATGGGATTAGGTTTTTGATTGAAGAATATGAGACATTAGGAGAAAAAACATAGGATTAGTAGGAGACATTATTATAAATAGGAGACATTACTAGTTTTTAATAGGACAAAGGATTGGGGTTTTGATTCAAAAAAATAGAAGCCATTTCCAACTAACATTCGGAATGTCTCCTATTTTGCAAACAAAACATAGGATTAGGGTTTCAATCCTATGTTTTTGAATAAAAAACATATGATTCTTTTGGAATGAGAAAAAAAAAGGTAACAATTTTGATTTAAATATTGTAGGCATTCCCAAAAGAAAACGTAGGATTATGGTTATGATTAAAAAATTGGAGACATTACTTTAATAAAGCATAGGATTAAGTTTTTGATTGAAAAATAGGAGACATTACTTTAATAAAGCATAGGATTAGGGTTTTAATTGAAAAATAGTAGACATTAACAGAAAAAAGAAACCTAAATAAAAATATATTTTTGTAATGTCTCATTTTTTTAATAAAAAATAGCACACATTGCCAACAAAAAAGATACGATTAGGGTATTGATTGAAAAATAGGAGACATCACTATAATAAAACATAGGATTTGGATTTTGATTAAAAAAAATAGGAGGCATTCCAATAAAAAAACACTTACGATTATGGTTTTGATTGAAAAATATGAGACATTCCCAAAATAAAACATAGGATTAAGTTTTTGAATAAAAAACATTAGACACTACGAAAAGAGAACATATGGTTAGGGTTTTGATTGAAAAATAGGGGATATTACTATAACAAAACAAGGGATTAGGATTTGGATTAAAAACCAAAAACTAGGGGACATTTCCAAAAGAAAACATAAGATTAGAGTTTTGTTTCAAAAAGTAGCAGACATTGCGAAAAGAAAAAGAAAGAATTAGGTTTTTGATTGAAAAAAAGGAGCCATTTTGAAAAGAAAACAAATAATTATGGAGTTACGGCTTTGATTCAAAATTGATAAATAACAGACATCAAGAAAAGAAAACATAGGATTAGTGCTTTGATTAAAAAATTGGTACCATTTAGAAAATAAAACATAAGATTGAGGTTAAGGAATATCCACTATTTTTGAATCAAAACCCTAATCCATATGTGTCCTATTTTCCAATCAAAACTCTAATCCTATTTTTTTTTTTCTAATATCTTCGATTTTTTATTCAAAACATTAACCTATTATTTATTTAAGGAATATGTGCTATTTTTCAATCAAAACACTTATCCTATGTTTTCCTTTCTAAATGCCTCATATCTTCTAATCAAACCCTGAATCCTATGTTATTAAAAAAAGAAGACATTTTCAAAAGAAAACATTACTAACCTATCTTTCAATCAAAACCCAAGTCCTTTGTTTTCTTTCCTGAATGTCTATTATTTTTGAAATAAAACACTATTTCTGAATAATATGTTTTGAAAGAAAATGAGACATTTTCAAAAGAAAACATAGGATTAAGGTTTTGATTAAAAAATAAGAGACATTATTATAAGAAAAAATAGGATTAGGATTTTGATTAAAAAATAAGGGACATTACTATAAGAAAAAATAGGATTAGGATTTTGATTAAAAATTGAAAAATAGGTAATGTTTTCAAAATAAAATATAGCATTGGGGTTTTGACACAAAAATTGGAAACATTCCTAAAACAAAACATAGGATTATTATGATTGAAAATATGAGATATTACGAAAAGAAAACATAGGGCTATTATTTTGATACAAAAAATAAAAGACCTTCTCATAAGTAAACATAAAATTACCATTTTGATTAAAAAATACAAGGAATTCCTAAACAAAAATTAGGATTAGGGTTTTGATTAAAAAAATATGAGACATTATAAAAAGAAAAGTTACGATTATTGTTTTGATTCAAAAATAGCAGACATTTAGAAAGGAAAATATAAGATTAGGGTTTTGATTAAAAAATAGTAGGTATTCCGTAAAGAAAACATAGGATTAGGATTTTTATTCAAAAATATTATGCATTTCAAAAAGAAAACATAGGTAAAAATTTGAAAAACAGAAGATAGGATTAAGGTTTTGATTAAAAAAATTAGACATTTTTGAAAGACAACAAAAGATTAGGGATTTGTTGAAACTGAAAAATAGGACACACTCCGAAAAGAAAACATAGAATCAATAAAATAAGAGATATTCAGAAAAGAAAACATAGTTTAGAGTTTTGATTCAAAACTGATACATGGGAGATATTAACAAAAAAAAACATAGAATTAGAGCTTTGATTCAAAAATAGGAAACATTATGAATAGAAAACTTGGATTAGCGTTTTGATTAAAAAAATATGACACATTACTATAATAAAACATAACATTAGTTTTTGATTAAAAAATAGTAGAGATTCCAAAAAGAAAACATAGGATTAGGGTTTTGATTGAAAAATGGAAGATATTATTATAAGAAATAATAGGTTTAGGGTTTTGACTCAAAAATAGTAGACATTCTGAAAAGAAAAGAAAGGATTATGGGTTGATTGAAAACTGACAAATAGGATACAGTCCGAAAATAAAAAATACGATTAGGGTTTTGATTAAAAGATAGGAGCCATTATGAAAAGAAAACATAGGATTCTGGTTTTGATTGAGGAATAGAAGACAATACTATAGGAAAACATAGGATTAGGGTTTTGATGCAAAATAGGACACATTGCAAAATATAACTAAGGTTTAAGGTTTTGATTAAAAAATATGAGACAATGGAAAAGAATAACAAAGGACTAGGGTTTTGATTGAAAATAGGAGACATTACTATAAGAAAACATAGGATTAGGGTTTTGAATGAAAAATATGAGACATTAGTATAAGAAAACATAGGATTAGGGTTTATATCAAAAAATAACACACATTCCAAAAAAAAAATAAAGGATTAGGTTTTGATTGAAAATAGGATACATTCTGAAAAGAAAACAAAGGTTAGGGTTTCGATTCAAAATAGATAAATAATAGACATTAAAAAAAGAAAACATAGGATAAGGGTTTTGATGGAAAAATAGGAGACATTACTATAAGAAAACGTGGGTGGGATTGGGGTTTTAATTGAAAAACAAAAGACATTAATATATGAAAACATAGGATTAGGGTTTTGATTGAAAGATAGTGGACATTGCAAAAAAACATAGGATTTCAGTTTTGATCGAAAAATATGAGACATTTCGAAAAGTAAACATAAGATAAAGATTTTGATTGAAAAAATGGAGACATTATTATAAGAAAGCATAGGATTAGGATTTTCATTAAAAACAAAAAAAAAGGGGGACATTTCCAAAAGAAAACAAAAGATTACGGTTTTGATTCAGAAATAGTAGACATTCCAAAAAGAAAACATAGGATTAGAGTTTTGATTTAAAAGTTGGCGCCATTGTGAAAAGAAAACATATTATTAGTGTTTTCATTCGAATATAGTAGGCATTCCGAAAAAAAAAGCATAAGATCAGGGTTTAGATTGAAAATAGGAGATATTACTATGAGAATACATAGAATTAGGGTTTTGAATCAATACTAGTAGACATTCCTAAAAGAAAACATAGGATTAGGGTTTTGATTGAAATATAGTGGCCATTCAGAAAAGAAAACATAGGATTAGGGTTTTTATTGACAAATATGTGACATTCCAAAAATAAAACATAGGTTTAGGTATTTGATTTAATAATATGATACACTACAAAAATAAAACATTGGATTATTGTTTTTATAAAAAAAAAATAGCAAACCTTACAAAAAGAAACATAATATTAGGGTTTTGATTAAAAAATCGGAGGCATGCCATGAAAAAATCTTAGGATTAGTGTTTTGATTAAAAAAAAAAAAACATATGATTATTGTTTTGATTCAATAACAGACATTTCCAAAAGAAAATATATGTTTTGGGTTTTGATTAAAAAATAGGAGACATTCCGAAAAGAAAATGTAGGATTAGGATTTCGATTGAAAAATAGGAGGCATTACTATAAGAAAACATATGATTACAGTTTTGATTAAGAACCAAAAAATAGGGACATCTTCAAAAGAAAACATACAGTTATTGTTTTAGTTAAAAAATGGCAAACATTTTCAAAAGAAAATATAATATAAGAATTTTACTTAAAAAATAGGAGGTATTCCTGAAAGAAAACAGAGGACTAGGTTTTTAATTTAAAATAAGAGACATTACAAAAAGAAAGTATACGATGATCAGTTTTTAATCAAAAAAATCCTAACCTACATTTTCTTTTCAAAACTGATAAGTACGAGACATTAATAAAAGGACACATAGGATTCAGGTTTTCTTTGAAAAATAGGAGACATTACAAAAAGAAAATATAGGATTATTGTTTTGATTAAAATATACTAGGCTTTCTCAAAAGAAAACATAGGATTAGGCTTATGATTGAAAATTTGAAGACATTATTATAAAAAATATAAGATATTAAAAAAAATAGGAATTATAAAAAAAATAGGATTAGGGTTTTGATTGAAAAATATAAGATATTTTGAAAATAAAACAGAGGATTAGAGTTTTGATTAAAAAATAGTAGGCATTCTGAAAATAAAACATATGATTAGGGTTTTGATTAAAAATAGGTGACATTACTATAATAAAACAAAGGACTAGGCTTTTGATTAAAATCGAAAACAATAAGGGATATTTCAAAAAGAAAAAATAGGATAAGAGTTTTTAATTAAAAAAATAGTAGGCATTCCGAAAAGAAAACATATGATCAGGGTTTTGATTAAAAATATGAGACATTACTATAAGAAAACAAAGGACTAGGCTTTTGATTAAAATCCAAAACAATAAGGGATATTTAAAAAAGAAAAAGTAGGATAAGAGTTTTTAATTAGAAAAATAGCAGACATTCAAAAAAGAAAACAAATGATTAGTATTTTGTTTAAAAAAAATAGAAGATATCCCAAAAAGAATCTAAGGATTTGGTTTTTGTTTGAAAAATAGATGCCATTTTGGAAAGAAAACATAGGTTAGGATATTGATTCAAAATTGATAAATAGGATACATTCTCATAAGAAAACAAATGATTAGTGTTTGGATTCAAATATTGTAAGCGTTCCATAAAGAAAAATTATGGTTAGGGGTTTGATTGAAAATAGGAGACATAACTATAAGAAACATAGTATTAGAATTTTGATTCAAAAATTTTGACATTCCAAAAAGAAAACATTGGATTAGGGTTTTGATTAAAAAATATGAGACATTTTGAAAATAAAACATAGGATTATGGTTTTGATTGGAAAATAAGAGACATTACTATAAGAAAACCTAGGATTTGGATTTTCATTCAAAAATAATAGACATTCTGAAAGAAAATATAGGATTGGCATTTTGATTAAAAATAAAAAAATAGGTGACATTTCCAAAAGAAACAATAGAATTTGGATTTTGATTAAAACATAGGATTAGTAATATTTTCTTTTGGAAATGTCTCCTTTTTTCCAAAAATATGAGACATTTTGAAAAGAAAACATATGATTATGGTTTTGTGTAAAAGCCGAAGACATATGAAAAAGAAAACATAGGATTATTGTTTTGATTAAAAAAAATAACATTATTAAAATAAAACAAAGGATTAGAGTTTTGATTGAAAATGTAAAATAGGACACATTCCAAAAAAAAAGTAGGACTAAGGTTTTGATTAAAAAAGAGAAGACATTTCGAAAAGAAAAGAAAAGCTTAGGGTTTTTATTGAAAAATATGAGACATTCCAAAAGGAAAACATAAGATTAGGATTTTTATTCAAAATAGTAGACATTGCAAAAAAGAAAAAAAGAAAAAAAGAAAGGATTATGGTTTTGATTCGTTAATAGGAGACATTCCTAGAAGAAAACAATTTATATGGATTTTGATTGAAAACTGAAAAATATAACACATTAAAAAAAAAAATATGATTAGGTCTTTGATTGAAAGTAGGAGACATTCCAAAAATAAAACATAGGATTAGGGTTTTGATTCAAATATAGTAGGCATTCCAAAAAGAAAATATAAGATTAGGGTTTTGATTTAAAAATAGGGACATTACTATAACAAAATATTGGATTATTGTTTTGATTGAAAGATAGTAGATATTGCGAAAAGAAAACATAGGATTCGGATTTTTATTAAAAAATATGAGACATTTCGAAAAGAAAACATATGATTAGGGTTTTTATTGAAAAATAGGAGATATTACAATAATAAAAATATAGGATTAGGTTTTGATTAAAAAATAATAAGCATTAAGAAAAAACATAATATTGGTGTTTTCATTGAAAGATAGGAGACATTACGAAAAAAATATAAGATAAGAATTTTTGTTCAAAAATATTCGGCATTAAGAAAAGAAAATATAAGATTGGGGTTTTGATTAGAAATAAAACATAAGATTAGGATTTTGATTAAAAACCAAAAAAGTAATGGACATTTCTAAAAGAAAATATAGGATTAGGCTTTTGACTCAAAAACCAAATGTTACGCTTTATTTTGGGAATGTTTGCTATTTTTTAATTAGAACCCTAATCCTAAGTTTTTTTTAATGTCTCATATTTTTCAAATAGAACCCTATGCTATGTTTTCTTTTCAGAATACCTCATATTTTTAATCAAACCCCTAATCTCATGTTTTGTTTTCGTAATGAGTCCTTTTTTTTATTAAAAATCCTAATCCTATATTTTCTTTTCTGAATGTTTAATATTTCTCAATCAAAACGTGAATCCTATGTTTTTTCTTGATGTCTATTGTTTTGAATCAAAACCATAATCCTATGCTTTCTAATAGTCATGTCTCCCATCTTCCAATCAAAACAATAATCCTGTGTTTCTTTTCAGAATGTCTATATTTTTTACTCAAAACCCTAATCCTAAGTTTTCCTTTTGGAATGCCTACTATTTTTTAATCGAAACACTAATAATATGTTTACTCTTCAGAATGGCTCATATTTTTGAATCAAAACAATAATTGTATGTTTTCTTTTCCTCTCATATTCATTAATCAAAACCCTAATACTATGTTTTTTTTGGAATGCCTCCTATTTTTTTAATAAAAACCCTATTCTTATATTTTTTTTTAATGTCTACTATTTTTGAATAAAAAACCCGATCCTATATTTTACTTTGCAAATGTGCTCTTGACAGGGGCCCGAAAGTGCATGGGTTGTCGCGTGAGAGTGTAGTCGAATCCACAAAGAGTAGTGATTCAAGACAAGAGGAATTGCTACTTAGCTAGTGCGATATAATGGTGGTGAGAAAGAGCAGTGTGTGTGCAATTAAAGAAAGAGAAATATGAAAGACAAGAGAGTGTAAGAAAAGAGTAGGGAGGAAACAATCAATGTAAATATGGGGTACTCGGACAAGCTTCCCCTAGGACTATTGTTTCTAGTGCAAAACTAGTATTATACTCCCTTATTGATGTTTAATGAGTCATGGAAATCCTTAAGCACATGGTTTTAAACCTAAAGTCAACCATTACTAGTTCCAACACTATGCCCCGGTATTAGGTTTCACTACAACCCTTCACCCTATCGATCTCTCAACTAAGCCGTAGGGGAGTCCATCTTCCTAAGCCTCACACTACGTGGAATTGTTTGACGTTCTAGGGATTCCAAGTGATAAACTCTGTCCCTAAGTATAGTTCTAACCCTTTGGTCCAGGTGAAAGAACCTTATTCTTAGTTAAGCCCCAGCACTAGGATTCACTACAACCCTTCACTTTGTTGCTCGCGCAACTAAGTCACAGGGGAGTTCATCTCTTAGCACTTCATTCTACCTTGACCGTAAAGAACTTGTGGAACACAGAGGTAGGGAAAATCACGCCGAAGGGGAAAGGGGACATTTCGCTACCTCTCGACTCACCCTCTTGACCCTCTCCAATCTCGGATAGTCTAATCCTATAGAAGTTGTCAACTTTCAATGGATAACCTAGATGATTCTCAACCCTAGTATCACGGCAAAGGAAAATCAATACAATTAACATGAAAGATTGGAACTCAATTAAAAGCATTAATTAAGGAAGCATAATAAAAGTCATAGAAACAATGTCATTCTAGGGTTTACAAGTCCGAATACCCACTAGGGGTTTAGTTCTCCATGGAGCTATACAAAATCATCAATGTATATGAATCAACAAGCATAGAAAACATGAATAAAACCCCCTTGTGATGCGTGGCGATTGTCTTATGAGGCCGCTCCGTCTTCTCTACCAAACCCCTTGTCAAGCCTAGGGCACACCTCGATCGATCGGTGCCGACGAAAGCTCACCCAATAGCTATCTTCCAAAGGATGTTGATGTTGATGCCGTAGACTCACTCCAAACCTCCACAAAATCCTCTCTAAACCCTAGCAGCAAACTCTACAAAAGTTTGACGAAAAATAGGTCAAAAAGTACCTGAATAAATCTGAGTCGCGGCTTTAAATAGGTTGAAATCGGGCATCTTGTGGAATTTCCACACATCCGTGTGGATTCTCTCGAATCGAATTTATGCCGCACAGTGAACAGTAAACTCCTACAGTGACTGCCTTTGTGCACACAACTAACGGTAGATCATGTTCTTCATCGAGGCCGTTGAATTGTGCACAAAACCAACGGTAGATCATGTCGCTTGCTTCTTTTCTCCTTATTTATGAAGTTCTTCAATGTTACACGGGTTAGACTTTATGAGTGTGACTGCCTTTGTGCCCCTCCAAATCATAGACAATTCGAGCACAATGGAGGTTGGCGCACACCCACAAGTCTAGAACTCGTACCTTGATCCAAGAACCTCCTCAACAAATACAGACATGACCTAATCTTGTTCTTTTTCCCTAAAACTCTTCTCTACAATACTATATACACAAAAGAACACAAATGCACAATAATCAATGATAAAATCTGAGAAAAGTAATGCTCAATGTAAGAAAATAACACTTCGCATTACTTAAATATGAGCACTTATTAGCTCTATTTTTTCATTGTTTAATCAAAACCGTAATCCTATGTTTACTTAAAGTAATCTCTCCTATTTTTCTATCAAAACCCTAACCGTATGTTTTATTTTCAGAATGTCTCATATTTTTCAATCAAAATCCTAATTCTACGTTTTTGTTTTGGAATGTCTACTATTTTTTAAATAAAACCCTAATGCTATGTTTCCTTATAGTTATATCTCCTATTTTTCATTCAAAACACTAATCCCATGTTTTCTTATAGTAAAGTCTCTTATTTTTTAATCAAAACACTAATGTGTCCGACAAAAAACACTAATGTGTCCGACAAAAACACTATGTCTTCTTTTCAAGATGCCCACTATCTTTCAATCAAAACCCTAATCCTATGTTCTCTTTTCCGAATGTGTCCTATATTTTACAAAATCTTAATCGTATGTTTTCACAAAACTAAAATAGTAGGCATTCCAAAAAGAAAATATGGGATTGGGGTTTAGGTTCAAATATAGTAGGAATTCCTACAAAAAAAACATTGGATTATGATTTTGATTGAAAAATATGAGACATTACTATAACAAAACATATGATTAGGACTTTGAATGAAAAATAGGAGATATTACTAAAAAAAAAATATAGGATTAGGGTTTTGATTGAAAATAGTAGACATTACCAAAAGAAACAAAGGTTTACAGTTTTGATTCAAATATAGTAGCAATTCTGAATAGAAAACATAGCATTAGGGTTTTTATTGAAAAAATTTGAGCCATTGTTGCTATAAAAAAACATAGGATTATGGTTTTGGTTAAAAAAATAGAAGACATTTCAAAAAGAAGTCATAGCATTAGTGTTTTGATTGAAAAATAAGAGGTATTCCGAAAAAAAAAACATAGGATTAGTATTTTGGTTGAAAATATGAGACATTCCGAAAAGAAAGTATCGGATTAGTGTTTTGTTTGAAAGTTAGTAGACTTTCCCAAAACAAAATATAGGATTAGGCTTGTTTGGCTGCAAAATAAAAGAAAAATATGGTATAATTTTATTATTTAGAAAGTGCAAGTGATTACTATAGAAATTATGACATATTTTATTCTTATAGAATGATTATTTGATTAACAAAATAAAAAAATTGCGGAGACATGCAGGTCGATGATTAGACTATCGATGGTTTGGAGGTCGGCCGGACTGCACGAGGTCGCTCGGACGGGTGGTGGACCGATGGTTAGTGGCTGGATAAAGAGAAAGAAACTTTTTACAATAAGAAAATATTCCACTCTTAGTGGAAATTTTTTTTATACCATTATACCTATATTATGCGATAATGTTATACTCTAAAATATGTATACAAACAATCAATATGACATAATTCTTAGAAAATGTTAAATTATGGCATATTGTATGGATTAAACAAAATGAGACATTCTGAAAAGAGAACAATAAGTTAAGATTTTGATTCAACCCAAGAAATAGGCCACAATCCAAAAAGAAAACATAGGACTAAGGCTTTGATTAAAAAAGAGCAAACATTTTGAATATAAATAGAAGATATTAAGAAAACAAAACATATTATTCATTTTTTGCTTGCAAAATAAGATACATTATGAAAATAAAATATAGGATTAGGATTTTGATTCGTATATAGTAGACATTTCGAAAAAAAAACATAGGATTAGGGTTTTAATTGAAAAATAGGTGATATTACCATAAAAAAAAATAATCAGATTAGTGTATTGATTTAGAAATAGGGGAATTAAGAAAAGAAAAAATAGGGTCATTGTTTTGATTGAAAAATTTGAGACATTGTGAAAGGAAAACATATTATTGTTATTTTGACTCAAAAATAGCAAATATTCTAAAAAAAAAAAAATAAGATTAGGATTTTGATAAAAAAATATAAGGCATTGAAAAAAAAAACTTGAGCTTAGTGTTTTGATAGAAAAAATGAAACATTCTGAAAAGGAAACAAATGATTACAATTTTGATTCAAAATTGAAAAATAGGACACATTCTGAAAACAAAGCAGAAGATTAGTGTTTTGATTCAAAAATAGTAAATATTTCGAAAACAAAAAAAAAAAACGATTACGTTTTTTACTGAAAAATAAGAGACATTCCAAATAAAAAACATAGGTTAGGGTTTTTGATTGAAAACTGATAAATAGGAGACATTAAGAAAAGAAAACACAGTATCCGGGTTTTGTTTAAAAAATAGATTACATTCAGAAAAGAAAACCTATGATTAGTGTGTTGATTCATAAATAGCAGACATTCTAAAAAGAAAACAAAGTATTAGGGTTGTCAATCAAACTTGAAAAATTGGACACATTCCTCAAAAGAAACATAGGATTAGGGTTTTGATTGGAAAAAAAAAAATGATACATTATGAAATAAAAACATAGAATTAGGGTTTTCATTGAAAAGTGAAAAATAGATTTTTTATTCAAGTATCGTAGCCATTCTAAAAAGAAAACATAGGATTTGGGTTTTGATTAAAATAGAGACATTTTGAAAAAATAACATAGGATTAGGGTTTTCATTTAAATATAGTAGGCATTCTGAAAAGAAAACATTGGATTAGGGTTTCACTAAAAAATATGAGACATTACTATAAGAAAAGACAGGATTAGGGTTTTGATTCAAAACACTAATCCTTTGTTTTCTCATAGTAATGTCACTTATCAAAATAAGGGTTTTGAATGAAAACCCTAATCATATCTTTCCAAAAAACATCAATCATAATATTATTGTTTTGATTCAAAAAAATGAGACATTCCGAAAAAAACAAAGGATTAGTGTTTTGATTCAAAACTGAAAAATATAACACATTCCAAAAAAAAAACATCGGATTAGGATTTTGAGTCCAAAATAGCAGACATTAAAAAAGGAAAACAATATTAGGTTTTTTATTGAAAAATACGAGACATTTCAAATGAAAATATAGGTTAGGGTTTTCATTTGAAACTGATAAATAGGAAACCTTACAAAAAGAAAACATAGGATTCAGGTTTTGATTGAAAGATAGGAGACATTATGGAAACAAAATATAGGATTAGGGTATTAATTGAAATGTAGGAGACATTCCAGGAATAAAACATAAAATTAGGGTTTTGATTCAAATATAGTAGGCATTCCACAAAGAAAACATAGAATTATGGTTTTGATTGAAAGTAAGGAGACATTACTATCAGAAAACATAGGATCAGGGTTTTGATTCAGAAATAGTAACTATTCCGAAAAATAAAACTTAGGATTAGCGTTTTTACTAAAAATATGAGACATTCCAAAAAAAAATACAGGACTATAGTTTTGTTTCAAAATAGCATGCATTCCCAAAAAACGAAATAATAATATTTGGTTTTTGATTAAAAAATAGGAGGTATTAAAAAACAACTTAGGATTAGTTTTTTGATTCAAAATTATGCGGCATTACCAAAAGAAAACATATGATTATTCTTTTCATTCATAAATAGCAGACATTTCCAAAATAAAACATAAGATTATGGTTTTAACTTAAAAATAAGAGGCATTCTGAAAACAAAACATAGGATTATGGTTTTAATAAAAACTAGGAGCCATTCCAAAAAAAAACTTAGGATTAGGGTTTTGAGTAAAAAATATGAGATATTACAAAAACAAAAACATACGATTATTGTTTTGATTCAAAAATAGAAGACATTGCCAAAATAAAATATAAGATTAGGCTTTTGATTAAAAAAATATGAGACATTACTATATAAAACCGTTGGATTAGGATTTTGATTAAAAATAGTAGACATTCTGAAAAGAAAACATATGAGTAGCGTTTTGACTAAAAAATAAAAGACATTATTATAAGAAAACATAGGATTAGTGTTTTGATTCAAAAATAGTAGACATTCCGAAAGGAAAACAAAATATTGTTGTTTTGATTGAAAAATATTAGACATTACTAAAAGAAAACATAGGATTACTTTTTTTTTTTCAAAATAGCAGACATTACCAAAAGAAAACATAAGATTAGGGTTTTGATTCAAAAATAGGAGATATTCCAAAAAAAAACCAAAGGAATAGGGTTTTGATTCAAAACTAAAAGAAAGGACACATTCTTAAAAGAAAACATAGGATTAGGGTTTTAATTGAAAGATAGGAGACATTTTGAAAAGGAAACAAAGTATTAAGGTTTTGATTCCAAACAAAAAAATACGACACATTCTGAAAACAAATACATATGATTAGGGTTTTCATTAAAAAATAATTGTTATTTCCAAAAGAGAACATAGGATTATGTTTTTAACTAAAAAATATAAGACATTCCAAACACATAACATAGGATTGGGGTTTTAATTCAGTAATAGCTGACATTCCGTAAAAAAAACATAGGATTAGATTTTGATTGAAAAATATGAGATATTGCGAACAAAAATAGAGGATTAGTGTTTTGATTAAAAAATAAAAGACATTACAAAAAGAAAAAACATAGGATAACAACTAGGAATTTTATTCAAAAATCGGAGCCATTATGGAAAGAAAATATTGGATTAGGATTTTTATTCAACCTCAAAAAATTGGAGATATTATGAAAGGAAAATATAGGATTAGTGTTTTGATTGACAAATATGAGACATCCCGAAAAAAAAATACGATAAAAATTTTGATTCAAATATGAAAAATAGGAGATATTCAAAAAACACAACATAGGATTAGAGATTTGATTAAAAAATAGGACATTACGAGTAGAAAACAATGGAATAGGCTTTTGATTAAAAAATACTCGACATTCCAAAACAAAAACATAGAATTAGGGTTTTGACTGAAAAATAAAAAAATAGGAAACATTTCAAAAGTAAGACATAGGATTGGGGCTTTGATTCAAAAATGAAAAATAGTAGCCATTATAAAAATGAAACATAAAATTAGCGTTTTGATTAAAAAATGATGAAATTCTGAAAAAAAAAAAAAAAAAAGATATATAGTAGTGTTTTGATCCAAAACCGCAAAAATTAAACATTCAGAAAAGTAAACAAAAGAATAGCGTTTTGATTCAAACCCAAAAAACAAGAAACATTCTAAAAAGACAATATATGACTAGGCTTTTAATTCAAAACTAAAAGACATTCCGAGAAGAAAAAATAGGATTAGTTTTTGATTGAAAACCAAAATTTACGTGATATTCGGAAAATAAAACATCATATTAAAATTTTAGTTGAAAAATAAGAGACATATCAAAAAGAAAACATAGATTTATGGTTTAGATTAAAAAATAGGAGACATTCTGAAAACATGTCAGAGGATTAGGGTTTTCATTCAAAACTAAAAAACAAGAGACAGTCTAAAAAGAAAACATAGGATTACTGATCGATTCAAAAATTGAAAACATTCTAAAAACAAAACACATGATTAGGGTTTTATTTGAAAAATAGGGGACATCTTGAAAATAAAATATACTATTAGGGTTTTGATTAAAAACAGATAAATATGAGACTTTCCTAAAAATTAGAATTAGTGTTTTGATTAAAAAATAGGAGACATTGCTAAATGAAAATAAAGGATTTGTGTTTAAATTCAAAAAATTGGAAACATTTCCAAAAAAAAAAAAACATAGTATTAAGATTTTCATTAAAAAATAGAAGACATTCCGAAAAGAAAACATACTATTACGGTTATGATTAACGGAGATTACCAAAATAAAAGATGGCATTAGAGTTTTGATTAAGAAAATGAGACATTAAAAAAAACAAAGGATTAGGGTTTTGATTAAAAAAAACGAGACATTCAGAAAAGAAAATAAAGGATTAGGATTTTGATTTAAAACTAAAAATTTAGGACACATTCCAAAAATAAAGCATAGGATTGGGGTTTTATTTCAAAAATAACAGACATTCCGAAAAGAACATAAAGGATTAGAGTTTTAATTAAAAAATAGGAGAAATTCTGAAATGATAACATAGGTTAGGGTTTTGATTCAAAACAGATAAAAAGGTGATGTTCAGAAAAGAAAATATAGGATTCGGGTTTTCTTTGCAAAATAAAAGACATTGGAGAAAGAAATATAGGACTAGGGTTTTGATTCAAATATAGTAGGCATTCCTAAAAAAAAAACATTAGATTATGGGTTTGATTGAAAATAGAAGACATTCCGAAAAGAAAAAACATAGAATTAGGGTTTCGAAAGAAAAATAGGAGACATTACTATAAGAAATTATAGGATTAGTTTTTTTATTCCGAAATAGCAGATATTCCGTAATGAAAACATAGGATTAGGGTTTTGTTTGAAAAATAGAAGTCATTCAGGAAAGAAAACATGTGATTGTTATTTTGATTAAAAAATAGCAGATATTCCCCAAAAAAAAAACCTATGATTATGTTTTTGATTCAAAATTATGAGACATTCCAAAAAGAAATACTTCGGATTAGGGTTCTTATTAAAAAATAGTAAACATTACAATAAGAAAACATAGCATTATTGTTTTGATTCAAAAATAGAAGACATTCCTAAAAAAAACATAGGATTAGTCTTTTGATTTAAAAATAATCGGCATTCCAAAAAGAAAACATACGATTAGGATTTTGATTGAAAAATATGAGACATTCCAAAAAGAAATCATTTGAAAAAAGATAGGATTAGGGTTTTGGTTCAAAACTAAAAAAAAGATAGGATTAGGGTTTTGGTTCAAAACTAAAAAAAAGGGGACATTTCTAAAAGAAAATATATTATTGGTTTTTTAATTCAAGAATAGCAGACATTCCGAAAAGAAAAGAAATGGCTAGATTTTTTATTGAAAAATAGGAGATATTCCAAAAAAAAGACATAAGTTATGGTTTTGTTCGAAAACTGATAAATAGGAGACATTAAGAAAAGATAACATAGGATTTGGGTTTTGATATAATGATAGGAGATATTCCGAAATGAAAACATAGGTTTAGGGTTTTGATTCAAATATAGTATCCATTCAAAAAAAAAACATATGATTAGGGTTTTGATTGAAAAATATGAGACATTACTATAGCAAAACATAGGATTAGGGTTTTGATTAAAAAAAATTAGACATTTCGAATAGAAATCATAGGATTAGGATTTTAATTGAAAAATATGAGATATTACTAAAAAGAAAGATAGGATTAGGGGGTTGATTAAAAACCAAATAATTGGAGACATATCCAAAAGAAAATTAGGATTAGAATTGTTATTAAAAAAATAGCAAACATTTTCTGAAGAAAACAAAGGATTAGGGTTTTGATTAAAAAATTGCTAACATTAAAAAAAGAAAAGAAATGATTAGGTTTTTTATTAAAAAATAGTAGTCATTCCTGAAAAAAGCATATAGGATTAGGGTTTTGAATGAAAAATAGGAGAAATTACTATGTGAAAACATAAGACTATGATTTTGATAAAAAAAATTAGTAGACATTCCGAAAAGAAAAAAATAGGATTTGGGTTTTGATTTAAAAATATGAGACATTTCGAAAAGAAAATATTGGATTAGTGTTTTGATTGAAAGATATGAGATATTTTGAAAAGGAAAACATAAGTTTAGTGTTTTGATTTAAATATAAGAGGCATTACGGAAAGAAAATATATGATTAACATTTTTATTCAAAAATAATGGGCATTACGAAAAAAAATCATAGGATAAATGTTTTTATTAAAACTTGGTAGAGTTTCCCAAGTCAAAAGAAAGGATTAGGGTTTTGAATAAAAAAACTACGACATTCTGAAAAGAAACAAAAGATTAGGTTTTGATTCAAAACTAAAAAATCAGACACATTTTGAAAGGAAAACATAGGATTAGGGTTTTGATTCAAAAATAGAAGACATTCCGAAAAGAAAAGAAAGTATAAGGTTTTTTATTGAAAAACAGGAGACAATCTGACGATGGGGCCTGGGGCACTAGGTTAGGTGCACCTGCAGCGTGCAATTACGTTGCTATAGCAGGTGCATACCCTGACGAGGAAACCTGCCTGGGCGGCAAAGGAGAAGACAGTGGAGGTAGAAGGCTCAACAGCAGGAGCAACTGCTCTACTACAAGTGCGGGGACGCCGTGCTGGCATTTTCACTAGAAAGGACACCAAGACAACTTTCAAATTCAATTCCTATATGTAACAATGCTACTTGCTCAACTCTAACTGGATCCACTAGTTACTACAGAAAGCAATCAACATCAAGAACAGGCTACGACTATCAGTCTAAACCAGTAGCTCTGATACCAATAGAATTATCATGCCCCGACCCGCGAGCCCATGGGACACGACAACCGCCGTGACAATCCTGAGGAGGGATACAGCGCCACTCAGCCCATGGGACGCCGCAAGGCTAACCAACAACCTGGAATCCACAATATTTCACCAAAAACACAGGTAAGAAACCGATGATGCACAGTGGAAGTAACAACAACAACAATGATATACAACAGTAAACAAGATCACAAATGCGTAGGGAAGCTATAACAACAATAACAAGTTTTAATACACAAGAGTTTGAAAGTTAAATAGATATAAAACCATGCAACAAGATTTACTACAAACTAGTGGATCTATAAGTCAAGACAACATGTTTATGTCCAAAAAGAAACATACATGAAATAGGAAAGTTACATAGAAGGTAGAACGGCAACAAATGCCCACCACACTACCGCCCCTCCTCAACTACTACCTGCAATATCTAGGAGAAGGAAGAAGGGTGAGCAACTGGCGTTACTCAGTGAGGGGAGATTAGCATAACTTCACTAGAAAACACCAATAACAACGATAGTAATAATACATAAAAATAAATACTTAACCAAAAACAAGATAAACATTTAGAACATAATTACATATAATAGCAACTTTTAATATAGCATAACAAAAGATTGGGTTAAGAAGCACTTTTTACCTCAACAAGATTTTAACAACTTCAAATATGATAAAATACTGAACATCGGGTTCAAAATATAAAGGATGAGTTAAACATCAAAGCAATCATCAACTACAACTAATAAAGCACAAAATAATTTGAAACACCGGTATAACTAGGTAATAAATGCGAATTTCAAAAATAAATAATGCAAATCGAATTTATGGGAGACTGCCACCCGAAGAGTAATAGCTGGGCTTCACCCCCTCACCATAAATTCAAGGTGGCAACAGAAGATAACAGAACAGATTAAATCTCGAATCAAATACAAGAAAAACCAGCTTGAGATTACTCAACTCTCGAGTCAAGTCAAATTTATGGGAGACTATCCTCCTAGGAGTGATAGTTGGGCTTCTCCCCCTCACCACAAGTTTAAGATGACCCAAGACAAGTAACTCGATGGAAATAAATCTCAAACCCAGAATAAAAATAATACCCAACACTCACCCAGCACTCGCTCAACATAAAGTGGTCTAAAAGCATCCCTTAGCCTTCACCGTGGCCACGGCTAGGTTTAGGGCTGTCAAGGTATTCATGCTCTTGACGTTGACCGACCGGTACACTAGTTGGTGACTAAAGCTTCCCAGTGAGTGTCCAATCTGAGTTCTTGTCTCCCACCTAAACCGGCCCTTGTAGTAATGAATTCGGTCTACCATGCCACCTATATTGGCTGGCGTGGGGACCGCCTACCATAGTAAGGCATCACCACACAAACCCAACAATAAACACAACTCCACATGAAGCACAATTGCCAACAAATACCCAACAATCAATAACACCTCCGCATTTCCATGAGTAAATGATAAAAAGCACAAATGAAGCTCAAGCTTTTAAACACAAAGTGATAAATAAATCCCAAAACAAGAAGCAACATGGGAAAACCTCTCAACCATTCAAACTGAGTTTCAACCCTTAAGTTCCACAAAACCAAACATTTCACAACAAACCCCATGTTTCACACAAAAAAAGGATTTCAAACTCATTGAAGCGTATAAATCGCAAATCAGGCGATAACAACATTAAATATCACATAAAACATTCAAGATCTTTCTCACTACTAAGTATCATTCATCAACAAGCCAAACAAGTATAAATCAATAAAACTATACTTAAAACATGATATAAGTGTAGATATATGTATATATGTGTGTGTGTGGGTTTATATCTAGCTATCAGTATTCTTCCAATAAAGCTACGCGTAACGATCCCACTCACAGAATTGGTGATTTGTCTCCCTCGCAAGCTACTCCTCGGCTAATCCCTTGCCTCGAGCTAATGTGTTTTCACCTTGTCAAAGTACCACAAATAACAATGTTAGCACAAACCACACAAGAAAACCCTAGGTTTCCCCTACCAACAACCCTAACCAGCTCTAGGGTTGCTCCACTAATACCTCAAGCCACTAAACAAAATCTAAGGGTTTAAGCTTCTCTCTAACCCAAGGAAACCAAGAAAACAAGGAAAGCTCACTGGAGCTACAGTAGCTCCGAAATCAAGGAAGAAGACCACTCAAGGATTACTTGAGATCAAAGCCAAACAATCCAAGGCAAAAGATTCTCTCAAGATTTACAAACAATAAACAAAAATGAAAACAAGGATTAAACTCCAACTTAAGAGTACAAACTAACCCTAGACTAAAATTCATCCAAAGAAGAAGAAAGGAAGGAGAGTAGAAGAGCTCACCTTGAACAACCAATGGGTTGATTTGCAAGCTCCACAAACCAGCCCAAAAAATCCTCCAAAACCAGCCCTAAACTCTAAATAATTATGGAGGAGGAGAAAGGGAAGGGATGAGAGGGTTTTGGGAGAAGAAAGCAATGAAAAACACCTCAAAACGGGTTTAAAAAGCCAAAACACGTGCGTGTGCGGGCTGGCGTGCGCCCCGCGCAGTAGCCGCACACCCCACAGCCTAAGATGTGTGGCCTGGTGTGCAGCCTGCACACAGGCCGCACATCCTTCTGTCTGGGGTGTGCGGGCCGCATAGTGGCCGCACAGGCCACAAAAATGGCTTTGCGGGATGTGTATAGCCCCACATCCTTTGTGCGACTTGCCTACTGCCCAAGCACCTCTTAAAGCCCTCAAAACATGACCTAAAACCCTCGGCAAGTGGCAACAACTCAAAAAAAAGAAGAACTCAACTAAAACGGTAAACAGACAAACAAGGAAAGATTGAAAAACGTCGATCTACACAAGGAGGAAAAACTCGAAATACTACAGCATATGATTAGGATTTTCATTCAAATATAGTATGAATTCAGAAAAGAAAACATATGATTAGTGTTTTGACTAAAAAAATTAGATATTAATATAAGAAAACATAGGATAAGGGTTTTGATTGAAAAATAGGTGACATTAATATAAGAAACCATAAGATTATGGTTTTGAATGAAAATGAAAACATAGGGTTAAGTTTTTGATTGAAAAATATAAGATATTTTCAAAAGAAAACATAGGATTAGGTTTTTGATTGAAAAATATGAGCCACTACTATAATAAAACATGGGATTAATGTTTTGATTAAAAACCAAAAGACAGGGGACATTTCTAAAAGAAAACATAGGATAAGACAAGATAGGATTAGTGTTTTGATTCATAAATAGTAGACATTACGGAAAGAAAATATTGGATTAGGTTTTTGATTGAAAAATATGAGACATTTTAAATAGAAAACATAGAATTAGGGTTTTGATTGAAAAATATGAGCCATTAATATAATAAAACATAGGATTAATGTTTCGATTAAAAACCGAAAAATAGTTCCAAAAGAAAACATAGAATTATGGTTTCTATTCAAAAATAGAAGACATTCGAAAAAGGTAAAATGGAATTAGTGTATTGAATGAAAAATAAGAGGCATTCTGAAAAGAAAACATAGGATTAGTTTTTTTATTCAAATTTAGTACGAATTCCGAAAAGAAAACATATGATCATGGTTTTTAGTGAAAAATAGGAGACATTACTATAATAAAACACGGGATTAGGGTTTTGATTGAAAATTTATAAACATTCCAAAAAGAAAACATAGGATTAGGATTTGGATTCAAATACGGGAGGCTTTTTGAAGAAAAAACATAGAATTAGGATTTGATTGAAAAATAAGAGACATTACTATAAGAAAACATAGGATTAGGGTTTGATTTAAATACACCAAACATTACAAAAGGAACACATAGGATTAGGGTTTTGATTGAAAAATAGGTGTCCTTACAAAAAGATAAAAGAGTATTAGGGTTTTGAATGAAAAACATGAGACATTCCTAAAGGAATACATTGGATTACCGGTTTCATTAAAAACTAGAAGACATTCCCAAAAGCAAAGATACGATTTGGGTTTTCATTCAAAAAAAGAGATATTGCGAAAAAAAAAACAAAGGATTAGTGTTTTGATTAAAAATTAAAAAATATGGCACATTAAATAAAACATAGGATTAAGGTTTTGGTTATAAAATGTGAGACATTTAAAAAATAAACTTGGGATTAGGGTTTTGAATAAAAAATAGCTGACGTTCCCAAAAGAAAACAAAAGATTTGGGTTTTGATTAAAAAGAAGAGGCAATCCAAGAAAAAGAAAACCTAGGATTTGGATTTTGACTAAAAATTAAGAGATATTAAGAAAAGAAAACCTAGGATTTGGATTTTGTATGGAAAATAGGAGACATTGCGAAAAGAAAACATAGGATTATGGTTTTGATTCAAATATAGTAGTATTATGAAAAAAAAAATATAGCATTATGGTTTTGATTGAAAAATAGGAGGTATTACTATAAGAAAAAAAAAAGGATTAGGGTTTTGATTAAAAACTGAAAAATAGGAGTCATTTTCAAAAGAAAACATAGAATTAGAGTTTTGATTCAAAAATCGGGACCATTGCAAAATAAATAAGAAAAAGGCATATGATTAGGCTTTTGATTGAAAATATGAGACATTACGAAAAGAAAACATAGGATTAGAGTTTTGATTGAAAATTTAAAAAATGGGACACATTAATAAAAGAAAACATTGGATTAAGGTTTTGATTTAAAATATTGGCTACTCCAAAAAGAAAACATAGGATTAGGATTTTAACTGAAAAATATGAAACATTACGAAAAGAAAAAATAAGATCATTGTTTTGATTTGAAAAAGCAAACATTCAAAAAAAAAAAACCTAAGATTAGGGTTTTGATTAAAATATAGGAGGCACTCCAAAAAAGTTAGGATTAGCGTTTTGATTAAAAAATAGGAGGCACTTCAATAAAACATATGATTAAGGATTTGATTGTAAAAAATGAGACATTTCAAAAAGAAAACAAAAGATTAGGGTTTTGAATCAAAAATAAGATATCTTACTATAGGAAAACATAGGATTATGGTTTAGATTAAAAATAGAAAAATAGTAGACATTCCGAAAATAAAACATAGTATTAGGTTTTTTATTCAAAAATGGTAGACATTCCCAAAAGAAACATATGATTAGGATTTTGATTGACAAATAGGATTACAGTTTTGATTGAAAAATATGCAACATTACAAAAACAAAAAATAGGATTATTATTTTGATTGAAAAATTATAGACATTACCTAAAGAATACATATGATTAGGATTTTGATTAATAAATGGGAGGCTTTAAAAAAAAAACTTAGGATTAAGTTTTATTTAAAAAATATGAGACATTACCAAAAGGAAACTTATGATTATTGTTTTGATTCAAAAATAGTAGACATTAGTAAAAAAACATAAGATTAGTGTTTTGACTAAAAAATAGAAGCATTCTGAAATGAAAACATAAGATTAAGATTTTTATTCAAAACGAGGAGGCATTATCAAAAGAAACCATTGTATTATGGTATAATTAAAATTAGCATAGATTCACAAATCAAAAATAGGATTAGGGTCTTGATTCAAACAAATGAGACATTCTGAAAACAAAACAAAGGATTAAGGTTTTGATTCAAAACTAAAAAATAGGACACATTCTGAAAAGAAGACATAGAATTAGGGTTTTAATTCCAAAATGACAGACATTATGAAAAGAAAAGAAAGTAATAGGTTTTTTATAGAAAAATAGGAGACATTCCGAAAAGAAAACATAGGATTAGGTTTTCGATTCAAAATTGAAAATAAGAAAATTTACTATAAGAAAACATAGTATTAGGGTTTTGATTCAAAAATAGTAGAAATTTCGAAAAAGAAACATAGGATTAGGTTTTTTATTCTAAAATAGAACACATTCCCAAGGAATACGTAGGATTTGGGTTTTGATTCAAAAATAGGAGCCATTCCGAAAAGAAAGCACATAATTAGTCTTATGATTGAAAAATATGAGACATTACCAAAAAAAAAAACATAGGATTTTTGTTTTGATTCAAAAATAGCAAACATTCCAAAAAGAAAATAAACTATTAGGTTTTTGAATCAAAACTGATAAATAAGAGTCATTAAGAAAAGAAAATACAGGATTCAGGTTCTGATTGAAAGATAGGAGACATTCTAAACAAAAACATAGAATTAGGATTTTTATTCAAAAATAGGAGGCATACAAAAAATAACAAAAAGGATTAGGGTTTCGATAAAAATTAGCAGAGATTCCCAAAACAAAAGATAGGATTAGGGTTTTGATTAAAAAAACAGAGACATTCCAAAAAAGTAAACAAAGGATTAAGGTTTTGATTTAAAACTTAAAAATTGGACACATTCCAAAAAGAAACAATAGGATTAGAGTTTTGATTAAAAAATAGTAGACATTACGAAAAGAAAAGAAAGTGTTTGTTATCTAATTGGAAAATATGAGACATTCCGAAAAGTAAACATAGGTTAGGGTTTTGATTCAAAAATAATAAATAGTATACATTTAGAAAAAAGAAAACTTGGGATTTGGGTTTTGCTTGAAAGATAGGAGACATTCAAAAAATAAAAATAAAAATAGGATTATGATTTTGATTCAAATATAGTAGGAATTCAAAAAATAAAATATTGAATAGGGTTTTGATTAAAAAATATTATATATTGCTAAAAGAAAATATAGCATTAGCCTTTTGTTTATAAAAGAATAGACACTCCTAAAAGGAAATATAGGACTAGGCTTTTGATTAAAAAATAAGGGCCATTCTGAAAAGAAAAGAAAATAGGATTAGGCCTTTGAATGAAAAATATGACATTACAAAAAGAAAACATAGGAATATTGTTTTGAGTAAAAAATAGCAGATATTTTAAAAAGAAACGAAATGATTAGGTTTTGAATTAAAACTAATAAATATGAGACATTAAAAAAAGAAAACATACTATTTTGGTCTCAATGGAAAGATCGAAGACATTTCGAAAAGAAAACATAGGATTAGGATTTTTATTCAAAAATAGGAGGCATTACAAAAAGAAAACAAAGGATTAGGGTACAGATTAAAAATTAGAAAAGATTCCCTAAAAAAAGATAGGATTAGGGGTTTGATTAAGAAAAATTAGACATGCTGAAAAATAGCAGCCATTCCAAAAAGTAAACATAGGATTAGGGTTTGGATTCAAAAATAGGAGCCATTCCGAAAAGAAAATATAGGATTATGATTTTGATTGAAAAAATATGAGATATTACGAAAAGAAAACATAGTATTATGTTTTTTATTTAAAAAAGATAGACATTTCAAAAATAAAATAAATGAGACATTTGGAAAAAAAAATATCGAATTCAGGTTTTGATTGAAAGATTGGAGACAATCTAAAAAGAAAACAAGGGAATAGGATTTTTATTAAAAAATTGGAGGCATTACTTTACGAAAAGATAGGATTAGGGTTGATGCGTTCTCCGCAAGTGCATGGGTCGAACACAAGTAAGATTAGAGTTTTGATTCAGACATTGGAGCCACTCAGAAAAAAAAACATAGGATTATGGTTTTGATTGAAAAATATGACATTAAGAAATGAAAACATAGGATTATTGTTTTGAATGAAAAATAGTAGACATTTCCAAAAGAAAACATAAGATTAGGTTTTTGATTGAAAATTACGAGGCATTCAAAAAGAAAAACACAGTATTATGGTTTTGATTAAAAAATTTGAGCCATTATGAAAAGAAAATATATGATTAAGGTTTTGATTGAAAGATAGGAGTTATTCCAAAAAATAAAACATAGGATTAGGGTGTTGATTAAACTATAGGAACCATTCATGAAAAGAAATATAGGATTACGGTCTTTATTGAAAAATATGAGACATTAAGAAAAGAAAAACATCGATTATGTTTTTTATTCAAAAATACTAGACATTCCGAAAAAACAAAAGAAAAGATTAGGTTTTTGAATCAAAACTAATAAATAGGAGACATTTAGAAAAGAAAACATAGAATTCAAATTTTGATTGAAAGATAGGAGACAATTCGAAAAGAAGACAAAGGTGTAGGATTTTTATTCAAAAATTGGAGGCATTATTATGTAAACAAAATATAGGATTAAAGTTTGGAATTAAAAATAGAAAACATTGCTATAAAAAATATAGGATTAGGTTTGGATTGAAAAATAAGACATTACTATAAGAAAACATAGGATTAGGGTTTTGATTAAAAACAAAAAAATAGAGGACATTTCCAAAAGAAAACATAGGATTAATGTTTTGATTCAAAAATAGCAAACATTCCCAAAGGAAAACATTGGATTAGGGTTTTAATTCAAAAATAGGAGACATTCTAAAAAAAAAAAAAGTCATAGGATTTGGATTTTGTTTGAAAAATAGAAGACATTCTGAAAATAAAATGTAAGATTAGGGTTTTGACTGAAAATAGATAAATCGGAGATATTCCAAAAAGAAAACATAGAACTAGTGTTATTATTGCAAAATAGGAGACACTACAAAAAGAAAACACAGGATTAGGATATAATTCAAAAATAGGAGACATTTTGAAAAGAAAAACATAAGATTAGGATTTAATTCAAAAATAGGAGACATTCTAAAAAGAAAACATAGGATTAGGGTTTTGATTTAAACATAGTAGGCATTACAAAAAGAAAATATAGGATTGGGGTTTTGATTAAAAAATAGGAGACATTAGTAAAAGAAAACATAAGATTAGGGTTTTTATTGAAAAATATTAGACAATAATACAAGAAACCAAAGGATTGTGGTTTGGAATAAAAAATCAGAGACATTACTATAAGAAAACATAGAATTAGGTTTTTGATTAAAAAATAAGTATACATTCCGAAAAGAAAACATAGGATTTTGTTTTGATTTAAAATTATGAGACATTTTGAATAGAAAACATAGTTTTAGGGTTTTCATTCAAACTTAGTAGACATTGCTATAATAAAACATAGGAGTTGGTCTTTGATAAAAAAACAAAAAAATAGGGGACATTTCAAAATGAAAACATCGGCTTAGGGATTTTATTACAAAATAAGAGACATTCTGATAAGAAAACATAGAATTAGTGTTTTGATTAAAAAAAAAATTATCATTATGAAAATAAAACATAGGATTAGGGTTTTGATTGAAAAATAGGAGACATTACTATAAGAAAACATAGGATTAGGGTTTTGAATGAAAAATAGAAGACATTACTCTAAGAAAACATAGGAAGAGGGTTTTGATTAATAAATAGTCGACATTGCAAAATGAAAACATAGGATGAGGGTTTTGATTAAAAAATAGTCAACATTCCAAAAAGAAAACATAAGGTTAACGTTTTGATTCAAATATAGTAGCTGTTTAGAGAAGAAAATATACGATTAGGTTTTTGATTGAAAAATATGAGATATTACTGTAAGAAAACATAGGATTAGGGATTTCAATGAAAAATAGGAGACAAAAATCTAAGAAAACAAAGCATTAGGGTTTTGATTCAAAAATAGTCGACATTCCGAAAAGAACACATAGGATTAGTGTTTTGATGGAAAAAAAAGAGGCATTTCGAATAGAGAATAAAGGATTAGGGTGTTGATTAAAAAATATGTGACATTATGAAAAGAAAACATTGGATTACGGTTGTTAATAAAAATTAGAAGCCATTCTGAAAACAAAAGATAGGATTATGGAATTCATTAAAAAAAATGAGACATTCCTAAAAGAATACAAAGGATTAGGGTTTTGATTCAAACTTGAAAAATATGGCAAATTCCGAAAAGAAAACATCGGATTAGGGTTTTAATTAAAAAATAGAAGACATTCCGAACAAAAAGAAAGGATTTGATTTTTGTTTGAAAAATATGATACATAACAATAAAAAAACATAGAATTTTGGGTTTTGATTCAAATATAGTGTGCATTCTGAAAAAAAAAAAACATAGGTTTTGGATTTTGCTTGAAAAATAGGAGACATTACTATAAGAAAACTTAGCATTACATGTTTTACACAAAAATAGTTGATATTCTGAAAAGAAACATAGCATAAGTTTTTGAATCACAAATAGCAAATATTCTCAAATGAAAACATAAGTTTAAGGTTTTATATAAGAAATAAGAGGCATTCCAAAAATAAACTTAGGATTTGAGTTTTAGATTAAAAAATATGTGACATCAAGAAAAGAAAACACATGATTCTGGATTTGTTTGCAAAATAGGACACATTCCGAATAGAAAACATAGGATTATTGTTTTGACTCAAATATGATAGGAATTCCAAAAAGAAAATATAGGATTAGTGTTTTAATGGAAAAGTAAGAGACATTACTATAAGAAAACAAAAAACTGAAAAGTAGAACACATTCTTAAAAGAAAACATAGGATTAGGGTTCTGTTTCAAAATAAGTAGACATTAAAAAAAAAAAAAAAGAAAGAATTAGGTTTTACAAAAAAAAAAAAAAAATAGGAGACATTCCAAAAAGTAAACATAGATTAGGTTTTTTATTCAAAACTGATAAATAGAAGATATTAACAAAAGAAAACATAATATTCAGCTTTGATTGAAAGATAGGAGACATTTTGAAAAGAAAATATAGGATTAGTTTTTTTTATTCAAATACAGTAGGCATTTTGAGAGGAAAACATAGGCTTAGTGGTTTGATTCAAAACTAAAAAATAGAACACATTAGTATACGAAAACATAGGATTAGGGTTTTCATTAAAAAATAATATACATTTCGAAAAGAAAATATACGATTACTATTTTGATTCAAAAATAGGTTACATTGCAAATAGAAAAAATAGGATTGTATTTTGATTGAAAAATACTTGACATTACGAAAAGAAACATAGATTATTGTTTTGATTAAAAAATAGCAGACATTCCGAATAGAAAAAAATTATTAGATTTTTCAATCAAAATTGATAAATAGGACACATTAAAAATAGAAAACATATAATTCGAGTTTTGATTGTAAGATAGCACACATTCAAAAAAGAAAAAATTGGATTAGTATTTTTATTCAAAAATGGGATGCATAACAAAAAGAAAACTTATGATTAGGTTTTTGATTAAAAAAAATGAGACATTTAAAAAAAAACATATGATAAGGGTTTTGATTGACAAATAGGAGAAGTTGCTATAAAAAAACATATGATTAGGGTTTTGATTAAAAACCAAAAAATAGTGGACATTTGCAAAAGAAAACATAGTATTTGGGTTTTGATTAAAAAAATAATAGATATTTCAATAAGAAAACATAGGATCAGTGTTTTGACTGAAAAGTAGGAGATATTTAGAAAATAAAACATACGATTAGGGTTTTGAATGAAAATTGATATATAGGACACATTCCAAAAAGAAAATATAGAATTAGTTTTTTGATTGAAAAATGAAAGACATTGCAAAAAGAAAACATAGGAGATGTGTTCTCCGCAAGTGTACGGGTCGTACACAAGTAATATAATGGTACCCTGTAAGGAGTAAGGTTGTCAAACCACATGGAACTGTACTCAAAGTACTAATTTATCGTCTGATGTCTAGAGAACAAAAGTTAAGAAGAGATTGAATAGTGAAACAATAAAGGAAAGATAGAAATGGTGGAAATGAAGAAGATTGGAATCGAGTAATTAGCGATACAACAGTAATCCCTCAGGGCAATCCCTAGGACTAGTGCACACTAACTTGCCCTAAATGTCTACTAGGTACATTCCAAAGATATTGGAGTGTCCTCACAAACAATGTTGCATCTATGGGTTCTCAGGTACACCGAGTTTTGCTAAGATAGCTATACATCGCTCACAAGAAAGCTACGCACCGAGTTTTACCCTAACAACTGTGTACATCCAACACATCGAGTTATGCAACACAAGATTAGACACAAATATTAAATAGAACTCCATAGAAAAATTAGAGCAAATGTATAATCATTACAGTTTGTCAAAGTCCACAACCCTGGGCACTATGGCCTGTTAGCCCCTCGTGGGCGGGTACAACAAGGAAAGAACAATAAAAAAGCAAGAGAAAGAAGATATGACTCCCTTCTACATGTTTGATGACCTTCTTTGCTGAGACCTTTCACTAACCCAACCTCTTGAGGTGTCTTCTACTCGTCCTTTATCTCCTTAGGTGGATTGGTGAAGCTTGATCTTCGATCTCATCAACGTCCTCCCGCTGGAGGGAAGAATCCCCCAACAAAGATGAGATAGAAACCCTAAGTTCTGGAGTTAAAAAGGCAGTTTCAGGGCCTGACACGGTCGTGTTCAGACCGTGTACTTTTCTGGGAAATACTTGGGTGAAACTCTTGAAATTTGCAGCAGCTCAGACATAGGTGTGCGACCTCAACTCACAAAATCGCCCCATTTTCAAAGAATACAATGAAAATTCATACAAGAATGAGTGTAATAAACGTGAATGCAAGCATGGGAGACAATATACACTTTAGATCTACAAAACAGGCATCAAAACAAATCATACCTTGTTGGAAGAAGATTAGAGAAAGGGAAAGCCTAGAACGAAAGATTGGTGAAAAATGCACCTTGATCTGCAAGGATTTAAAGGAGAGGAGGGAGAAGGGAACGACTCGCGGTGAAGAGGCATTCGGGCATGAAGGGGCGCGACGGTAGGTTTTCTCAAAAGCAACGGCCACGTTTCACAAGGGGCGCGACTTGACACGCCCCCGACACACCGTGTCCCTAGATGCGTAGCGGTTTGGATGCGAACACGCCCGTGTCACTCCCATGCCACAACTACTGAAGATTCTATAAAAGTTTTCCCATTTGCAAGGGTTGTGACAGGATCGTGAAATGTGCGCCATGGTCGTGTCACCGTCTGAACACACCCATGTCCGACTCGTGTTCATCCTGGAAAACAAAAAATGCACAACCTGTAAAGATCAGCAGCTTGAGCGTGGTTGTGTCAAGCTTGAGAGTGCCAAGCATGAACAACTCCTCTCTTGAAGGTGTGTCTAGGTGAATACTAGTACACCCAACGTCAGTAATATCCTCTAAAAAGCCACGATAACGGTTTCACCCTTTAAGAACGACCACAAGAGTCTAGAACAAAGATTATGAAAACAAATGATCAAGGAAAACCATCAAGTCACACAAAATAAAAAATAGAAATAAACACAAATGAACAAAAACACTTGGGTTGTCTCCCAAGAAGCGCTTGTTTTACGTTACTAGCTCGACGTACCTGCTTTCACCTTTTTAGTGAATGTCTGCTATTTTTGAATCAAAAAAATAATCGTATGTTTTTTTCAAAATATCTCAATTTTTTTTAATCAAAACCATAATCCTAAGTATTTTTATTTGAAATATCTCCTATTTTTTAAATCTAAACCCTAATCTTATGTTCTCTTTTTGAAATGTCTGCTATTTTTGAATCAAAATAATATTCATATGCTTCTTTTTCGTAATGTCCCATATTTTTCAATAAATAAGTTAATCTTATGTTTTCTTTTAGGAATTGCTCCTTTTTTTCAATCAAAAACCTAATATTATATTTTATTTTAGTAATGTCTGCAATTTCTCGATCAAAACACTAATCGTATGTTTTCTTTTCGGAGTGGCTCCTTTTTTTTTTAATTTAAACCTAATCTTATATTTTATTTTAGTAATGTCTGTGATTTCTGGATCAAAACACTAATCGTATGTTTTCTTTTAGAAATGTCCCCTATTTGTTGATTTTTAATCAAAATCCTACTCCGATGTTTTCATATAGTATTGTCTCCTATTTTGACAACAAAAATTGGAATGTCTCCTATCCTAATCCTATGTTTTCTTTTGAGAATGTCTACTCTTTTTGAATCAAAACTCTAATCCGATATTTTCTTTTTTAAATGTCCCTTATTTTTCAATAAAAAATCTAGTCATTTCATTTCTTTTCAGAATGTCTACTACTTTTTAAACAAAAAGCTAAACCTATATTTTCTTTTCGGAATGTGTCTTATTTCTCAATTTTGAATCCAAACCCTAATCCTTTATTTTCTTTTCAGAATTCCTACTATATTATAAAATAAAACCCTAATCCTTTGTTTTTGTTTTTATTTTTTTTGAATGCCTCTTTTTTTGAATCAAAATCCTAATCCTATCCTTTTGTTTTGGCAATCTCTGCTAATTTTTACTCAAAACCCCAATCCTATGTTTATTTTTCATAATGCCTCCTAATTTTTAATCTAGACCCTAACCTTATGTTTTTTTTTTTTTTTTGTTAATGCCCCCTATTTTTGAATAAAAACCCTAATCCTATACTTTCTTTTCGAAATGCCTCCTATGTTTTCTTTAGAGTTTAGATTAAAATATAGGAGCCATTACCATAAGAAAATATAGGATTAGGGTTTTGATTTAAAAATAGTAGACATTTAAAAACGAAAACATAGGATTTTGATTTTTATTCAAGAATAGGACTCATTATGAAAAGAGAAGAAGGGCAGAGATTCAAAAAACAAAAGATAGGATTACTGTTTTGATAAAAAAAGAGCATTCTGAAAAGAAACATACAGGATTAGGGTTTTTATTCAAAACAAAAAATAGGACGCATTATAAAAAAAAAAGATATAAGATTAGCGTTTTGATTAAAAAAAGGAGCCATTTCCAAATGATCACATAGGATTATGTTTTCCACAGAAAAATATGAGACATTCCGGAAAGAAATATAGGATTAGTGTTTTGATTAAAAAATTGTAGACATTCCCAATTGCAAAAAAACGATTAGGGTTTTGATTGAAAAATATGACACATTCGGAAAATAAAACACATGATTAGTGTTTTGATTAAAAAATAGGAGACATTACGAAAAGAAAACATAGGATAAGGATTAGGATTTTTATTCAAAAATAGGATACATTATGAATAGAAAATATAGGATTAGGGTTTTGATTCAAAATCAAAAAATAGGTGACATTTTGAGAAGAAAACATAGGATTAGAGTTATGATTGAAAATTTTGAGACATTCTGGAAAAAAAACATACGATAAGCTTTTTGATTAAAATATAAAAAGTAGGAGACAATTAGAAAAGAAAACAAAGTGTTAGAGCTTTGATTCAAAAATAGGAGACATTATGAGTAGAAACATTGGATTTTGGTTTTGATTCAAAAATAGGAAACATTCTGAAAGAAAACATGCAATTAGGGGTTTTATTGAAAAATAAAAAAATAGGAGACATTACGAAAGTAAGTCGAAGGATTGTGGTTTTGATTCAAAACTGAAAAATAGGAGACATTGCGAAAAGAAAACATAAAATTAGTGTTTTGATTAAAAAAAGTAGATATTTCGAAAAGAAAACATAAGAATAACTTTTTGATTCTAAGGCAAACAATAGGAGACATTCTGAAAATAAAAAATAGGTTTAAGGTTTTTATTCAAAAACTAGAAGACATTCCAAGAAAAAATAATAGGATTAGGGTTTTGATTGAAAGCCGAAATTTTGGGTGACACAATATGAAAAAACATAGGATTAAACATTAGCTGAAAAATAGGAGACATATCGAAAAGAAGACATAGGATTAGGCTTTAGATTATAAAAGAAGACAACAAAGGATTAACGTTGTCATTCAAAACTAAAAAAATAGGAGACATTCTGAAAAAAAAATATAGGATTAGGCTCTTGATTGAAAATAGGAGATGTTACAAAATAAAGCATAGGATTAGGGTTTTGATTAAAAACCGATAAATAGGACACATTCTCAAAAGAAAACATAGGGCTTTGAATTCGAAATAGGAGGCATTACCATAAGAAAAAAAAAGGATTATTGTTTTGAATGAGAAATGGTTGACATTATTGTAAGAAAACATAAGATTCGGGTTTTGAATTAGAAATATGAGACATTACCATATGAAAACAAAGGATTATGGTTTGAATTAGAAATATGAGACATTACCATAAGAAAACAAAGGATTATGGTTTTGATTCAAATATATTAGGCATTCCAAAAAGAAAAACGTAGGATTAGTTTATTGATTTAAAAATAGGAGACATTACTATAAGAAAACATAGGATTAAGGTTTTTCATGACAAATATAACATTAATATAAGAAAACATAGGATTAAGGTTTTGATACAAAAATTGTAGGCATTACAAAAATAAATCATAGGATTAGGGTTTGGATTCAAAAATAGCAGGCATTACAAAAATAACACAAAGGATTAGGGTTTTGATTGAAAAATAGTAGGCAATTAGTACAAAAAACATATGATTACGGTTTTGATCGAAAAAAAAAATCAGATATTAAGAAAAGAAATCATCGGATTAATGTTTTGATTAAAAATTAGCAGAAATTCCCAAAACAAAACACAGGGTTAGGGTTTTGATTAAAAAAAATGTGACATTTCGAAAATTAGACAAAGGATTAGAATTTTTATTCTAACCTGAGAAGTACGACACTTTCTGAAAAGAAAACATTGGAGTAAGGTTTTGATCCAAAAATAGCAGTAATTCTGAAAAAAAAAGAAATTATTTTATTTTTTATTGAAAAATAGTAGAAATTAAAAAATGAAAACACAGGTTAGGGTTTTAATGCAAAACTGATAAATAGGAGACATTAACAAAGAAAACATAGGATATAGGTTTTGTTTGCAGAATAGGAAAAATTCTGAAAAGAAAATATAGGATTATAATTTTGATTCAAATATAGTAGCCATTATGAAAAGTAACATATCATTCGGGTTTTGATTCAAATATAAGATTAAGGTTTTAATTCAAATATAGTAGCCATTCACAAAAGAAAAATATAGAATTAGGGTTTGGTTTGAAAAATAGGAGACATTACTATAAGAAAAAATTGGATTAGGGTTTTGATTAAAAACCAAAAAATAAGAGACATTTCCAAGAGTAAATATAGTATTAGGGTTTTGGTTCAAAAGTAGGAGCCATTATGAAAAGAAAAATATCGATTAGGGTTTTGACTGAAAACTATGAGACTTTCGCAAAAAAAAAAAAAACATAAGATTAAGGTTTTGATCCAAAATTAAAAAATAGGAGACATTAAGAAAAGAAAATATAGGATTAGGGTCTTGATTAAAAAATAGGAGTTATTATTATAAGAAATCATAGGATTAATGTTTGATTAAAAAATAATAGCCACTTTGAAAAGAAACATAGGATTATGGTTTTTATTGAAAAATATTTGATATTAAGATAAGAAAACTTAGGATTATCGTTGCGCTTTAAAAATAACAGGCATTCCAAATAAACAGGAGGCATTCGAAGAAAACATAAGATTAGGTTTTGATTAAAAAACAAGAGGCAATACGAAAAGAAAATATATCTGTATAAGTGATACGAAGTATACTTTTCTTGCATTGAGCATCACTTTTATCAGATTTTATCACTCATTCGTGTATATTTGTGTTCTTTTGTGCATTTAGGGATGTGGAGACGAGTTGGAAGAAAGGAAGCAAAAATAGATCATAGACGCAATTGTTGAGGAGACTACTGGACTAAGCAAAGATCAAGGCACAAGTTGTAGACTTGTGAGTGTGTACCAACCACCAAAATGCTCAAGTGGATATACAAATTGGAGGGGCACAAAAACAGTCACACTCATAGAGTCCAACTTGTGTAACATTGAAGAGCTTCATCAATGTGTTTGAAAGCAAGAAGCGATGTGATCTACCGAATGGTTGTGTGTCCAACTTGGCGGCCTCGATGAAGAAAATGAATTCGGGAGCAATTTTGGCGTGAGCACTGTAGCATAGCAATGTATAAATTACTGTAGCTATTACTATTCACAATGCAGGAAAACGAATTTCTTGAAATCCACACGGGCATGTGAAAATTCCACACGGGCGTGTGGATGCCCGATTTTAGCCCTATGAATACCGTGATTTGAGATTTATTTAGGGATCTTTTTCCTATCTTTCACCTATATTTAGGGGAGAGCGCTGCTAGGGTTTGGAGAGGTTTTTGTGAGGTTTTGGAGTGGTTCTTTCGCATCGACATCGACATTCTTTGAAGGGGAGTTATTAGGGGAGATTTCGATGACATCGATTCGGCGAGCCGTGCCCTGGGGTCGATGGAAGAGTCTTTGGAGAAGATGAAGCGTCTCTTGAAGACCATCGACATGGACGACAAAGGGGTTATCTTTATGGATTGCATGCACTTATATTTAATTTCATTGTTGATTTTGTATTGCTCCATAGAGAGCTAAACCCTTAGTGGGTGCTTGGACTTGTAAGCCCTAAGATGATTTTGTTTCATTGAAATCTATTATGCTT
Organism: Dioscorea alata; assembly: GCA_020875875.1. Lineage (NCBI taxonomy): Eukaryota > Viridiplantae > Streptophyta > Magnoliopsida > Dioscoreales > Dioscoreaceae > Dioscorea > Dioscorea alata. The sequence continues at coordinate 9,721,995 of CM037011.1, forward strand.
CTTTAATTGATGATTTAATTGAGTTTCAATATTGAATGCATATTGTGTTGATTTTTCCTTAGAGTGACACTAGGGTTGAGAATCCATCTAGTTAATCAATTGAAGATATGACAACTTCATTAGGATTAGACTAAGAGAGATTGAAGAGGGTAAAGAGGGTGAGTCGAGAGGTAGCGGAACGTCCCCTTTCCCTTCTGATGTGATTTATCCTACATCTAGGTTCCAAAAATTCTTTGCGGTCGTAATAGAGTGAAGTGCTAAGAGATGAACTCCACTGGAGCTTAGTTGCGTGAGCAACAGAGTGAAGTGTTGAAGTGAATCTTAGTATTGATTAAAAAATAAGAGGCATTTCAAAAACAAAACATAGGATTAGTCTTCTAATTAAAAAATATGAGACATTAAGAAAAGAAAACATTCAATTATCTTTTTTATTCAAAAATAGCAGATATTTCCAAAAGAAAACTTAAGATTACTATTTTGATTCAAAAAAATGAGCCATTTAGAAAAAAAAATAGTATTCGGATTTTTATTCCAAAAAAAAAGGAATTACGAAAAAAATCATAGGATTAGTGTTTTGATTAAAAATTAGTAAAGATTCCCAAAACAAAAGATAAAATAGGGTTTTGATTTAAACAAATAAGACATTCCAAAAGTAAAACTATGGATTAGGGTTTTGATTCAAAACTAAAAAAACGAGAGCATTAGGCATTTTATTGAAAAGTAGGCGACATTCTAAAAAAAAAACATATGTTAGAATTTTGATTCAAAACTGATAAATAGGAGACATTGCGAAAAGAAAAACATGGGATAACTTTTTTGTTCAAATATAGTAGTCATTGCGAAAATAAAATAGAGGGTTAGGATTTTGATTCAAAGTTGAAAATTTGATGTATTATTATAAGAAAACGTAGGATTAGGGTTTTGATTCAAAATAATTAGACATTCCGAAAAGAAAACATAGGATTAGGGTTTTAATTCAAAAATAGCAAACATTCAAAAAACAAAACATAGGAATAGAATTTTGATTCAAAAATAGGAGTCATTCCGAAAAGAAAACATATTATTAGGGTTTTGATTGAAAAATATAAGACATTATGAAAGAAAATATAGGAATATTGTTTTGATTCAAAAATAACTGGCATTCAGAAAAGAAAAGAAAGGGTTAGGCTTTTGAATCAAAACTAAAAAGTAGGAGACATTAAGAAAAGAAAACATAGGATTCCAGTTTTTATTGGAAGATAATAGACATTTAAAAAATAAAACATAGGAATATGATTTTTATTCAAAAATAAGAGGCATTTCGAAAGAAAATATAGTATTTGGGTTTTGGTAAATAATTAGCAGACATTCCAAAAATAGAACATTAGTGTTTTGATTTAAAAAAATGATATATTCAAAAAGAAAACAAAGGATTTGGGTTTTGATTTAAAACTGAAAAATAGGACACTTTCCAAAAACAAAATATACCATTATGGATTTGATTCAAAAATAGCATACATTTCGTAAAGAAAAGAAAGGATTAGGTTTTTGATTGAAAAATAGGAAACATCGTGAAAATAAAACATAGGTTAAGGTTTTGATTAAAAAATAATAAATGGGAGACATGAAGAAAAGAAAACAATGTATTCAAGTTTTGATTGAAAGATAGAAGACATTCTAAAAAGAAAATATTGTATTAGGATTTTGATTCAAATAAAGTTGGCATTTCGAAGAGAAAACATAGGATTGGGGTATTGATTAATATATAGTAGGCATTCCGAAAGGAAAACATATGATTAGGGTTTTGATAAAAAACTGAAAAATAGGACACATTACTATAACAAAACATAGGATTAAGGTTTTGATTAAAAAATTGGGGACATTGAGAAAAGAAAATATAATCTTATGTTTTTGATTGAAAAATAGGAGACCTTACTATAAGAAAACATAGGATTAGGGTTTCCATTCAAAAATATTGGACATTACAAAAAAAAAAAAAAAACATAGGATTAGGATTTTGGTGGAAAACTAGGAGACATTACAATAAGAATACACAAGATTAGAGTTTTGATTAAAAAAATAAGACATTCTAAAGAGTAAACAAAGAATTAGGGTATAGATTCAAAACTGAGGAATAGGACACATTCCGAAAAGAAAACACAAGATTAGAGTTTTGTTTAAAAACCAGCAATGATACTGAAAAGAAGAGAAATGATTAGATTTTGATTGAAAAATTAGGGACAATTCAAAAATAAAAAATAGGATTAGGGTTTGATTATAAAATAACAGACATTCCCAAAAGGAAACATAGATTTAGTGTTTTTATTCAAAAATAGAAGGCATTACAAAAAGAAAATATAGGATTAGTATTTTGATTAAAAATTAGAAGAGATTTTTTTAAAAAAAAGATAGGATTAGGGTTTTGATTAAAAAGAATTAGACATTCTAAATGGAAAGAAAAGAATTGGTGTTTTGATTCAAAATATATCAAAGAGAAAACATACGATTACCGTTTAGATTAAAAAACTGGAGATATTCTGAAAAGCACTCAAATGATTAGGGTTTGCATTGAAAACTAAAAAAAGTAGACATTATGAAAAAAAACATAGGATTAGGATTTGATTAAAAAATACAAGACATTACGAAAAAAAAACATAGGATTAGAGTTTTGATTGAAAAATAGGAGATACTAAAGGGTTTTGATTGAAAAATAGGAGATATTACATAAATAAAACATATTATTGAAAACCGATAAATAAGAGACAATCCGTATAGAAAACATAGAATTAGTGTTTTTATTGAAAAATAGGAGATATTGAGAAAAGAAACAAAGGATTAGAATATTAATTCAAAAATAGGAGACATTAAGAAAAGAAAATAAAGGATTAGGATTTTTATTAAAAAAAACAGGACACATGCCGAAAAGAAAACATATGATTCGGTTTTTTATTCAAAAATAGCAAACATTCCCAAAGCAAAATATAGGATTAAGGTTTTGATTAAAAAAAAATGAGACATTAAGGAAAAAAATAAAGGAGTAGGGTTTTGATAAAAAAATGAAAAATAGGACACATTCCGAAAAGAAAGCATTGGATTAGGCTTTTGTTTCAAAAATAGAAGACAATCTGAAAAGAAAGAAAGGATTAGGTTTTTGATTGAAAAATAAGAGATATTCTGAAAAGAAAACATAAGCTAGGATTTTCATTTTAAACTAATGAATAGGCGATATTAACAAATATAGTAGATATTTCGAAGGAAAAAATAGGACTGCAGCTTTCATTGAAAAATATGAGACATTAATATAAGAAAAAATATAGGGTTTGGGTTTTGAATGAAAATTAGGAGACATTAATATAAGAAATCATAAGATTATTGTCTTGATTAGAAAATAGTAGACATTCTGAAAAGAAAATATAGGACTAGGGCTTCCATTAAAAAATCGAAGACATTCCGAAAGGAAAAAAACTAGGATTAATACTTTCATTCAAAGAAAAAAAAAAAGGAGACATTTTGATAAAGAAAACATTGGATTAGGGTTTTGATTCAATACTAGAAGACACTCAAGGATGAAATATTATAAAATAGAAACATACAAAACTAAATTAAGGTTTTAATTAAAAAATAGGAGACATTTATAAAAGACAGCAAAAGATTAGGGTTTTCATTAAAAAACAAAACGGGTGACATTATAAAAACAAAAAAAAAAACAAAAAATTACGGTTATGATTAAAAAAACAACAGACATTTTGGAAATTATACACTGGATTAGTGTTTTGATTTAAAACCAAAAAATACGAGACATTCCAAAAAGAAAATAATAGGATTATGGTTTTGATTCATAACTAGAAGGTATTAAAAGGAGAAATAATAGGATTAAGTTTTTGATTGAAAATCAAAATTTATGTGACATTCCGAAAAGAAAAAAAATAGGAATTGGGTTTTAGTTGAAAAATAGGAGACATTCCAAACTAAATTAGGGATTAGATTAAAAAATAGTAGACATTCCGAAAAGACATCAAAGAATTAGGGTTTTCATTCAAAACAAAAATATGAGACATTCTGAGAAAAAAAACATAGGTTTAGGGTGTGATTAAAAAAAAAGGTGGCATTCTAAAAAGAAACATAGGAATATGGTTTTGAGTATAAAACAACAAATAGGAGACATTCCAAAATAAAACATAGAATTAGTGTTTTGATTAATAAATATGAGACACTGCAAAAAGAAAAAAACAGAAGATCAGGCTTTTAATTGAAAAAAGGAGACATTGCGAAAGGAAAACATAGGATTGTGATTTTATTAAAAAAAATAGGAGAAATTCCGAAAGAAAAACATACAGTTAGGGTTTGGATTAAAAAATAGCAGACATTCCTAAAACAAAAGATAAGATTAGGGTTTTGATTAAAAAAATAAGACATTCCGAAAAGGAAATAAACGATTAGCATTTTGATTCAAAAATGAAAAATGGACACATTCCGAAAAAAAAATATAGGATTAGGGTTTAGTTTCAAAAATAACAGGATTAGGTTTTTTATTTAAAAATAGTGGACATTACGGAAAAAATATAGGTTAGTGTTTTAATTCAAAACTGATAAACAGGAGACATTAAGAAAAGAAAAAACATAGGATTTGGGTTTTTCTTGGAAAATAGGAAACATTATGAAAAAAAAAATAGGATTAGGCTTTTCAATAAAATATAGTACGTATCCCAAAAAGAAAACATACGATTTGGGTTTCGTTTGAAAAATAGTTGGCATTTTGAAAAAAACCATAGGATTAGGGTTTTGAATGAAAATAGGAGACATCACTATATGTAAACATACAATTAGGGTTTTGATTCAAAAATAGTAGATATTCCGTAACGAGAACATATGATTAGATTTTGATTGAAAAACAGGAGACATTACGAAACAAAAACATACGATTATTGTTTTGATTTTAAAAAATAGTAAACATTCAAAATTTTAAACATAAGATTATGATTTTGATTCAAAAATTGGAGGACTTGCCAAAAGAAAAACCAAGAATTAGTGTTTTGATTGAAAAATATGAGACATTTCGAAAAAAAAAAGCAAAGGATTTTGACTGTAAATAGGAGACATTACTATACAAAGGCATAGGATCAGGCTTTTGATTGAAAACCAAAAAGTAATGGACATTTCCAAAAGAAAACATATGATTTGGGTTTTGACTGAAAAATAGCAGAGATGGACAAAAGAAAACATATGATTTGTTTTCAGATTAAAAAATAGGAGGTATTAGAAAAAATTTACGATTAGGGTTTTGATTAAAAGATATGAGACATTACGAAAATAAAACATATGATTATTCTTTTAAAAACAACATACATTACCAAAAAAAACTTAAGACAAGAGTTTTGATTCAAAAATAGGAGGTATTCTAAAAAAAACATAGGATTAGTGTTTTGATTGACAAAAAAAATGAAGCATTTCTATAAGAAAACATCGGATTAGGGTCTTGATTAAAAATTAGCAGAGATTACCAAAACAAAAGATAGGATTGGGGTTTTGACTAAAAAATACAAGACATTTAGAAAAGGAAACAAACGATTAGGGTTTGGATTGGAAACTGAAAAATAGGACACATTCGGAGAGGAAAACATAGGATTAGAGATTTGATTATAATATAGCATACATTCCTAAGAGAAAAAAAAAGGATTTGATTTTTGATTAAAAAATAGGAGACATTCCGAAAAAAAACATAGGTTAGGTTGTTGATTCAAAACTGATAAATAGGAGATATTGGGAAAAGAAGAGATAATATTCAGGTTTTGATTGAAAGATAAGAGACGTTCCAAAAAGAAAAAATAGGATTATAGTTTTGTTTCAAACATAGCAAAAAAACATAGGACTTCGGTTTTGATTCAAAACTAAAAAAAATAGGACATTTTACTAGAAAAAAATATAGGATTACGGTTTTGATTCAAAATAATAGACATTCCAAAAATAAAACATAGGATTAGAGATTTGATTCAAAAATAGCATACATTCCCAAAAGAAAGTATTTCATTAAGGTTTTGATTCAAAAATAGGAGCTATCCCTAAAAGAAAACATAGGATTAGGTTTTTGATTAAAAATATAAGACATTATGAAAGTAAAACATAGGATTATTGTTTTGATTAAAAAATAACAGACATTCTATAAAGAAAAGAAAAGATTAAGTTTATGAATCAAAACTGATAAATAGGAGAACTTAAGAAAAGAAAAAATAGTATTGGGGTTTTGATTGGAAGATAGGAGACATTCTGACAAAAAAAACATAAGATTATGATTTTTATAAAAAATATTAAGGCATTACGAAAAAGAAAACGTATTACTATGGTTTTGATTAAGAAAAAAAGAGACATTAGAAAAATAAAACATATGATTAAGGGTTTGATTTAAAAATAAGGATCATTAGTATAATAAAACAAAGAATTTGGTTTTTGATTCAAAAATAGCAAACATTCCCAGTAGAAAACACAGGATTAGGGTTTTTATTAAAAAATGGTGGCCATTTCAAATAGAAAACACAGTATTAAGGTTCGATTAAAAAATAAGAGACATTCTGAAAAGAAAACATAGGATTTCGGATTTTAATTGAAAAATAGGATTCATTCTAAAAGCAAAACCTAGGATTCACGTTTTAATTGGAAACCGATAAATAGGAGACATTCCAAAAAGGAAACAAAGAATTAGTGTTTTGATTGAAAAATAGGAGATATTGCGAAAAGTAAACATAGGATTAGGGCTTTAATTAAAAAAAGGAGAGATTTTGAAAAGAAAACATAAGATTACAGTTTTAATTAAAATATAATAGCCATTCTGAAAAGAAAAAACATAGGATTAGTGTTTTGATTGAAAAATACGAGACATTACTATAAGAAAACATAGGAATATTGTTTTGAATTAAAAACAGGAGCCATTACCATAACAAGACAAATGATTATGGTTTTGAATGAAAAATGGGAGACATTACTGTAAGAAAATATTGGATTAGGGATTGATTCAAAAATAGTAGACATTCCAAAAATAAAATATATGATTAAAGTTTTGATGAAAAATATAAAATTAGGGTTTTGATTGAAAAAATGAGACATTACTATAATAAAACCTAGTATTGGTGTTTTGGTTTAAAACCACAAAATAGGGGAAATTTACAAAAGAAACCATAGGATTAGTTTATATATTCAATAATACGAGACATTCGCAAAACAAAATATACAATTAGTGTTTTAATTGAGAAATAGGAAGCATTCCGAAAAGAAAAAATTGGATTAGTCTTTTGATTCAAATATAGTAGGCATTCAAAAAAAAAATACATAGGATTAGGGAATTTAGAAAAATAGAAAACATTACTATAAGAAAACATAGGATTAAGGTTTCACATGAAAATATGACATACTATGAGAAAACATAGGATTAAGTTTTTTATTAAAAAATTGTTAACATTCCGAAATGAAAACATTATATTAATGTTTTGATTCAGAAATTGTTGGCATTCCGAAATGAAAACATTGGATTAATGTTTTGATTAAAAAATAGTAAGTATTTCTGTAAGAAAACATAGGATTAGGGTTTTGATTAAAAAATATGATACATTTCTATAAGAAAACATGGGATTAGGGTTTTGGATTAAACAATAGTAGACATTACAACTAGAACACAATGGATTAGGGTTTTCATTGAAAAACAGGAGGCATTCCAAAATGAAAACATAGGGTTAGGGTCTTAATTAAAAATTATTAGACATTTCAAAAAGAAAACATCGGATTAGGGTTTTGATTAAAAATTAGCAGGCACTCCCAAAACAAAAGATAGGGTTAGGGTTTTGATTAAAAAAAATAAGACATAGGAGTATGCCACATTCTGAAAAGAAAACATAGGAGTAAGTTTTTTATTCAAAAATAGCATACATTCTGAAAAGAAAAGAAATTATTTGGTTTTTAATTGAAAAATAGGAGACATTAAGAAGGGAAAACACAGGTTATGGATTTTCCTCAAAACAGATAAATAGGAGACATTACGAAAAGAAAAATAGGATTCCGGTTTTGTTTGAAAAATAGGAGACATTCAAATATAATAGGCATTTAGAAAATAAAATCTAGGATTAATGTTTTGATTGAAAAAATAGGAGACATTACAACAAGAAAACATAGGTTTAGGGTTTTAATTAATAACCAAAAAATAGGGCACATTTCCAAAAGAAAACATAGAATTAGGGTTTGATTCAAAAATAGGAACCATTACTAAAAAAAACATAAGATTAGGGTTTTCATTAAAAAATATGAGACGTTACCAAAGTAAAACACAGGAAAATGAATTTGATTCAAAACTGAAAAAATATGTGACATTACTATAAAAAAAAATATGATTAGCGTTTTAATTCAAAAATAGCAGCCATCTAAAAAGAACACATAGGATTCAGTTTTTGATTCAAAAATATGAGATATTACAAAAAGGGAATGTAGGATTATTGTTTTCATTCAAAAATAGTAGACATTTTCAAAAGAAAACAAAATATTATGGTTTGGATTGGATTAAAAAATAGGTGGCATTAAAAACAAACTTAGGGTTAGGGTTTTGATTAAAAAAATATGGAACATTACGAAAAGAAAACATATATTTAATGTTTTGATTAAAAAATATGTGACATTTTTAAAGAAATCATAGGATTACGGTTTTGATTGAAAAATAATATACAATGCTATAAGAAAAGATAGCATTAGGGTTATGATTAAAAATTGAAAAATAGTAGACATTCCTAAAAGAAAACATAGGATTATTGTTTAGATTCAATAATAGTAGACATTCCCAAATGGAAAAATAGGATTAAGATTTTGAATAAAAAATTGGAGTCATTCCAATAATAAAAAACATAGGATTATTGTTTTGATTAAAAAATAACATACAATCCCAAAAGAAAACATAACATTAGGGTTTTGATTAAAAAAATAGGAGGTTTTAAAAAAAAATTAGGATTATGGTTTTAATTAAAAAAATATGAGATAAGAGACATTACAAAAATGAAACATATGATAATTGTTTTGAATCAAAAATATTAGACATTCCCAAAATAAAACATAAGAAATAGATTTTGATTTAAACATAGGAGGCAATCCAAAAACAAAAAATGGTAGGGTTTTAATTAAAAAATATGATACGTTATGAAAAGAAAACATATGATTATTGTTTTGATTAAAAAAATGACAGGCATTAATATAAGAAAACATAGGATTAGGGTTTTGATTGAAAAATAGAAGAGATTATTCTAGGAAAACATAGGATTAGGGTTTTGATTGAAAAATAGAAAAGATTATTCTAGAAAAATATAGGAATATGGTTTTGATTGAAAAATAGTAGACATTCTGAAAAAAAAAACATAGTATTAGGGTTTTGATTCAAAAGTAGTAGATGTTTCGAAAAGAAAACAAAGGATTAGGGTTTGGATTCAAAACTGAGCAAATAGGACACATTAAAAAAAAAATTTGGGTTAGGGTTTAGATTGAAATATAGGAGACATTTTGAAACAAAAACAAAGAATTAAGTTTTTGATTCAAAATTAAAAAATAGGATTAGTGTTTTAATTGAAAATTAGGAGCCATTTTTAAAGGATAGCATAAAATTATGTTTTTGACTGAAAAATATGAGACATTCCGAAAAGAACAAATATGATTAGTGGTTTGATTAAAAAATGGCAGACATTCCCAAAAGAAAACATAGGATTAGACTTTTGATTAAAAATTATGAGACATTCTGAAAAGAAATAGAGAATTAGTGTTTTGGCTAAAAACAATGATACATTACGAAATGAAATCATAGGATAATGATTAGGATTTTTATTCATAGACAGGAGTGATTACGAAAAGAATATATAGGATTAGGTTTTGATTCAAAACCGAAAAATTGGAGACATTCAAATAAGAAAACATACAATTAGAGTTTTGATTGAAAAATATGAGACATTCTGAAAAGAAAACATGCAATTAGGCTTTTGGTTCAAATCTGAAAAATAGAAGACATTCGAAAAAGAAAACATAGTATTAGAGCTTTGATTAAAAACATAGGAGACATTACAAGTAGAAAACATTGGATTATTGTTTTGATTTAAAATAGAAGACATTCTGAAAATAAAACATAGAATTGGTGTTTTTATTGAAAATTTGAAAAAGTAGGAGACATAGGATTAGGGTTTTGATTTATAAATGACAAATAGAAGATATTGCGAAAAGAAAACATAAAATTAGTGTTTTGATTAAAAAAAGCATACATTGTGGATAAAAAACATAGGATTAGAGTTTTGATTCAAATAAAAAAAATAGGTGACATTATGAAAAAAAACAAAAGATTAGTGTTCTGATTCAAAACTAGATGACATTGCGAGAAGAAATAACAGAGTTAATTTTTTGTTTGAAAACCCAAATTTCGTTGACATTCCAGAAAGAAAAACATAGGATTAGGATTTTTGTTGAAAAATAGGAGACATATCGAAAAGAAAACATAGGATTAGGGTTTAGATTAAAAAATACGAGACATTCCGAAAAGACATCAAAGGATTAGGGTTTGCAATGAAAACTAAAAAATATGATACATTAAAAGAAACATAAGATTAGCTATCGATTCAGAAATACAAGACATTGTGAAAGGAAACATAGGATTAGGGTTTTAATTGTGAAATAGGAGTGATAAGTGCTTGTGTTATAGTACCGCGAAGCGTTATTATCTTATATTGAGCATATCTTTTATCAGGGTTTATCACTAAATGGCGTGCATTTTGTGTATTCTTGTGCATTGAAGGAATGTGGAGCTAAATTGGAGAAGAAGAACGAAATTAGGTCGTGTTCGCCTATGTTGGGAAGTTTTCGGACCAAGTACGGAACAAGGAACGAGCTTGGACTTGTGAGTGTGTGCCAACCTCCTTTGGAGGGGCACAAAGGCAGTCACATTCACAACAAGTCTAACTCGTGTAGCTTAGAAGAACTTCTCCAAGAAGGAGACTTGAAGCAATCGGGACGACCTACCATTGTTTGTGTGCCCAATCAATGGCCTAAATGAAGAACAACGGATTCGGGAGAGTTTCGGCGAGCACTGTAGCAAGATACTGTTCATTTTCTGCATTCCGTGTGAAGCCCCGATAAGTACGATTTGAAAGCCGCGATTCAACATTATAAAAGGTGATTTTGGAGACCTTTGGGGACATCATTTGACCTATCTTTCTCCTCAACTTTGGGTAGGGTTTTTGTAGAGGATTTCGTGGAGGTTTAGCGCACGTCATCGGCATCGTCACCATCGTTCGACGACCGCACAAGACCACGGCCACACCATATACAAGGGGGTTTTCATCAATGTCTTTGATTTGTACTTTCTTTTCTATTTTGATGAACATGTATAGCTCCATGAGGAGCTAAACCCCTTGAGGGTATTCGGACTTGTAAACTATATGGTTATTATGTTTCTTTGAAATTGTTATTATGCTTTTCTATTATTGATGAATAAAAATTGAGTTTCAATCTTAATTTCATCTTGCTAATGTTTTCTCTTAGATGTGACACTAGGATTGAGAACAATTTAGGTTACCTTTTGGAGGTGTGACAACTCCTTTAGGGTTAGACTACTTAAGATTGAAGAGGGTTGAGAGGGAGAGTTGTGAGCTAGCGATGTACCCTTTTCCCCTCCGATGTGGTTTCTCCCTACCTCCGTTTCCTTGATTTCATAGCGGTTGAAATAGAGTGAAGTTCTAGGCAGATAAACTCCCCTGGGGCTTAGTTACGCAAGTAACAGAGTGAAGGGTTGAAGTGAATCCTACGCGCTGGGGCTTAATCTAGAGTAGGGTTCTTCCACCTGGACCAAAGGGTTAGAACTACACATAGGAAAAAGTTTTACCACTAGGAATCCCTAGAGCTTAAAGCAATCCCACGTAGTGTGAGGTTTAGGTAGATATACTCCCCTGGGGCTTAGTCGTGCGAGTGACAAAGTGAAGGGTGACGTGAATCCTAATACCGGGGCATAGTGTTAGGGTTAGTCACAGTTGTCCTTAGGTTTGGGACCGTGAGTTTTAGGATATCCTCGACTCAATTAACATCAATAGGGAAGTATAATAGCATAGTCCTGCACTAGAAGCATAGATCCTAGAGGTATCTTGTCCGGATACACTATTTCATTCATTGCTAGTCCTCTCTATTCTCTTTTACTTGCACTTTTTGATCTTCCATCTTTCTATTTAATTTCTTATCTTTTATTCTGTTTGCTTCTACATTCACTCATTGATCCAGATATTGCTTTTCCATACACTGCATAGCTTAATTAGTGAAATCTCGTATTCTAAATCCCTATTCCCTATGGATTCGACTACCCTCTCACCAGGGTAAATTATATTACTTCGATAAACCTATGCACTTGCGGGATACACACAAGGGGTCGTGTCAAGGAGACATTACTAAAATAAAAGATATTGAATGAAAGCCGATAAATAGGAGACATTCCTAATTGAAAACATAGAATTATTGTTTCAACTAAAAAATAGGAGACATTATGAAAAGAAAACAAAGGATTAGGGTTTTAATTAAAAAATATGAGACATTAAGAAAAGAAAACATAGGATTAGGATTTTTATTAAAAAAATAATAGACATTCCAAAAATAAAACATACGATTAGTTTTTTGATTAAAAAATAGCAAACATTCCCAAAACAAAATATAGGATTAGAGTTTTGATTCAAAAATGAAAAATAGGACACATTAAAAAAAGAAAGCATAGGATTAGCCATTTGTTCAAAAAATAGAAGACATTCTGAAAAAGAAGAAAGGATTAGGTTTCGATTGAAAAATAGGAGACACTCCTAAAAGATAACATAGGTTAGCATTTTGATTTAGAACTGATAAATAGTAGACACTAACAAAGAAAACATAGGATCCTTGATATTCCGAAAAGAAAAGGAAGGACTAGATATTTTAATCAAAACTGGTAAATAGGAGACATTAAGAAAAGAAAACACAGGATTCAGGTTTTGTTTGAAAGATGGGAGACATTGCGAAAAGAAAACATAGGATCAGGTTTTTTATTCAAAAATAGGAGGCATTCTAAAAAAAATATAGGATTAGGGTTTTGATAAAAAATTAGCAGAGATTCTAAAAACAAAATATACGATTAGGGTTTTGATTAAAAAAATGGGACATTCTGAAAAGAAAACAAAGGATTAGTATTTTAATTCAAAGCGGACAAATAGGACACATTCTAAAAAAATATAGGACTTGGTTTTCATTCAAAAATAGCAAACATTTCGACAAGAAAAGAAAAGAGTAGGTTTTGAATGAAAAGTAGGAGAAATTCTGAAAAGAAAACATAGGTTAGGGTTTGGATTCAAAACTGATAAATAGAAGACATTAAGAAAAAGAAAACAAAGGATTCGGGATTTGATAGAAAAACCAGAGACATTCCAAAAATAAAAACATAGGATTAGAGTTTTGATTCAAATATAGTAGCCAATAAAAAATAAAACATAGGACTTTGGTTTAGATTCAAAACTGAAAAATAGGTCACACTACGATACGAAAATGTAGGATTATTGCTTTGATTCAAAAATAGTAGACATTCAAATAGGAACATAGGATTAGAGTTATAATTAAAAATAGTAGACATTCCAAAAAAAAATATTGGATTAATGTTTTGATTAAAAAATAGGAGCCATTCCAAAAAGAAAACATAGTGAGACATTAGAAAAAGAAAACATAGGATTATTTTTTTGATTAAAAAATAGCAAACTTTGTGAAAAGAAAAAGAATTATTAAGTTTTTGTATTAAAACTAATTAATACAAGACATTAAGAAAAAAAAAACATTGGATTCTTGCTTTAGTTGAAAGATATGAAATATTTCATAAAGAAAACATAGGATTAGGATTTTTATTTTAAAATAAGAGGCATTATGAGAAGAAAACATATGATTGTTTTGATTCAAAAAATTAGCAGAGATTCAAAAAAACAAAAGATAAGATTAGGGTTTAGATTAAAAAAAATGAGACATTCTAAAATGAAAACAAAGGATTAAGGTTTTGATTCAAAACTGAAAAAAAGGATACATTCCCAAAAGTTAAACATAGGATTATGGTTTTAATTCTAAAATAGCATACATTCCAAAAAGAAAAATAAAGGATTAGATTTTTTATTGAAAACAGGAGACATTCTAAATAGAAAACATAGGTTAGGGTTTGATTCAAAACAGGTAAATAGGAGTCATTTAGAAAAAAAAAAAACATAATATTGGGGGTTTGATTGATAGATAGGAGACATTTCAAAAAGAAAACATACAATTTGGGTTTGATTCAAGCATTGTAGGCCTTCTAGAAAGAAAACAATGAATTAGGGTTTTAATTCAAATTTTAAAATTGGAAACATTACTATAAGTAAACATAGGGTTAGGGTTTTGATTTAAAAATAGTAGACATTCCGAACAGAGAACATACAATTAAGGTTTTGATTCAAAAATAGGAGAATTACGAAATGAAAATATAGGATTAGTGTTTTGAGTGAAAAATATGTGATACTATGAAAAGAAAAAAGATAGGATTATTATTTTTCATTCAAAAATAGCAAGCATAATGAAAACAAAAGGAAGGATTAGATATTTTAATCAAAACTGGTAAATAGGTGATATTAAGAAAACAAAGCCTAGTATTCAGGTTTTGATTGAAAACAAAACCTAGACATTAAGAAGAGAAAACATAGGATTCGGGGTTTGTTCATAAATTGGGAGACATTTCAGAAAAAAAAACATAGGATTTGTTTTTGATTAAAAAATAGGATTAGTGTTTTGATTTAAAACTGAAAAATAGGACACATTCCATAAAGAAAACGTAGGATTAGGGGTTTGATTAAAAAATAGGAGACATTACTATATGAAAATGTAGGAATAGTGTTTTGATTGAGAAATAAGAAATAATACCAAAAGAAAACATCTGATTTGGATTTTGATTCAAAAAATAGGGTTTTGATTCAAATATAGTAAGAATTTAGAAAAGAAAACATAGGATGAGGCTTATTATTGAAATATAGAGCATTCTAATGAGAAAACATAGGATTAGAGTATTGATACAAATATAGTAGGCATTCCAAAAAGAAAACATAGGATTAATGCATTAATTGAAAAATAGGAGACATTACTATAAGGAAACATAGTATTAGGGTTTTGATTCAAAACAGTAATCCTATGTTTTCTTATAGTAATGTCTCCTATTAAAAATAGTGGTTTCGAATCGAAGCTCTTTCTGAAAATAAAACATAAGATTCAGGTTTTCATTGAAAAAATGAGACATTCAAGAAAGAAAACAACTGATTAGGTTCTTCATTAAAAAATAGTTGACATTCCTAAAAGAAAAGAAAGGACTAATATTTTCTTTGAAAAATAGGAGTCATCGTGAAAAGAAAACATATGTTAGGGTTTTGATTCCAAATTGATAAATAGGAAAGATTAAAAAAATAAAACATAAGATTAGGGTTTTGATTGAAAGACAGGAGACATTCTAAAAAGAAAACATAGGATTAGTGTTTTGATTGACAGATAGGGAACATTTCGGAAAGAAAACATAGGAGTAGTGTTTTAATTCAAATATAGTAGGCATTCCGAAAAGAAAACAAATGATGAGGTTTTTGATTGAGAAATAGGAAACATTACTATAAGAAAATATAATTATGGTTTTGAATGAAAACTAGGAGGCATTACTATAAAAAAACGTAGGATTAGTATTTTGATTCAGAAATAGTATATATTCTGAAAAGAAAACATAGGATTAGGGTTTTAGAATGAAAATATGAGATATTTCGAAAAGAAAACAAAGAACTATTGTTTTGATTAAAAAATAGCATATATTGCCAATGACAAACATAAGATTAAGGTTTTAGTTAAAAAATAGGAGGCATTCCATAAAAACATAGGATTAGGATTTTTATTAAAAAAATATGAGAGATTACGAAAAGAAAACATACGATTATTCTTTTTATTCAAAACTAGCAGACATTCTCAAAAGAAAACGTAAGGTTAGTATTTTAAGTAAAACATATGAGGCATTACGAAAAGAAAACATATGATTAAGGTTTTGAATAAAAAATATTAGGCATTACAAAAAAACTTATTATTAGTGTTTTAATTAAAAGATATGAGACATTACGAATAGGAAACATACGATTATTGTTTTGATTTAAAAACAACAGACACTGCCAAAAGAAAACATAAGATTAGGCTTTTGAATAAAAAATATTAGACATTACTATAAGAAAACACAGGTTTATGTTTTTGATTAAAAAATAGAAGACATTAAAAAAAAACATAGGATTAGGGTTTTGAATAAAAAAAAAGAGACATTACTAAAAGAAAACATAGGATTAGCATTTTAATTCAAAAATATTAGACATTATGAAAAGAAAACATAGGATTAGGGTTTTAAATTAAAATAGAAAAATAGAACACATTCTGAAAAGAAAACATAGGGTTAGGATTTTCATGGAAAATAGGAGGTATTCAGAAAAGAAAATATACTTATATGGTTTTGATTGAAAAATATGAGACATTCCTAAAAGAAGACATCAGATTAAGTTTTTGATTAAAAATTAACAAACATTTCCAAAATAAAAGATAGGACTAGGGTTTTAAATAAATAAAATGAGATATCCCACAAAAAAAAAGGATTGGGGGTTTGATTTAAGACTGAAATATAAGTTGCATTCCATAAAAAAAAGAGGATTAGTATTTTAATTAAAAAATAAGAGACATTATGAAAAGAAAACGTTAGATAAGGATTAGTATTTTTGTTCAAAAACAGGATGCATTACGAAAAAAAACATACTATTAGGGTTTTTATTGAAAGATAGGAGACACTAAGAAAAGAAAACATGGGATTAGGGTTTTGATTCAAATATAGTAGGCATTCCAAAAACAAAACATTGCATTAGGGTTTTGGTTAAAAAATACGAGATATTAAAAAAAAAACCAACATTCTCAAAAGAAAACATAATATTAGAGTTCAGATTCAAAAAAAAAGAGGCATCCGAAGAGAACAGAGGTTTATGATTTTTATTCAAAAATCATAGACATTACAAAAGGAAAATATACGATTATGGTTTTGATTGAAAAAATGAGACATTTCAAAAAGAAAACGTAGTATTATTGTTTTGATTCAAAAATAGAAGATATTCCAAAAAAAACAAACATAAGATTCCAAAAAAAGGCTTAGGATTACGGTTTTGATTAAAAAATATGAGACATTACTTAAAGAAAACATACGATTATTGTTTTGATTCAAAAATAGCTGACATTTCGAAAAGATAATATAGGATTAAGGCTTTAATTCAAAAATAGTAGACATTCCAAAAAGAAAACTTAGAATTAAGGTTTTGATTCAAAACTGAAAAATTTGAGACATTTTGAAAGGAAAACGTAGGATTATTGTTTTGATTTAAAAATTGTAGACATTTCCAAAAGAAAGCATAGTATTGGGGTTTTCATTCAAAAATAGGAGTCATTAAGAAAAGAAAACATAGGATTTAGATCTTGATTGAAAGATATGAAACATTCCAAAAAGAAAACAAAGGAATCAGGTCTTGTTTGAAAAATAGACATTTATAAAAGAAAACGTAGGATTCGTGTTTTGATTGAAAGTTAGGAGTCATTTAGGCATTCGGAAAAAAAAATTAGGATTAATGTTTTGATTATAAATAGGAGACAATACTCTAAGAATATATTGGATTAGGGTTTTAATTCAAAAATACGTACATTACGATAAGAAAACATAGGATTCAGGTTTCGATTGAAAGATAGGAGACATTATGAAAATAAAACATAGGATTAGATCTTTTATTAAAAATTCACAGACAATACTAAGTCCTATTTTTCAATCAAAACATGAGATTAGTGGTTCGATTAAAAAAATGAGGCATTTCAAAAACAACATAGGATTAGAGTTTTGATTGAAAAATATGAGACATTCTGAAAGTAAAACATACAACAAGGGTGTCGATTCAAATCTGAAAAATAGGAGACGTTTAGAAAAGAAATATAGAATTAGAGATTTGATTCAGAAATAGGAGACATTATGAGTAGAAAACATTAGATTAGTGTTTTGATTAAAAAATAGGAGACATTTTGAAAAGAAATAATAGAATTAGTGTTTTGAAAATTCGAAAATAAGAGACATTACGTAAGTAAAACATGGGATTGGGGTTTTGATTCAAGAGTGAAAAATAGGAGATTACGAAAAGTAAACATAAAATTAGTGTTTTGATTAAAAAAAAAGTAGACATTCTGAAAACAAAACAAAGGGTTAGAGTTTTGATTAAAAGTCGAAAAAAATTAAACATTCCAAAATAATAACAGACTGGGAATGAGATTAATTACAAAATAATAAAGAAAGGATAGAATGGTAAAGGTAATAGGTACACTAGGATCGAGTGTTTCAACAGCAAGAGAGTAATGGTCCTGGGTGATTCCTATGGACTATTGCAAGCTATCTTACCATTAATGCCGACCAGGTACATTCTATGGTTCATGTGTGTACTCAAGAGCAATGTTGCATCTATGGTCCTCAAATACACCTAGTTTTGCTAGGGTAGGTGTGCGTTTCTTGCTAGATAACCCACGCACCGAGTTTTACCAAAGCAACTATGAAAATCAACACATCGAGTTACGCAAACACAAGATTAAACACAAGAATCAAAAGAAGTCCATAGAACAATAAATGCAAGTGTTAAGCATATAAATCATCCAAGTTCACAACCCCGGGGCACTATAGGCAGTTAGCCCCTCATGGGTGGGTATAACAAGGAATAAACAATAAAAAAACAACAAGAGGAAGACATGACTCCCTTCTCTTCTCAAGATGATCTTCCTTGTTTAGCTTCGTGTGCTAACCCCACCTCTCAAGTGCCTCCAACTCATCCTTGATCTCCTTAGGTGGTGTGGTGAAGCCTGATCTCCGCTCTCATCAAAGTTCTCCCGATGGAGAGTAGAATCCCTGAACAAAAGATTAGAAGAAATCCTAAAAACTGGAGTTAAAAAGGCAATTTCGGGCCTGACACTATCTGAGTACGGTCGTGTTCAGCCCATGTTCTTTTATGAGATTTCTCGAGTGAAACTCTCTTAATAATCATTGGAAGCCGCACTGTTGCGCGTCTCCCATGCTCCGCTAGTACAAGCTCATGTTAAGGATGGCATGCCTCTGTTCTCTCTAATGAAGCAAACATGTCTTTTCTCCTGAGATAATCAGTGGGAGTGACACGAGTATGCTAAGACCATGTTCTTCCTAGGACACCCTTGTGCTAGAATTTTGCTGGCTTGTTCTCCAGGCTAGGGAAAATCAGTTGGATAGAGCACGGTTGTGCTCTGCCCGTGTTCAGCTTGCTTTCTTCCCTTTGTCATCAAACACACTAGTTTCACCCTTGATTTTACACCAAATTGCTTCCAACCCAAAATTCCTGCACAATGAACACTATACCTCAAATAGCACCGAATATACAATAAAGTAATGCCAGAGAACTAATAAACGAATGGAATAAAGGGCATGGAATCATGATATAAAATGTACTCATCAATTAGTGTTTTGATTCTAAACCAAAAAATATGAGACATTCCGAAAAGAAAATATAGGATTATGGTTTTCATTCAAAACTATAAGTCATTCTGAGAAGAAATAATAGGATTAGGTTTTTAATTGAAAACAAAAATTAAGGTGACATTCCAAAAAGAAAACATAGGATTAGGGTTTTAGTTGAAAATTAGTAGACATCGAAAAAGAAAACATAGGATTAGGGTTTAGATTAAAAAAAAAGGAGCCATTCTGAAAAAAAAGCAAAGGATTAGGGTTTGTATTCAAAACTAAAAAACAGGAGACATTACGAAAAGAAAACATTGTATTAGTGTTTCATTCAAAAATAGGAGACATTTTAAAAAGAAAACATTGGATTAGGGTTTTGATTGAAAAATAAGAGGCATTTAGAAAATACAATATAAGATTAGGGTTTTGATTAAAAACTGATAAATAAGAGACATTCCGAAAAGGAAAAAAATATAGAATTAATGTTTTGATTAAAATAGGAGACATTGCGAAAAGAGAACTAGGATTATAGTTTTAATTCAAGCATAAGTGGCATTCCAAAAAGAAAACAAAGGATTATATTTTAGATTGAAAAATATGAGACATTATTATAAGAAATCATATGATTAGGGTTTTAATTAAAATTGAAAAATAGTGGACATTTCCAAAAGAAAACATAGCATTAGTGTTTTGATTAAAAATAGCAAACATTCTGAAACGAAAAGATAGGATTAGGTTTTTGATACAAAAATAAGAGTTATTCCAAAAAGAAAACATAGAATTATGGTCTTGACTGAAAAATAGAAGTGGTTACTATAAGAAAACATAGTATTAGGGTTTTGATTGAAAAATAATAGACATTACGAAAAAAAAAACACAGGATTAGGGTTTTGACAGAAAAATATGAGACGTTTTGAAAAGAAAACATAGGATTAAGGATTTGATTGAAAAATAGGAGGCATTCACCAAAAAAAAAAAAACATAAGGTTGGATTTTTATTAAAAAATATGAGGCATTACGAAAAGAAAAGATAGCCAGAGATTCCCAAAATAAAAGATAGGATTAGGGTCTTAATTCAAAAGAATGAGACATTCCGAAAAGGAAATAAACGATTAGAGTTTTGATTCAAAACTAAAAAATAGGACACATTAAGAAACAAAAACATATAGGATTTTTAATGAAAATAGGAAACATTCTTAATATAAAAGATAGGCTAGCGTTTTGATTGAAAAATATGAGACATTACTATAAGAAAATATAGATTTAGGGTTTTGATTAATAAACAAAAAATAAGGGACAATTTTAAAACAAAACATAGGATTAGAGTTTTGATTAAAAATAGCAGACTGTTATAAAAGAAAACTTAGGATTGGGGTTTTAATCCAAAAATAGCAGACATTCCGAAAAGAAAAGAAAAGATTAGGTTTTGATTCAAAAATAGGTGCTATTCCAAATAGAAAACATGGGATTAGGACTTCATTTGAAAAATAGGAGACATTACTATAAGAAAACATAGAATTAGTGGACATTAAGAAAAGAAAACAAAGGATTAAGGTTTTGATTGAAAAATATGACACATTACTATAGGAAAACATAGGATTAGAATTTTGATTAAGAAAATATTAGACATTCCTAAACGAAAACATAGTATTAGGGTTTTGATTAAAAAATAGCAAACATTCCCTAGCCCTAATCCCATATTTTTCTTTCGGAATGCTTCCTATTTTTGAATCAAAACACTAATACTATATTTTCTTTTCTCAAAATCTCCTATCTTTTAATCAAAACACTAATACTATCTTTTCTTTTCTTCAGGGTTTTGAATTAAAAATAGCACGCATTACGGAAAAGAAAACATATGATTAGAGTTTTGATTAAAAAATAGAAGACATTCTAAAAATAAAAGAAATGAGTAGGTTTCTAATTAAAAAATAGGGGACATTACAAAAAGAAAACATATGTTAGCATTTTGATTCAAAACTCATGAATAAGAGACATTAAGAAAAGAAAAAATAGGATTCGGGTTTTGAATGAAAGATAGGAGACATTAAGAAAAGAAAACATAGGATTATCGTATTGATTAAATAATAGACATCCTAAAATAAAATAAAGGATTATGGTTTTCATTCAAAACTAAAAAATAGTTCACATTACCAAAAGAAAACATAAGATTAGTGTTTTGATTAAAAATAACAAATATTCCAAAAAAAAACATAAAGGATTAGTTTTTAATTTAAAAAAAGATGACATTCCAAAAGTAAAATATAGGTCAGGGTTTTGATTCAAAACTGATAAATAAAGGAGATTAAGAAAAATAAGATTTGTGATTTGATTGAAAGGTAGGCGACATTAAGAAAAAAAAAACAAAGGATTAGGGTTTTCATTGAAAATCCATTACTATAAGAAAACAAATGATAATGGTTTTGAATGAAAAATTAGCATACAATACCAAATCCTATGTTTTCTTTTTGTTATAGTAGAAAAGAAAACATAGGATACAGGTTTTGATTGAAAGATAGGAGACATTCCGAACAGAAAGCATAAGATTAGTGTTTTGATGTAAAAGTCATAGGAATTCCCAAAAAAAAAAAAAATCCATAGGATTATGTTTTTCATTGAAATATTGGAGACATTCCTATAAGAAAACATGAGATTAGGATTTTGATTAAAAACCAAAAATATAGGACATTTCCAAAACAAAAGATAGGGTTAGTGTTTTTATTAAAACATAGTAGATATTTCAAAAAGGAAAATAAATTATTATGCTTTAAATTGAAAAATAAAAGATATTATGAAAAGAAAACATTGGATTACAGTTTTGATTGAAAAACTAGTGACATTTCTATAAGGAAATAGAGGATTAGGGGTTTGAATGAAAAATTAGCACACAATACCAAATCTTATGGTTTCTGTTATGAATAGTAGAAAAGAAAACATATGATTCTCTTTTTTAATGAATGATTGGAAATATTGCGAAGAGAAAACATATGATTAAGGTTTTAGTAGAAAAATAATAGGCATTCTGAAAAAAAAAACATAGGATTAGGGTTATGATTTAAAAACAGTGGACATTAATATATGAAAATGTAAGATTACTCTTTTGATTCAAAACTAAAAAATTGCGAGATTTCCTAAAAAAAAGATAGGATTAGGGCTTGATATAAAAAATGTAGGAGCCATTTTGAAAATAAAATATGAGATTAGGATTTTGATTCAAATATAGTAGGCATTCCAGAAAAAAAAAACATAGGATTAGGTTTTGATTAAAAAATATGAGACATTACGAAAACAAAAACAACGAATTATTGCTTTGATTAAAAAATAGTATACATTCTTAAAAGAAAAAAAAGGGATTAGGGTTTTGATAAAAAATATGAGATATTCCAAAATGAAAATAAAGGATTAGGATTTGGATTCAGAACTAAAAAAAAAAAAGGACACACTCCGAAAAGAAAACATGGGATTAGAGTTTTGATTCAAAAATAGCAAACATTACGAAAAAAAATAAAGGATTAGGGTTTTGATTGAAAAAGATTGTACATTGCTAAAAGAAAACATAGGTTAGGTCTTCGATTCAAAACTGATAAATAGGAGACATTAAGAAAAGAAAAACATAGAATTCATGTTTTGATACAAATATAGTAGGCATTCTGAATAGGAAAAATAGGATTAGTGAGTTAATTAAAAAAAGGAGACGTTACTATAAGACAACATAGGAATACAGTTTTGAATGAAAAATAGAACACATTCCAAAAACAAAATATACGATTAGTGTTTTGATTAAAAAATAGTAGACATTCCAAAAAAATGGATTAGGTTTTTGATTGAAGATAGGAGACATTATGAAATGAAAACATAGGTTATGGTTTTGATTCAAAACTGATAAATAGGAGTTATTAAGAAAAGAAAGCATAGGATTTGGTTTTTGATTGAAAGATAGGAGACATTAAGAAAAGAAAACATAGTATTAGGGTTTTCATTAAATAATAGTAGGCATTACGAAAAGAAAACAAAAGATTAAGGTTTTGATTAAAAAATACGAGACATTCCAAAAAGAAAACAAAGAATTAGGGTTATGATTCAAAATTTAAAAAATAGGGCACATTTTGAAAAGAAAACATAGAATTAGGGTTTTGGATAAAAAATAGAAGACACTATGAAAAGTAAACAAAGGATTAGGTTCTTGATTGAAAAATAGTAGACATTCCAAAAAAAAAGATAGATTAGGGTTTTGGTTCAAATCTGATAAATAGGAGACATTAAGAAAAGAAAACATCGGATTCAGTTTTTTATTGAAAGATAGAAGACATTCTAAAATGACAAAAATAGGATTAGTGTTTTGATTTAAATGTAGTAGGCATTCAAAAAAGAAAACATTAGATTAGTGTTTTGATTAAAAATATGAGGTATTACGAAAAGGAAACAAATGATCATGGTTTTGATTGAAAATACATTACTATATAAAAAAGAAAGCATTATTGTTATTAATGAAAATTAGCACATAATAATAAATCCTCTGGTTACTTTTTATAATAGTAGAAAATAAAACATAGGATTCGGGTTTTGAATGAAAGATACAAGACATTCTCTCTGATAAGAAAACATAGGATTAGTGTTTTGATTGAAAAATATGAGACATTACTAAAAGAAAAAATAGGATTATTATTTTGATTTAAAAATAGTAGACATTACCAAAAGAAAATATAAGATTGGTGTTTTGATTAAAAAATAAGAGACATTACAAAGAAAAAAACATAAGATTATTGTTTTGATTAAAAAATATGAGATATTATGAAAAGAAAACATACGATTGGGGTTTTGATTGAAAAATATGAGATATTTCAAAAAGAAAGCGTAGGATTACTATTTTGATTGAAAAATAGGATACATTAATATAAGAAAGCGGATTATTAGGGTTTTCATTAAAAACAAAAAAAAATAGTAGACATTCCCAAAAGTAAGCATAATATTAGTGTTTTGATTCAAAAAATAGCAGACATTCCCAAAAGAAAACATGGCATTGGTTATTTCATTCACAAATAGGAGCCACTCTGAAAAGGAAATATAGGATTTTTGTTTTCATTGAAAAATATGAGACATTATGAAAAGAAAAAACATAGGAATATTATTTTGATTCAAAAATAGTAGACATTGTCAAAAGAAAATGTAAGATTAGCGTTTTGGCTAAAACATAGGAGGCGTTCAAAAGAAAATCAGGATAAGCGTTTTGATTAAGAAATATGAGATATTACAAAAAGAAAACATACGATTTTTGTTTTGATTCAAAAATAGAAGACATTCCCAAAAGAAAACATAAGATTACGGCTTTGATTCAAAAATAGTAGGACTCGGAAAAGAAAATATAGCATTAGGATTTTTATTCAAAAATAGGAAGCATTATGAATAGAAAACATAGAATTAGATTTTTAATTAAAAATCAGCAAAGATTCCCAAAACAAAAAATAGTATTATGGTTTTTATTCAAACAAATGAGGCATTCTAAAAAGAAAACAAAGGATTTGGGTTTCGATTCGAAAAAAAAAATAGAGCACATCTCAAAAAGATAAAACATAGGATGACTGTTTTATTTAAAAATTGCAGGCACTCTGAAAATAAAAGAAAAGATTTGGTTTTTAATTGAAAAATAGGAGATTACGAAAAGAAAACAGAGGTTAGGGTTTTGATTGAACGATTAGTGACATTGCGGAATAAAAGCATAGGGTTAGGGTTTTCATTTTAATATAGTAAGTATTCAGAAACGAAAACATAGAATAAAGTTTTTATTCAAAACTGAAAAATAGGACACATTGCTATAAGAAAACAGAGGACTAGTGTTTTGATTCAAAAATAGTAGGCATTCTGAAAAGAAAATATAGGATTAGTGTTTTGATTAAAAAATAGTATACAATCCCAAAAGAAAACATAGGATTTGGGTTTTAATACAAAACTAGGAGCCACTCTCAAAAGAAAACATAGGATCATGGTTATGATAGAAAATTATTAGATACTGAGAAATGAAAACATAGGACTATTATTTTGATTCAAAAATAGCAGACATTCTAAAAAGAAAAAAAGGATTAGGTTTTAGAATCAAAACTAATAAATAGGAAACATTAATAAAAGAAAACATAGGATTCATGTTTCGATTAATAGATAGGAGGCATTCTGAAAAGAAAACATAGGATTATGATTTTTATTAAAAAAATAGGAGCCATTATGAAAAGAAAAAATATAGGATTAGGGTTTTGACAAAAAAATATGAGAAATTCAAGAAAGAAAACATAGGATTTTTGTTTTGATTTACAAATTAGAGACATTACTATTAAAAAGTTATAGGATTAGTGTTTTGATTAAAAAAAAAGAAAAATAGGTTACATTTCCAAAAGAAAACATAGGATTAGGGTTTTAATTAAGAAATAGCAAGCATTGCAAAAAGAAAACATAGTTTTAGATTTTTGGTTCAAAAGTAGGAGCCATTCCAAAAAAAAAAAACATAGGATTAGGTTTCGATTAAAAAATAGGAGACATTCTTGAAAAAAGACAAAGGAATAGAGCTTTGATGAAGAATTGGAGACATTTCGAAAATAAAACATAAGATTAGGGTTTTGATTGAAAACCGATAAATAGGGACATTCCGAAGGAAAAAAATAGAATTAGTGTTTTGATTGAAAAATATGAGACATTGCGATAAGAAAACATATGATTAGGGTTTTAGTATAAAAATATAAAACTTTCTGAAAAGGAAACAAAGGATTAGGATTTTGAATCAAATATAGTTGGTATTCAGAAAAGAAAAATATAGGATTAGAGTTTTGATTGAAAAATACTAGACACTACTATAAGAAAATATATGATTAGTGTTTTAATTAAAAAATAGGAGATATTATTATAAGAAAAAATAGAATAGGGTTTGCAATGAAAAATGGGAGGCATTTCTATAAGAAAACATGGGATTAGGGTTTTGACTCAAAAATAGTAGACATTCTGAAAAGTAAATATAGGATTACAGTTTTGATTGAAAAATATGGGATGTTTTGAAAAGAAAGCATAGGATTAGGGTTTTGAATGAAAAATAATAGACATTACTAAAAGAAAACAAAGGATTAATGTTTTGATTCAAAAATATTAGACATTCAAAAAGGAAAATGTAGGATTATGTTTTTGATTCAAATATAGTAGGCATTCCAAAAATAAAGCATAGGATTAGGGTTTTGTTTGAAGAATATTGGATAAGAAAACATAGGATTAATGTTTTGATTAAAAAATAGCAGACATTCCAAAAAGAACACATATTATTTGGTTCTTGATTGAAAAATAGGAGGCATTTTGAAAAGAAAACAAAGGAACGGTGTTTCGATTCAAACTTGAAATTAGGACACATTCTAAAAAGAAAACATAGAATTCGGGTCTTGATTAAAAAATATCAGACACTCCGACAAAAAATTGTGATTTGGGTTATGATAAAAAATAGGAGACATTCCGAAAACAAAACATAGGTTAGACTTTTGATTCAAAACTGGTAAATAGGTGACATTAAGAAAAGAAAACGTAGATTTATAGTTTCGATTTAGATATAGTAGGCATTCTGAAAGGAAAACATAAAATTAGGGTTTTGATTGAAAACTATTAGAAATTAATATAGGAAAACATAGGATTTGGGTTTTCATTGAAAAATACTAGACATTACTATAAGAAAACATAGGATTAGGGTTTTAATTTAAAAATAGTAGACATTCCAAAAAAAACATATTATTGGGATTTTTATTCAAAAATAGGAGACATTATGAAAAGAAAACTTAGGATTAGAGTTTTGATTAAAAAAATGTAGCCATTCCGAAAAAAAAAACATAGGATTAGGGTTTTGATTTCAAAATATAATACATTTGAAGAAGAAAACATATTATTAGAGTTTTGATAGAAAGATAAGAGATATTTCGAAATGAAAACATAAAATTAGGATTTTAATTCAGAAATAGAGGCATTATGATTTTTATTCAAAAATAGGAGGCATTATGATTTTTATTCAAAAATAGGAGGCATTATGAAAACAAATATAAGATTAGGTTTTTGACCAAAAATTAGTGAAGATTCCCCAAACAAAAGATAGGTAACATTACTCTATGAAAACATATGATTAGGGTTTTGATAAAAACATAGGTTAGTCTTTCATTTTATTATTATTATTGTTAATTTTTTATTTTATAAAATCATAAAAGTAAACCATGCAGCACAAAAAAGTGGCGAGGGGTGCAATACGTGACTTCGGCAGAGATCACCCATCGTAGTACTACCCCCGCCCATGCTCACTAAATTTCATAGTTCTAATGCGATCCTTTGCTTTAGTGTTGGTCTGATCACACATGATAGAACTTCATCTGAGTTGAAAAAGAAAAGATTAAGTTTTTTATTGAAAAATAAGAGACATTTCTAAAAGAAAAACATAAGATTAGGGGTTTGAATAAAAACATAGCAAGCATTACGAAAAGAAACATAGGATTAGGGTTTTGATTGAAAAATATGAGACATTAATAAATTCTATGTTTTTTTTTACAAACAAAACCCGAATTCTATATTTTCTTATAGTAATGTATCCTTTTTTTGATAAATTGGAAACATTCTATAAGGAAACATAGGATTAGGGTTTTGATTAAAAAATAGTAGACATTCTGAAATGAAAACAAAAAATTAGGGTTTTGGTTCAAAACTAAATAATAGGGCACATTATGAAAAGGAAAAGATAGGATTAGGGTTTTCGTTAAAAGATAAGAGACATTCCAAAAAGGAAACATAAGATAACGTTTTTGATTGAAAATTGCAAATATTACTATAACAAAACATAGGATTACAGTTTTGATTAAAAAATATTTGACATTAGGAAAAGAAAACATATTATGAATGTTTTAATTGAAAAATATGAGACATTTCAAAGAGAAAAATAGGATTAGGGTTTTGATTAAAAAATATGAGACATTACTATGAGAAAACATAAGACTAAGGTTTTGATTAAAAACCGAAAAATAGGCGATATGTCCAAAAGAAAACATAGGATTTGGGTTTTGATTAAAAAATAGAAAACATTTTCAAATGAAAACATAGGACTAGGGTTTTGATTAAAAAATAGGAGACATTCTTATAAGAAAACATAGGATTTGGATATTGATGAAACAATATGAGACATTATAAAAAGAAAACATAAGATTAGCTTTTTGATTGAAAAATAGGAGATATTACTATAATAAATCATAGGATTAGGGTTTTGATTAAAACATAGTGGGCATTCAAAAAAGAAAACATAATATTAGGATTTTGATTCAAAAATAGAAGATATTCCGAAAAAAAAAAGATTACTTTTTTGATTTAAAACTTAAAAATAGGACACATTCTGAATAGAAAAACATAGGATTAAGATTTTGATTGAAAGGCTGGACACATTTTTATAAGAAAACAAAGGATTAATGTTTTGATTCAAAACTGAAAAATAGGAGATATTACAATAAAAAAACATAGGATTAGGGTTTTGATTCAAAAATAGCACACATTCTCCAAAGGAAACATAGAATTATGGTTTTGATTGAAAAATATGAGATATCCCCAAAAGAAAATAGAGAATTAGTGTTTCCATTAAAAAATATGAAACATTACGAAAAGAAAACATACGATAAGGATTATGATTTTTATTAAAAAATAAATGTCATTATGAAAATAAAATATAGGATTAGGGTTTTGATTTAAAACTAAAAAATAGGAGACATTTCAAAAAGAAATCAAAGGATTAGAGTGTTGGTTGAAAAATATGACACATTCCTAAAAGAAACCATACAATATTGGTTTTGATTCAAATCTATAAAATAGGAAACATTAAAAAATATGAGACATTCCAAAAAAAAAAAAAAACATATATAATTAGTGTTTTGATTGAAACTTGAAAAATAGGAGGCATTCTTGAAGTAAGAGATAGGATTAGGCTTTTAATTTAGAACCAAAATATAGACAACAATATGAAAAGAAAACATAGGATTAGGGTTTCAGTTGAAAAATAGGAGACATATCGAAAAGAAAACATAGTGTTGTGGTTAAGATTAGAAAATATTAGACATTCCAAAAAGTAAGCAAAGGATTAGTGTTTTCATTCAAAACTAAAAAATAGGAGACATCCCGAAAAGAAAACATAAAATTAGGGTTCTATTAAAAAATAAGAGGCATTTTGAAAAGAAAATATAGGATTAGAGTTTTGATTAAAAAATAGAAGACATTATGAAAATAAAACATAAGATTAGGGTTTTTGAATGAAAATTGATAAATAGAAGACATTGTGAAAAGAAAACATAGAATTAGTGCTATGATTGAAAAATAGGAAATATTATGAAAAGAAAAGAAAGGAGTAGCTTTTTAATATAAAAATAGGAGGAATTCTGGAAAGAAAACATAGGATTAGGGGTTTTATTCAAAAATAGGAGACATTCTAAAAAGAAAGCATATGATTAGGGTTTTGATTAAAAAATAGTAGACATTGCCAAAACAAAAGATAGAATTAGGGTTTTGATTATAAAAAATGAGTCATTGGGAAAAAACAAAGGATTAGGGTTTTGCTTCAAAACTAAAAAATAGGACACATTCCGAAATGAAAACATAAAATTAGTGATTTGTTTCAAAAAATAACAGACATTAAGAAAAGAGAACATATGTTAATGTTTTGATTCGAAACTGATAAATAGGAGACATTAAATAAAGAAAACATAGGATTCAGGTTTCGTTTGCAAAATAGGAGACATTCAGAAAAGAAAACATACGACTAGGGTTTTGATTAAAAAATGGGAGACATTACTATAAGAAAATATAGGATTAGAGTTTTAAATGAAAAATAGTACACATTACTATGAGAAAAAATAGGATTGGGAGACATTACTATGAGAAAAATAGGATTAGGGTTTTGATTGAAAAATAGCAAACATTCCGTAAAAAAAAAGGATTAAGGTTTTGATGCAAATATAGTAGGCATTTCAAAAAGAAAACAAGGCATTATTGTTTTGATTGAAAAATAGGAGACGTTACTATAAGAAAACATAGGATTAGTGTCTTGATTAAAAAATAGTAGACATTTTGAAAAGAACACATTGGATTAGAGTTTTGATTAAAAATAGGAGGCATTACAAAGGAAAACATAGAATTAGGGTCATGGTTTAAAAATATCAGACACTCCGAAAAGAAAACATCGAATTAGGTTTTTGACTAGAAATTAGCGGATATTCCCAATACAAAAGCTAGGATTAGGGTTTTGACTAACAAAAATGAGAAATTCTGAAAAAAAAAAAATAAAGGATTAGGGTTTTGATTCAAACCTAAAAGTAGGACACATTCCAAATATAAAACATATGATTTGGGTTTAGATTCAAAAATAGCAGGCATTGCTAAAAGAAAAGAAAGGATTAGGTTCTTTTATTGAAAAATATGAGACATTTTGAAAAGAAAACATAGGTTAGGGTTTTGATTCAAAACTGATAAATAAGAGACATTAGGAAAAGAAAACAAAGGATTCGGGTTTTGTTTGCAAAATAAGAGACATTTCAGAAAGTAAACATAGGTTAGGGTTTTGATTCAAAACTGATAAATAGGAGACATTAGGAAAAGAAAACAAAGGATTCTGGTTTTGTTTGCAAAATAGGAAACATTTCAGAAAGTAAACATAGGATTAGGGTTTTGATTCAAATGTAGTAATCATTTCGATAAGAAAACATAGGATTAGGGTTTTGATTCATAAATAGCAAACCTTCGGAAAAGAAAACATAATATTATTGTTTTAAAAAATAGTAGATATTCTAAAAATAAAACATAGGATTAGGGTTTTGATTCTAATATAGTAGGCATTCCGAAAAGAAAACAAAGCATTACGGTTTTGATTGAAAAGTAGAAGACGCTACTATAAGAAAACATAAGATTAGGGTCTTGATTAAAAAATAGTAGACATTCTGAAAGGAACACATCGGATTAGAGTTTTGATTAAAAATAGGAGGCATTTTGAAGGAAAACATAGAATTAGGGTCATGGTCGAAAAATATGAGCCACTCCGAAAAAAAACATCGAATTAGGGTTTTGACTAAAAATTAGCAGATATTCCCAAAACAAAAGTTAGGATTATGGTTTAGATACAAAAAAAATGAGACATTATAAAAAGAAAATAAAGGATTAGTGTTTTGATTCAAACCTCAAAAGTAGGACATATTCAGAATATAAAACATAGAATTAGGGTTTAGATTTAAAAATAGCATGCATTCCCAAAAGAAAAGAAAGGATTTTTGAAAAATAGGAGACAATCTAAAAAGAAAACATATGTTTGTGTTTTGATTCAAAACTGAAAGTTAGGGACATTAGGAAAAGAAAACAAAGGATTCAGGTTTTGTTTGCAAAATATGAGATATTTTGAAAAGAAAACATAGGATTAAGGTTTTGATTCAAACGTAGTAATCATTTAAAAAAAAACATAGGATTAGGGTTTTGATTAAAATGTATTAATCATTCCGTAAAGAAACATACAATTAAGGTTTTGATTGAAAAATAGAGGACATAACTATAAGAAAACATAGCATTATTGTTTTGATTGAAATATAGTATTTATTCCGAAAAAAAACATAGTATTATGGCTTTGATTAAAAAATATGAGACAATCCCAAAAGAAAATTTAAGATTATGGTTTTGATTAAAAAATACGAAGAATTAGAAATAAAAACTGAGGATTATTTTTTTTTTTTGTAAAAAAATGAGAAATTAGAAAAAACAAAACATATGGTTCTGGATTTGTTTGCAAAATACTAGATATTCTGAAAATGAAACATAGGATTAGGATTTTGATTGAAAAAAGGAGACATTACTATAAAATAAAGTAGAATGAGGTTGTTGATTGAAAAATAAGGGACATTAGTGTAAGAAAACATAAGATTAGGGCTTTCAATGAAAATTGGGAGATATTACTATTAGAAAAGATATAGGATTAGGGTTTTGATACAAAAATAGTAGACATTCAGGGAAAAAAAACAACATAAGATTAGGGTTTTGATTGAAAAATATGAGACATTTTGAAAGGAAAACAAAGAATTTGTGTTTTGATTGAAAAATAGGAGACATTACTATAAGAAAACATAAAATTAGCATTTTTATTCAAAAAGAGTTGACATTTTGAAAAGAACAGAAAGGATTAAGGTTTTGATTAAAAATATGAGATATTCTGAAAAAAAGCATAGGATTAGGGCTTTGATTAAAAAAATATAAGACATTACTATAAGTAAACATAGGATTATGGTTTTGATTCAAAACTATGAGACATTTAGAAAAGAAAAGAAAGGATTAGGTTTTTGATTTAAAAAATAGGAGACATTGCTAAAAGGAAACATATGTTAGTTTTTTTTATTTGAAACATAAATAGCAAACATTAAGAAAAGAAAACATAGGATTTGGGTTTTGATTGAAAGATAATAGACATTCCAGAATAAAATATAGGAGAATGGTTTTGATTGAAAAATATGACACATTCCCAAAAGAAAAAAAATATGATTATTGTTTCAATACAAAAATTGCAGGAATTTAAAAAGAAAACATTTGATTAATATGTTGATTAAA
The DNA here is from genome assembly GCA_020875875.1 of Dioscorea alata. Classification (NCBI taxonomy): domain Eukaryota; kingdom Viridiplantae; phylum Streptophyta; class Magnoliopsida; order Dioscoreales; family Dioscoreaceae; genus Dioscorea; species Dioscorea alata. The sequence goes on from CM037011.1 coordinate 9,755,161, forward strand.
AAATAGCAAGCATTCCAAAAAAAAAAAAAACATAGGATGAGGACATTTGCAAATCATAACCTTAATCAAAACCATAATCCTTTGTTTTTTTTTTTCGTAAAGTCACATTTTTGTTAATCAAAACATTAATTAAATCTTTTATTTTGGAAATCTATACTAATTTTTAATCAAAACTATAATCTAATGTTTTCTTTCTGGAATGTCTCATATTTTTTAATCAAAACACTAATCCTATGTTTTTTTTGGAATGTCTAGTATTTTTTCTTTATGGAATGTCTCCTATTTAACAGTTTTGAATCAACACCTTAACATATGTTTTTTTATAGTAATGTCTCTTATTTTCATTCCGAAATAATTGTAATGTTTTCTTAATGTGCCCTATTTATCAGTAATGTTATGTTCTCTTTTTGTAATGTTTACTATTTTTAATCAAAACCCTAATTTTAATAGGAGCCATTAAGAAACAAAAACATATAATTTGGATTTTGTTTGCAAAATAAAAGACATTCTAAAAAGAAAACATAGTTTAGTGGTTTGAATAAAAAATAGTAGACATTTCGAAAATAAAATGTAGGATTAGAGGTTTGATCGAAAAATAAGAGACATTACTATAAAAAAACATAGGATTAGGGTTTTGATTTGAAACAAAAAAATAGGGGATATTTACAAAAGAAACATAGGATTAGGGTTTTGATTCAAAAATAGCAGACATTCCCAAAAGAAAACATAGGATTTGAGTTTTGATTAAAAAATAGGACACATTCCGAAAAGAAAATATAGAATTAGTGTTTTAATTGATAAATATGAGACATTACAAAAAGAAAACATAGGATTACATTTTTTATTCAAAAGTTGGAGATAATACTATAAGAAAACATAGGATTAGGGTTTTGAAAGAAACGATTAGGGTTTTAATTAAAAAAATGAGACATTTCTAATAGAAAATATAGAATTTCTGTTTTGATTGAAAGATAAGATTTCTTTTAAAAAATGGCTCTATTTTTTCATAAATATAAGACACTTCAAAACTTTTGATAATGTTTCATAATTTTTCAATAACATTTCCATAAGAAAACATATGATTATAGTTTTGATTTAAAAAATAACAGGCATTCTCAAAAGAAAACAAAAGTTAGTGTTTTGATTGAAAGATAGGAGACATTCCACAAAGAAAACACCGGATTAGTGGTTTGAATAAAACATAGGATACATTGATAAGTGCTTGTGTTATAGTACCGTGAACCGTTATTATCTTACAATGAGCATATCTTTTATCAGATTTTATCACTAAATTGTGTGCATTTGTGTGCTTTTGTGCATTATAGGTTTGTGGAGCTAGTTTGAAGAAGAAGAACAAAGTTAGATCGTGTTTGCCATTGTTGGGGAGTTTTCAGAAGAAGCGAGGAACAAAGCACGAGCTTAGACTTGTGAGTGTGTGCCAACCTCCACTGGAGGGGAACAAGGGCAGTCACGCTCACAATAAATCTAACTCGTGTAGCTTAGGAGAACTTCACCAAGCAAGAGATTTGAAGCAATCGGCACGATCTACCATTGATTGTGTGCCCAATTCAATAGTCTCAATGAACAACAACGAATTCAGGAGTGTTTCGGAGAGTATTGCAGAAGCACTATAGCATGTTACTGTAGCAAATTACTGTTCGCTTTTGCCAAAAATCAGCAATTCAATTTAAAGCCTCGACTCAACATTATAAAAGGCCGATTTGGAGACTTTTTACATATCTTTTGACCAATCTTTCTCCCCAACTTCTGGAGAGCGTGACTAGGGTTTCGGAGAGGAGTTTGTGGAGGTTCAGAGCAAGTTATCGGCATCGTCATCGACGTGCAACGGCCGCACAAGACCACAGCCACATCATACGCAAGGGTGTTTTTCATCGATGCTTTCAATTTATGTTTACTTTCATATTTTGATGGATTTGTTTAGCTCGATATGGAGCTAAACCCCTTGGGGGTATTCGGACTTGTAAACCCTAGGATTATTATGTTTCTTTGACATTGTTATTATGCTTTTCTATTATTGATGAATAAATTCGAGTTTCAATCATAATTGCTTCTTGTAATTGTTTTCCCTTAGCCATGACAATAGAGTTGAGAATAATCTAGGTTATCCTTTGGAGGTGTGACAACTCCTATAGGGTTAGACTACTTAAGATTGAAGAGGGTTAAGAGAGTGAGTCGTGAGGTAGCGGAACGTCCCCTTTCCCCTCCGGTGTGATTCTCCCTACCTCTGTGTTCCATGATTTCATAGCGGTCGAGATAGAGTGAAGTTCTAGGAGAGGAACTTCCTTGGGGCTTAGTTGCGTGAGCAACGGAGTGAAGGGTTGAAGTGAAATCCTAGTACTGGTGCTTAATTGAGACAAGGGTTCTTCCACCTGTACCAAAGGGTTAGAACTATATATAGGAACAGGGTTTATCACTAGGAATCCCTAGAAATTAAAGCAATCTCACGTAGTGTGAGGTTTAGCAAGACGGACTCCCCTAATGCTTAGTTGATAGGTCAGCGAGAGTCAAGGGTCGTAGTGAAAATCTAATGCCGGGGCATAGTGTTGGGGTTAGTCACGGTTGCCCTTAGGTTTGGGACGTGTGTTTAAGGATATCATCGACTCAATTAACATGAATAGGAAAGTATAATACCATTGTCTTGCACTAGAAACATAAGTCCTAGGGGTAGCTTGTCTGGGTACCCATCTTTTCTCATTGCTTGTCCTTCTCTATTTACTCCTACTTGTAGTCTCTTACCTCCCATCTTCCATTTTATTTCTTGTCTCTTCTTAATTGCTTTCACACTCACTCATTAATCCTACTCGCACTTTTCGTACACCGCATAGCTAAATAATGAGTTCTTGTGTCTTAAATCCCTATTCCTTGTGGATACGACTACCCACTCACCAGGGTAAAATTTATTACTTCGACAAGTCTGTGCACCACCGGGATTTCAAGGTCAACAAGCACCGAACTTAGAAAGCCGAGTGATAGGGCTAGAGGGAAAGATGACCGATCTTTAGAGAGCCCTCACAAGGTTTGTTGCTTCGTCTGATGCTAGATTCCAATCGGTGGAAGCTACACTTCACAATCACACCGCCTCCCTACACAATTTGGAAAATCAAGTGTGGCAAATTGCGAAGACTTTGGCGGAAAGACCTTAAGGTAGTTTGCCTAGTAATACGAAGACCAATTCGAAGCAGCAATTGAAGGCAATTACCTTGAGAAGCGGAAAAGAGATCGAGAGAAATCTCCCTCTAGAGAAGACAAAAGAAGCACCCGAGGTCGTGGAGATAGGAGAAGAAGCAACAAATGAAAAAAAGGTGGCATCCCCACCCTACAAGCCGAGGATATCTATCCTTCATGATTGAAGAATAACCAAGAGAACGAACAATACAAGAAATTTCTGGGTATTTTCAAGCAGTTGCACATCAACATACCATTCGTGGAAGCTTTGTCCCAAATGCCCAAGTACGCGAAGTTCTTGAAGGACCTCTTGACCAATAAGAGGAAATTGGAGGAGAGTGCATCTGTGATCCTTAATGCCAACTGCTCGGCCGTATTGCAAAAGGACATGCCGAGCAAGAGGAAAGATCCCGGAAGTTTCATTATACCGTGCAACATTGGAAACTTGGGTGAAGAAATAGCATTGGCCGATTCGAGGGCAAGCATCAATGTCATGCCCTACACGTTCTTCCAAAAGCTAAGCCTAGGCAAGCCTAGGCCAACTTGGATGACACTTCAACTTGCGGATCGATCCGTGAGGCATCCGAGAGGGATTGTGGAAGATATGTTGGTGGAAGTCGACAAATACATATTTTCTGTTGACTTCGATTGACATGGACGGTGGCAAGCTCACATTGCGAGTTGGAGATGACAAGCTTACACACCGCCTCACCGAAGCCATGAGACACTCTCTCGATTTTGATAATACTTTGTATTTTCTTGACACCACTGATGAACTAATTGATGATAATGTGCAGGAAATGTTGAACCTAGATCCATATGAAGGGTGGCCGGACCAGGACGTGGAGATCGAAGAAGAAGTACTTTCGCTTGGTCCAGTTGAGAAGGAAATCAAGCCGGAACCGGGACTCATGAAGAAGATGATTCGGAGGATGAAGAGTTCGAAAAGATGCCACAAGAAGAGCCCCAACAAAAAAGGGGGATAAGCATTCACGGAGTAAGGGTGTTTCATATTTTTGTGGTAACAAATTCGATATCTCTCCCTCTACTCTACAAAGGTTATGTACTGCATGCTTTCAGGTTGTAGGGAAAAGGGAAACATTTATTTATGAACCCCCGTGAGGTAAGGCAGGTACGTCAAGCTAAGTGACGTTAAACAAAGCACTTCTTGGGAGGCAACCCAAGGTTTTACAGCTTTTCTAGGATTTAATTTAGTTCTAGTATGAATAAGAGTCTTAGTTTTGGTGTCCTGAATTTTAATGCATGTGCTGCGATATTTTTGTGGATTGTTGACGATTTCATGTACCTAAATGATAATTGACGAAGTTTGAGTCGGTTGAGCATGTTTTCCATGTTATCTGGTCAAGTTTTGATGGTTTTCACAGGCTCTAAGTATTGTACTTTCGTTTTTGAATTTTTCTGGAGAGACTGTGAATTTTTCTAAGTAAACCAGAGAAAACACACGAGCGTGTGGAATTTCCACAAGGGCGTGTGTTACTAATTAGGGCTCAACCAGTGAGGGTACAGGGGCTTGACCTTGCCCCTGTGAGATTTTGTAGAACTTGGACTTTCATTCCCGAGGGCCATAGGGGCCGTGTGGGTGCCCCTGTGAGTGCCCATGTCTTAAGGCACACGGCCGTGTGGATATTTCACATGGCCGTGTGAAATTCTGCAGAGACACCCCATCCTTCCCGAGAAACCACAGGGGTGTGTGGCTGCCCCTATGGAAGAGCTTGTGAATGGCACACGGCCGTGTAAATTATTCACACGGCCATGTGGAACACTTAGAGTTTCATGGGCTAATCCAGAGAAGCCACAGGGGCGTGTAGGTGCCCCTGTGGTTGGCCTTATGTTCTTGGCCAGATTGGCCACATGGCCGTGTGAAAAGTTTCAGAGACCTTAGAATTTTCCCGTGATTCCACAGGGGCGTGTGGGTGCCCTTGTGGAGCTCCCCTGTGAAGGCACACGGCCGTGTGGGGTGGTCTAGAGAGCAACCAGAGTGCACACAGGGGCGTGTACCGGCCCCTGTGAACCCTAATTGTAGAGGCACACGGCCGTGTGGATTCCCAGAACATCAAACGCCGCGATTTTCGTTCTTCTTGAATATTTTGCTTGGTTTAAACTATTAGAATGTATGCGAACATGTTTATAAAGAAATTAGACCAAATTTAGTTGTAAAAATGAGATTTTAGCCTCTACGGCCGTGGGGCTCTGTCTGCCCGACGATCCACACGGTCGTGTGGATTTTTGCAGATTAAGCATTTCAGCTGTTTTTGATCGTTTCTCTTCTCAATTTTGTAGACATGGCTTCTAGGGCTAAGAAAGCAGCTAGGAAACGACCTCGCGAGCCCTCACCTACTCTAGAGCAGATCGATCTCTCTTTACCCCAGCATTAGGAGTGGTTCAAGAGGTTATCTGAACTCAGGTTTGGACAGACCCAGGGTTTGTGACTTGAGTGTATTGCGAGACATTCAGGGGGGAATGGAGTTGGTCGAGGAGGTGGAGGAGCTTTTCTCGGTAGTGAGTTGGAGCAGATTATTGGCCATTCGAGAGCCAGCTACCAGATCGCTCACGCTGGAGGTGCTTTCCTCGTTTGTGTTCGACCGGGGATACGATAGTTTCACCGATGTTGATACCATTCAGTTCCAGGCCCTCGGTCGACATTTTGCCCTGAGCATGACCTAGTTCTCAATGCTGATAGGATTATACGATGAGGCATTCATTGAGACAGAGGAGTACGCGCTGCTTCCCACAGATTATCCGGGTATCCCTAACCCCCAGCGTGCGTACAGTAGACTATGTAGCCAGGGATAGTATGAGCCAGGGGTGTCCAAGGCCACATGTTTGACCAAGGCTTCATACAGGTACCTCCACGCCATTCTGAGCCGATTAGTGAGCAGCCGAGGAGACAGTACAGGGGTCTTGAACCGCTAAGAGCTCCTATACCTGTATTCGATGGTGGAGAGCGAGCCACTTCACCTGGGCCACATCATCGCCGAGTACATACACCACCAGGGCCAGTACCCCATGGTCGGAGTCATCTTCGCAGGCCCATACATTACCCTTTTGATCATCGGTATGGGACTCAGAGACGGCGTGCGCGGGGCCGAGAAGACTACTGTACCAGCCCCGCTAGGGACAGAGACACTGAGGGTGATGGGGATGGTCTGCAGATTAGGGCCTGGGGTCTATACATTCATCATCCCCAAGTCAGATCAGGCCGAGGGGTCAGAGGTAGCATTAGAGCCACCCCCAGGACCGACAGAGGCTGAGGCACCACCCACAACACCGGAGCCACCTCCAGTGCGGATCTTTTCCCCCACTAGGGGCTAGGACAGGTTTGAGCGCCTCTAGAGTACTATGGGTATCCTACAGACAGAGTTGGTCGAGGTTAGGGCCACGCAAGCAGCACATTTTTAACATACATCGGCACAACTCGCAGCCATACTTCAGCTACTCGAGCGATCTGTGTCGACATCTCCTTTTGTGGTGCAGCCCAGAGCATCGACCCTACCACCATCTCCTGCATCATCAGCTGATCCACTAGCATCCTTAGAGTTCGCAGCAGCAGCAGCACCTGAGCTAGCGACACAAGACTTTGACGATGAGGCATCATAGTTTCTTTAGTTTTTATTTCTTTTGCACTTTTTTGTATTATTTTGGACTTGTAGCACTCCTAAAGGACTCTTCTTCTGAGTTTATCTTTTCTTTTTTTTTTTTTTCCTCGAGTTGTATTTCATTTCTATATCTTTATATACTCGAGTTTTTATTTTGATTTCTTCTTGAGCTATACTGAACCCTTGTGTATGTGTTCAGATGGTCTTGGATGTAAGGAATTTGAGGAATAGTCATAGGTACGGTCATGGGAACGTGTGTGCTCCATAAACCATTGAGACTCAACTCTCAATGAACCTAGATCCATCAAACGCAACACTTGGAGTTCAGGGGAGTAATGTTTCAATTGCCCACTTCCACACTAATTGTTTTTCATTGTTTTACTTTTTATTGTGTTTGGATGCGTACATTGGGGACAATGTACATCTTAAGTGTGGGGCGAGTTCACATTGCACACACCTTTACTTGTCCGTTCAATTGCTTATGCTCATGTAGCCTATCGCGGTTTACCTTAGTTGCTTCGGTTATACTCTTAGAGTTTAGGAGAATTTTTAACATTGTATCCTATCATGCTCTAGTTTCACTTGAATTTTAGGGAATTTTTGCTCGATTATCTCCTATTGCACAACTCACTCTTGGAATCTTTTGGAAATTCAAACTCGAAGTTTTAAGGACTAGTTTAGTATTGCTATGTAAGTTTTTAAGTGCTATATTGCTGAAACTATATTGTAAAAAAAATAAAAAAAAGCTCATGTGCTCTTGTGAAAATTAGTTCAGCTTTTATCTTTGCATTTGGGGTGGAAAGAGTTACCTCCTATGAAATATGTAGCTACTCTCATAAGTCGGATACAAGTTATGCCCTAATGAGAGAAAGAGCTATCTCATAGGAAGCGTGAAAGCTACTACCCCGTAGAAAGAGCTACCTCCTTAAAAGCGTGAAAGCCACCTTTGGCGGCCGCCTAGGAAAGGGCTACCTTAGAGGTTGAGTGAAGCTACTACCTCTCTACTTTGTTTATATAAATAAGTTCTTTTTAACAAGAGTTTGAGTACTTTTTGGGTTGTCTTAAGTGAGTCCACACACATTACACATTTTTGAGTTGATTGTTCTCTTTTATTCGAGTTTTTTGTAGCTAGAGCATTGATATCTTTATGCAATGTTTTGATTTCCCCTTACTTGTTGAATGCTTCTTTTGCACACTTTTGGTTAACCTAAGGCCGAGCACTTTCATTTGTTCTTCCCAAGTACTTTCACGGGTTATTTTTGGTTGAGGACAAGCAAAAGCTTAAGTGTGGGGGAGTTTGATAAGTGCTTGTGTTATAGTACTGTGAAACATTATTATCTTACAATGAGCATATCTTTTATCAGATTTTATCATTAAATTGTGTGCATTTATGTGCTTTTGTGAATTATAGGTTTGTGGAGCTAGTTTAAAGAAGAAGAACACAGTTAGATCGTGTTTGTCATTGTTGGGGAGTTTTTGGACCAAGCGAGGAACAAGGCACGAGCTTAGACTTGTGAGTATGTGCCAACCTCCTTTGGAGGGGCACAAGGGCAGTCACGCTCACAATAAGTCTAACTCGTGTAGCTTAGGAGAACTTCACCAAGAAGGAGATTTGAAGCAATCAACATGATCTACCATTGATTGGGTGCCCAATTCAATGGCCTCGATGAAGAACAATAAATTGGGGAGCATTTCGGCGAGTACTGTAGCAGCAATGTAGCAAGCTACTGTTCACTTCTGCCAAAAATCAGCAATCCAAAGAGTTCACATGGGCGTGTGGAATTTCCACACGGCGGTGTGACCAAAATTCAGCAACCTAGAAACTTCACACGGGCGTGTGAAAATTCCACACTGCCGTGTGAAGTCCCAATTTAGCCAATTTAAAGCCGCGACTCAACATTATAAAAGGCCGATTTGGAGACTTTTTGCACATTTTTTGACCAATCTTTCTCCCCAACTTCTGGAAAGGACGGCTAGGGTTTTGGAGAGGACTTTGTGGAGATTTAGAGCGCGTCATCGGCATCGTCATCGACGTCTGGCGGCCGCACAAGACTACGTCCACATCATACACAAGGGGGTTTTTTATCGATGCTTTTAATTTGTGTTTACTTTCATATTTTGATGGATTTGTATAGCCCGATAAGGAGCTAAACCCCTTGTGGGTATTCGGACTTGTAAACCATAGAATTATTATGTTTCTTTGACATTATTATTATGCTTTTCCATTATTGATGAATAAATTCGAGTTTCAATCATAATTGCTTATTGTAATTATTTTCCCTTAGCCATGACACTAGGGTTGAGAACAATCTAGGTTATCCTTTGGAGGTGTGACAACTCCTATAGGGTTAAACTACTTAAGATTGAAGAGGGTTGAGAGAGTGAGTCGTGAGGTAGCGGAACGTCCCCTTTCCCCTCCGGTGTGATTCTCCCTACCTCCGTGTTCCATGATTTCTTAATGGTCGAGATAGAGTGAAGTGCTAGGAGAGGAACTCCACTGGGGCTTAGTTGCGCGAGCAACGGAGTGAATGGTTAAAGTGAATCCTAGTACTGGAGCTTAATTGAGACTAGGGTTCTTCCACATGGACCATAGTGTTAGAACTATATATAGGAATAGGGTTTATCACTAGGAATCTCTAGAACTTAAAGCAATCCCACGTAGTGTGAGGCTTAGAAGACGGACTCCCCTAGGTCTTAGTTGACAGGTCAGCGAGAGTGAAGGATCGTAGTGAAAACCTAATGCCGGGGCATAGTGTTGGGGTTAGTCACGGTTGACCTTAGGTTTGGGACCGTGTGTTTAAGGATATCCTCGACTCAATTAACATCAATAGGAAAGTATAATAGCATTGTCTTGCACTAGAAACATAAGTCCTAGGGGTAGCTTGTCTGGGTACCCATATTTTCTCATTGCTTGTCCTTCTCTATTTACTCCCACTTGCACTCTCTTACCTCCTATCTTCCATTTTTTTTCTTGTCTCTTTTTAATTGCTTTCACACTCACTCATTAATCCTACTCTCACTTTTCGTACACCGCATAGCTAAATAATGAGTTCTTGTGTCTTAAATACCTATTCCCTGTGGATACGACTACCCACTCACCAGTGTAAAATTTATTACTTCGACAAGCCCGTGCACTTACGGGATACGCGCAAGGGGTCGTGTCACACATTCCGATTAAGTTTTGATTAAAAAATAGTAGACATTCCAAAACAAAAGATAGGGGACATAAGAAAAGAAAAGAAAGCAAAGAATTGGGGTTTTGATTAAAAAATAATATTAGAAAAAGAAAACATAGTATTCAGGTTTTAATTTGAAGCTAAAAACATAGGACTCAGAATTTAATTAAAAACTGAAAACATAGGATTAGAGTTTTGAATGAAAAATACAAGACATTCAGAAAAGAAAAAACAAACGATTATTGTTTTGATTAAAAAATAGGAGACATTCGGAAAAGAATACATAAAATTAGGATTTTCATTAAAAAGTAATAGGCATTGAAAAAAATAGAAAAAAAAACTTAGGACTAGGGTTTTGATTGAAAAATATGAGACATTCGAATAAAAACAAAAGATTAGTGTTTTGATTCAAATATAGCAGAAATTCGAAAAAGAAAACATAAGATTTAAGTTTTGATTCAATAAAAGGAGGCATTTCGAAAAGAAAACATAGGATTAGGGTTTTGATTAAAACCAGAAAATGCATACGTTTATATAAAAAATTTTCAAATATTAATTAATTATACATGTCCTAATTTAAATCAAATCAAATTTTAAAAAATATGTTTATCACAATCATATATATCCAAATCATAATGGAATTAGGATAATATATGATTAAAAAATTTCATAATATTTGGATATATTTTAAGATTGCACAAGAGCACAGATCTCAAGGCGTTCTAAAATATTCAAATATCAAGATCATCAACGAGCATAGATCTCGAGGTGATCTGAAATATTCAAATATCAACATAAACCAAGTGCACATATCTCGAGGCACTCTAAAATATCCAAATACCAAGATCAACCAAGAGCACAGATCTCAAGGTGATCTAAAATATCCAAATATCAAGATCAGGTAAGAGCACAGATCTCAAGGCAATCTAAAATATCAAAATACCAAGATCAACCAAGAGCATAGATCACCTTGAGACATTGAGAAAAGAAAAGGAAACATTGCGAAAAGGAAAGAAAGGATTTGGTTTTTGATTTAAAAAATAGGAGACACTGTGAAAAGGAAACATAGGTTAGTTTTGTTTTATTTGAAACTGATAAATAGCAAACGTTAAGAAAATAAAACATAAGATTCGGGTTTTGATTGAAAGATAATAGACATTCCGAAAGAAAATATAGCCGAGAGCATTCGAGATAATATAAAATTTTAAAATTTCAAGATTAGCCGAGAGCATAGATTTCAAGACGATCTAAAATATTAAGACAGCATTCGAGATAATATAAAAAATTAAAATTTCAAGATTAGCCGAGAGCATAGATCTCAAGGCGATCTAAAATATTTAAATCTCAATATCAGCCGAGAACACAGATCTCGAGGCGATCTAAAATATTCAAATCTCAAGATCAGCTATGATTATCGATATCAAGGCGATCCTATAAATAATATACATATATCCTAATACAACTCAAATCCCAATTTAATTTAAATATATCTTAATCTTAACATTGATATATCTATAATTAAAATTTAAACATCCTAATCTTAATTGATTTTTGGATTTCTATTTTAAAATCAATTATTTGGTTGCATTGGACTAGAATGGAAATCCCGAGGCAAACAAAAAAAAAATGCAAATTACAAAATTGACTTTGAGAACATATCTTGAGGGAAAATAGCAGATTACAAAATTGTCCTTAAGAACATATCTTGAGGTAAATTGCAAATTACAAAATTGCCCTTAATAGCATATTTCGAGACAAAATGCAAATTACAAAATTGTCCTGGAGAAGACATATCTCGAGGCAAAATGAAAATAATTGTGAACATATCTCGAGGCAACTTGAAAAGGTGCATATCCTGAGGTGCCCCAACACATATCCCGAGGCAAATTGGATTTGAATTTCGAAAATTTAAATTTTAAATTTAATCCTGTCCTCGTTTGATTTAAAATTTTTTAAATTTGAATTTGATTTAAAAAATATTTAAATTTGATTTGATTTTTTCCGGAGTTGTGATTCGATGGGGGGTTTGGATTTTGACGATAAGGTCGAGACAGATCTTTTAAAAAGTGGGGGAGAAAAGAGAAAAAGGGGAGGACTTTCTCACTTCTTCTGGACCAGACAAAAGAAAGGAAAAAAGACATGGAAAAAATTCTTCTCTCCTCTTCTCAACTAGAATGCAAATCCCAAGGCAAAGCAAAAAAAAAAACAAAGAGAGGGAAAAAAAAGAAAATATCACTGGAGATCTTGGTTGTCTAAAAGGTAATTCTTTTTTTATAATAAATATGTAATAAAAGCCTTAGAATCCCTTCTTTTTTATTTTTATTTGTCGTGAAGCTTCAAAGGGGACATAATTAAATTTAGTTTTGAGGGAGTGTGAGGATGGGAGTTATAAGGAGTAAAATGAAAAATAAATGAGTGATATAAATATTCTACAAAAAAATAGGATTATATATATATATATATATATATATATATATATATATATATATATATATATATATATATATATATATATATATAAAGAATAATAGAAAAATAATAATAAAAGTAGCCCATCCTCTTTATCCTCGTTGCCACGGCCTCATATCCTTGACACTGTCGCCTTCCGCCGCTTCTCGTCCGAGTCCGCAATCCCCTGAGCCCATCCGTCGAATGCTAAGTCCTTGTTCGCTTCATCCGATTCCGCTTCTGGATTGATGAAGGTCTGGCTTAGGGATAATGATCGCTGTTGCAAGACCCTATAATGTCTCTAAACCTCACCGGCTGCATTGCCGCAGCCGTCCCCCTCTCTCTCTGGCGAATTCCCTAGATGGACCCATGAGGCGATCAATGGTGGATCCCTCCGCCTTGTCTATCTTCACTCCGGATCTAATAATTGGGCCTCCTCACCTAGTGATTTCTTCTCTCTTCACTGCCAACACTACTTTTCTCATCGTCAGAAAGTCCTCGGTGGCGACTGGCTCCTGAGACCCGTATGCATTGACCGGCTCCTGGTGAGGGATTCCCGCAAGTGTATGGGGTCACCAAGTAATACCTAGTGCAAAAGCACGAGGATCGTATTCTACAGAGCTAAGGATCTACTATTACTCCTTTATCACCTACTATTTAACCTAACATCTTAAGCATGATTATGCTACTCTAATTAAAGTAATGAAACAAGTACAGTAGGAATAAACAAATTTAAGATCGAACAAAATGGTTGCAAGTGCTACAGTGATGCATGAAGGCCTATGGATGTGGATCCCCTTGAGGGGTCATCATGATATATGGATGAACAGTAACAATGTATCTTGGGTGATTTAGACCGAAGGATCTCAAGATTAGATCAACCCCAATTTTTGGTGATTGAACCCTAATCCCATACAAATACCGATTGGAATTTCTTCCTAACCGGTATTCCTACGATTGCATTAAGTACAAGGAGATCCCAACATAAGGGTATCCTAAACCTTAGTTTACCCTTAAAGATCGGAGGGCTATATATCCAATTTCTTAGCATACCAATACAAGAAACCCCTTTTTGTTCATCGAAGATCAAATACACGTGAGTAGGTCACGTCTACATGTACAACTCAAGAAAGAACTACGGATTTCAACTTCAAGTAGTTCTAGACATGAAACACAATGATCAAAATCATAGATCAACCCAGACATATAATTAAGTGCAAATCATCAAAAATACATGATGAACCACCCCAAGGTTCACCGATATCTGGTGTCCTTGGGGGTATAGTGTCCCATCAAACAAACAATAATGACAAAGTAAAGCAAATCACACAAAAAAAAACTCATAAATGACACTCCCTAGATGAAACCCTAGATGAAATGATGAAGGAGAAGGTGGAGGTCCGGCAGAATGACGCTTTCCCCCATCCAAGAGATTGCCAAATGATGCTTACCCTTAGCTTGGAACCTTGCTCCCTTGATGGTGAAGCTCTTCCCTTGTTGATGATGCCCTTGCCTCCTTCTTTGGCTCAAAATCATCGTCTTCCAAAAGATATTGTCGTTCTTCCCTTCAATGTGCCGGCCAAAGCTCCCTTCAAAAGCCCTAGAAATCCCCATTTATACCCCCGAAGCATACGACCCATATGGGGGGCCGTATGGATACAGATTAGGTCAAGAAAAACCCTAAATCCCGAGCCTCACGGGGTAGTTAAAGGGGGAGTGAAGGATTAACTGGGTAGTCAACGGGGGAATGAAGCCTAGGCAAAACCCTCTGGAATTTCCTCACGGGGTATCAGACGGGGCCGTGAGACTTAGGCAAAAGTCTCTGGAGTTTCCTGCCCGAAGACCCCCATGTGCTACAGGGACCCGTTGTCCTTTGCCAAGTCTAATCCTTTGAAAAATGTATGAAATCCTTATCGTCGTTGTTAATCTCCAGGTCCCTGGCCACGAAGCCCACTCATCATGGTCTTTCCAGTTGTCGCTCCCACTACTCTTCAAAAAAAAAAAAAACAAACAAAAAATAGAAAGTTCATGACCAGGGTTCTTCGGAGACTTCGAAGTATCTCATGCTAAAGCAACACTAGATCATTGGAGAAGCAGTAACTAATCTATGAACTATTGCTGCATCCAATTTAAAAACAAAGACAACCAAATTATTTGCTGAGAATTTACAGACACTATTCCGGCGTTGCTTCTGGAAAGGCCAGATTGCTGAGAGTGGTTTTGGAGTTGCTCAATTCTCTTCATATACTCTTGGTTTCTAGTGCTCATGGTCTTGACCAATGGTGCATTGGAGACACTAACAATAGCTCTGGACTTCATCAATGATGGTCAAGCTATGAGCTCAGTGTTTAAAGTGATTGATCGGAGAACTAATGTAGAGCCTGATGACCCTAATGCAAGTTCAGTCCCAGATCGACTTCGCGGTGATGTGGAACTAAAGTATGTTGATTTTGCCTACACTCTTTGATGCTGACAAAGATGTTATATGTAAATGGGATGTTAAGAACAACATTGACTTTTTATCATTATCTTATACAAGTCATGTAGAGGATGTCCACCCGGTGTGTGAGGTCCTTTCAAAGTTGGGGGATCTTCATCACACTCAGATATTTGCAAAAATTGAGAACACAGAGGGGTTAACTCACTTTGATGAAATCCTACAAGAAGGGGATGGCATCATTCTTTCTCGTGGAATTCTTGGAATATATCTACCATCAGAGAAGGTGTTTTTATTTCAAAAGGCTACTGCCTAGAAGTGTAATATGGCCCGAAAACTTGTTGTTGTCATCCGTGTAGATAGACAACCTAAGACCCACTTGTGCAAAGGAGACAGATGTTGCCAATGCAGTGCTTGATGGAAGTGATGCAATTCTCTTGGGTGCTGAGACTCTTCGAGGATTATATCTTATTGAAACTATTTCAATCGTGGATAAAATTTGTCCAGGGATTGAGAAAATTTTTGAAGAACCAATGACACATGTGGAATCTATTGCCTCATCTACAGCTTATGCTGCTGTCAAAGTTAAGGCTTCTATAATCATTGTCTTCATCTCATCTGGAAAAGCTGCAAGATTAACTACGAAGTACAGGCCGATAATTCCCATTCTATCAACTTTGATAGAGTTTCATTGGTGCATTCGAAGCTAGACAAAAGTGTAGCCCATGTAGCATTGCAGAACTTCGTCAATGAGGAAAAAAGAAGTGATCAACATGATCTACCGTTGATTGTGTGCCCAATTCAACTGCCACGATGAAAACATGAAATCGGGAACACTTTATGCACGAGACTGTAGCAGTTACTGTAGCAAAACATTATAGTAGTTTACTGTTTACTACGCGCCAAAAATTCGATTCCAAAGAATCCACAAGGGCATGTGAAAATTCCACACGGCCGTGTGGATGCCCGATTTTAGCCTATTTAAAGCTGCGATTCAGATTTTCTCGGGGACTTTTCGATCCATCTTTACCCCAACTTCTTGAGGGTTCGCGGCTAGGATTTGGAGAAGATTTTATGGAGGTTTGGAGTGAGTCTTCGGTATCAACATTGACGTCAGTTTGAAGATAGCTATTGGGGGAGCTTTCGTCGGCACCAATCCGGCGAAGTGTGCCCTAGGCTTGTCAAGGGGCTTTGTGGAGAGGACGAAGAGGCCTCACAAGACCATCGCCATGCATCACAAGGGGGTTTCATCTATGTTTGTTATTCTTGTCGATTCATATGCATTAATGATTTTGTATAGCTCCATGGAGAGCTAAACCCCTTATGGGTATTCGGACTTGTAAACCCTAGGATGACATTGTTTCTATGATTTTTATTATGCTTTCTTTATTAATGCTTTTAGTTGAAGTCCAATCTTGCATGTTAATTGTAATCAATTTTTCCTTAGCCGTGACATTAGGGTTGAGAATCATATAGGTTATCCTTTGAAGATGTGACAATTTCTATAGGATTAGACTACTCAAGATTGGAGAGGGTCGAGAGGGTGAGTCGTGAGGTAGCGAAACGTCCCCTTTCCCCTTTGACGTGATTTTGCCTACCTCCGTGTTCCAAGAATTCTTTGCAATCAAAGTATAGTGAAGTGCTAGGAGATGAACTCCCCTGGGGCTTAGTTGCACGAGCAACAGAGTGAAGGGTTGTAGTGAATCCTAGTGCTGGGGCTTAACTTAGATTAGGGTTCTTTCGCCTGGACCAAAGGGTTAGAACTATACTTAGGGACAGGGTCTATCACTTGGAATTCCTAGAACGTCAAGCAGTTCCACGTAGTGTGAGGCTTAGGTTGATGGACTCCCCAGTGGCTTAGTTGAGAGATCAACAGAATGAAGGGTTATAATAAAACCTAATGCCAGGGCATAGTGTTGGAACTAGTCACGGTTGACCTTAGGTTTGGGACCGTGTGTTTAAGGATTTCCATGACTTATTAAACATCAATAAGTGAGTATAATATATAGTCTTGCACTAGAACATTAGTCTTAGGGGCAACTTGTCCGGGTACACCATTTTATATTGATTGTTCCTCTCTTTACTCTTTGCTTGCATTCTTTTGTCTTTCATATTTCTCTTTCACTTTTTTGCACACATATTGATTCTTCTCATCACCATCGTATCGCACTAGCTAAGTAGCAATTACCATTGCCTCTAATCACTACTCCCTGTGGATTCGACTACCCTCTCACCGCGGTACTTTATTACTTCGACAACCCGTGCACTTTCGGGTTTCTATCATTAATATTTGATGCTGTATTTGTAAAAAATAAATTGACATAGTTGTTGTGTTTGTAAAAAAAATAATCAATTTTGCGTCTTACTGTGCTAGATTCACAATAAGCACAAAAAATCATCCTTGACGTGTGACTCTTAGATGATACACTGGGTACGAGCCAGCTGAATTGAAGGATTGTATTCATGCAATTCATGATTTGCAATTGAATAAAACATTTTTGAATCTTGTTGCTACAAGGGACAAATACATGCACCACAAGTTCAAAGGTGTCTTAACATTATCTCCTCCACAAGAAATCCCTCCAGCTTATTTTGAAGATATCAAAGAATGGAGTTAACCATCATTGTTTCTGCCAAAGATTTATTGAAAATATGACATAATTAGTGTGTACATGTGGAAATGCAAGTGTATAATGAGTCATATGAACCATTGTTGCATTCGACCATGATGGTAATGATAGTGTTTGCATTTCAGGTATGAATGATTCTTGTATGACATCTAAGGCATCTCATAAAACTGAGTCTAATGAATGTTTCATGGCCTGTGTATTGGACGCAGAGGATCTAGAAATCCCACGTAATGATCATATTATTTTTATCCCTGATCAAGTGCTCCCACAATCTTCTGATTTCGAATATAATCCCATTAAAAAGTCTGCACCCACTGTCCTCTCCATCAAGGATTTAGACAGCAGAAAGGCTGATATTGGAAGCTGAAGCTATTGGTAGTAGATCGAGAATTGGTGGTGCTTCCTCATAATCTAGTGCCATGTCTGATTCAAGGGAAGAATGTGTAGGTTTAAACCTGGGAAAACATGATGGTGATTTTACCAGCTTTGGAAAAAAGGCAATTCAAAGTTCTCTCCTAGCAAAGCTCTATCCATCTAACATACCTGATATATGTAAACATAAAAACAGAGATGCAAATTCTAATGATGAATCATCAACAGCAACAAGACTTCTTACGATGTTATTGCTTACAAGGATAAACCTCGTCTACAAACAGCGTTAGAGATGCTCAGAACAACTCAATTGCAAGAAGTTTCTTTACCGTTTCTAATTCTACATGGTGAAGCTGATATCATAACTGATCCTTCTCTGAGCATAGCATTGTATCATTCTCTTCTTGATGGTGAATCTAATAAGGTGATATTTCAGATTCTGGATGATATAATGTTTTTGGTTGAATGAGCATTGCATCAAAGTAGGAGCTTCTCGATCAATACCTCCTTGAGAGTTTCCTCTCCTTGTACTTAAAAGAATCCTCGCCATATATATGCTTATGTTTGCTTGCCATCCACTGTTACATTATTTATTTATTAACTAAAATGAAGTTCATTCATTGAAATTGAAATTACTGAGAGTGCTATGTTAAACATAGACTCTCAATTGAAATGAGTAAATGCGTGGAAAATTATTAAGAGCATGAAACGCCAAAACACAAGGAACCATGCATGCATGCATACCCATGTATTCACTAAATATATATTAAAATAACAAATAAAGAATGATAAGCATGCCACTATATATCCACTTGCTTTATTTATGAACTATGCCTTCAGAAAAAATATTGATAATGATTATAACAACAGCATTAAGTCTTTACTGGGAAGCTTACGTATGATTGTGCATATAGTGGATGTTTTGATCTTCTGTGGACGGTTGGCATATGAGGTATGCTCTGTGCTTCCTCAAATATTTGGACCCGCTGAGCACTAGCTTTTGCTTGAATAGTCACCAATGGCTGCACACAATGGAGTTCTAGCTTGCTTCCTCACCAGGTGTCCTCTCACCAATGCTTGCAATTTCATTAGACCTTTCAGTGCACGCAATGCTCTCCTTGCCTATGCCATCAAAAACAAATTGATTGTACTTCAAATCATATTCATGTCGTGGTATTCTGTTAATAGTGGCTGATATAATATATACATCTTTCTTTTCGAAAATAGGAATCTCATATTTTGATAAAGTTGAATAGCATCCCAAGCTTGCAATATTAATCACTATTTGAAAATTATCTGATGTTAAAGAGACATCTCCAATTGTAATTAATATCAGTGACTCTGATCAGAAGAAAAGGATTTGCTCCCAATGTTTATTCTTATACAACTTTGGTAGCGGTTTTGCTCTTGATGCCTTCACCTGTGAATCCTTGTGCCATACTCTGTGCAGAATTGGGAAAGTAACTAGTGCCATTCAATTATAGCACTGGATGGTCCAGAATGGACTTAACCTTAATATTTCTTTCTACAATAATATATTGAATTCTTTGTTCCGCATGACCAGATTGTCAGATGTTGTCTTGATTCTAAGAAAAATGCGTATAGAATGCGTTGAACCTAATGCAATTTCCTTGAATATTTTTAATCGTGCAATGTGTAAATATGATCATCAAAGGTTCCCAAAGGCCATGAATTTTATGAAGAAGTTCATAATGAATCGTAGACAGGTTCGGTTTGAAGATAAACTGGAATAGCGTGCTGTCACTGTTCACAATTAATACAAATGGTGATAATTCAGATGATATCAGTGAGATTATTTCTTTCATTGAAACGATGGGGATTCTTCTCAGGGTGTTTCATATCTATTATCAATGCTATAGTCTCTTAAGGAAGTGCTTCAGATTCAACTAGCGGGAGTTAATTTTCTTGAAAGCTCATCAAGCTTTCAAAGAGTAACAAGTTGGCAGCATCTAGGAGACAATGTTCCTGCATGATAAGAGAAGTGAGAGTTCTTCCAGGAGTGCAAATGATTTTGAAAGGCACTTATTCAGTGTTGTGGATGATAGTTCAAATTCCAATTTCTTCTTTCAGAGGTTTGGTGGATGACAGTGGTCAATCTCAATTATAGATGGATTGACTGAAAGCTTTTATACATTGCCAGATGACAGGTATTAAAAGTTATAGAAAGCTATTAGGAAATGCAGAAAGAGGATTACTAATTTAGAGCTTAGACAACTGACACTCCTTGGAGAATACGGATATTGTCTTCGACTTGAAGCTCATTGCACAGAATATGAGATTCTCATATTCCTCACCGAAGCCGGAATTATCATCAAAAGAAGCTAGACTCATCATTTAAGTGCAAATGCTCAAAGACGGACAGCGGCATTGTAAAAATATAATAAAATAATAATAATAATAAATAAATAAAATATGTATGCCTATATATATATATATATGGCAATATTCATATGTAATGGATCACCATGTTTTGGCAATAAATTTACTATTTTTCATAGCCTTTTTATTTGTACTTTTGCCCATACTTAGAGGTTATCAAGACATAATGCTAGACGCGTATTTTCGATCCCACATATGGTTTTGATTGAAAATAATGACACATTACCAAACGAAAAAAATATGATTATTGTTTAGATACAAAAATTGCAAGCATTAAAAAAAAAATTTGATTAGGATGTTGATTAAAAAATATCAAGCATTCCGAAAAGAAAACATAAGATTAAGACATTTGCAAATCATAACCTTAAACAAAAACCCTAATCCTTTGTTTTTTTTTGTAATGTCTCATTTTTTTGAATCAAAACATTAATTATATGTTTGTTTTGGAAATCTTTGCTAATTTTTAATCGAAACCATAATTTGATGTTTTCTTTTTGGAATGTCTCATATTTTTCAATGAAAACACAAATACTATGTTTTTTTAGGAATGCCTCCTATGTTTTTTTCTTTACGGAATGTCTCCTATTTAGCAGTTTAGAATCAACACCTTAACATATGTTTTTTTTATAGTAATGTCACCTGTTTTTCATTACAAAATAATTGGAATGTTTTCTTAATGTGTCCTATTTATCATTAATGTTATGTTCTCTTTTCTTAATGTCTACTATTTTTAATCAAAACCCTAATCTTAATAGGAATAATTCCTATTTTTGAAATGAAATCCAAATCCAATCTTTTGTTATTGAAATGTCCCCTTTTTTGGGGTTTTAATCAAAACCAAAAAATAGGGGACGATTTTTTTTTTTCAAATATAGTATTTATGATTCAAATATAGTAGGCATTCCGAAAAGCAAACATAGGATTAGGGTTTGATTGAAAATAGGAGACATTACTATAACAAAACATCAAATTAGGGTTTTCATTAAAAATAGATAAATAGGAGACATTAAGAAACAAAAACATAAGATTTGGGTTTTGTTTGCAAAATAAAAGACAATCTAAAAAGAAAACATAGGATTAGTGTTTTGATTCAAATGTAGTATTCATTGTGAAAAGAAAACATAGGATTAATCGGTTGAATAAAAAATATTAGACATTTCGAAAATAAAATATAGGATTAGAGGTTTGCTTGAAAAATAAGAGACATTACTATAAGAAAACATAGGATTAGGGTTTTGATTCAAAAATTGCAGACATTACCAAAAGAAAATATAGGATTAGGGTTTCGATTAAAAAAATAGGAGATATTCCTAAAACTAAAACAAAAAAAATAGGAGATATTCCTAAAACTACAACAAAATGTAGAATTAGTGTTTTGATTTAAAAATAGGAGACATTACAAAAAGAAAACATAAGATTACAGTTTTGATTCAAAAATTGGAGATAATACCGAAACAAAATATAGGATTAGGGTTTTAATTAAAAAAATGAGACATTTCTATTAGCAGACATAGGATTCGTGTTTTAACTAAAACAAAGGATTAGAAATGTTTTCTTTTGGAAAATGACTCTATTCAGTCAGAAATATAAGACACTTCGAAACTTTTCATAATTTTTCATAATTTTTCAATAACATTTCCATAAGAAAACATATGATTATGGTTTTGATTTAAAAAACAGGGCACATTCCAAAAAGAAAATATAGGATTATTGTTATGAATAAAACATAGGACATATTCTGATTAAGTTTTTTATTCAAAAATAGCAGACATTCCAAAACAAAATATATGGGACATAAGAAAAGAAAAGAAAGCAAAGGGTTGGTGTTCTGATTAAGAAATAAAAAGAAAACGTAGTATTCGGGTTTTAATTCGTAGTTGGAAACATAGGATTCGGGATTTAATTAAAAACTGAAAATATAAGATTAGGGTTTTGAGTGAAAAATATGAGACATTTAGAAAAGAAAACACAAGATTATTGTTTTGATTAAAAAACAGGAGACATTCTTAAAAGAACACATAAAATTAGGATTTTCATTAAAAAATAGGAGGCATTGAAAAAAATAAAAAAAAATTAGGACTAGGGTTTTAATTGAAAAATATGAGACATTCGAATAAAAACAAAAGATTAGTATTTTGATTCAAAAATAGCAGATATTCCAAAAAGAAAACATAAGATTTAAATTTTGATTCAATAAAAGGAGGCATTTTGAAAAAAAAAAAAAACATAGAATTGGGGTTTTGACTAAAACCATAAAATGCATGTGTTTTTATAAAAAAGTATTCCAAATATTAATTAATTGTACATGTCCTAATTCAAATCAAATCAAATTTTAAAAAATATGTTTATCATAATCATATATATAAAAATCATAATGGAATTAGGATAATATATGCTTAACAAATTTCTTAACATTTGGATATATTTTAAGATTGCTGAAGAGCACAGATCTAGAGGAGATCTAAAATATTCAAATATCAAGATCAGCTAAGAACACAGATCTATAGGTGATCTAAAATATTCAAATATCAAGATCAACCAAGGGCATATAACTCGAGGGACTCTAAAATATCCGAATACTAAGATCAACCAAGGGCACAGATCTCGAGGCGTTCCAAAATATCCAAATATCAAGATCATGTAAGAGCACAGATCTCGCAATGAAATCTCTAACTAAGGCCGATACTCAACCTAGGTCCAGCCCTAGTGGTTGGGGGGGTATGAAGCACACGATGCTCACGGCGGGTTCATACATGAATCCCCATTAAGCTAGGTGTGTCTAGTACAAGGGCGGTGGTCACGCACCAAGTACAACCTAACAGTTGAAATACAGAGTTCTCATGCAAATCAACACATCAAAGTTCACCAAGCTTAAACCACAAACAAAATCAATTGCCATAAATATAAATCACAACATCCATACAAGCAAGTTCAACCTAAGGTTCACCAGATGCCCGGTGACCTTGGGAGTCTAGTTCAACATGAATAAAAGAGAGATCTCATGATACACATGAAGCATAAACAAAACCATAGAAACCCCTTGAAATATTGACTAGAAAGTGGTGATGAGAGCTTGTAGAATCCTCGTCGGCGAGCTCCTTGATGTTCTCCTTGATAGCACTCCTCTTTTCCCCTTGGATTTGCCCCTTAGAATTACCTTCTCCAACTGCCTTCAAGCCCTAGGTGATAAGGGTGGAGAAAGGGTGGCCAAAGGCATCCTCTTTGATGCCCTAACTATGCTTATAAAGCCATTCGCCCCTGCTGCAAGGGCAGTGCGCAGACACGCAGTAACTCTCGCAGTTCACTGCCCTTTTGTTCACAAAAAGCCGGGGTCGGTGCTATAGTGCATTACTACAGTTACCATCTACATTCCATAGCTTCTTTACATTTGCTACAGTAATCAATCTACAGTGCTTGTCCCCCGAATTCTTCAGCAGGTTGCGCGGTGCATAGTGTCCACGCGATTCACAGCTTTGCTCAAGTAAGACCCGGCTTAATTGCTACAGTACCGCCATAGTGTTCTTGCTCTAAAAACATGATTTTTGGTGCTGATTTTACTCTAATTGCTTTCTCGAGCACATTCTAGCTTCTTTGGGGCCTGCAACAAGAAAATAACCAATTTAGATTAAAAAGGGGCATCGATTCATCTAAAATAGCATGCGAACATATACAAGACCAACGTATAAATACATACATTTATGATTTTATCACCCGCTGTCTTTACCATCACTGTTGCTGTCGTCTTTGTGACCATTGCCACTCATCATCGCTCTTTACTATGGCCAACGTGAGCGAGAGTGGAGTATCTCTCGCTCGCCTACCGACTCTAGTCACCGACTCAAAGCTCCTCATTGTCGCGCTTTCCTATGTCCAACATGAGGTAGGGTGGAATATCCCTTACTCGCTTCCCAACTCTAGTAAATGACTCAAAGCTACCATACCATGTTGTTTGTGGGCGTCGCTGCTTATTGCCGTTGTCACTATAGCCACCCCCATCATCGATGAGTTGAATTAAAGATAAAGAAAGAATCTTACTATGAGTGCTTGAAAGGTAGTCAGTTTAAGGAGAAAGAGTCTTGCTTGGTGTGTGATGTTGAGTACTACAATGCCTCTATTTCGTGACGAGGAAGAGAAACGTATATCAAATGAAGGAAAACTGAAATCAAAGGAACCAGAAGATAAAACTTAAGGAAAAGAAATTGGAATGGGGCAAAGTCAATTGTCCAAGTAGGCGAGTTCCCATGAACAACTTCTACTCTTCGTGGAGGAGCCATTACCCAAAGAGGAACAGGTTCGATCACCCACTGAGGAAGAGAACTCAGAAGCAGCTATGAGTGCAGTCACACATGCGGTTCTTTATCACACTGGAGACTTTGGTCATGCTATCATATACCAATTAAAGGCACTCGATATCAATGAGTAAAAGCCTTGTCTCAGCCATCTAAAGGCTATAAAAAGTTATGAGGACTTTTCTGTATTTTACTGTCGTCTTCAACACATTGAATCAGCTCTATAATATGTCAATGGTGTGCTTCCGCTACTATATTTTTCATGTGGATTGTCACGTCCTAATTCTGTGGCAACCTATCTTAATGTTACTATAATGGAATAGGCTATGAGTAATGTCCATACTACGATTTGATACCTGCATGAAGCTCTCAAATGCAATCAATGACTGCTGGGTGGAAATCACATTCAAATTACTAGATCTAAATATATGATGATGGTTGTGAGAGGTTCGCTAATCTTCTTAAGTTAAGGGCCCTTAATTTAGGGTTTACCAATATCACTGATGCATGAAGAGTTTGGAATTGTCATACACAGAAGTCTAATTCATCTCTGGCATGCTCATTTCTTGCTAATTTTTGGAGTTGTCTTTCTGAATATGATAATAATCCCAGAAACATAATAAATTATGAGCTCCTGATTGTTCTCATCTCGATTTGGTGTATGTAATAAAATATATAAAAATGCGATGATCCTTTAAGCGTGAGCTGAATATATATGGACGTGTTTCTATTGTGTTCACACAGGTCTTTCTTTGAATTTTTGTGATCCTAGGCTGTATGATGTATATATGAGCAACAGTGGTCTACAAATCATGAATATGAATATCCTTCTATCAATATATTAAAGGAATTTGTGAGGTTGATTGATGGACAAGAAGAAGAAGATAAATGCAGGACTTTAATAGAAGCTTTCAGGATTGTATGAGATAGAAAGGAAGGGTTGCAATATACCTAAAAGCCATAGAAATCTCTTGCCCGTTTGATCTTAATGGAGATGGTATTATAAACTTCGAAGAGTTCAAGATCGTAATTATTTAACAATCAATCAAGGAGATCACTATAATCTACATGAACACATACTGCGGTAAGATCACTAACTGGTATTAAAATGTAGTTGTTTAATCTTATAATACCAGTTAGTGTCTTTGATATTTTTTTGAGAATGAGAATGAGATTACTATAATCTACATGAACACATACTGCGGGGGAAGTTAACAACAACATGCTTATAATTTTGGAGCTACCAATACGTAACTGAACGTAACATCATAAGGAATTTCATGAGTCCTTGATGACTAGGAATGTGAAAGAAATGAACCATTTATCCAGGATCACATAGTGCACACTGATGACTCAGACTTTGAGAAAATTTATTTTCAAACTAGCTCTAAGTATAAGAAGCATGTGACTATTGAAGTTTCTAAAGACATTGGAAGTGGTGGGCCATTAACGATCATATATATATATGCAAGCATCTTTTGTGCCAATTTATTCTCCTATTTAATTTCATTTAATGGGAAATTAATGTCTGACCACTTGTTTGCTTTTGAGCAAACTCCTGTTGTCATTATATATATAATAATAACAATAATAATAATAATAATAATAATAATAATAATAATAATAATAAAAAATGCGTGGTTGAAAGAACACCAAAAAAAATTTGGAGGATGTGAAAGAAGATGAAAATAGGCAAGAGTAAGTTTCACGGTGCAAAAAAAAAAAAAAAAAAAACACCTTCTTACGTGAATATATCTTTGCATGTATATATGTGCACATGCATCAACACTTGTTGTAGTAACAAGCTTGTAAACACTTTATAATATATATATATATATATATATATAACTTATATGCATGAAGTTGTTGTCCAGAGGGTTGAAATTTATAATGATTGCAAGTGGGTGATTTCCTCTCAAATGACAGTTCTCAAACAAAACTTGGGATTTAGAGTCAAATGACAAAAATACCCATCCTGAAGTAACAACGATGATAATACCAATCATGAGGCAACAACAAAATTTGTTCCGATGTGATAATGATATATATATATATATATATCTCAAGACGGCAACAAGATATGTAATGTGGTGACAAGGCACAGGCTATATCAGCAATATATGATGTGTATATGTATATAATAAATAATAATATTTATTATTCATGAATTTTCTCACCTTTACTTGTACTTGAGTCATTAATTCGAGGTTATCAAGATTTTAATCTTGGGAATTAATAATAAAGGCTTGCCTCTATTAGGAATGAAAGAGTCCACAAAAACAAAATAAACAAAATAAATTACATTTGTGATTCAATATATCACCTGGTGTCTCTTCACCGACATGATGCCAAGATGGGTATTTTCGATCCCACAAGATGACATTTCCAAAGGAAAACATAGGAATAGGGATTTGATCCAAAAATAGCAGATATTCTCAAAAGATAAAATAGGATTAGGGTTTTGATTTAAAAATAGGAGCCATTCGGAAAAAAAAACATAAGATTAGGGTTTTGATTTAAAATATGAGTCATACCGAAAAGAAAACATATGATTATTGTTTTGATTAAAAAGTATGAGAAATTCCCAAAAGAAAACATAAGATTAAAGTTTTGATTGAAAAATAGGAGACATTATAATAATAAAAAACTTAGGATTATGGTTTCGAATGAAAATTAGGAGACATTGCTATTTTTTAATATGAGAAAGGATTGTGGTTTTGATTTGAAAAACTAGTAGCCATTTCAAATTATAATTTGGAATGTCCTCTATTTTACAAACAAAACATAGGATTGTTGTTTTCAATCCTATGTTTTTGAATCCAAAATATAACATTGTTTTGCAATGCAAAAAAGAAAACATATGATTATGGTTTTTATTAAATATTGTAGCCATTCTAAAAATAAAAATCATAGAATTAGGGTTTTGATTGAAAAATAATAGGCATTAAAGTAAGAAACATAGGATTATGGTTTTAATTAAAAAAGGAGGCATTCCACAAAAAAACTTAGGATAAGGGTTTTGATAGAAAAATATGAGGCATTCTGTAAATAAAAAATAGTAGACATTCCGAAAAGAAAGAAATAGGATTAGGGTTTTGATTGAAAATAGGAGACATTACTATAAGAAAACAAAGGATTTAGGTTTGGATTGAAAGAAATTAGGGTACATTTCCAAAGGAAAATATAGGGTTAGAGTTTTGATTAAAAAATAGGAGACATTCCAAAAAGAAAGCATAGGATTAGGGTTTTGTTTGAAAATAGCAGACATTCTAAAATATAATAGACATTTCCAAAAGAAAATATAGGATTTGCTTTTTCATTTAAAAATAGAAGCCATTCGAAAAAGAAAACAAAGGTTTAGAGGGTTACAATTTTGATTCAAAATGTATAAATAACAGATATGAAGAAAAGAAAACATAGTATTAAGATTTTGATTAAAAAATAGGAGACATTGAGAAAAAATACATAGGATTATTGGTAGGGAATGTTTGCTATTTTTTAATCAAAACCCTAATCGAATGTGCCCAATTTTTCAATCAAAACTCTAATCCTATGTTTTTTTTTAATGTCACCTATTTTTTAATCAAAACCCTAACCTAAGTTTTCTTTTGGGAATGCCTACTATTTTTCAATTAAAAAACTAATCCTATGTTTTCTTTTCAAAATATCTCCTACCTTTCTATCAAAACTCGAATCCTATGTTTTCTTTTAGAAATATGCATATTTTTCAATCAAACCTCTAATCTTTTATTTTCTTTTCGGAATGTCTTCTATTTTTGAAACAAAAACCTAATCCTAAGTTTTCTTATCATAATGTCTCATATTTTTCAATAAAAATACTAATCCTACTTTTTATTTTGTCAATGTCTTCTATTTTTGAATCAAAACAATAATAATATGTTTTCTTTTTGTAATGTCTCATATTTTTCAGTAATTACCATAATTCTATGTTTTCTTTTCGAAATGGCTCCTATTATGCAATCATAACCTTACTCTTATATTTTCTTTTGGGAATGTCTGTTATTTTTGAATCAAAACTCAAATCCTATGTTTTCTTTTGAAAATGTCCCATATTTTTAAGTTTTTAATCAAAACCAGAATTCTATGTCCCCTACTTTTTAGTTTTCATGTAGTAATGTCTCCTATTTTCTTTTCTTAATGTCTCCTATTTATCAGTTTTGAATCAAAAGCCAAATCCTATATTTTTTTTTCTTAATGTCTACTTTTTTTTTAATCAAAACACAAATCTTATGTTCTCTTTTCGTAATGCCTAATCCTATATTTTTCATTCAAAACCCTAATCCTATGTCCCCTACTTTTTAGTTTTTCATGAAAACACTCATCCTATTTTTTTTTATAGTAATGTCTCTTATTTTTCAATCAAAACCCAAACGCTATGTTTTCATTTTGAAATGTCTTGTATTTTTCAATCAAAACCCTAATCCTATGTTTTCTTTTTGGAATATCTACTGTTATTTAATCAAAACCCTAATCTTATGTTATCTTTGGAAAATGGCCCCTATTTTTCAATCAAAAACTTAATCCTTACTTTTCTTTTCGTAATGGCTACTATTTTTTAAACAAAACCATAATCATATGTTTTCTTATAATAATGTCTCATATTTTTAAAACAAAACCATAATCCTATATTTTCTTTTCAGAATATCTCCTACTTTTTTAATCAAAACCCTAATCCTATGTTTTTTTTTAATGCCTCCTATTTTGATTGAAAACCAAAGTCCTATTTTGATTGAAATAGGACTCGGGTTCAGGTTTTGATTGAACAAACTTAGGATTAGATTTTTGATTGAAATATTGTAGTCATTCAAAAAGAAAACATAGGACAAGGGTTTTGAATGAAAAATAGGAGGCATTATTATAAGAAAACAAAGTATTAGAGTTTTGATTGAAAAATATTAGACATTCAGAAAAAAAAAAATATAATATTCTGTTGTTGATTGAAAAATAGGTGACATTCTGAAAAGAAAGCAAAGAATCAGAGTTTTAATTCAAATATAGCATATATTGCAAAAATAAAACAAAATATTAGGTTTTGATTGAAAACTAAAAAAATGGTAGACATTCTAAAAAGAAAACATAGGATCATATTTTTGATTGAAAAATATGAGACATTTTAAAAAAAAAAAAACATATTTGGGTTTTGATTGAAAAATAAGAAACATTATTATAAGAAAACATGGGATTAGAGTTTTGATTAAAAACTGAAAAATAGGGGATGTTTCCAAAAGATAACATAGGATTAGGGTTTTGAATTAAAACTTATAAATAGAAGACATTAAGAAAAGAAAACATGGGATTCCAGTTTTGAGTGAAAGATAGGAGACATTCTGAAAAGGAAATATAGGATTAGGATTTTTATTCAGAAATAGCAGACATTTCGAAAAGAAAACATAGGACTAGGGTTGTGATTAAAAAATAGAAGTTATTTTGAAAGTAAACATAAGATTAGGGTTTTGATTGAAAAATATGAGACATTTCTTTATTACTAGCCGCTCCAATTATAGAAATGTCCTAATATCATAATGCCTTCTATATTTCACTCGAAACCCTAATCCTACGTTTTCTTTTAGAATGTCTCCTATCTTTCAATCAAAACCCGAATCCTATCCTTCAAAAGCTGAGTCCTATGTTTTCTTTTACGAATGTCTTCTATTTTTTAGCTTGGAATCAAAACCCTAATCATTTGTATTATTTTTGGAAAGTCTCACTTTTTTTAATCAAAACCCTAATCTTATCTTTTGTTCTGGTAATGTCAACTAATTTTTAATCAAAAAACTAATCCAATGTTTTCTTTTCTGAATGTCTCATATTTTTCAATCAGAACCCTAACCCTATGTTTTGATTCAAAAATAGTAGACGCTCCGGAAGGAAACAGAACAATATTGATAAATAGTGGACGTTAAGAAGACATTCTGATTAAAACCCTAATAAAAAAGATAGGAAATGTTCCCTATTTTTTCAGTTTTTAATAAAATATATAATCCTATGTTTTCTTTTCACAATGCCTACTATATATGAATTAAAATATTAATTCTACGTTTTCTTATAGTAATGTATCATATTTTTTCAATCAAAATCCTAGTCCTTTGTGTTTTTTTTTCAGAATGGCTCTTATTTTTTAATCAAAACCATAATCCTGTATTTTCTTATAGTAATGTCTCTTATTTTTTAATCAAAATCCTAATTTTATGTTTTCTTTTACTGAATGTCTATTATTTTTGAATCAAAAGTCTAATCTTACGGTTTCTTATAGTAATGTCTTTTGGGTTTTGATGCAAAAATAGGACACAAAGGATTAGGGATTTAATTAAAAAATAGGAGACATTCCGAACCAAATTCTATGTTTTCTTTTCGAAATGTCTAATATTTTTCAATCAAAACCCTAATCCTTTGTTTTATTTTAGGAATGCCTCCTATTTTTCAATTTTGAATCAAAACCCTAATCCTATATTTTCTTTTCGAAATGTTTACTATCTTTCAATCAAAATCCGAATCCTATCATTCAAAACATGAATCATTTGTTTTCTGAAATGAAAACATAGGATAAGAGTTTTCATTAAAAAATCTTAGGCATTCAAAATAAAAAACTTAGGATTAGGGTTTTGATTAAAAAATATGACACAATACAGAAAACCTACGATTATTGTTTTGTTTCAAAATTAGCAAACATTCTAAAATGAAAACATAAGATTACGGTTTTAATTAAAAAATATGAAGCATTACGAAAAGAAAATATAGGAAAAGACATTACGAGAAGAGAACATACGATTAAGATTTTGATTAAAAATATGAGATATTTGGAAAAGAAAACATAGGATTAGGGTTATGACTGAAAAATATGAGACATTTCTATAAGAAAAACATAGGATTAGTTTTTTAATTAAAAACCAAAAAATAAGGGACATTGACAAAATTAAACATAGGATTAGAGGTTTGATTCAAAAGTAACAGAAATTTCCAAAAGAAAACATAAGATTAGAGTTTATATAAAGAAAATAGGACTCTTTCAAAAAAGAAAACATGGGATTCATATTTTAATTGATAGATTGGATTAGTAATGTTTTCTTTTGATAATGTCTCCTTTTTTCTTCAAAAATACGAGACATTTGAAAAATGAAAGACAAGATTAGGATTAGGGTTTTGATTGGAAAAATATGAGTCATTACTATAAGAAATTATGTGATTAAAGTTTTGATTAAAAAATAGTAGACATTGTGACACACCCCTTGCGTGAGTGTTCCGCAAGTGCACGGGTCGTTGTAGTAATAAAATATACCCTAGTGAGTGGGTAGTTGTATCCATAGGGAATAGTGCTTAAAAACAAAAGTTATCACTATTTAGCTATAGAGAAAATCGATGGTGAGCAAGATCAACATATCGATGCAAAGAAAATAAAAGGAATACAAAGAGAGCAATTAAAGTAAAGAGAGGTAACCGATGAGAAAATGGGGCATCCGGACAATGCTCTTCCTAGAATTATCGTTTCAAGTGCAAGACTAATATTATGCCTCCTAACTGATGTTTAATGAGTCGTGGAAATCCAAAGGCACACGGTCCAAAACCTAAGGTCAACCGTGATTAGCCCTCTATACTATGCCCCTGCGGAAAGGGTTACTCTCGATGCTTCACACTGTGTGGGACTGCTTGGGGTTCTGGGACTCCAAGTGATAAACCATATTCACTAATATAGTTCCAACCCTTTGGTCAAAGCGAAAGAACCTGATTGAATCGATCCGCAAGCGCACGGGTCGCCAAGTAATACCCCTCAAGCACGCGCGAGGGGGTCGTATTCCCTGGGGTCCCAAGA
Source organism: Dioscorea alata (assembly GCA_020875875.1). Classification (NCBI taxonomy): domain Eukaryota; kingdom Viridiplantae; phylum Streptophyta; class Magnoliopsida; order Dioscoreales; family Dioscoreaceae; genus Dioscorea; species Dioscorea alata. Next base: position 9,787,544 of record CM037011.1, read on the forward strand.
GCTGCTATTACTCCCCTCTAGATGACACTGTCTAGTCTACCAGATATAGATTTAAAACAAGATAAAGAAACAAACAAAAGAAAAGCTATAAACACTTGGACTAAGGCACACCACAATAGCACATTAAGGAAACAAGTAGCAATGAAAGTTCGAGGTCCCCGAGCGAGGATCCCCTCGGGACTACTAAAGCCAGAAAGATGCTTGAATGACACAGGCAATGTTGGTTTTGAGCCAAGAGATATCCTAAGATAGATTAACCCGATGGTCACGGTGAAAACCCCTAATCCGGTATGAGTATTGGAATACGGAATCACTTCCGCCCAAATCCTCACACGATTGCATTAAGAATAGGGAAACCTCAAATTAGGGCCGAACACAACCTAGGTCTAGCCCTAATGGTTGGAGGGGTATGAAATACCCGATGGTCACGGTGTATACATACATGTATCCCTTCTAAGCCTAGTGTGTCTAGTACAAGGGCGATGGTCACGCTACCAAGTACAACCTAGAAGTTGAAATACAGAGTTCTCATGCAAATCAACACATCAAAGATCATAAGGCTTAGACACAAACCACACAAATGCCATAAATCCAATCAAAACATCAATACAAGCAAGTTCATCCCAAGGTTCACCGGATGCCCGGCGACCTTGGGAGTCTAGTTCGTCATGAACAAAGGAGGATGTATACAAAACAAGAAATACAAGATGAAGCTCATAACAACTCCCCTCGAATGAAGACTAGAAGGTGGTGATGAGAACTCGTCGGATCCGCGCCGGCAAGCCCCTAGATGCTCTCCCTCGAGTATGATCTCCTTCTCCCTTTGATTTGCTCCTCAAAAATGCCTTCTCCCGCAGCCTTGATGTCCTAGATGATGATGGAGGAGAAGAGGTGGCCAAAGACCCTTCCAAATGATGCCCTAGAAACCCTTAAAAACTAATTCCAGCGAGCTATGCGGCCTCCCATGCGGCCCCGCATGCGGGGAGAGAAAGTTTCCGAAAAAGCCCGAAAACCGCGTAAGTTCCTACAGTGCCGCTACAGTAACTGCTACAGTACTTATGCGGCCTGCTATGCGCCCGCATGGTAGCCCGCATGAATCTCCTGACCAGGCCATTTCTTTAAGTGTTCGTGCTACAGTGTTTGCTACAGTCTCTCTACAGTGCCGGGCTCGAAAATAGTGTTTTCCTTGCCAAATTCTCCTTAAATCATATTGTCGAGCTCCCCACGGTAACTTTTGTACCTGTAACACGAAATAAACCAATTTAGACAGAAAATGGGCATCCACACATACAAAAATACTCTATTTATACATACACATACATGAATAATACGTACATTTAGGCGTTTATCAAACATCCCCACACATAAGCGTTTGGTTGTCCCCAAGCAAACAAACATGAAGAACAGGGGCAAGAAGATAAACGGCTAAATGTACGACCTCAAGCTCAATAGTAAAGGACTCCACAAGCACGAATGGACAGAAATCAAGAAATGAGCTATTCAATGAATAGTCAAGTAATACTAGTTCTATTTCTCCTAGAGTGCCCCCGTGAGTGTGTGCTAACTCCTACCTTGACCTCCACACCCTGGATTACCCCAGGATGACCATTCACCCCACGCACAATGAAGACGGCATTAAAATTTTAAATACACCCTCAATACTCAATTAAGAGTCCTTTGGTTCCTAGATAAAACTTTAGCTCTTAAGTGACTACACAGCAAGGACCAGGGGATTAAGAGACTTTATTACTCTCACGTATATACAGACATACACTTTTTTTTTTTTTTCTGAGTCCGACTAACGTAGACTGCACAAAAATCTTTTAGACGGATGCACATGCTGGCCAGGCACAAGAGCCACCCATCCTACTTGATTACAGTCTACATAGACGCATTCATGCTATATTAGCAGAGGAATACTGTCATAGGCTCCTTTTTTTTTTTTTTTTTTTGAAAAATATATGTACAGACTAACTCTCAAATCCCCTAGTTAAACCCACTACAATAGTTCACTTTAGGCTAAAGAAAACAATGAAGGAACTCAAAAGCTCTTAAAAGAGTATTGAAAATAGAATTTAACAAAATAATGCCAAAATCATTATGATGGGTTGGTTGGAGTGTACAAGGTAGAAGTGATCGTGTACAGGTATAGGGGTACACTGAAGGTGAAACAGAACTACATTCAAGCACAGGTTAAGTACAGCTCATACTATCATTCTACCAAGCTAGGAAGTCCTTAACAATAAAATCATAGCTATCATAGGTAATTCAAGCATGCAATTGCAAAAATTTTCAAAGTTCACGAAAATCCAAGTCCACCCCCCACATAAAGATGCACATTGCCCTCAATGTGTCTAAACAATGAAATGCAACAAAATAGACAATAAAAACATAGTAGGAGGGTTTCGTGAACTTCCCCGAGTCTCAAAACATTAGTCTTGAAGTCCATGAGATTGGGGTGACCACCAAAGACTCTTGTATAAAATGGAGAAAGAAAGCACTTGATGCCCCTATGCCACCCTGAAAGGTAGACAAGAACATCAACCCAAGGCATCCATCACACACAATGAAAATAAAACACACAAATAAACAAACAACTAACATCACAAGAACAACTAAACAAGAAATGATCCAAGCAAGTCCTTTGTGCAATCAAAAACATGAAGTCCAATTTTCTTTAATGAATGTTTTGTGGGGGACAAGAGTTTACAAGGATGCGACAAAATCAGGACAAATACAAGAGAAGAAATGGTTTCTCATGATGGGATATGAATGAGTTCAAGAAGTGCTACAGTAATTCCCAAAAAAAATTTTGCAAGAGCTTCTCTTGTACATGGAGCAAAACATTTTTACAAAGCTTTCAAATTACTCCAAAAACCCACAAAAACAACAAACAACCAATCTCCCACAACATTATCATCCATTCAACATGAAAAATAGGAGAAAGGAAGAAGAACCAATCATGCTCAAAACTAGGGCTTAGAGAAAGGTACCAAGGAAAGTCGGTGAGGATGATGGAAAACCTCCCAAAAAATCATGAAAATTAAGTCCTTGGAAGTAGGAGATTCGTGTAGAGGAAGAAAAATGGAGAAAAACGGTGAAAGAATGAGGGAAAACGGATGAGAAATGAGAGAGATATGAAGAAAACGGTGAAGGGGTACCATCTTTAAAATGCTGCCCGTGAGTCATGCGGGGTCTTGTGCGGCCGCATGGTACCCCGCATGGGGCTCGGGAAAAAACATGCGGCCTGCTATGCGGCCGCATAGCAGGCCGCAACGCTCTCAGGAAAAATCATGCGGCCCCTTGTGCGGCCGCATAGCAGGCCGCACAAGTGTCAGGAATTCTCCAACACACAAGACTGGCTCAAAAACTCTCAAATTAACCATCGAACTCAACCTAGCACTCAAAAATCACATGAAAACAAAGCCGAATTCACCCACAACACCCAAAACATGATATTGAATGCATGAAGATGAATGATAACACAAAGAACTCACAAGTATCATGAATGAACACAAGTAAATAAATTATGAAAAACAACTAACTAATCCACAATCACACACTTGAAAACAAAGAACACTTAAGCAACCAAACACACCAAAATACGAAAAACACACATGCAATGAATTTTAAGGCTTGGGTTGCCTCCCAAGAAGCGCTTGTTTAACGTCATTAGCTTGACGTACCTTTTTCTTACCTAAGGTGGCTTGAAAACGGTGTGTTCATCCCGGCAAGAGGTTGCATAAGAACTACCAAGAAATATGAAACATACCTTCCGGGATGATGCAAATTTGGAGGCAATGCATGAGCTACCTTTTGGTCTCCATGGAAAAAGCTTGGGCCGGGAGTTGTGCAATTTAAACTTGGGCGGATCCTTAGACGGCTTGAACCTCCTCCCCGCTTCTTCTTTGTTCCCGGCTCCTATGAAATGCCCTTGAACTACCCATAAGTGCTGTTTGGGTCTCCAAGGGAACAAGTTAGGTTGAGAACTCGTCAAACTTTGAATCGGTGGATCAATTGGAGGCTTCAACATCTTATGCACAATTTTCTTCTCAACCAAGTCATAATGAACATCAATTGCCCATAAAGTTTGCTTGGGCCGCCATGGAAAAATTTTTGGTTGGGAATTGTCCAAGCCCGGCATTGGTGGGTTCAAGGATGACCTTAGCCTCTCACCCACATCTTCAAATACAATTCCCGGAATTTTCTCTCGGCACTTGAAGATTATTGATTCGTTAGTTGAATGATCAATATTGAGGCAAGTAGCATCTTCAAACGTGGTCGATGGAGCTTCTTCTACTTCCTCACATTCTTCCATGGCCATGATGTCATCCTCCTCTCTCTCTTCTTCAACTACACCTTGAATTGGAACGTCTATCATTTGCTCACAAGGTATAGATGAAACCTCAACCGCTTCTTCAATCTCCCACACCTCAACATCAATTTCCACCTCAATTTCACCTATGTTCTCTTCCAAACTAGTGTTAATCTGAGGTAGGTCTTCTCTAGTGCGTGGCAACTCCATCGATATATTGGAAGACACTCCTATCTTGTTTTCCATGCTTGGAAGAGATAGATGGGCACTAGAATTTGTGGAATTCAGGGCTTCACGTTCAGCATCATAATTCATCATAAATCTTTCAAACACATCTTGTGTATTGAAACCCCATTCATTAAGTGGCCTTCTTTGAACGACTGGAGGGTGGTAATGCCATGGTTCTTGAAAGGAGGGTACTTGTGGCAATCCTTGGTAAGGGTGCTCCCAATGTTGAGTATAATGTTGTGTAGAAAAATTTTGGTGCCCTTGCCAATATGGATAGTAGTCATTAGGGTGTGGATTGCACTGGTTTTCTCTCATGGCAGAATATTCTTCCATTGCTTTCTCAAATGCATAGTTTCTTGTGGCCAATAGTCTTTCTCTGTGGTCCATGGCCCTGTGTAAGCAAACAAAAATTAAAATTAATAAGCTATCAAAGAAAACAAGAAAGAAGTAAAATAAATAAATATGCACAAAATGGTAAAGGACTCATACAAAGACCAAAATTTAAAAAAGGAAATAAAAATGACTAAATCAGTGAACTAAAGGTTTTCCTAGCATCCTTGGAAGTCCCCGGCAACGGCGCCAAAAACTTGATTGAATCGATCCGCAAGCGCACGGGTCGCCAAGTAATACCCCTCACGCACGCGCGAGGGGGTCGTATTCCCTGGGGTCCCAAGAGCTGCTATTACTCCCCTCTAGATGACACTGTCTAGTCTACCAGATATAGATTTAAAACAAGATAAAGAAACAAACAAAAGAAAAGCTATAAACACTTGGACTAAGGCACACCACAATAGCACATTAAGGAAACAAGTAGCAATGAAAGTTCGAGGTCCCCGAGCGAGGATCCCCTCGGGACTACTAAAGCCAGAAAGATGCTTGAATGACACAGGCAATGTTGGTTTTGAGCCAAGAGATATCCTAAGATAGATTAACCCGATGGTCACGGTGAAAACCCCTAATCCGGTATGAGTATTGGAATACGGAATCACTTCCGCCCAAATCCTCACACGATTGCATTAAGAATAGGGAAACCTCAAATTAGGGCCGAACACAACCTAGGTCTAGCCCTAATGGTTGGAGGGGTATGAAATACCCGATGGTCACGGTGTATACATACATGTATCCCTTCTAAGCCTAGTGTGTCTAGTACAAGGGCGATGGTCACGCTACCAAGTACAACCTAGAAGTTGAAATACAGAGTTCTCATGCAAATCAACACATCAAAGATCACAAGGCTTAGACACAAACCACACAAATGCCATAAATCCAATCAAAACATCAATACAAGCAAGTTCATCCCAAGGTTCACCGGATGCCCGGCGACCTTGGGAGTCTAGTTCGTCATGAACAAAGGAGGATGTATACAAAACAAGAAATACAAGATGAAGCTCATAACAACTCCCCTCGAATGAAGACTAGAAGGTGGTGATGAGAACTCGTCGGATCCGCGCCGGCAAGCCCCTAGATGCTCTCCCTCGAGTATGATCTCCTTCTCCCTTTGATTTGCTCCTCAAAAATGCCTTCTCCCGCAGCCTTGATGTCCTAGATGATGATGGAGGAGAAGAGGTGGCCAAAGACCCTTCCAAATGATGCCCTAGAAACCCTTAAAAACTAATTCCAGCGAGCTATGCGGCCTCCCATGCGGCCCCGCATGCGGGGAGAGAAAGTTTCCGAAAAAGCCCGAAAACCGCGTAAGTTCCTACAGTGCCGCTACAGTAACTGCTACAGTACTTATGCGACCTGCTATGCGCCCGCATGGTAGCCCGCATGAATCTCCTGACCATGCCATTTCTTCAAGTGTTCGTGCTACAGTGTTTGCTACAGTCTCTCTACAGTGCCGGGGCTCGAAAATAGTGTTTTCCTTGCCAAATTCTCCTTAAATCATATTGTCGAGCTCCCCACGGTAACTTTTGTACCTGTAACACGAAATAAACCAATTTAGACAGAAAATGGGCATCCACACATACAAAAATACTCTATTTATACATACACATACATGAATAATACGTACATTTAGGCGTTTATCAGAACCCTAATCACAATTAAGTCATAGCGCAAAGATTCACTACAACACTTCACTCTATTGCTTGTGCAACTAAACCCCAGTGGAGTTCATCTCTTAGCACTTCACACTATTGTGACCGCAAAGAACTCTTGGAACATGGAGGTAGGATAAATCATGTAGGAAGCGAAAGGGGATGTTCCGCTACCTCATGACACACCCTCTGTACCCTCTTCAATCTTGCTTACTCTAACCCTAATGAAGCTGTCACACCTTCAAAGGATTACTAAGATAGACTCTCAACCCTAGTGTCACATCTAAGTGAAAAATCATACAATTAATATTCAAGATTGAAACTCAATTAAAATCATCAGTTAAAGAAGCATAATAAAAGTTAATGAAACAAAGTCATCCTAACGTTTACAAGTCCAAGTACCCACTAGGGGTTTAGCTCTCCATGGAGCAATACAAAATCAATGAATAAATTGAAATCATCTGCATTGAAACCATTAAAAAAATCCCTTGTAGTCCGTATCGATGGTCTTGTGGAACAACCTCGTCTTCTCCAAAGGTTTCCTTGTCAAACCTAGGGCACACCTCGCCGAATCGATGTCGACAAAAGCACCCCAATAGCTCTCCTCCAAAGGAACTCGATGTCAATGCCGCAAAACAACTCCAAAAGCCTTGCAAAAACCTCCCCAAACCCTAGCCGTGCTCTCTTCGAAAGTTACGCGAAATATAGGAAAAAATCCCCAAATAAATCTCAAATTGCGGTATTTAAAGGGCTGAAATTGAGCATCCATAGTTGCTATAGTATTCTGTGTGGATTCTCTGGAATATGATTTTCTGTGTGCTATGAACAATAATCTGCTACAATGAATTGCTATAGCATTTTCATTGCCGTAACTGCTACAGAACTCGTGCCAAAGTTGCTCACAACTTTATTTTCCTCATCGAGGGCGCCAAGTTAGGCATACAACTACGGGTCAGATCATGTAACCTCTTGCTTTCGACACATTGATGAAGCTCTTTGATGTTACACAAGTTGGACTACATGAGTGTGACTGTCTTTGTGCCCCTCCAATTTGTATGATCACTTGAGCACTTTGGAGGTTGGCACACACTCGTATGCCTACAACTTGTGCCATGGTCCTTGCTTAGTCCAAGAGTCTTCTCAAGCATCGCGTCCATGATCTATTTTTACTCCTTTCTTCCATATTTGTCTCCACAATCCTAAATGCACAAAAGAATACAAATACACAAGAATCAATGATAAAACCTGATAAAAATAATGCTCAATGTAAGAAAAGCATACTTCGTATTACTTATATATGAGCACTTATCACATTGCAAAAAGAAAACATACTATTAGGGTTTTGAATGAAAAATGTGAGATATTTTGAGAATAAAACATAGTATTAAGGTTTTGATCAAAAAATAGGAGATATTACTATAATAAAACATAATATTATGGTTTTGATTCAAAAAGAGTAGACATTACGAAATGAAAAGAAAGGATTAGTGTTTTGATTCAAAATTAGTAGGCATTCTAAAAAGAAAACATAGGGTTATGGTTTTGATTTAAAAATATGAGACATTACAATAAGAAACATAGGATTAGGGTTTGGATTATAGAATAGCAGATAATCCTCAAATGAAAAGAAGGAGTAGATTTTTGATTAAATAATAGGAGACATTCCGAAAAGAAAACATAGGTTAGGGTTTTGATTCAAAACTGATAAATAAGTGACATTAAGAAAAGAAAATATAGTATTTGTGTTTTGATTGAAAGATAGGAGACATTCCAAAGGAAAACATTGGATTAGGATTTTGATTGAAAAATGTGAGACATTACAAAAGGGAAAACATACAATTATTGTTTTGATTAAAAAATAGTGGACATTTCCAAAACAAAACATAGGATAACTGTTTTGATTCAAAAATAGCAAGCATTCCGAAAAGAAAACATAAAATTATGGTTTTGATTCAAAATTGAAAAATAAGAAGCATTCCGAAAAAAAAAATAAAGGATTAGGGTTTTGATTGAAAAATATGAGACATTATGAAAATAAAACATAGGATTAGGGTCGGAATGTCTCCAATTTTATAATCAAAACCCTAATCTTATGTGTCCTATTTTTGAATCAAAACCCTAATCCTATTTTTCAGAATGAAAATTGGATTAGTATTTTGATTCAAAACCAAAAAGATATAACTATAAGAAAACATAGGATTAGGGTTTTGATTCAAAAATAGTACATATTCAAAAAAACAAAACATAAGATTAGAGTTTTGATTAAAAAATAGGAGATATTACAATACGAAAAATAAAGAATTATTGTTTGGTTCGAAAATAGCAAACATTTCTTACTTTTGCAATCTCTGCTAATTTAAGTCAAAATCCTAATCCTATGTTTTCTTATATTAATGTCTCCTATTTTTCATTCCGAAATTATCAGAATATTTTCTTAATGTCTGCTATTTATAAGTAATTTATGTTTTCTTTTCGGAATATTTACTATTTTTGAATCACAACCCTAATCCTAATAGGAGACATTCTTATTTGGGAATTAAAACCCTAATTTTATCTTTTGTTACGGAAATGTCTCCTATTTTTCTGGTTTTAATCAAAACCAAAAAATAGGGGACACTTTTTATTCAAATATAGTAGGCATTCCGAATAGAAAAAATAGGTTTAAGGTTTTGATTGAAAAATAGGAGACAATACTATAAGAAAATATATGATTAAGGTTTTGATTGAAAAATAGGAGACAATACTATAAGAAAATATATGATTAAGTTTTTGATTAAAAACTAATAAATAGGAGACATTAAGAAAAGAAAACGTAAGATTCGGGTTTTGTTTGCAAAATAAGAGATATTGCGAAAAGGAAACATAGGAATAGGGCTTTGATTCAAAAATAGCAGACATTACCAAAAGAAAGCATTTAATTAGTGTTTTGAAAGATAGGATTAGGGTTTTGATTAAAAAAATGATATATTTTGAAAAGAAAACATAGGATTCAGGTTTTGATTCAAAGATTGGATTAGTAATGTTGTGTTTTGGAAATGTCTCCTTTTTTTCAAAAATATGAGACATTTCAAAACTTTTCATAATGTATCATATTTTTCAATAGCATTTCAAAAAGAAAACATAGGATTAGTGTTTTGATTGAAAAATAGAAGACATTCCGAAAAGAAAACATAAGATTAGGGTCTTGAATAAAAAATAAAACACATTCCGATTATGGTTCTGATTCAAAAATTGCAGACATTCTAAAACAAAAGATAGGGGACATACAAAAAAAAAGAAAAAGAAAAGATGGGATTAATGGTTTGATTGAAAAGATAGGATTAGCAAAAGAAAACATAGGATTCTTGTTTTAATTCAAAACTGAAAATATAAGATTACAGTTTTGATTGAAAAATATGAGATATTACGAAAATAAAATATTGGATTAATGTTTTGATTCAACAATATCACACATTGCCATAAAAAAAACTTAAGATTAGGATTTTCATTAAAAAATAGGAGGCATTGAAAAAAAAAAAAGCTTACCATTAGGGTTCTGATTAAAAAATATGAGATGTTCAAAAGAGAAAACATATGATTAGGGTTTTGTTTCAAAAATAGCAAAAATTTCCAAAAGAAAGCATAAGATTATAGTTTTGATTCAAAAATAGGAGGCATTCCGAAAGAAAAAGAAAGGATTATGGTTTTGATTGAAAATTGGAGACATTACTATAAGAAAAACATAGGATTAGGATTTTGATTAAAAACGGAAAAATTGGTGACTTTTCCAAAAGAAAACATAGAATTAGGTTTTTTATTTATAAAAGTAGACATTCACAAAAGAAAACATAGGATTAGTGTTTTGATTCAAAAATAGAAGGATTAGGTTTTTTTATTTTCAAATAAATAAGAGCCATTTCAAACTATTATTTGAAATGTCTCCCATTTTGCAAACAAAACATAGGATTAGGGTTTTCAATCATATGTTTTTGAATCAAAAACATAGGATTGTTTAGGAATGCAAAAAGAAAACATTGGATTACGACTTTGATTTAAAATAAGAGACGTTACTATAATAAAACATAGAAATATGGTTTTGATTAAAAAAGTGGAGGCATTTAAAAAAAAATATAGAATTAGGGTTTTGATTGTAAAATATGAGACATTTTGAAAATAAAACATAGGATTAGGGTTTTGAATAAAAATACTAGACATTCTAAAAGGAAAATATTGGATTAGTGTTTTCATTAAATATAGGAGATATTACTATAAGAAAAACAAAGGATTAGGGCTTTAATTAAAAACCATAAAAATAGGGTACATTTCCAAAAGAAAATGTGGAGGTTTGCCTTTTTCCTACTTCACTTGTGTTTTGTTTCTTGAGTGTAACTTGTGTGTTTAAGTTCCTTTGAGTGTTTTCTTGTGTTAGGACCTTAGTTAAGGTCTTTAATAAGGATAAAAAGGGGTAAAAGCAAGGTCCAAGCCTTGCAGACACTTAGGTGCCCTCAAGGGGCTGATTTAGGGGCTTCATAGCATCCCTTGTGGGTAAGGAAGCCTGTGAAGCCATCCATAGAGTCTTGACAGCCTCCCTTGTGGGGCATGGAAGCTTGTGAAGCCTTCCAAAGAGGCCTCATGGCCTTCCTCGGGTTGGGGCCTATTTAAGCGCCATCTTGGATCTTCTAGACTCTTCTTGAGCCCCCCTTTTCTTCTCCTTCTTCCTCCTCCTCTTGAGCCTTCATTTCTTCTCTCTAAACTAATCATCTTTGGCTTCCACAAAAAGAAATAACTGGAGATCTTTATCATCCTCTCTTGATGAAAATCTTCCTTAGGGTTTGGTAAATCTTGGAGGTGAGTTCCTTCTTCTTCTTCTTCTTCTCCTTGCTCTGTTTACTGTAGCATTAAACCAAGTTGGGTTCCTTTTGCTTTTTTTGTTGGTTTTGAAGGTTGTGAGAGTTTCATTCTTGTAGGATCTTCAAGATGAGTTGTTTATCAAACCCTAGAAGCAATCTTTTCCCAGTTTGATCATTTTTCCTTCATTCTACTTTGTTAAGTTATTGTTAATGGTTTTTGATTTTGATGGTTGTTTAATTGGTTCTAGGAGGTGAAACTTCAAGAAAGGGAAAAAGAGCAGGTGGAGTAGTGACACCTGAGTTTATAGCTCACCAAGTTTGTGAGTGTGAATTTACAAAATTGTGGGCTATAAATCATCCATGTTTTCTAATACTTAAATTGCTTTCCGTTGAATGATAAACTTCTTGTTGCTAAAACTCTTGAAATATTTTCCATGGGATTTAGAAATCATGATGATTTATGACTTGGCTTATTTCTTGAATATTGGTAAAGTATATGTATTAGTTGTGGTTTGGAAACACTATGCTTTGAAATATATGTTTTCAAATTGCGTATTTTGCAAAGGACTTAATATTCTTGTTAAAATGACCAAAAAAGGCATGTTCAAACCAGTTATGCCATTTCAAGTGGGAGCGTAGATTCTTGACTTGGATATTATTGGGTTGTTCGTAGTTACCACACAGGCTTCCCAATGGCCAACACCAAGATATGTGCATCTTGGTGGCTCCAAACCTAACCGAGGCCACGGTTACCGGTGGAAGGTTTTTGAGGCTATTTGGGATACTATCAATTATTTTGATTTATTTATTTATTCACATTATGAACATTTGAATTGTTGAGCTATTAAAAATGATTATTAAACTTAGATTTCAGACTTGTATGACTTCATAGATGATTTCAAAAGGTTTTATTCATTTTTGCATTCCGTCGTGGTAGTTAAATTTGCTTATGTTATACTTGTTATTTAAAGTATCCTTGTTATTGCTGAGGATTGAAACATGTTTATGGTATTTTATTTTTAATTGATTATGCATGAGTTATAGTTCCATGTTTAACCCCTCAATGAGTAACCAAGTTACACACCCCCTCGTTCTTTCTCCCAGCTGATAGCACAACATAAGTGTGAAAGTGTGAAGTGCTTAGCAAGAGTTGAGTTTGTATTTCCAGTTTGAGAAGTGTATGTTACTTTATTTCCTTGGCATGTATCATCAAGGATCCAATATGTGTTGTTGAACCTTATTATGTCCTTTCCTTTATGTAATACTTTTATATGCCAATCTGGTCCATGTTATGTATAGGTATACGCTGTGTTTTGGGGTTATTATTGTTGTTGTTGTTGTTGTTGTTGTTATCATTACCATATGGTGGTTACTTATATTTCTTACCTCGGTGTTAATTTAATGATAATGTGTAGGAAGAGTGATGTATATATATATATTATTGGGTTATTCTTTGTGATTATAGATGTATTGTACATGGAACATGTTAGCCTTACGACAATGCACGGTTGAGGTAGTGCTGGACCTTCCATGGGTTATCGTGGTAGTATGTCATATGTGGGACCCGTGGGACGGGGCGTGACATACTTTAGTGGTATCAGAGCCAGGTTTAGGGTTAGACAGTATAATCTAGATCTAGAGTCAGTTCCTCGATTGAGTTAGAAGTGTAATTCTTTATCCTTTGAACTAGTGGATCCCAGTTGAGTCTACATATAGCATTGTTGCATATAAAAATTGTTTCTAAAAGTTGTTTTATGTTTTCTTTCAGTAAAATGCCAGCACAACGTTTATACGCTCACCGTTGGAGAGTTACTCCCCCTTACTGTTGCTAAACCAAGGTTCAGAGGGGTGGGAGATGAGTAGAACCATTCCCGCCATCATATGCATTGCCACCTAACCAGAACGCTAGTTCAGGCCATGATCCTATAGCGGCAGCTTCAGTGCATGCCCCTGAGGTTCAAGTTATTGCCCTAGTGCCTGCTTCTGCTCCAACTCCTGAAGCGCTTGAAGCCTTTAAAGTTATTTGGGCTACCAAGGGAAGACAGCTTACCTATTAGTAGTTCAGGATTTCATGGATTACTAGAGAATTTTTGGAGGGCAGGCTCAGACTGCTCCACCAAGTACGCTAGCACCACCACAGACTCCAGTACTTTAGCATGCACTAGTAGAGGCTAGTGGACTCCGTCAAGCCTTAGCTTTGTCTAAGCTCTTGAAGGAAGTTCGACAGCTTGGATGTGGTTCTTTTGATGGCACAAGTGATTCCATGATTGCTAAGAAGTGGATCAAGAGGGTGAATGCCACCTTAGATGATATGGGTCTAGGTGTTGAGATAATACTTAGGGTTTCCACCATATTGTTAAAGGGTCAAGAACGGATTTGGTGAGAGAGTTTGAAGAGCAAATCCTTTTGGCAAGTCACTTAGTTATATTTTTTACGTGAATTTGATGAAGAGTTCTACACCCAGTTTCAACATGACCAGAAGAGGCATGAGTTCATAAGACTTGTTCAAGAGAATAAGACAGATATAGGATACGAGGTAGAGTTGAAGGATTTGTGGAGTTTTATTCCAGAGTTACCACCTATTGAGGAAGTTCTTTGTTCTATATTTGAAGTTGGTTTGAATATGGGCATCAGAGAAAGAATGACAGTCACAAGTATGCAAAGCCTCAAGAAGGTGGTACTGATGTGTTCTCCGCAAGTGCATGAGTCGCACACAAGTAATACAGTGGTACCCCTAGGAGTAGGGTTCTCGAACCTCAGAGACTAGTCTCGAAATGCTAATTGATCTTTTGATATCTAGTTAAGCACTAATTCGGAATGAGTTGAAAAGAGAAATAGCTTAAGCAAAGATAGAATGATGAAGATGACAGGTAGACTAAAATGTAAGAGTTTAAAGCATACAAATCATCTAAGTTCACACCCCGGGGCACTATAGCCAGTTAGCCCCTCATGGGCGAGTACAACAAGGAAGAAACAATAAAGGAACTAAAAGAGAAAGACATGACTCTCTTCTCTTCTTTAGATACTCCTCCTTGTCGAGCTCCATGTGCTAGCCCTATCTCTCAAGTGCCTTTAACTCAGCCTTGATCTCTTTAGGTAGTGTGGTGAAGCCTGATCTTTGCTCTCATTCATGTCATCTCCGTGGAGAGTAGAATCTCCTAACAAAATATGAGAAATAACCCTAAAAAATGGAGTTAAAAAGGCAAATTTGTGCTTGGCACGGTCCGAGCATGGTCATGTTCAGCCCATGTTCTTTTATGAGATTTCTTGAGTGAAACTCCTAGGATAATCAGTTGAAGACGCACGTTCGTGCTTCTCCTGCGCTCCTCTAGTATACGCCCGTGCTCCTCCTGATGAAGAGAAGATGTCTTTTTCCTAAGATTATCAGTGGGAGAAATACGGCCGTGTTTAGACCATGTTCTGCCCGGAACACTCCCATGCTAGAATTTCGCTATCTTGTTCTCTAGGCTGGGAAAATCAATGGGACAGAGCACGGTCGTGCTCTGCCCGTATTTAGCTTGCTCTCTTCCGTTAGTCATCAAACTTCCTTGTTTCACCCTTGGTTTCACTCCCAAATGCTTTGAGCCAGAAATTCCTACACAATGAATAATTATACCTCAAATAGCACCGCATATACACAAAAGTGTGCTGGAGAACGAATAAAAGAATGGAATAAGGGCACAAAATCATAATATGAAATGCACTCATCAAACGCCCCCACACTTGAACATTTGCTTGTCCTCAAGCAACCTCAACGCTTAATAATAAGAAAAAAATTATAGATGAGTGCAGTACTTCCGATCTCAATTGAGTGGTAGAGTCTTAAACAAAGGAGAAACAATGAGGGTTAGAACACACGATTATTTCAAAGCAGGCTACTCTGTTACTCCTAAGACCTTGTGTGTGTGCAAGAACCCAAGATTGTGTGCCCCGAGGCCTTAGAACTCAAACCAACAATTTACACTAATTACACCAATAACAATGGGTAGTAGCTTCTTACACCCTAGAGTCTACCATTAAGGTCCAATGGTAACTAAAGCACATGTCCTCCTACGTTTAAACACTACCATCTAAGCAATCACGGATTATCATTAGTAAGGCACTTATCTAAAACAAGCATGCAACCCTTCCCCACACTTGTAGATTATATTGTCCTCAATGTAAACAAAATGAACGGCATGTAAGAAAACAATAGAGGACACAAATTGAAAAAGGATGTGCAATAAACTTCCTTGAACATTGAGAGTGATGGGGTCGCTCTCATACGTGTGCTATTCAATCCCCAATTCCTCATACACGGAGAGTGATGTTTCTGCTCTCAACGTGTTGCCAATGTAACTCCAAGCACCCACACAACTACTAAGATAAACGGAGGCACACAAGTAAAGCTCAACATGATCAAAATAGGGGCTGAAATAGAATACTAAAAATAAAAAACCAAGATGCTAGTGTAGTAGGAGACTCTCCTTTCTAACTAGAGAACAGAGTGTACAAAAAGGAATAACAAAGAGTACTGAAAAAATACACAAAACATTGCAGGAAATCAAGATGGATCATCCCCAGGCTGGGAGTCATTGGCTGGTGGTGTTCAAGAGGATGCACAGTGGTCGGCGATGTGCTTTAAGCTCGATCCAGCTAACGAATGTTAGGGTGCTTCATTGGATAAATTAGGGGACCAATCTAGAAATGCTGGGGAAGAGGAGGAAGCAAGTCCATCCTTTCAAGGCTGTGATACGAGAAGGGACCTCTTCCACTGGCGATGGCAAGCTATGCCTCATCTCCCAAGATGGCCATTCCCCGAAGAAGTCGGGTGACGTATGGCCAACAAAGATTGTCTACCCCCTAGTCTCAGTCACCTGATGGTGAAAAGCACTAGTAACAACATATCCCAAATGATAGGGAGTCTGGTCCACCATGCTTAACAAGTGCTAGAACTCGGGGACGGTGATGGTGGTGCTGCTCTGAGTGTGACTAGTGATAGTGCCACTAAGCAACGCATGGATGAACTATAGCGCACACGACATAAAATATACTATTATGGTGTGGGTCGGAAAAGATGGGTAAGGTCACTGAACCTGCTCCACCGGGCAAAAGGGAGTACACTCGGGGCAGGCGAGGTCAACAAGGTGTGATACTCATCTGTCAACATGTAATCGAGCTCATACAGCCCCATGAATAGGTCATGCTTAGTATAACTCAAATGATAGGCTTGCCTGCAGAATTAAAAGTTTATGGTGTGGGGGTCATCCTAGGTGTTCTGACCACCCGGGCTCTCGAATGTGGTTAAGAACACAAGTGTAACATCTCTGTAGATGGGCTCGGTGACTGTCAGGACCTTAAGCTAACCTCTAACGTTCAATAACTGCTCGACCTCATTCTGTAATTCACCCCAATGCAGCGCCTCTGAGTTAATGGTGTGCACGACCACAAAAGTGGGTGTGGAGAGATGTGAGGGACGATCTCGATGTGCCTGTGCCAGGCTAGCAGTCTGCCTTGATATGTTCTACAAAAGAGAATAAATGAATCAGTTTAGGAGGATTATGAACAGGGGAAAGACGGTCGTGCAAGGGCCTTTACGACCGTGGTCATGAGAGCATGACTAATAAGTGCTTGTGTTATATTACCGCGAAGCGTTATTATCTTACAATGAGCATATCTTTTATCAAATTTTATCACTAAATTGTGTGCATTTGTGTGCTTTTGTGCATTGTAGGTTTGTGGAGCTAATTTGAACAAGAAGAACAAAGTTAGATCGTGTTTGCCGTTATTGGGGAGTTTTCAGACCAAGCAAGGAACAAGGCACGAGCCTAGACTTGTGAGTGTGTGCGAACCTCCTGTGGAGGGGCACAATTGTAGTCACACTCACAATAAGTAGCAGCACTGCAGGGGAAATACTGTAGCTAGTACTGTTCACTGTTTACCGAAAATCAGCATTCCAGCAACTTCACACGAGCGTGTGGAAATTCCACACGGCCATGTGAAATCCCGATAAGGCCGATTTTAAAGCCGCGACTCAACATTATAAAAGCCCGATTTGGAGACTTTTTACACATCTTTAGACCAATCTTTCTCTCCAACTTCTGGAGAGCGCGGCTAGGGTTTCGGAGAGGACTTTGTGGAGGTTCAAAGTGCGTCATCGGCATCATCATCGATGTCCGGTGGCCGCACAAGACCACAGCCACATCATACACAAGGGGGTTTTCATAGATGCTTTTAATTTGTGTTTATTTTCATATTTTGATGGATATGTATAGCTCCATGAGGAGCTAAACCCCTTGTGAGTATTCGGAGTTGTAAACCCTAGGATTATTATGTTTCTTTGACATTGTTATTATGCTTTTCCATTATTGATGAATAAATTCGAGTTTCAATCTTAATTGCTTCTTGTAATTGTTTTTCCCTTAGCCGTGACACTAGGGTTGAGAACAATCTAGGTTATCTTTGGAGTTGTGACAACTCCTATAGGGTTAGACTACTTAAGATTGAAGACGGTTGAGAGGGTGAGTCGTGAGGTAGCGGAACGTCCCCTTTCCACTCCGGTGTGATTCTCCCTACCTCCATGTTCCATGATTTTTTAACGGTCGAGATAGAGTGAAGTGCTAGGAGAGGAACTTTCCTAGGGTTTAGCTGCGCGAGCAACAGAGTGAAGGGTTGAAGTGAATCCTAGTACTAGGGCTTAATTGAGACCAGGGTTCTTCCACCTGGACCAAAGGGTTAGAACTATATATAGGAATAGTGTTTATCACAAGGAATCCCTAGAACTTACAGCAATACCACATAGTGTGAGGCTTAGGAAGACGGACTCCCCTAGAGCTTAGTTGACAGGTCAACGAGAGTCAAGGGTCGTAGTGAAAACTTAATGCCGGGGCATAGTGTTAGGGTTAGTCACGGTTGACCTTAGGTTTGGGACCGTGTGTTTAAGGATATCCTCGACTCAATTAACATCAATAGGAAAGTATAATAGCATTGTCTTGCACTAGAAGCATAAGTCCTAGGGGTAGCTTGTCTGGGTACCCATCTTTTCTCATTTCTTATCCTTCTCTATTTACTCCTACTTGCACTCTCTTACCTTCCATCTTCTATTTTATTTCTTGTCTCTTTTTAATTGCTTTCATACTCATTCATTAATCCTACTCTCACTTTTCGCACACCGCATCACTAAATAGTGACTTTTTGTGTCTTAAATCCCTATTCCCTGTGGATACAACTACCCACTTAGCAGGGTAAAATTTATTACTTCAACAAGCCCGTGCACTTGCGGAATACACGCAAGGGGTCGTGTCAATGACCGTGGTATGTGGAAGCATCGCCGTGGTTTAGTGGGGTAAAGACCTCTCAAGGAGAGAGAGTCGGGCAGGTCAGTGGTTCATAAGAACACGCCCGTGGTTCATACTTTTCAAAGCAAAAGAAAACTAAACCTTGCACCAAATCTAAATTTAAATTTAGTACATGGGAAAAAGAAATAAGCAAAAGAAAGATCCAAAAACCAGGTACAATAAGTAACAATGAGAAAGAGAAGACAACAAAAAGAAAAAATTGGGGTTACCTAACAGAATGACGATCGGCCACCAGAAACGAAGAAAAACAATACAAAACCAACGAGGAGGCCTGCGATTTTTCCTAATGGAGGTGAAAAGTTGGGAGGGAGTGGGGACACATTGGAAAAAAGGAAGAATTAGGGTTAGGAGGTTAGGGTTTGAGTTAAAACGGGCACGATGGAAAGCAAGGAAGGAAAATGGTGAGACACGAACGTGCTAAAGGCGTGTCCCTCCCCCTGATATCTCAAAAAACATTCTCAAGGCTACTGTGGGTAGGACATGACCGTGTAAAGTGCTTGCCAACCGTGTTCCCGGGTAACACGCCTGTGTCCAAACTATGTTAAGCTCAAAAAGTTTAAACGGATAAAGACCAGTAAAGATCAATAGCATAGGCACGAGCATGCCCTCCTCGTGTCCAGCTTGAAAAACACTTAGAGCATGGCTTACTCCAAACTAACGGCACACACAAAGAACGCATGAAAAATGCAACACCGCACGAACATGTTAATGAAAAAGGGGACAATGAAGCGGGGAAAATACGAAGGAACAGACCACAAAAGCCAATGAAAAGAAAGAAATACACCGATAAAAAGAAATCACAGAAGAAAACAATACACTATGACTTAGGTTGCCTCCCAAGAAGTACTTGTTTAACGTCACATGCTTGATGTACTTGGTCAATCGGGGGCCCCGTGGAGTGAGAATGCAGTGCTAAAATTCAAAGGAGTATGTTCCTCTCTTATTGCATAATGTTTTAACCGGTGCCCATTAACCTTAAAGGTCCCCTTCGTGGGATGAGAGATCTCAACATCACCATGAGGGAATGCTTTCATGACTGTGCAGGGTCCTGTCCAGTGGGATTTAAGTTTACTTGGAAAAAGCTTCAATCTTGAATTGAAAAGAAGGACCGGTTCCCCAACTTGAAACTGTTTGTCCCTCTTTAGGTGATCATCATGAATTTTTCTAGTTTTCTCCTTGTAGACCAATGAGTTCTCATAAGCATTCAATCTGTGCTCCTCCAATTTATTCAATTAGAACTTCTACTTCCTCTGTGCATCCTCCGCATTCATATTCAGCAGTTCGATTGCCTAATACAACTTATGCTCCAACTCCACGGGTAGATGACATGCTTTACCATAGACTAGATGAAAGGGTGTGTTGCCGGTAGAGGTTTTATAAGCTGTCATGTAGGCCCACAGAGTGTCAACTAATCGTTCTGACCAGTCCCTCCTATTATGATGCACCTTTTTTTCAAGGATTCTTTTCAATTCACAATTTGTGACCTCCACTTGACCACTAGTTTCGGGGTAATAGGCAGTGGCAACACAATGATTGACCCCAAATTTCTTCATTACCTTTTTGAATTGAACGTTACAAAAGTGAGTTCCTTTGTCGTTGATAATAGCTCTGGGTTACCAAATCAGCGAACAACTTTTTCAAAAACCTAACTATGACCTACGCATCATTAGAAGGAAAGGCCTGTGCTTCCACCCATTTGGAGACGTAGTCAAATGCCACTAACACATACTTGTTTCCACTTGAGATTGGGAAAGGACCCATGAAATGAATGCTCTAGACGTCGAAAACCTCACATTGCTGGACGGGGGTCTGTTTCATCTCATCAAGCTTGGATAAGTTCCTGCTCCTCTGACACTAATCATAAGTTTGAACAAATTCCCGAGCATCACCAAAAAGCGAAGGCCAAAAGAAATCAGCTTCCAACACTTTTTCAATCGTACGATTCACATTGAAATGGCCACCTGCAGCTCTGGAATGGTAATGCCTAAAAATTTCCTATCCTTCTGCATGTGACACACAGCGCTGTACTACCAAATCAGCATGAAGTTTATATAGAAAAGGATCCTCCCGAAAATAATGCTTAGTATCAGACAAAAACTTCTTCCACTTTTGATATGAAAACTGTGAAAGAATAACTCGTCCTACAAGGTAATTTGCAAGATCAGCAAACCAAGGGCAGCCATCGTCATGTTCCAGATTTTCTTGGATTGAATAAAGATGTTCATCTGGGAAAAAATCACTGATCTTTTGATACCTACCATCATCTTCATCTGCATGTACCAAGCGCGATAGGTGATTAGCCACAACATTTTTTGACCCCTTCTTGTCTCTAATTTCCAAGTCAAAATCTTGTAACAAAAGTATCCATCTGATTAACAGGGCTTAACATCAGTCTTGGAGAGGAGGTATCAGATTGCTACATTATCTGTATAAACTCTGACCTTGGACAGAACCAGATAAGACCTGAATTTATCAAAAGCATAAACAATGGCGAGCAGTTCCTTTTCTGTGGTGGTATAATTCCCTTAAGCTGGTGTTAAGGTTTTGCTCGCATAATAGATCAGGTGAAATTGTTTGTCCTATCTCTACCCCATCACTACTCCAACTGCCTAATCACTAGCTTCACACATGAGTTCGACAGGGCGACTCCAATTAGGAGCCTTTACAATTGGTGTACTGAGTAATTTCTCTTTTAAACTTCAGAAAGCTATAAGACAATCTTGATTAAAATCAAACAGTGTGTCCTTTTCCAACAATTTCGTTAATGGCTTCAAAATCCTTGAAAAGTGCTAAATGAATCTCTTGTAAAACCCCACATGACCGAGAAAACTTCGAACATCTTTTGTGGTTGAAGGCGGAGGAAGCTTCTCAATTGCACTCAACTTTGCTTTGTCCACTTCAATCCTCACACTTAGGATCATGTGACCCATAACAATCCCTTCTCTCACCATAAAATGGCATTTCTCCCATTGCAGTACCAAGTTTGTTTCCTCCCATCTTTAAAGGACTCGTTTAAAATTTTTCAAGCACCCATCAAATGACCGCAAAGACTGAGAAATCATCCATGAAAACCTCCATGAAATCTTTAATGAATTCATCAAATATCGACATCATGCATCTCTAGAAGGTGGTTGGTGCATTACACAAGCCGAATGGCATTTTCCTATAAGCAAAGGTGCCGTATGGGTATGTGAATATGGTTTTCTCTAGATCCTCAAGGGCAACTGGGATATGAAGATATCCAGATATCCCATCAAGGAAACAATAATACTGCTGATAAGTGCTTGTGTTATAATAACGTGAAACGTTATTATCTTACAATGAACATATCTTTTATCAGATTTTATCACTAAATAGTATGCATTTGTGTATTCTTATGCATTCTAGGTTTGTGGAGCTAATTTGGAGAAAAAGAACGAAGTTAGATCGTGTTCACCGTTGTTGGGAGGTTTTCAGACCAAGCAAGGAACAAGGCACGAGATTAGACTTGTGAGTGTGTGCCAACCTCCTTTGAAGGAGCACAAAGGCAGTCACATTCACAACAAGTCTAACTTGTGTAGCTTAGGAGAACTTCGCCAAGAAGGACACTTTAAGCAATTGGCACGATCTACCATTGATTATGTGCCCAATTCAATGGCCTCGATGAAGAATGACGGACTCAGGAGCGTTTCGGTGAGTTATTGTAGCAAAACACAGTAGAAAGTTACTGTTCACTTTCGGCCGAATTTCAGAATTCCAGAGAATTCACACGGGTGTGTGGAATTAACACACGACCATGTGAATCAATTTTTCAGCAGACAGAAACTTCACACGCCCGTGTGTTAATTCGACACGGCCGTGTGAAGTCCCGATAAGTCCAAAAATTAAAGCCGCACTCAGCATTCCAAGTGGGTAGCTAGTTCCTTAAGTTCTTTCTCAGCAAGGCAAGGCACTATTGGTTCTGTAACTGTATCCTTCTTCTCTACCTCTTCAACAACTGTGCTTGCCTTAAAAATAATCTCATCATGATATTTTGCAGAGATAAGCCAATCCTCACAAAGTTCAGAACCCCAGATTGTTTGGTTCGTAGATCCTTGATGACATTAGCAGGCACGGCCATCATCTGCACAACTTTGTTCCCTTGCTCTTGATAATCTTGGGGACAACCAGTCACCATGCTCACATATTCACTTCTTTAACTTGTCTAATCGCGAAAATTCAAAATCAAGTTTGTCAGACAATACTCATCAACATAATGAAGAATCAAATGGTGACACTATTGTAGAACACAAAAAATGGTCCCTAATGATCTCACGTTACTTCCTATGACAATTAAAGTAGAAACAATCAAAGGAATAAATACAGAAAAACCAGAAAAAGAATGTTTACACCTATGCACAGTATTAAACAAACTAGATCACCAGAATCCTAATTTTCCTCCTGATGAAGAGAAGATGTCTTTTTCCTAAGATTATCTATGGGAGAAACACGGCTGTGCTGAGACCATGTTCTGCCTAGAACATTCCCATGCTAGAATTACGTTATCTTGTTCTCCAGGCTGGGAAAATCAATGGGATAGAGCACGTCGTTCTCTACCCGTGTTCAGCTTGCTCTCTTCCCTTAGTCATCAAACTTACTCGTTTCACCCTTGGGTTCACTCCCAAATGCTTCAAGCCCGAAATTCCTACACAACGAATAATTATACCTCAACTAGGACCGAATATACACAAAAGTATGCTGAAGAACGAATAAAAGAATGGAATAAGGGGGTGAAATCATGATATGAAATGCATCCATCAGGTACAGCCAGCCTTGAGGACAGATCATCTGGTTAGAGATGACAAGAGAGTTTGGGAGAACATGGCAAAGAGAAGAATCTTAAAGATGGGACAGCTGTCCAAGAAAAACAGGAGTGAGGGTTCTTCTAAGTGCACTTGTGTATCAGGCTCTGTGAGATCTCCACTACCTCAGAGTGGTGACCAGTAGAGATTCACATGTTTTGACAGTGCTTCTAGTGTCAGAGGCCTAGAAGCTAGCAGTAGGTGCTGGAATTGTGGAAAATCACATAAAGGACAGTGCCTAGCTCCTCGCAAGTGCTTCTAGTTTGGTTAGATTGGACAGTTGAGATTAGCATGTACAAAGTTGGGATGGGATGGGTCTGCATCACAATCTTAGGGCCGTCCTAGCCAATCCAGGGGTGCACAGGTAGCAACATCAACCCTAGTTACTGCCAAATTGGGAGCTGCAAGCAACACTTCTTAGCCAAAGGCTGAGTGTAGGACTAATGTGATTACAAGTACATTGTCCCTTTTTTAGCATGACACTTATGCATTGATTGATCCTGCATTTGCATGTCATGCCGATAGTGCACTTTCTTCCTTAATGGCAGACTTGATGAGGTAGTCAAGTGTTTGGTGTTTAGGAAGTGTCCTGTGTTAGTCGGTAGAGTAACCTTAATGGCAGACTTGATTCCTTTGAAGATCAAGGATTTTTATTGCATCGTTGGTATGGATTGTTTGGATAGGCATCATGCTTCAATTGATTGATTCAAGAAGGAAGTGACTTTTCCTAGGTCCTCAGGACCCATAGTGGGCTTGAAGGGTTTTTGAAGGACTTTGCCTTCATGTTTGATTTCATCCTTGGAAGTTAGAAGACTAGTGAGCAAGGGTTATCCTGTGTTTTTTTCCTCAGGACACTATGTTTTCTTTTCATAATGCCTAATATTGTTGAATAAAAAATCCAAACCTATGTTTTCTTTTCGGAATGCCTCGTTTTTTTTTCGAGATCCCTGCTATTTTTAAATCAAAATTATAATGCAATTTTTTCTTTTAATAATGTCTCAAAATTTTCAATTAAAACAATAATCCTATGTTTTCATTTGTTAATATCTCCTATTTTTGAATGAAAACCCTAATCATATGTTTTCTTTTGTTAATGTCTCCTATTTATCAGTTTTGAATCAAAACCCTAACCTTATCTTTCTTTTGGGAATGTCTGCATTTTTTAATCAGAATAATAATCCTACATTTTCTTTTCGCAATGTCTCCTATCTTTCAATTAAAACCCTAATACTATGTTTTCTTTTTTTAAAGTCTGTTATTTATTAGAATGTGTCCTATTTTTTATTTAAAATACTTATTGTATATTTTATTTTCGTAATGTCTCATATTTTTTAATCGAAATCCTAATCCTATATTTACTTATAGTAATGCCACCTATTTTTGAATAAAAAATAGTAATGTCTCCAATCCTAATTTATGGTTTTCTTTTCGGAATGTCTGCTATTTTTGAATTAAAACCCTAATCCTATGTTTTCTTTAGGAAATGTCCCTTATTTTTCAATCAAAAACCTAAGCCTTTATTTTCTTTTCATAATGTCTGCTATTTTTGAAACAAAACCCTAATCCTACGTTACCCTTCGGAATGTGTCCTATTTTTCAGTTTTGAATAAAAACACTAATCTTTTGTTTTCTTTTCAGAATGCCTACTACTTTATAAAAAGAACCCTAATCCCTATTTTCTTTTGAGAAAGTCTCATTTTTTTTTTTTAAATCAAAACCCAAATCCTTTCTTTTCTTTTGAAAAATATAAGATTAGGGTTTTGATTTAAAAATAGCAGATAGTCAGAAAAGAAAACATAATACTAGGGTTTTGATTAAAAATTGGAGACATTACTATAATAAAACAAAGTATTAGTATTTTGATTAATAAATATAAGACATTACGAAAAGAAAATATTTGATTATTATTTTGAAAAAAAAAAAGATAATGTCCCCTATTCTGAAAAGAAAACCATAATAGTATTATTTGAATTAAAACCTGAATCCTATGTTGATTGAACCTAGTCCAAAGTAAAAATGAAAGCTAACCTATGATTTTAATCAAAACCCTAATCCTATGTTTTCTTACAGTAATATCTCCTATATTTTGTTTTGGGAATATCTTCTAATTTTTCATCAAAACTGTAATCCTATGTTTTCTTTTCAGAATGTCTCCTATTTTTTAATTAAAACCTAATCCTCTGTTGTCTTACAGTAGTGTCTCTTATTTTTCAATGGAAACACTAATCCTATGTTTTTTTTTCAAGATATCTCCTATGTTTTAATCATAACCCTAATCCTATATTTTTTTTTTTTTGTGAATGCCTACTATATTTGAATCAAAACCCGAATACTATATTTTCTTTTGGAAATATATGCTATTTTGAAATCAAAACAATAATCCAATCTTTTCTTTTATTTTGGGAATTCAAACTTAATCCTATATTTTCTTTTCGGAATGGCTCCTATTTTTGGATCGAAACCCTAATCCTATGTTTTCTTTTGAGAATGTCTGCTACTTTTTTAATCAAACCCCTAATCCTATGTTTTCTTTTGGAAATGTCTCTTTTTTTTTCAACCAAACCCCTAATCTTATGTTATCTTTTCGAAATGCCTCCTATTTTTTAATCAAAACAATAATCTTATATTTTTTTTTTAAATGACTCATTTTTAAATCAAAACACTAATCCTATATTTTCTTTTCGGAACATCTACTATTCTTTAATCAAGACGATAATATTTTTTTTTTGGAATGCATCCTATTTTTGAATCAAAACACTAACCATATGTTTTTTTTTTGGAATATCTGTTATTTTTTAATCAAAACAATAATCTTATGTTTTCTTTTCACAATGTCCAATATTTTTTAATCAAAACCCTAATCTTATGATTTCTTTAGGAAATGTATGTCATTTTTAAATCAAAACAATAATCCTATGTTTCCTTTTCGAAATGTATCATATTTTTTAATTAAAACATTAATCCTACATTTTCTTTTTGGATTGTCTGCTATATTTAAATCAAAACTCTAATCCTATATTTTCCATCCAGAATGTCTCTCATCTTTCAATCAAAACACAAATATTTTATTTTTTTTTCTGAATGTCTCCTATCTTTCAATCAAAAGCCAAATCCTATGTTTTCTTTTCTTAATGTTGCCTATTTATCAATTTTGAATCAAAAACCTAACATGTTTTCTTTTTGGAATGTCTTCTATTTTTCAATCAATAACCTAAATCCTTTCTTTTCTTTTTGGAATGTCTGGTATTTTTTAATCAAAACAGTAATCCTATGCTTTTTTTTTTTCAAAATGTGTCCTATTTTTCAGGTTTCAATCAAAATCCAAATCTTTTGTTTTCTTCTTGGAATGTCTCAATTTTTTGAATTTAAAACCTAATCCTATGTTTTCTTTTCTGAAAGATTAGATTAGCCTTTTGATTCAAAACCCAATTTTTGATAGAAGACATTACTATAAGAAACCATAGGATTAGTGTTTCGAAAAAAAACCTAATCTTGTATTTTCTTATAGTAATGCTTAGTATTTTTCAATCAAAACATTAATTATATGTTTTCTTTTTGGAATGGCTACAATATTTGAATCAAAACCCTAATCCTATGTTTTCTTTTCGCAATATCTCTTCTTTTTCAATGAAAAACCAAATTGTATTCTTTCTTTTATGAATGGCTACTATATTTTTTATCAAAACCCAATTTTTTAGTTTTGAATAAAAACCCTAGTTCTATGTTTTCTATTTGTATTATTTTAATTTTTTAATCAAAACCCAAATGCAGTCTTTACCTATAGTAATGTCTCCTATTTTTGAATCATAACACTAATCCTATGTTTTTTTTTTCTGAATGTCTTATTTTTCAGTTTTGAATCAAAACCGTAATCCTATATTTTTTTCATTATGTTTACTATTTTTTAATCAAAACCTTAAGACTAATTTTTCTTATAGTAATATCTCCTATTTTTCAATCGAAACACTAGTCCTATGTTTTCTTTCGGTAATGCCTGCTATTTTTGAATCAAACCTGTAATCCTATGTTTCCATATAGTAATGTCTCCTATTTTTTAATAAAAACCCTAATCTTCTGTTATTTTTTGGCAATGTCTCCTGTTTTTTAATTAAAACAATAATCATATGCTTTTTTTTAAATGTCTCATATTTTTAAATCAAAACACAAATCCTATGTTTTCTTTTAGTAATGTTTACTATTTTTTAATCAAAAAGATAATACTACATTTTCTTTTTGGAATGCATCCTATTTTTAAATCAAAACACTAACCTTATGTTTTCTTTTGGGAATATCTGCTAATTTTGAATTAAAGCAATAATCTTAGGCTTTCTTTTCGTAATGTCCAATATTTTTTAATCAAAACCCTAATCTTACGTTTTCTTTAGGAAATGTATTTAACTTTTGAATCAAAACATTAATCCTATGTTTTCTTATTGAAATGTCTAATATTTTTCAATCAAAATACTAATCCTATATTTTCCTTTTGGATTATCTACTGTATCTGAATCAAAACTCTAATCCTATGTTTTCCTTCCAGAATGTCTCCTACTTTCAATTAAAACTCGAATCATTTGTTTTCTTTTCGGAATGTCTCTTATCTTTCAATCAAAAGCCAAATCCTATGTTTTCTTTTCTTAATGTTGGCTATTTATCAATTTTGAATCAAAAACCTAATATGTTTTCTTTTTGGAATGTCTTCTATTTTTCAATCAAGAACCTAATCCTTTCTTTTCTTTTTGGAATGTCTGCTATTTTTTAATCAAAACCACAATCCTATATTTTTTTTTTCAGAATGTGCCTTATTTTTCAGTTTTGAATGAAAACCCAAATCTTTTATTTTCTTCTTGGAATGTCTCAATTTTATTAATGAAAAACCCTAATCCTATTTTTTCTTTTTTGAAAGATGATATTAGCCTTTTTATTCAAAACCCTATTGTTGATAGGAGACATTACTATAAGAAACCATAGGATTAGTGTTTTGAAAAAAAAACATAATCCTATATTTTCTTATAGTAATGCCTACTATTTTTCAATTAAAATATTAATTATATGTTTTTTTTTGTAATGTCTAAAATATTTGAATCAAAACCCTAATCCTATGTTTTCTTTTCAGAATGTCTCCTATTTTTCAATGAAAACCCAAATCGTATTCTTTATTTTATGAATGCCTACTATATTTTGATCAAAATCCAATTTATCAGTTTTGAATCAAAACCCTAATTCTATGTTTTCTATCTCTATTGTTTTATATTTCTCAATCAAGAACCAAATCTTATCTTTACTTATAGTATTATCTCCTATTTTTGAATCAAAACCCTAATAGTATCTATTATTTTCGGAATGTGTCTTATTTTTTAGTTTTGAATAAAAATCGTAATCCTATGTTTGTTTACACATTGTGTACAATTTTTAAATCAAAACCTTAATACAAATTTTTCTTGTAGTAATGTCTTTTATTTTTCAATCAAAACACTAATCCTATGTTTCCTTTTGGTAATGCCTGCTATTTTTTAATCAAACCCCTGTTACTATATTTTCTTATAGTAATGTCTCATATTTTTCTATCAAAACTCTAATCTTATGTTATTGATTGCGAATGTCTCCTACTTTTGAATCAAAACAATAATCCTATGTTTTTTTTAAATATCTCCTCTTTTTAAATCAAAACACTAATTCTATGTTTTATTTTCAGAATGTCTACTATTTTTTCTATCAAAATAATAATAATATGTTTTCTTTTCCGAATGCATCCTATTTTTGAATCAAAACCCTAACCTTATGATTTTCTTTTGGAAATATCTGCTATTTTTTAATCAAAACAATAATATTATGTTTTCTTTTCGTAATGTCCAATATTTTTTAATCAAAACCCTAATCTTATATTTTCATTAGGAAATGTATGTAATTTTTGAGCCAAAACAATAATCCTATGTTTTCTATTCAAATGTCTCATATTTTTCAATCAAAACACAAATCCTATCTTTTCTTTTTGGATTGTCTACTATATTTGAATCAAAACTCTAATAATATGTTTTCCTTCCAAAATGTCTCCCATCTTTCAATCAAAACTCTAATACTTTCTTTTTTTTTTTCAGAATGTCTCATATTTTTTAATTAGAAGTTGAAAAAAAAACATAATCCTATATTTTCTTATAGTAATGCCTACTATTTTTCAATTAAAACATTAATTATATGATTTCTTTGTGGAATGTCTACAATATTTGAATCAAAACCGTAATCCTATGTATTCTTTTCGGAATGTCTCATATTTTTCAATGAAAACCCAAATAGTAATCTTTATTTTATGAGTGCCTACTATATTTTCATCAAAACCCAATTTTTCAGTTTTGAATCCAAACCCTAATTCTATGTTTTCTATTTGTATTGTTTTATATTTTTCAATCAAGACCCAAATCCTATCTTTACTTATAGTATTGTCTTCTATTTTTGAAACCAAACCCTAATCCTATCTTCTCTTTTCGGAATGTGTCCTATTTTTTCAGTTTTGAATCTAAACTCTAATATTTTGCTTTTCTTTTCAGAATATTTACTAATTTTGAATCAAAACACTAATCCTGTCTTTTCTTTTGTGAATGTCTCCTATTTTACAAGCAAAAAATGAATAATATGTTTTCTTTTCTTAATGTCTCCTATTTAACAATTTTGAATTAAAAACCTAACCTATGTTTTCTTTTCTGAATGTCTCCCTTTTTTCAATTAAAAACCTATCACTTTCTTTTCATTTAGGAATGTATGCTATTTTTGAATCAAACTCCTAATACAATGATCTTTTCGGTTTTGAATCAATACCCTGAGACATTGTTTTCTTTTCGGAATATCTCAATTTTTAAATCAAAACCCTAATCATCTGTTTTCTAATTGTATTGTCTCTAATTTTCCAATCAAAACCTCATCCTATGTTATCTTTTCGAAATGTCTCATATTTTCGATTAAAACCCTAATAGTATGTTTTTTTTTTTCCAATATCTACTATTTTTGAATGAAAACACTAATCCCATGTTTTCTTATAGTAACGTCTCCTATTTTTGAATCAAAACCCTAATCCTATATTTTTCCTTTTCGGAATGCCTACTATATTTGAATTAGAAGCCTAACCCATGTTTTCTTATAGTAATGTCCTATTTTTAATCAATACCCTATCATTTACTCAAAATTGAAATCCTATGTTTTCTTTTCAGAATATATCCTATATTTTAGTTTTGAATAAAACCACCAATCCTTTGTTTTCTTTTCGAAATGACTACTACTTTTGAATCAAAATACTAATCCTATGTTTTGTTATAGTAATACCGGTTATTTTTCAAAAATAGGAGTCGTTACTATTAAAAAACATAGGATTAAGTTTTTGTTTGCAAAAGAAAATATAGGATTTAGTAATGTCTCATGTTTTCAATCAAAACCCTAATCGTATGTTTGATTTTCATAATGCCAACAATTTTTTAATCAAAACCCGAATATTATGTTTTCTATTGGAAATGTTTCTTGTTTTTCAATCGAAATCCTATTTCTTTCTTTGAACTTCTATTAGGTATGATCATACCAACACTAAAGCATGATCCCATAAGAACTTGGAGGTTAAGGGAGCTTGGGAGAGAGTAGTATTAGGATGGGTGAAATCCTAAAGTCCTCGTGTTGCACCAGCGCCCCCCCCCCCCCCCCCCCCCCCCCCCCCCTCTTTTTTTTTTTTTTTTTGCAATATAGTTTATTTTTATGATTTTATTAATTGAAAAAAATAACAATAATAAAAAAAAATGAAAGACTAACTAATGATTTTAATCAAAACGCTAATCCTGTGTTCTCTTTTAAAAATGACTCCAATTTTTGAATCAAACCCCTAGTTTTATGTTTTCTTTTGGAAATGCCTGCTATTTTTGAATCAAAATAATAATCGTATGTTTTATTTTCGTATTTTCTCATATTTTTTAATCAAAACCATATTCCTAATTTTTTTCTAAATACCTCCTACTTTTAAATCAAACCGTAATCTTATGTGTTATTTTTTTTGCCGAATATATGTTTTTTTAAATCAAAACAATAATCTATATATATAGTCCTCCTAGGGCTAGGCCATCTAGGATCTGGGCTTCAGTTTGAAGAAGTTGTCGCATTGCTTGTTGTTCAGCAATCCGTCGTTCCTGCTTTTTTTTGCATAACTAACTCAAAAAAATTTTCTTTTACTTCCCTAATTTTTTCAAGATATATTTCAAACTTTACTTCTTTTTTTTTTTCTATTTCTTCAATGAACTCTTTTAATTCTTCAATTTTTCTGAATTTTGCTGCTAATTCATGTTCAAGTTTTGCTTCTTTTTCTTTCAAGATTTTTACCTCTGTTTCCAGAAACTTGATTTTCCTTTCTTGTTCGATGAAGAATTCGGCCCTATGTGGTTATATATATATATATGAGTGTTATAATCCAACTAAATCCACTTTTGTCTTTGAGTCCTTATAATTTAAACTTAAGACAAAAATCCTAGACCAATTTATAATTTCACTTATGTTATTAAGTAAAATTGTAAATTGATAATTTTACCATTGCACTAAAAAACGAGACTGATTCTTTATCCCTTTAAGCGTGACTCCCTAGGTTTGTTTCGATTAACAATGGGAGGATACTAAAGAATGTGGATGACACCTAGCCAGCCCCGTGGCCCCACGTCATAACCCAATCGAACAAGAATGAGTAGATCATTATGAATATTTCCGATTATGATTACCATATGTGTATAAACCCTTAGTTCATATATCCCAACCGAGTGAGAGTCATGGTAATTGTCAAACTCACTCAACTCAATCATATGCAAATGATTATAGTAGAGTGAGATTACCAAACTAACCCTCATGTCCCACACGATTAATTTGACTGCGTCGGCGAAGGTCTTCTTATCTCACATACTTATAATCGCATAGGTTACTAACTCGTTTACTTCCAAGAGAACGAATTTCTTCTTTGTAATCACTCACAACTGCGCCTAACTACTCTAGTAACAAACTAAATATCACAAATACATTGTGATTATGACACCTCAGGTCTAAGGTCCACTCATATGATTATAACCAACAATCCTAATCATTGACTGTCAAAAAGTAAAACCCATGTGAGTGGATTGTTGTGAGTCATGTTCGAATACACCAATCCCAGTGATGTATTTATGACATATGTTTCCACTATTCCATAGTGTTCAACTAGCATTCTTTGTCAAAGTATATGTCTTATGAATCTTTAACGCCCAATTAAAGATTCTCCAATTTGTGATCTATTTAAGTATACGAGTACCAAACCCTTTTAGTGCTCTCCCTTTTATCCCACAACCAGTAGAAAGTTTAACTTAATACACATGGACTATAATATTCAAAACTAATTATGATGGAATCACAGGATTTATATGAACATCAAAATAAATGCCTTTTTAATAATAATAAGAATATATAATACAAATGAAATGCCCTAATACAAGTATGCTCGTTGGCATTCAAGGGCATAATCCTTACAATCTCCCACTTGTACTCAATGCCAACCACCATGGTATCATACACCCATCTTCTCAAGATGTCAATCTAGCATGGCTTGTGATAGTGGTTTCGTAAGTGAATCAGCTAAGTTATTTGCTGAGGTTATTTTCTGCATGGCTATATCACCTCTTCCAACGATCTCTCAAATGATGTGGTACCGCCGCTCATTATGTTTGGATTTGCTGTGAGACCTTGGTTACTTTTCTTGTGCTATCGCTCCATTATTATCATAATAAAGTAATAACGGGAGCTCCACACTTGGAACCACCTGAAGTTCTGTCAAGAACTTCTTAATCTAAACAATTTCTTTTGTAGCCTCCGAAGTAGTCACATATTCAGCCTCAATGATGGAATCTGTAGTGGTACCTTGCTTAGAACTCTTCCAGCTTACTGCTCCACTATTGAGAGTAAATATTAACCCTGAAGTGGATTTTTGATCATCAACCACAGACTGGAAGTCTGAATTTGTGTAACCATCCACTCTTAACTCTCCATTTCAATAGATAAGAGGCATATCTTTAGTCCTTCTTAAGTACTTCAGAATAAACTTCACAGCTATCCAATGCCCCTTCCTTGGGTTATCCTGGAACTGACTCACAACGCAGACAGCGTACATAATATCCGGTCTTGTACACAACATGGCATACATCAGACTACCAACCGCAAAGGCATAGGGTATCATATTCATCTCCTTTCTGTCCTCCTCATCTTGAGGACTCATGGACTTGGATAGATGATCTCCATGCTTCACAGGTAGAAGCCATTTCTTAGAGTTTTCCATCCCAAATCACTTCAAGACTTTCTCTAAGTAAAGGGTATGG
Organism: Dioscorea alata; assembly: GCA_020875875.1. Classification (NCBI taxonomy): domain Eukaryota; kingdom Viridiplantae; phylum Streptophyta; class Magnoliopsida; order Dioscoreales; family Dioscoreaceae; genus Dioscorea; species Dioscorea alata. Next base: position 9,821,461 of record CM037011.1, read on the forward strand.
GAAAGTCCCATCTTTCTATTCACTTTATCTTGGTAGATGTGAATTGCAAGGATATATGTGGTTTCTCCCAAGTCTTTATGGAGAATGTGCTTGAAAGTTAAGATTTGGCCGAAGTTAACATGCCTATATCATTCCCGATAAGCAGAATATCATCTACATACAACACCAAGAATGATATCTTGCTCCCACTAACCTTCTTATAGACACATGGTTCATCTTCATTTTTTATGAAACCAAAAGTTTTAACAACTTCATTAAAATGAAGATTCTAATTGCGAGAGGCTTGCTTAAGTCCGTAAATATAGAATTCCTCATTATGAGAGTCAGCCACAGAAACAAAACCCTTGTGTTGTTCAATACGAATTTCCTCCTCGAGGTATCTATTTAGGAACGCAATCTTGACATCCATCTGGCAAATCTCATAATCTAGGTATGTGGCTATCGCAAGCAAAATTCTGATGGATTTGATTATAGCTACTGGAGAAAAGGTTTCCTCATAGTCAATGCCCTCCTTCTGACTATACCCTTTCGCCACTAGTCTAGAGTTATAGATATCCACCTTGCCATCCGGACCAATCTTTCTCTTATAAATCCACTTGCACCTAATAGGAACTATCCCATTAGGGCAATCTATTAGAGTCCAAACTTGGTTTGAATACATCAAATCCATCTCTACTTGTATAGCAAGTTGCCACATTGCAGAGTCTGCATCATCATTGCTTGATCATAAGTAGAGGATCATCTCTATAGTTCCCTTCTGCTACAACATACAAATCATGCTTTCATTGTAGTAGATAACCATATATCTCTTGTGGTCGAGATACTTGATAAGTGCTTATGTATAACTATTACTAAGTGCACTTTTCTTACATTGAGCATCACTATTGTCAGATTTTATGGCTCATTCATGTGTGTTTGTGTTCTTTTATGCATTTAGGGTTGTGGAGATAAGTTTGGAAGAAAAGAAGCAAAAATAGATCATGGACAGAATTGTTGAGAAAACTCTTGGACCAAACAAGGATCAAGGCACAAGTTGTGCTCATAGACATGTAAGTGTGTGCTAACCTCCAAAATGCTCAAGTGAATATACAAATTAGAGGGGCACAAAGGCAGTCACACTCGTATGTTCCGACTTGTGTTACCTTGGCAAGAGTTTCATCAATATGTTTGGAAGCAAGATGTGACATGATCTACCTCATGGATGTGTGCCCTACCATGCCACCTCGTTGAAGAAATTGAAGTCGATAGAGCTATAATGGAAGTAATGTAGCAATTCACTGTAGAAAAATCTCTGTAGCAATTACTATTCTCAATGCCCAAGGAAAATGACGCCTGAAAATCTACACGGCCGTGTGGAATTTCCACACGCCTGTATGGATGCCCAATTTCAGCCCTATAAATACTGTTTTGTAGTTGAATTTGGCAATCTCTTTCCTATCTTTCGCCTATCTTTTGGTGAGAGAGCGGCTAGGGTTTGGAGAGGTTTTTCTAGGATTTTGGAGTGGTTCTATGGCATTCAACATCAATTTTCTTTGGAGGAGAGTTATTGGGGTAGGTTTCGACGACATTAATTCGGCGAGATGTGCCCTAGACTTAACGAGGTGGTGCTTGAAGACCATCGATATAGACGATAAGGGATTATCTCTATGGATTGCTTGCACTCATATTTGATTTCATATTTGATTTTGTATTGCTCCATGGAGAGCTAAACCCCTAGTTGGTGTTTGGACTTGTAAACCCTATGATGATTTTGTTTCATTGACTTCTATTATGTTTCCATTAATTGATGTTTTAATTGAGTTTTAATCTTGTGTGTTTATTGATTTGATTTTCCCTTAGAGTGACACTAGGGTTGAGAATCTATCTAGATAATCCTTTTGAATGAATGACACTTCATTAGGGTTAGACTTAGCAAGGTTGAAGAGGGTTGAGAGGGTGAGTCAAGAGGTAGCAGAATGTTCCCTTTCTCCTCTGATGTGATTTATCCTACCTCTGTATTCCAAGAGTTTTTGCGGTTATGATAAAGTGAAGTGCTAAGAGACAAACTTCACTGGGGCTTAGTTGCGTAAGCAATAGAGTGAAGTGTTGAGTAATCCTTGGTGCTGGGGCTTAATTGTGACTGGGAATCTTTTGCCTTGACCAAAGGGTTAGATCTAAATTAGGGAATAGGATTTATAACTTGGAACCCCTAGAGCTTCAAGTAGTTCCACATAGTGTGAGGCGTTGAGAATATTCCTTTCTGCCGGGGCATAGTGTCGAGGGCTAGTCACGGTTGACCTTAGATTTGGGATCGTGTGTCTTTAGATTTCCACGACTCATTAAACTTCAATTAGGAGGCATAATATTAGTCTTACACTTGAAACAATAGTCCTAGGGTGAGCATTATCTGAGTACTCCAATTTATCATTGATTACCTCCCTTTACTCCTTCCGCTATCTTTTTCTCTTTTACTTTTCTTCGTATTGATATTTTGAATCAAATCACAACTTGATTTTCACCTTAGGTAAATAGCAATACTTCCTGTTTCTGAGAATCTATTCCCTGTGTATTTGACTACCCACTCACCGGGGTATTTTATTACTTCGATAACCCGTGCACTTACAGTACACACACGCAAGGGGTGTGTCAACACTCTATTAGATCGTCGCAATAGAGGTTGTGTCACAATAGGTTCGGTTCATTGTTCTTGAATAATATATTCTTTAGATGTTTCATTTTGTTCACTCAGAACAATCAATCAACCCACTCCACATTCTCGAATGAACTCATCTTCGAAGAAGTGAGCTTGTAAAGCTATAATAATTAGTTGATCATCATGCAGGTAGAAGAGGTATCCCATCGAATCATCTGGGTAACCAACAAAATGTCCTTTTAAGGATCTAACCTTAAACTTTTCAACCTTTGTCTTCTTGACATAGGTTGGACATCCCCAAATTTTAATGTGTTTTAAACTTGGTTTTCTTCTCTTCCACATCTTATGCGGGGTCTTAGGGATGGACTTAGTGGGACATCTGTTCAAGATGTGTGCAGAAGTGAGAAGAGCATGACCCCACAAAGAAATAGACAAGTCTATCTAGCTAAGCATACAACGAACCATGACCAACAAAGTTCCATTCCTACGCTCAGCTACCCTATTTAATTGAGGAGTCACTGGTGGTGTTAATTGTGAAACTATCCCATGTTCCTTTAAGAAATAGTCAAACTCAGTATTAATATACTAACGAAACCACAATGAGCCATCCCATTGATTGGCCCACAAATATTGGTGTGCACTAGATCTAAAACTTGTGATGCCTTCTCAGGATGTCCAATGAAAGGGGATTTAGTCATCTTGCCAAAAAGGCAAGACTCACATGTCAGATAGGGATTCAATCCCAATGAACCTATGTCACCATCTTTCTCCAACTCATGAATCCTTTCTTCTCCAGCATAACCCAATCTTAAATGCCATACAAGTTTTTGATTTATCTCATGCCTACCATGGCTTTTACTTATAGCATTCACAACACATTTATTCTGAACATTTAGATAATATAATCCATTTAGTAAAGAGGCATTGACAACTAATTTATTTTCAAAATAAACATTACAATTAGTTTTACCAAATTTAAAGATATATCCTTTTCTGACTAAAACTGGAATAGAGACAATGTTCTTTAACTCATTCGGTAATATTAAACAATACTCTAAAACTAAGACATGTCTAGAATATAAATAGATTGAAGTAGATCCTATGTGAGTTGCTGCGACACTCTATCCGCTTCCCACGTTGATCATCATCTCATGTTCACCCATCTTCCACCATCTTTCCAGATCTTAATTTATAATACAAATATGTGCACTAGATCCTGAATCAAGACTCTAAGAAGTAGAAAATATAGAAATTGAATAATTTGTTTTGAAAAAAAATTGTTCATACCTATAGGGCTATTTGCTCTAAGCCGTGGGCAATCTAGCTTCCAACGATCGGCCTCACCATAATGGAAACACTTGCTTCCTTGCTTGGAGCTCTCACCCGCATGACTCATACCTTCCCTACTTCTCCCACAGCTTTAGGAGCCAAAACATTCTACTTATTGGACATCTTTTTCTTCTTAGGCTTTATGGGCCTAGAAGTAGAGATAGCCAAAGCAATAGCATCCTTCCCTTTAGTCTTTATTTGATACTACGTACTCACTAGCTTGTTAAGCAGACCTGCTAGTGTACACTCAATATCATTCATATTAAAATTAACAATAAACTAAGAGAAGAAATTAGGAAGAGACTGCAAGATGAGATCAACCTGAAGGTTGTAGTTCGTGGAAAAGTCAAGAGCTTCCAACTTCTCAATCATAGAGATCATCTTGAGGACATGCTCTCCAACTTCACCACCTTCACTCATCTTTGCCCTAAAAAGCTCTCTCAATATTTCATACCAAGTAGTCCTACTATGCTCTCCATAGAGCTCCTGCAAGTGCAACAGTACCGATCTCGCATCACTCATCTTTTCATGAAAGCGTTGCAAATCATTGCTCATGGAGGCTAACATATAGCTCCTCACTCGCAAGTCATCGTCTAGCCATTTTACATAAATACCTTGTTCTTCCTTACATGCCTCGGATGGAGGTTCGGTAGGAATAATGGCTTTAAGAACATACCCAATTCGTTCTAAATTAAGGGTTATCCTCAAATTACTGAGCCAATCTATATAATTGGGTTATTAGTCATATCGATAAATAAACTGTAAGAAAATAAAAGCCAGATTATTAGTTCACCTATATTATACCCAAGTTATATTTATGTCCTCAAATAAAACTTGGCTCCCACTAGATTTTTCGCAAATTTACATGCCCACTGTAGAAATCAGAAATCCTCGTTAATAGAATTTCATAGTGAGTGATTGTGTTCTCTATTAAATCCAATGGAGCTCAACTCATACAGCATAATTGCACCACTAGAGTTAATAAAGTGCTACCCCATGCCAACCTATTCCATAAGTAGTCCAATCAATTTTGGCCCATAGTTTACCAAGCCTTAACCCATATAGTTTAATTGACCCGTAAACTATCTAAGTCAAGCCCACCAACTTCTGTCAATTTAACAATAGAATTTCACCCCCTCAACCCTTACAGTATAATTGGGGAGGAATTTGTTTCGATTGACGCCATCCAATCCACTAAAGGTTTTTAAAGTTATAAGCGAATGAAAGACCCCCTCCTACAGGGAAGATATCATGCATCCTTATAACTCAAATCACCCAAAGCTTGGTGGAGAGTCAGGACATTCCATGCTCTTCAACTTAGTGTTTAATTTGGGAGAATTTATTTGCATGTACTTAATTAGGTCTCACATTACATACATGTATTAAATATGACATACATACATATTCAAGCCACCCACGCATACGATCATGAACATCTAAGATTAACACAATTTAATAGGTTAATCTAAAAATAAAATCATAATCTATTACATGGCTTTGTGCTGCATACAAAAGGACTTCACACCGCACTTCTTGCTCCACGTATTCTCAGACTCTTGTGTCACTTCATCATATTTTGTCTAAAATTTACAAATATATATATCATAGATACAATCTACTTTTGCAAAAATTAAAGAAAATTACACTGGACACAATATGTCCCAAATACATAAACACAAACTAAAATAAATTTAAAAGCCCGAATATTCATGATCGTATGCCATCCATCCATTCAATATATCAAATAATAATAAAACAATAATAAATTACATTGGTGTGGATCCAACTTTATTTAAAATAAAATAAATAATAATGAAACAATTATAAAAGTAATAATAAAAATAAAATAATAAAATAATTATAAAAATAATAATAATAAAACAAAAGGTATCTAGGCCCACGCAACGCGCAGTGCTCGCCCCACGCAGAACTACGTAACCATTGCGTGGGCCGATCCAATATTATTATTATTATTATTATTATTATTATTATTATTATATATACTTTAAAAAAACAAATTCATATAGTGGGCAGCACATATTGGATTTTGATTTATTTAATTTATTTATTTCATTATTACTATTTATATAAAAGTATTAAATAAATCAATTGACCCTAATTTATAAAATCAATAATCATGCATAAAATCTAATTTTATTTTGCCATGTATATTTTGATTTTATAGTCAAATAATGATTTCCTATGAAATTATATGATTTTTAGACCTAGTGTTAATTAAAACAATCAGTTTGGCTCTGATACCACTGTTAGGTAATATTGCAAAAAATGAATAACAGCATCAAAAGCATGCAGAAGCAATAATAAATTTATAATATGGTCTAATTATTTTAATTAACACCGTAATTTAATTAAAAAACCTAAAAAATTACCTCTTAATATTTGAAAGCCTTTTGTTTGATGTACTGAATGAAGGTCCCAAGCCTCTAGATCCCATGCCAAAATTAAGAAACAATTTGCTCTTCTTCTCCAAATAGGACTAGGGTTAGAGAGGAAGAGAAAGCTTGCGGATTTTTCTCATTCGAGAATTAATTGATTGATTCTAGAGTTAGAGATGAGACATATTTATAAAGACTTCATAAAACATAATAAACATCATTCAATTATGAATCCTATTCGAAATATGAACCTTCATAATATGATAAATATTATTCAATTATGAAGTCTTATTTAAAATATGATAAAAATTATCATAGAAGTTCTATTAGAATTAGGACTTCATAACTGAATAATGTTTATCATATTATGAAGGTTTATATTTCAAATAGCACTCATAATTGAGTAATTGACACACCCCTTGCGTGTGTACCCCGCAAGTGCACGGGTTGTCGAAGTAATAAAAATACCCTGGTGAGTGGGTAGTCGTATCCACAGGGAATAGTGTTCAGAAACAAGTGTTATCGCTATTTAGCTATGAAAGAAGTCGATGATGAGAAAAGTATATATATATAAATGTAAAAAGAAAATAAAAGAGTGCAAGAAGAATAATGAGGGTAGGAGAGGTAATCGATATAAAGATGGGGTACCCGGACAAAGCTCCCCCTAAGATTAATGCTTCTAGTGCAAGACTAGTATTATACCCTCTAATTGATGTCTAATTGAGTCGAGGATATCCTTAAACACACGGTCCCAAACCTAAGGTCAACCGTGTCTAACCCCAACACTATGCCCCGGCATTAGGATTCACTACGACTCTTGACTCTCGTTGACCTGTCAACTAAGCCCTAGAGGAGTATATCTACCTAAGCCTCACACTACGTGGGATTGCATTAAGTTCTAGGGACTCCTAGTGGTAAAACCTGTTCCTATGTGTAGTTCTAACCCTTTGGTCCAGGTGGAAGAACCCTAGTCTAGATTAAGCCCCAGTGCGTAGGATTCACTTCAACCCTTCACTCTGTTACTCGCGTAACTAAGCCCCAGGGGAGTTTATCTACCTAGCACTTCACTCTATCTCGACCGCTAATGAATCAAGGAAACGGAGGTAGGGAGAAACCATACCGGAGGGGAAAGGGGTACATCGCTACCTCACAACTCTCCCTCTCAACCCTCTCCAACCTTGTGTAGTCTAATCCTATAGAGGTTGTCACACCCTCAAAGGATAACCTAATAGATTCTCAACCCTAGTGTCACGGCTAAGGGAAAATCTAATACAATCGTCATGCAAGATTGGAACTCAATAATAGAACATTAAATTAAGAAAGCATAATAAAAGTCATAGAAACAATATCATCCTAGGGTTTACAAGTCCGAATACCCACTAGGGTTTAGCTCTCCATGGAGCAATACAAAGTCAATAAATAGTTTAAGAACATATGCATGAAAACCATAAAGAAAACCCACTTGTAGATCGTATCGTTGGTCTTGTGTAGTCGCGTGTCTTCTCCAACGAATCCCTTGTCAAGCCTAAGGCACACCTCGCCAAATCAATGCCGATGAGAGCTTCCCCAATAGCTTTCTTCCAAAGGATGTCGATGTCGATGTCGTTTAATCGCCTCCAAAGACCTCCAAGAACCTCTCCAAACCCTAGCTGAAAGCCCCCCAAAAGATATCCAAGTGATAGAAGGGAAGGTCCCCAAATAGATATGAAAACGGGCTATTTATAGGCTGAAATCGGGCTGAATTCGGAATGAAATCGGACTTCTGTGAAAATCCAGAAATTCCACACGCCCGTGTGGAAATTCTGGAATCGTGATTTCTCGGCACCTGTGAACAGTGTTTCTGCTACAGTATTCTTGCTACAGTACGCGGGCCGTGTGGAATTTCCACACGCCCGTGTGAACTCTCTGGAATTCTGAATTTTGGCAGAATGTGAACAGTATCTGCTACAGTATCTATCTACAGTATTTTGCTACAGTGTCTGCTACAGTACTTCTCCGAAATACTCCCGAATCCATCGTTCTTCATCGAGGCCGTTGAATTGGGCACACAATCAACGGTAGATTATGTCGATTACTTCATTTCTCTTCATTGGCGAAGTTCTCCAATGCTACACGGGTTATAGACTTTTGTGAGTGTGACTGCCTTTGTGCCCCTCCAATGGAGGTTGGCACACACCCATAAGTCTAGACTCGTGCCTTGTTCCTTGCTTGGTCCGAGAACTCCTCAACAACAGCGAACATAACCTATTCTTCCTTCTTTTTCTCTAGATCTTCTCCACAACCCTTCAATGCACAAAAGTAAACAAATGCACACTTTTTAGTGATAAAATCTGATTAAATTAATGCTCATTGCAAGATAATAACGCTTCACATTACTATAACACGAGCACTTATCAGTAATGTTTATCATGTTTTATGAAGTTGCTATACATATGACTCCTCTCTAACCTTAGAATCAATTAATTAATTCTCTAGTGAGAAAAATCCCCAAGCTCTCTCTCTTCCTCTCTAACCCTACCACTATTTGGAGAAGGAGAGGAGATTGTTTCTTAATTTCGGCTTGCGATCTAGAGGAGGAGGACCTTTGTTCTGCGCTAGAAAGATCTACGGTAATCTTAGAGACAAATTCGGCATATAAAAAAAAGGCTTTCAAATATTAAGAAGTCATTTTTTTTATTGCTTCCATGGTAATCTACGGTAATCTATGGTAATTAAATTAGGGTGTTCATTAAAACAATTAAACCATATCGCAAATTTATTATTGCTTCCACATGCTTTTAATGATGTTATTCGATTTTTGCGATATTACCTAACAGTATTACCAGAGCTAGGCTAATTTTTTTTTATGAATATTAGTTCTAAAAATCATATAATTTTATTGGTGATAATTATTTGATTATTAGATAAAATCAAAATATACATGGTAAAATAAAATTAGATTTTATGCATGCTTTTTTATTTTATAAATTAGTGTTCATAATTTATTTAATGTTTTATATATATATATAATCAAAAATTGAGTTGCACAATGCTAATGAGCATGCATAGCTGATTTATTAGAAATTTACATATATAAAGAATAATATATAAATAATTAATAAATTAATGTGCAGGCCCATGCAATTGTTGCGCAATGCTGCACGGGGTGAGCATTGTGCAGTGCGTGGGGGCCACGTGTTTTCTTTATTATTTTCTTTATTATTTATATTATTTTATTTGTTATTATTATTATTTGTTTATTTATTCTAGTTTAAATAACATTGGACCCAAACCAATGTTATTTATGATTTATGAATTTTAGGGCTTTTATGTTTATTTTATTTTGCGTTATGTATTTGGGCCATATTGTGTCCAATGTGATTTTCTTTAATTTTTGCAAAAGTAGATTGTATCTAGGATACATATTTGTAAATTTTAGAAAAAATATAATCAAGTGACACAAGAGTCCGAGAATATGTGGGGCAAGAAGCGCGGTGTGAAGTCCTTTTGTATGGAGTGCAAAGCCATGTAATAGATTAGAATTTTATTTTTAGATTAATCTATTAAATTGGGTTAATCATAGATGTTCATGATCGTATGCGTGTGATTGCCTGAAGTTGTATGTATGTCATATTTAATACATCTATGTTTGATGTAATGTGAGACCTAATTAAGTATATGCAAATAAATTAACCCAAAATAAAAACACTAAGTTGAAGGTCATGGAATGTCTTTGCTCTCCACCAAGCTTTGGATGATTAGTGTTATGAGGGTGCATGATATCTTCCCTGTATAAGGGGGTCTTGCATTCGCTTATAACTTTAAGAACCTTTAGTACATTGGATACCGTCAGTCAAAACAAATTCCTCCCCAATTATACTGTATGGGTTGAATGGTGGAATTCAATTATTAGATTGCCAGAAGTTGGCAGGCTTGACTTAGATAGCTTACGGGCCAATTAGACTGTATTGGTTGAGGCTTCGTAAATTGTGGGCCAAAATTGATTGGACTGCCTATGGAATAGGTTGGCCTGGGACGCCACTTTATTAATTCTACTGATGTATTTATACTGTATGAGTTGAGCTCCATTAGATTTAATAGAGAACACAATCATTCACTACGAAATTCTACCAACGAGGATTTCTGATTTCTTTAGTGGAAGTTTATATTTGTGAAATTCGTAGTGGGAGCTGACAGGGGCCCGAAAGTACACGGGTTGTCAAAGTAATAGAGTACCCCGTTGAGAGGGTAGTCGAATCCACAGGGAGTAGTGATTAGAGACAAGGGTAATTGCTACTTAGCTAATGCGATACGATGGTGGTAAGAAGAATCAATATGTGTACAAGAAAGTGAAAGAGAAATATGGATGAAAAAAGAGTGCAAGCAAAGAGTAGAGAGAGGAAAAATCAGTGTAAAATGGGGTACCCGGACAAGCTCCCCCTAGGACTAATGTTCTAGTGCAAGACTATATAATATACTCTCTTATTGATGTTTAATGAGTCGTGGAAATCTTTAAACACACGGTCCCAAACCCAAGGTCAACCGTGACTATCTCCAACACTATGCCGTGTCATTAGGTTTCACTACAACCCTTCACTCTGTTGATCTCTCAACTAAGCTCCAGGGGAGTCCATCATCCTGAACCTCACACTACGTGTAACCTCTTGACGTTCTAGGGATTCCAAATGATAGACCCTGTCCCTAAGTATAGTTCTAACCCTTTGGTCCAGGTCAAAGAACCTAAATCTAAGTTAAGCCGCAGCACTAGGATTCACTACAACCCTTCACTCTGTTGCTTGCGCAACTAAGCCCTGGGGGAGTTCATCTCCTAGCACTTCACTCTAATCCGATTGCAAAGAACTCTTGGAACATGGAGAGGAAAAATCAAGCCGAAGGGGAAAGGGGACGTTTCACTACCTCACGAGTCACCCACTCGACCTTCTCCAATCTCGAGTAGTCTAATCCTATAGAAGTTGTCATACCTTCAAAGGATAACCTAGATGATTCTCAACCCTAGTGTCATGGCTAGGGAAAAATCAATTACAATTAACATGCAAGATTGGAACTTAATTTAAAGCATCAATTAAGAAAGCATAATAAAAGTCATAGAAACAATGTCATCTTAGGGTTTACAAGTCCGAATACCCATGAGGGGTTAAGCACTCCATGGAGCTATACAAAATCATCAATGTATATGAATCGACAAGAATAACAAACATAGATGAAACCCACTTGTGATGGGTGGCAATGATCTTGTGAGGCCGCTTCGTCCTCTCCACCAAGACCCTTGTCAAGCTTAGGGCACACCTCGCCCGATCGGTGCCGATGAAAGCTGCCCCAATAGCTATCTTCCAATGGACGTCGATGTTGATGCCGAAAACTTGTTCCAAACCTCCATAAAATCCTCTCCAAACCCTAGCCGCGAATCCTCAAGAAGTTGTGGAAAAGATGGGTTGAAAAGTCCTTTAGAAAATCTAAGTCGTAGCTTTAAATATGCTGAAATCAGGCATCCACACAGTAGTGTGTAATTTTCACAAGCCCGTGTGGATTCTTTGGAATCAAATTTCTGGCGCGTAGTGAACAGTAAACTGCTACAATAAATTGCTGTAGTGATTTGCTACAGTACTACTACAGCGCTCGCGCATAAAATGTTCCCGATTTCATGCTCTTCATTGAGGCCATTGAATTGGGCACACAACCAATGGTAGATCATGTCATTTGCTTTGTTTCTCTTTATTGATGAAGTCCTTCAATGCTACACAAGCTAGACTCTTATGAGTGTGGCTACCCTTGTGCCCCTACAATGAAGGTTGGCACACACCCACAAGTCTAGAACTCGTGCCTTGTTCCTTGCTCAGTCCAAGAACTCCTCAACAATGGCGAACATGACCTAATTTTTCTCTTTCTTCTCTAAATTTACTCCACAACCCTATATGCACAAAAGAACACAAATGCACAACAATTAATGATAAAATCTGAGAAAAGTAATGCTTAATGTTAGAAAATAATACTTCGTATTACTTTAACACGAGCACTTATCAATCTCCCCCACACTTAAGCTTTTGCTTGTCCTCAAACAAAAATAAAACATGAAAGTTCTTAACAAGAACAATTGAAAATGCTCGACCTTAGGTTCACCAAAAGTATGCCAAATAAGCATTCTACAATAAGGCGAAATCAAAACATTGCATAATGGTATCATTGCTCTAGCTAAAAACTTGAATAAAAAAGGACAACAACTTGAAATTGTGTAAGTGTGTGTGAACTCACTCAAGTTAACCCGAAAAGTACTCCTCAAAGCTCTTATTAGAAGGACTTATTTATATACACAAGTAGGGAGATAGTAGCTTCGCACAACCTCTAAGGTTGCCAAAGGTGGCTTTCACACTTTCGAGGTGGTAGTAGCTTTCACGCATCTTATGAGATAGTTCTTTCTCTCATTAGGGCATTAACTTGTATCCGACTTATGAGAGTAGCTCTTTCCACCCCAAATGCACAAATAAAACTAAACAAGTATTCACAAGCTCACAAATTTTTTTTATCTCAAAACAAAACTAGAAACTCAACTAAATCGATGATAAACTAGTCCTTAAAACATTGAACTTGAGTTTCCAAAAGGTTTCAAGAGTGATTAGTGCAAAAGAAATAATCAAGCAAAAATTCCCTAAAATTTAAGTAGAAACTAGAGCATGATAAGATACAATGTCAAAAATTCTCCTAAACTATAAGAATGCAACCATTGCAACTAAGGTGAACCACCACGGGCTACATGAGCATAAGCAATTGAACGCACAAGTAAAGGTGTGTGCAATGTGAACTCCCCTTCCCTCCACACACACACACACTTAAGATGTACATTGTCCCTAATGTATGCATGCAAGCACAATAAAAAGTATAACAATTTAAGCAAAATATGTGGGAGTGGGCAATTGAAGCAATACTCCCCTAAACTCCAAGTGTTGCGTTTTATGGAGCTATGTTCATTGAGAGTTGAGTCTCAATGGGTTGTAGAGCACACATGGTCCCATGACCATGCCTATGACAATTCCTTAAAATCCAATCATCCAAGATCATATGCACACATACACAAGGGGCTCAATGTAGCTCAAGAAAAATGAAAAATAAACTCGAGTATATAAAGATAGAAGAAATGAAATACAACTCGAGAAAAACTAAAAGAAATAGAAAATAAACTCAGAAGGAAGATTTTTTCTGAGTACAACAAGTCTAAAATATAAGAAATAAAAGTACAAAATGACAGAAAAATAAAATAAGAAATTATGGCGCCTCAGCGTCGGTGTCAGGAACAGTCGGCACAGGTGCTATTGTAGGCTTTGCCGGTGCTAGTGGATCTATCGGTCATGATGCAGGTGAAGGTGGTGCAGGGGAAGCTCGGGGCTGTACTGCGAATGGTGAAGTCATGGCTCGCTCAAGTAGCTGCTGAAGACTGTGGAACTGGGCCATGACCTCAATCTGTTGTGCAACCTGAGTAGTTCTGATCTCAGCTACCTTGGTCTTGAGGACCCCCACAACACTATCGAGACGCTCCAATCTATCCTGGCCTTGAGAGGAAGAAAAGATCCGCACAGGTGGTAGCTCCTATGCTGTGGGCGGTACCTCGGTCTCTCTGTGCTTAGGAGGTAGCTGCAACGTCCGGTATAAACCCCCCGCCTCGCCCTACTCAGGCTGAGGTACTACCATAGAATACACTCCAGGTCCACATCTGCGGATCATAACTATAAGTGCACGGGGTCGTCAAGTAATAACCCTCACGCACGCGTGAGGGGGTCGTATTCTCAAGGGCCCGAGAATCTACCCTTACTTCCTCTTCGTATGATTGTTTGGCCGATCAAGTCAAGTGTTGTGCAAAAGAAATTAAAAAGATGATTAACATGCAAATAAAATGCTCTAAGGTGGAGGCAATAATCGAGGGGTAAAACAATGTAAAGAGAGGGTCACAGATGAGGATTACCAATGGGGTTACTAAAGTGCGGGGGTTGCCTTAACTAGCATGCAAATGGGTAGTTTGGACCAAGAAACCCGAAGTTAGACCAACCCGATGGTCACGGAAATTGGTCCCTAATCCGGTGCAAGTATCGAGTACGGAATTCCTTCCGCTCGAATGCTCACACGATTGCAAAGGGAGCAAAAGGTTTCTCAAGTTAGGGAGAAGACACAATCTAGGTCAACCCTAACAATTGGAGGGGTATAAATACCCGATGGTCACGGCGTATTCATACATGTATCCCTACCAAGCTTGGTGAGCCTAATACTAGGGCAATGGTCATGCTTCCTAACATTTTCTAAACATTGATACACGGAGTTCTCATGCATAAAAAGCATTCAAATACACCAAACAAAGTTCACAAACAAGTCCCAAAATGCATAAATCAAGTCAAGCAAGCATCCTACACAAGTTCACCGCCAAGGTTCACCTACATCCGGTGGCCTTGGTGTTTAGTTGCCCATGAATACAAAATACACAAGATAATACATAGAAACAACCAAATACAAAGACAAGAACACCCCCTCAAAAAGTAGAGGCCGAATGACGTTCCAATGACGCCACCAAAGAGGTGGCTTCCCTTGTCGATTCTCCTCTCAACTATGGATCAAGAAGGTGGATCTCGTCGTATGTCGCTCTCCTTGTCGTTCTCTCCCCGGAAATGGCCTCCGACGGTAGCTCCTAGCTCTGATTTGAAGGTGGTGGCAAGTATGCTCAAGACCTAGGGCTTCCTCCTTTGAAAAAATGAACTCTCCCCCCTTTAAAACCCAATTCCAGCGACTTATGCGGGCTGGCATACGGGCCGACATACGGCACTGTAGCACCCCGAGTTTCGTGTAAGTTGCTACAGTGAGCGCTACAGTAAAATGCTACCGTGCTGCAGTAAAAGGTGCCCCCCCCCCCCCCGTTCGTGTAAGTTGCTACAGTAATCCCCGCTCGTACTATCCCTGGCAACATAGTGCTTGATAAGTGCTTGAGTATACATGTTTTATCCACTTGTTTTACATGCATTGAATATCATTTTACCATGAATTATGTCTCATAAAGTGTATTTTGATGTTCTTTTATGCAATTAGGTTGTGAAAGTATTGAAGGAGGAAAAGGAAGCAAACATGGGTTATAAAGACCTATTGTTGGGAGTTTTTGTACAACACAAGTGTCAAGGCACAAGAGGGGATCATGCACATGAGGGTGTGTGCTAACGTCCAGAAGAATTCAAGCCGATTTGTGTGATGGAAGGGCACAAACCAGTTACATCTTCATGTCCCTTCTTGTGTGAAGATATCCAAAGCTTCCAAATGATGGTTCGATGGAGGAGAAGTCTTATAACTCACCACATGGACGTGTGCCCGACCATGTAGCCTCAATACAAGAGAGTTTGGATCACGTTTTATGAAGAGTACTATAGCAAAAACTGTTTATTTCACTGTAGTAGTACTGTAGCAGAAATCACTGTTCACGCGACCGCGTCAAAATCCCACGCGACCGCGTGGGAATTCTGCAGGCCACACGACCATGTGGGATCTCATGTGGTCGCGTGGAGGCACGTGACTACCGCGCTTCAGGCTTATAAATAGCCCTTTTTGCCGATTATTTTGGTATCATTTGTGTGGCTTTTGCGAGGCGAAGCGGCTAGGGTTTGAGGAGGAGGTCTTTGCCGAATTGAAGGGCCATTCTTCACCAACTTTGATAGTTCTTTCCTCCATCATAGCATCGAGGGAGTCATTGGCAACCTAGCTTCGGAGAAGGATCCTTCAAGACGTTGAGCGACCCATCAAGGCCATCATCACGAATTCAAGGGGGTTTACTTCCATGGTTGAAATTGCTTTTCATTGTGTTATGTTTTGCTTTATAATAAGCACCATGGAGGGCTAAACCCTAGTAGATACTTGGGCATGTGAACCTTAGGTTCCGATTCATGTATTAACTTTCTTTATGCTTTCTTTTAATTCCGAGTTAATTTGAGTTTTAATCTTGTTTAATCATTGCTTGCATGCCTTATTGATTTGTATGGTTGTTTGGTATGCTTGATTTGTTACCTTGGTGAGAGAGAGGTCTCCATTAGGGATTAGGACATACAAGTTTAATGAGGGTTGAGAGAGTGAGTCTTGAGATAGAGGAGTGTCCCCTTTCCCTTCCGATTGAGTGTTTCCTATCTCCGTATTCCCTAAGTTTTATGCAACCATATGAGGTGTGAGGCGTAAGATTAATAGATTACTAGCCGGGACCTTTGTAGGGGGTTAGGGATCTTTCACCTAGAAGTAGGGTTAGATCTAATTTTAGGAATCGGTTTAACTCTTAGGTATCCCTAAAGCTCATTGCGGTCATATGGGGTGTGAGGTGTTGAGATTTAGTGATTTCTTTGCCGGGACCTTGTTGGGGACTAGTATCAGTGGCCTGGAAGCAGGGATCGATTATTCCTGGATTACCTCGACTCATAGAACTCGGTTTAGAAGCATTTAGTTAGTCTTGCACTTCATGATAGAGCCTAGGGGGAGCATTGCCCAGGTATCTCATCTTCATTGATTGAGATCTCCCTTTATTTACTTTTTGCCTATTCATCTCTGGTATTAATTTCTATGCACACTAGATCACCACAAAATCACATTAGTCATTAGGCTAGATTGTATAAGTAAATATCGCATCATAGAGCCCCAATCAAACTGAGAACTGGGTGACAATCATACTGTGATGCTGTCTGAGAGCTCTGAACTGAATAGTATCCACATTAGTGAAACTGTCATACCCTCTGTCAAACTCGAAGGATGATAGAACCTCGAGTGTGAACGACCGAATAGCCTGCTCTCAAATAGACAATAAGCGGTATCAGCTACCCACTGCAAGTAACTTCTCAACCTCGTCAGCGACGCTATCTCCCCCTGTATCCCTCTAACTGTGCTCAAATCCGGGTACCGTGACTGACAGAACCTGAGTCTCACCAAGTGCTTAAATCGAGCCTGATGCTCTGGTATGGCGAAATCAATCTGCTCTGGTGAGGGGGGCTATTCACGAGGACGTTTACCGGCCACTTTCTTTGATCTGGGAGCCATATTTGCGAGATTGAAAAGAGAAATGATCAAATAAAACTTCAATAGTTCAATCTGCAGAAATCCACATGGCCGTGTGGCCAAAAACTCCAATTTACAATCTGATTTGCTCTAAATCTTTTCTAAATGAGTTTGCAAGTAAGTAAAACATGCAAATTAAGTGAAACAACCACAATAAACTAATTAACTCAAGATTGACGAAGGGAAAAAGGGGAAAGAGCTTACCGACGGGGTGACTTGTAAAAACATGAAATCGGCTAGAAAAACTCTATAAAACCTCTACAATCGGTCAAGAGAAAGTCGGGGATGTGTGAGAGAGTGTTCTGAGAGCTTTTGGAAGAATTAAACCAAGAGGCACTAGTGATTCTAATAGTGTGTGTGTGTGCAACCCCTCTATTTCGAAGCCCTGTAGTCCAAGTCATGTAGACAGAACCCCGAGGACCACATCTTGCGGCAAATCATGCCACTTAGTGGAATTCGGCCTTGAAGTGGTAGAGATGCTCCTAGTAGGCTCCCAAGAATCTTTCCTCTATTGTTCGAACAACCACCGGTCATTACACTTTCTTCTGTTCTACACATATATGTACATGTATAAGTATATATTTACACACATATTTTTTTTCTAGACTAACATGAATTGCAAATCCACATTACCTGGAACTTTGCGCATTCATATAAACGCGCTCATGCCTTTATAGCTTTTGGCGAGAGGCACACTCTGGTTAGGAGCAAGAACCCCAGGTTACTTTGCTAGTAGGGCAAAGGAGCACTGTCCTTTTTTTTTTTTTTTTTTTTTTATTTTAATCGTGTTGAGCGAAAGATATAGAGGAAAGTCCTTAAGAGTCTATTAGGAGAAATACCTAACATGTCAAAGCACGAAACTCCACGAATGGGTTAGCAACTAAGAGGGTCACGAAGGTTACTACTTTCCTAGCCTAGGTGTCCAAGGTTCTACATAGGAGGTTAAGTGATGGAATGCCGAGAATGACACAAAATTCTTAAGAGTGCAGGGTTATGAGTAGCTTAGCATCTATCATTGTTCTACACTATCGTACACATACAAGAATCATTCATGCCATCCTTGGTTTACTAACATGCAAAGTTGCTCAAAAATTTTTAAAGTTCACGAAAATCATGAAAATCCACCCCCTACATAAAGTAGTACATTGTCCCCAATGTACCTAAATCAGCAGCTCAGCGAAATATATGCAATTAACGCAAGGTAAGAGGGTTTCGTGAACTTCCCCGAGTCTCCAAGTATAATGTTGAAGTTTATGAGATCAGGGTGGCCAATGATGAATCTTGTAGATGTTGGGAGAGAAAAATGCACTAGATGCTCCAATTCCACCTGCAAGGTAGAAAAGAACATCATCTCAAGGTATCCATCACACACACAAAAATAAAATACAACAAACACACAAATAAGCAAGGCTAAGAACAAAGAATACAAGAAATATGAAACACAATGTGTGGGTGCTCGAGTGAAACTTTCCAACTCAATGCTTGGCAAAACTTGAAAAGAAATAATATAAGAGCATGCAAATTCAAGTTAAAGACATTCTCACATCAAAGAGTTTGGGATTTAAAACAATTTTAAACAATGAAAATCGACAAAGATGAGAGATACGCAAAAACCCAAACCTAGATGACAAAGTTCAAAGATGTCGGTGAAAACTCGATGAAAACAATAGATCGACAAAATTAAAACTCAAAAATGATGAGAACTTTAAGATCAATGAAAGGTTGGCCAAATGAGGAGGTAAATGAAGAGGAAACATAAAAAAAAATTGGAGAAAAATCGGGTGAAAGGAAGGCGAAGAAATCAGCCCCAAAGATGTTGAAAATTGAGTTGAAAATGGGCTGAAAAGGCTGTGTGCGGGTTATGTGCAGCCCCGCACACTACCCGCACACACCGGGCTGTAAGGTGTGCGGCCCGTGTGCAGGGCCACACACAGGCCGCACATAGGCTCCAGAAGCGTGTGCGGCCTGTGCGCAGGGCCGCACACAGGCCGCACAAACGCTCCAGAAGGGTGTGCAGCCTGTGTGCAGGGCCGCACATTGCCCGCACACCCCTTAAAATTTGTTTTTCCTGCCTTGACATGTCATGAATCACCTCCCAACATCTAGCATTCTCAACCCAACATGCATAAGACTCATCAAAACACACAGATGATCATAAACAATGAAGAACACACCAAGAATCACCAACATGAATGAAAATACAAATCCAAGCAACATATGCAATATGAACATGAAATTAACTCATCCACACAAAGTTAAACAAACAAAACTTGAAAACTAAAACACATGAACAAGAAAAGCAAAATACGGAATTTAAAACATTGGGTTGCCTCCCAAGAAGCGCTTGTTTAACGTCACGAGCTTGACGTACCTTCTTACCTCATGGAGGTTTGAAGACGGTGTGCTCCTCCCGGCTAGACATGGCATAAGAACTACCAACAAATACAAAACATACCTGCCGAGATGGAGCAAGTGTGGATGTCAAGCATGAACTACCTTTTGGCCTCCATGGAAAGAGCTTTGGCCGGGAATTGTACAGTTTGAACTTGGGCGGATCCTTGGACGGCTTGAACCTCCTCTCCGCTTCTTCTTCATTCCTGACCAAAATTCCTTTGATTATCCCACCAAATTGTTTGGGTCTCCAGGGAAAGTGCTTTGGTTGAGAACTATCTAAGCTTAGCACGGGTGGGTCCTTGGGCGGCTTCAACACCCTATCCACATTTCCTTTCTCAACCATGGTGGAATAAACTTGGACTGCACACAAAACTTGCTTAGGCCTCCAAGGAAATATTTTTGGTTGGGAATTGTCTAAGCCAGGCAATTCCCGTAATTTTCGACCGACATCTTCAAATACAATTCCCTTAATTTTCTTAGTGCACAAGACCAAAATGGGCAGATGGGTTGAATGGTCGATGTTAAGGAAAGTAGCTTCTTCAATTGTTCTTGATGGACTTGTTTCTACTTCCTCACACTTCTCAATGGCCACTATTTGATCCTCCCCCATTTCTTTTTCAATTTCATCTTGAGGTGAAACTTCTACTATTTGCGCACTGGGTATTGATGCCATTTTATTTTCTTTTTCAGCCTCAAATGCCTAGTTTTCCACTTCCACCTCAAATTCACTTTTATTCTCTTCCCTTCTAGTGTCATTCTCAGATAGGTCTTCTATATTGTGTGGCAACTTGGTCGAGGTATCGGAAGACACTCCTATCTGGTTTTCCATGCTTTGAAGAGATGGTTGGGCATTAAAATTTGCGGCAATCAAGGCTTCAAGTTGAGCATCCGCATTCATCATAAATCTTTTAAGCACAGTTTCTGTATTGAAACCCCATTCATTCAGTGGCCTACTTTGAACAACTGGAGGGGGGTGACGCCATGGTTCTTGAAAGGAGGGCTCTTGCGGTTCCAACAAATCTGGGTGGCCTCCCGAGTACAGATTATAAACATTATCACTCAAATGATGCCACGGTTCTTGAAAGGGAGGCTCTTGTAGCAATTCTTGGTTAGAGGGCTCCCAATGTTGTCCATGGTGATGCGATGAAAAATCTAGGTGCCCTTGCCAATATGGATCATACACATGTTCAAATTGATTGGTACTTCTTGCTCTCAAGGCCTCGTACTCATTGATCTTCCATTCTTCAAGATGAAAGTTGAACCCACCTGAGGCTTCTCGAAAATCCATTACCCTGTGCACAAAATACAATAAAAAAAATTGAGGTATAAAAGAAAACAAGAATATTTACAAAAGAAAAGATAAATGACTAGAGTAGAGAGCTAGAAGTTTTCCTAACATTCTTGGATGTCCCTGTCAACGGCGCCAAAAACTTGATGGTCGTTGCGTGACACGCTAAAGAAGCGAGCACGCGACTCCCCGGCCGCAAGTGCACAAGTCGTCAAGTAATAACCTCTCACGCGAGCGCAAGAGGGTCGTATTCCCAAGGGCCCCAAGATCTGCTATTACTTCCTCCTAGGTATCACTATCTAGTCTACCAAGACAAGAATCATGTATAAAACACAAATACGAAAATAAATAAAATAAATACTATAAACAAAATGGACTAAGGCACACCATACAAGAAATCTAATGAGCAAGTAGCAATGAGAACTAGAGGCCTCGGGCTAGGATCCCCTAAGGAGAAGAACAAGTTAGGATGAATATAGGAAATCAAGTGCTAAGTTGGCAAGGTTTGATCCGCTAGACTCGGGAGTCGACTACCCCGGAACCTCCGTGGTGTAGCCCTAATCTAGTACAGGGTCCTCTATTCAGAGGATACCCCTACGATGTCATTGGGAATAGGGAGTCTTGATTAGGGTTATTCTAATGCGCGCTTTCGGCTAAAACAACCCTAACCACGCGGGGAGCTACCGGCACCCGGAACCTCCGGTGTACCAGCACATTGAATCCCCTTTCAATCATTGTGCGACCTAATACATGCAAGCATCCCGCCATACACATACAATTCATGAATCAAAACCTACGGAATCCATCCATTGTAGGTTGAACATTAAAACAATAGATTGAAATCAAACAAAGAAGCCAACAATCATCTATAAATAAGTATCATCATCCATACAAGTTCCTCTCCCAAGGTTCACCGGAGCCCGGTGGCCTTGGGAGGCTAGTTCCACATCAAAAGAGAGAAAACACAAAATAAACAATGAAAATGCTCATAAGAATCTCCCTTAGATGTAGGCTAGAAGGTGGTGACAAAGGCTCGCTGGATCCGCGCCGGTTGAGCTCCGTGATGATCTCCTTGAGTGCTTCCTTTCTTCTCTCCTTGAGTTTTGCTCTTCAAATTGCCTCTCCAATCCGGTGGTGGTGAAGGAAAATGGTGGAGATGATGGTGGAGAATGGAGGTGGTGCTGGTGGAGAAAGGTGGAGGAGAGGGTGGCCAAAGACAAGTCTCTCAAAAGCCCTAACTTCTCTTATAAAGCTTCAAAATCCCGGTTCTGCCCGTGTGTGTGCGGGCTGCACACAGCCCGCACACCCTTCTGTCTCCCTTGTGCGGGTGGTGTGCGGGGCCGCACAGTGCCCGCACACTGCTACAGTACCGGTGCTACAGTAATGCCTACAGTGCGTTTCTAAAGTAACTGCCTGAAAAGCCACTCTTTTCTTGCCCGAAATATGAGGATGCGTGTGAGCTTCAATATATTCTTCGATGATGCCAAAATAAGCTCAAACAAGCACTAGATGGTCTTCCGATGTTCTGAAATGATAATTAACAAGAAAAGAGCGTAAAGGGCATCGGAGTCATAGAAAAATGCATGAAAGTGTATAAAATATATATAATAAACATGATGTATTTAGACACTTATCACTGTGATGCTCGGGATCAACCCTGAAATTCCACACGCCGTGTGTTTTCTCTAGATGACTTAGAAAATTCACAGACTCTATAGAAAAATTCAGAAACTAACATGCAACATTCAGAGCCAGTATATACGATAAAAGTACATCAGAGATCCATGAAAACACACTCAAATGACCCAAAACTTCATCAATCAACATTAGGCACACGAAAAATATCAATGATCCACAAGAAAATCACAGCACACATGTATAAAAATCAAGACACCTATACTAAGACTCTTATTCATGCTAAAATTAAACAAACTCATAGAAAAACAGTAAAAGCTTAGGATGCCTCCCAAGAAGCGCTTGTTTAATGTCACTTAGCTTGACGTACCTAGCCTTACCTCATGGGGGTTCATGAATAAAAGTTGCCCTCTTCCCTACAACCTGAAAACATGTAGAACATAATTTTTGTAGGATAGAGGGGTAGTTTTCGAGTTTGTTACCACATAGGGTGAAATACCCTTACTCCTTGAATGTTCATCCTTGTTTGTATTGGGGCTCCTCTTGTGGCATCTCCTCGATCTCCTAAGCTTCCGGATCACCCTTTTCATGACTCCTGTGGCTGGTTCCACTTCCTCTATGTGACCAAGTGATAGAACATCTTCAATCTCCACATCTTCATCTGGAAACCCTTCATACGGGTCTAGATTCATCATTTCTTGCACATAATCATTCACAAGCTCATTAGTAGCGTCAAGATAATAAAGAGTATCATCAAAGTCTAGAGAATGTCTCGTGGCTTCGGCGAGGCGATAGTTGAGCTTTTCGTCTCCAACCCTCAAAGTGAGCTCTCTGTCATCCATGTCTATGAGTGCCTTAGAAGTGCGCAAGAATAGTCTCCCAAGTATCAGTGATACATCGATATCCTCATCAACATCCAACACTATGAAATCCACAGGAAAGATGTATTTATCCACTTTGACGAGCACATCTTCAATGATGCCCCTCGGATGTCTAACTGATTGGTCTGTTAATTGGAGTGCCATCCGAGTGGGCCTATTCGTTGAGCAACGGCCCTTCCACTCGCCACCATCGGATCACTAAGGTGACTTTCGTCCCTGCTCGATGGGTGAAAGAATGTGTAAGGCATGACATTGATGTTAGCTCCTAAGTCCGCCAATGCCTTTTCTTCACCCAAGTTACCAATGTTGCACTGAATGATGAAGCTTCCAGAGTCTTTCCACTTACTCGGCATACTCTTTTATAACATTGCCGAGCAAGTGGCATCTAGAATCACTGATGCACTCTCCTCCAATTTCCTCTTGTTGGTCAAGAGGTCCTTCAAGAACTTCGCATACTTAGGCATTTGTGACAACACCTCCAAGAATGGAATATTGATGTGCAACTTTTTGAACAACCCCAAAAATTTCTTGTATTGCTCGTCTTGTTGATCATTCTTCAAGCGTGAAGGATAGGGAATTCTTGGCTTGTAAGGTGGGGATACTATCTCCTTCTCCTTTGATGCTTCCTCTACCTCCACAATCTTGGGCGCTTCATCATTTTTCTTCTCGAGAGGGAGACTACTCTCAACCTCCTAGCCACTCCTCAAAGTAATTGCCTTCAATTGTTCCCTTGGATTTGTCTCTGTATTACTTGGCAAACTACCTTGAGGTCTCTCAGATATAGACTTCGCAATTTGGCCAACTTCATTCTCTATGTTGTGTAACGATGCGATGTGGTTGCGAAATGTGGCTTCTACCGATTGGAACCTTACATCCGATGATTGGACAAACCTTTTGAGTGCCTTTTCTAAGTCGGTCATCTTGTTCTCTAGCCCTGACACCCGGTTCTCCAGATTCGGTGCTTGTTGTTGTTGAAAGCTCGGTGGTGCATTACTCTTTTATTGCCCTTGGTTGCTCCATGACAAGTTAGGGTGATTCCTCCACACCGGATTGTAGGTGCACTATAAGGATTCCCTTGACCTCTGAATGCATTGCCTATAAAGTCTACTTGCTCAACCGAAAAAGCACCACCAATTATAATCGGACAATTACTAGTAGCATGACCTCCCCCACAACCATTGAAATTTGTAATGGCCGCCACTCTTGGTGAAGTTAGAGTGTCTAACTTCTAACTCAATGACTCAACTTGGGCCCCCAAAGACGTTACCACATAAATCTCATGCAGTCTGGCCACCTTCTTCCTATCTCTTGGGTTCCATTGATAGCTAGTCAAAGCCATCTCTTCAATGAGGTGCCGGGCTTCTCCGGGAATCTTGCTTCCTAAGGTATCTCCTGTCGCCGCATATAGCAACTGCTTCGTACTTGGATTCAACCCATTATAGAAAGTATGAATGATCATCCACTCGGGGAATCTATGTTGTGGGCACTTCCGCAGGAGCTTCTTGAACCTATCCCATGTCTGGAATAGAGACTCTAATTCCGTCTGTACAAAGAAAGAAATCTCATTTCTAAGCTTCACTGACTTTCCGGGAGGAAATATCTGGCCAAGAACGCTTCTACCATCTCCTCCCATGTGGTAATAGATGCTCTAGGCAATGAGTGCAACCATTGCTTTGCTCTTCCCTTCAAGGAAAATGGGAAGGCTCTCAATCTGATGGCATCATCCATCACATCGTTAATCTTGATCATGTCACACACTTCAAGAAAGTTCTCTATATGGTTGTTGGGATCTTCATCGGCCAAACCATTGAATTGTGCGGAGTACTGTAGCATTTGAATGAATGCGGGCTTGAGCTCAAAGTTCTGAGCTATAATTGGGGGCCTCACAATGCTTGATTGTGTTCCCAAAACTGCGGGTCTGGCAAAATCAGAGAGAGCCCTCTGTTGTTCGTGTTGTTCTGCCATTGTTTATGACCTTCTGTATCTATTTCAGCTTGATTAGACAGTTCTTGCACAGGTTCTTTCCCTTTTTTGTGTGTTTTTCTTCCAATATCTGGGTCTCCTTCAACTAGAATCGAAGGATTGCCACGGGTCATAACCTATAGCTGAAACCAAAGAAAAGAAAACAAATAAGAACGATGAAAAAAAAAAGAAAGTGTGAAATAGAATGTGTAGTGAATAGCTAAAATAGCAAAAAGCAAATGTCTAAAATACGCCTACTCCCCGGCAACGGCGCCAAAAAAACTTTGACAGGGGCCCAAAAGTGCACGGATTGTCGAAGTAATAAACTACCCCGGTGAGAGGGTAGTCGAATCCACAGGGAGTAGTGATTAGAGACAAGGGTAATTGCTACTTAGCTATTGCGATACGATGGTGGTGAGAAGAATCAATATGTGTAGAAGAAAGTGAAAGAGAAATATAGAAGAAAAGAGAATGCAAGCAAAGAGTAAAGAGAGGAACAATCAATGTAAAATGGGGAACTCGGAGAAGCTCCCCCTAGGACTAATGTTCTAGTGCAAGACTATATATTATACTCTATTATTGATGTTAAATGAGTCATGGAAATTCTTAAACACATGGTCCCAAACCTAAGGTCAATGGTGACTAGCTCCAACACTATGGCCTTGCATTAGGTTTCACTACAACCCTTCACTCTGTTGATCTCTCAACTAAGCTCTAGGAGAGTCCATCATCCTAAACCTCACACTACGTGGAATTGCTTGACGTTTTAGAGATTCCAAGTGAAAGACCCTATCCCTAAGTATGATTCTAACCTTTTGGTCTAAGTGAAAGAATCCTAATCTAAGTTAAGCCTCAACACTAGGATTCACTACAACCCTTCACTTTATTGCTCTTGCAACTAAGCCCCAAGGGAGTTCATCTCCTTGAACTTTACTCTACTTCGATTGCAAAGAACTCTTGGAACACGGAGGTAGGAAAAATCACGCCGAAGGAGAAAGGGGACGTTTCACTACCTCACGACCCTCTCCATTCTCGAGTAGTCTAATCCTATAGAAGTTGTCACACCTTCAAAGGATAATCTAGATGATTCTTAACCCTAGTGTCACTGCTAAGGGAAAATCAATTACAATTAACATGCAATATTGGAAATTAATTAAAAGCATCAATTAAGAAAGCATAATAAAAGTCATAGAAACAAAGTCATCTTTAGGGTTTACAAGTCCGAATACCCACGAGGGGTTTAGCTCTCCATGGAGCTATACAAAATCATCAATGTATATGAATCAACAAGAATAACAAACATAGATGAAACCCCATTGTGATGCGTGGCGATGGTCTTGTGAGGCCGCTCCATCCTCTCCACCAAGCCTCTTGTCAAGCCTAGGGCATACTTCGCTGGATCAGTGGCAGCGAAAGCTTCCCCAATAGCTATCACGCAGTGAATTACTATAGTACTACTATAGCGCTCCCACATAAAATGTTCCCAATTTCATGTTCTTCATCGAGGCTATTGAATTGGGCACACAACCAACGGTACATCATGTCGTTTGCTTCGTTTCTCTTTATTGACGAAGTTCTTCAATGCTACACGAGCTAGACTCTTATGAGTGTGACTACCCTTGTGCCCCAACAATGGAGATTGGCACACACCCACAAGTCTAGAACTCGTGCCTTGTTCCTTGCTCGGTCCAAGAACTCCTCAACAATGGCGATTGCTCTTTCTTCTCTAAATGTACTCCACAACCCTATATGCACAAAAGAACACAAATGTACAACAATTAATGATAAAATCTGAGAAAAGTAATGCTTAATGTAAGAAAATAATACTTCGTATTACTTTAACACGAGCACTTATCAGGAGCCAAGTTTTATTTAAAGACCTAAATATAACTTTTGTATAATATAACTGAATTAATAATCTAGTTTTTATTTTCTTGCTGTTTATTTCTCTATATGACTAATAACCGACTTAATATTTTGCTTGAGAAAAATATCCTTATCGCACCCAATTTTGTAGATAGGCCCAGGAATTTTAGGATAATCCTCAATTTAGACCGAATAGGGTAGGTTCTTGACGCCGATATTCCTAACGAGCCTCCACCCGAGGCATGTAAGGAAGAATAACTTATTTATCTAAAATGGCTTGACGATGACTTGCCAGTGAGGAGCTATATGTTAACCTCCATGAGCACTGATCGGCAACACTATCATGAAAAGATGAGTGATGCGAGATCGGTATTGTTGCACTTGTAGAAGCTCTATGGGGGGCATAGTCTGACTGCTCGGTATGAAATATCAAGATAGCTTTTTAAGGAAAAAATGAGTAAGGGTGGTGAAGTTGGAGAGCATGTCCTCAACATAATCTCTATGATTGAGAGGTTGGAAGATCTTGACTTTTCCATAGACTACAACCTTCAGGTTGATCTCATCTTGCAGTATCTTCCTGATTCCTTCTCTCAGTTCAGGTTGGAAGATCTTGACTTTTACCGATGACCATTCTAGGTATGGTTATGTATACTTAATGAAGAACAAATCAGAGGCACTTGACATGCTTAGAAAGTATAAGGCTTTAGTGGAAAATCAAACTGGTCATTGTATAAAGACACTGCAATCGGACTTTGGTGGTGAGTATATGAATACCGAGTTTGACTTGTTCTTAAAAGAACATGGGATAGTTTCACAATTAACACCACTAGCGACTCCTTAATGAAAATATGTTTTGTTGGTTACCCAAAGGATTCGATGGGATACCTCTTCTACCTGCATGATGATCAATGAATTATTGTAGCTTTACTAGCCCACTTCTTGGAAGATGAGTTCATTCAAGAAGGTGGAGCGGGTAGATTGATTATTGTGAGTGAACAAAACGAAACACCTGAAGAATCTATTGTTAAAGAACAACGCACTAAACCTATTATGACACAACCACTATTGCGATGATCTAGTAGAGTATCTCGACCACAAGAGACATATGGTTATCTAGTACATGAAAAGCATGATTTGTATGCTGTAGAGGAAGGGAACTATGGAGCTGATCCCTTTACTTATGATCAAGCAATGATGGATGGAGACTTTGCAATGTGGCAACTTGCTAGGTAAGTAGAGATGGATTCGATGTATTCGAACCAAGTTTGGACTCTAATAGATTACCACAAAAGGATAGTTCCTATTGGTTGCAAGTGGATCTATAAGAGAAAGATTGGTCTAGATAGCAAGGTGGATACCTATAAGGCCTGACTAGTGGTGAAAGGGTATAATCAGAAGGAGGGCATTGACTATGAGGAAACCTTTTCTCCAGTATCTATGATCAAATACATTAGAATTTTGCTTGCAATAGCCTCATACCTAGATTATGAGATTTAGCAGATCGATGTCAAGACTGCTTTCCTAAATGGATACCTCGAGGAGGAAATCTATATGGAACAGCCTAAGGGTTTTGTGTCTAAGGCTAACTCTCATAAGGTATGTAAGCTTAATAGGTCTATTTACGGACTTAAGCAGGCTTCTCAGAATAGGAATCTTCATTTTAATGAAGTTGTTAAAACTTTTAGTTTCATTAAGAATGAATATGAACCATGTGTCTATAAGAAGGTTAGCAGGATATTGTGTTTAACGGGAATGACATAGGCATGTTAACTTCGATCAAATCTTGGCTTTCAAGCGCATTCTCAATAAAAGACTTGGGAGAAGCCACATATATCCTTGGAATTCTCATCTACTGGGATAAAGTGAATAGAAAGTTGGGGCTTTCCTAAGCCATTTACTTAGAGAAAGTCTCGAAACAATTCGGGATGGAAAACTCTAAGAAAGGGCTTCTACTGGTGAGGCATGGAGTTCATCTCTCCTAGTCCATGAGTCCTTAGGATGAGAAAGGCAGAAAGGAAAGGAGTATGATACCCTATGCCTCTACGGTTGGTAGTCTAATGTATGCCATGTTGTGTACAAGACAGGATATTGTGTACGCTGTCAGCATTGTGAGTTGATTCCAGGCTAACACAGGGAAGGAGTATTAGATAGCTGTGAAGTGTATTCTGAAGTACTTGAGAAGGACTAAAGATATTCTTCTGATCTATGGTAATGGAGAGTTTAGAGTGGATAGTTACACAGATTCAGACTTCTAGTTTGATGTCAATGATCGGAAATCCACTTCAGGTTTTATACTCAATGGTGAAGTAGTAAGCTGGAAGAGTTCTAAGCTAGGTATAACTGCAGATTCCCCCACTGAGGCTGAATATGTGGATGCTTTGGAGGCTGCAAAAGAAGCTGTTTGGATTCAGAAGTTCATAACAGAACTTCAGGTGTTTCCAAGTGTGGAGCTCCCGTTATCACTTTATTGAGCGGTGGTACCACATCATTAGAGAGATCGTTGGAAGATGCGACATAGACATGCAGAAAATAGCCTCAGTAGATAACTTAGCTGATCCACTCACCAAGCCATTATCACAAGCCGTGCTAGATCGATATCTTGAGAAGATGGTTGTATAATACCATGATAGTTGGCATTTTGTACAAGTTGGAGATTGTTAGGATTACGCCCTTGAATGCCAATGAGGATACTTGTATTAGGGCATTTCATTTGTATTATACATTCATATTATTATTAAATAGACATTTATTTTGATGTTCATATAAATCTTGTGATGGCATTATAATTAGTTTTGAATATCATAATCCATGTGTATTAAGTTAAACCTTCTACTATTTGTGGAATAAAGAGGAGAGCACTAGAAGGATTTGGTACTTATACACTTAAATAGCTCTCAAATTGGAGAATCTTTAATTGGGCATTAAAGATTCATAAGGAGTTGTATGACATATACTTTGAGAAAAAGTGCTAGTTGAATATTATAGAATAGTGTGAGCATATGTTATAAATACATCACTGGGATTGGTGTTTCCTAACATAACTCGCAACAATCCAATTACATGGGGTTAACTCTTTGATAGTCAATGATAGGGATTGCTAGTTATGATCATATGAGTGGACCTTAAACCTGAGGTATCATGATCACAATGTACTTGTGACGTCTACTCTATTACTAGAGTTGTTAGGCTCAGTTTACCTATTAGTAGAGCCGACCTTGAAGTGCGACTATGTCAGGCAAGTAGTAGTTGTGCGTAATCACCAAAAAGGAATTCATTCTTGGAAGTAAATGAGTTTGGATCCTATGCGATTATAAGTATGTGAGATTAGAAGACCTTGGCCAAGGCAGCCAAGCTAATTGTGTAGGATAGGAAAGGTGGTTTTGTAATCTCATCCTACTATAGTTATTTGCGTATGATGGAGTTCAGTGAGTTTGATAATTAGCATGGCTCTCACTTGGTTTGGATACAAGAACGAAATGTTTATACACATATGATAATCATAATCGGAAAGGTTTGTAATGATCTACTCATTCGTGTTCAATTGGATTACGACTTGGGCAACAGGGCTAGGTAAGTGTCCCCCACGTTCTTTGGTATCCTCCCATTGCCTATCAGAATGAACCTAACCTAGGGAGTCACGCTTAAAGGGAAAAAGAATGAGTCTCATTTTTTTGTGCAGGGTTAAAATTGTTAATTTATAATTTTACTTTATGGGATAAGTGAAATTGTAAATTAGTCTAGGATTTTTGTCTTAAATTTAAATTTAAATTTAAATTTGATGGAGTCAACTAGGAAATCAAAATTATAAGGACTCAAAGACAAAAGTGGTTTTAGTTAGATTAGGACTCATATTTCTAATAGAACTTCTATGATAATGTTTATCATATTATGAATGTTCATATTTTGAATAGCACTCATAATCGAATAATTTTTATCATGTTTTATGAAGTCGCTATAAATATGACTCGTATCTAACTTTAGAATCAATCAATTAATTCTCTAGTGAGAAAAATCCCTACACTCTCTCTTCCTCTTTAACCCTACCTCTATTTGGAGAAAAAGAAGAGATTATTTCTTAATTCCAGCATGCGATCTAGAGGCATGGGACCTTCATTCGGCGCTAGAGAGATCTACAGTAATTGTAGAGACAAATTCGGCACATAAAAAACAGGCTTTCAAATATTAAGAGGTAATTTCTACGCCTTTTTATTAAATTAGGGTGATCATTAAAACAATTAAACTATATCGCAAATTTATAATTGCTTTGCTTTTGATGATTTTATTCGATTTTTGCTATATTATCAAACATTGGTACCAGAGTCAGGCTAATTGTTTTAATGAACATTAGGTGTAAAAATCATATAATTTTATTGGTGATAATTATTTAATTATTAGATAAAATCAAAATATACATGGTAAAATAAATTAGATTTTATGCATGATTCTTGATTTTATGAATTAGGGTTAATAATTTACTAAAAGTTTTATAATAATAACAATAATAAATAATAATAATAATAATAATAGTAATATATATATATATATTGTTGCGCAGTGCTGCTCGGAGCGACCAGTGCACAGTGCGTTGATGCCACTTGTTTTTATTTATTATTTATATTAATATTTTATTTCTTATTATTATTATTATTATTATTATTTGTTTATTTATTCTATTTTAAACAACATTGGACCCACACAAACGTAATTTATGACTAATTGTGTTGAATGCATGGATCGCATAAGATCACGAATTTTAGGACATTTATGTTTATTTTATTTTGCATTTATGTATTTGGGCCATATTGTGTCCAATGTGATTTTCTATAATTTTTGCAAAAGTAGGTTTATCTAAGATACATATTTATAAATTTTAGAGAAAATATAATCAAGTGACACAAGAGTTCGAGAATAGGTGGAGCAAGAAGCCCGGTGTGAAGTCCTTTTACATGGAGCTCAAAACCATGTAATAGATTAGCATTTTATTTTTAGATTAACATATTAAATTGGGTTAATCTTAGATGTTCATGATCGTATGTGTGTGATGGCTTGAATATATATGTATGTCATATTTAATACATCTATGTTTGATGTAATGTGAGACCTAATTAAGTAGATGCAAATAAATTATCCCAAAATAAAAACACTAAGTTGAAGGTTATGAAATGTCTTGGCTCTCCATCAAGCTTTAGTTGATTAGTGTTATAAGGGCGCATGATATTTTCCCTGTATAAGGGGGTCTTGCATTCGTTTATAACTTTAAGATCCTTTAGTGCATCGGATGCCGTCAATCGAAACAAATTCCTCCCAATTATAATATATGGGTTGAGGGAGTGGAATTCAATTGTTATATTGACAGAAGTTGGCGGGCTTGATGACGTGTATCCCGCAAATGCATGGGCTTGTCAAAGTAATAAAATTTACCCTGATGAGTGGGTAGTCAAATCCACAGGGAATATGGATTTAAAACACAAGATTTCGCTATTTAGTTGTGCGGTGTATGAAAAGTGATAATAAGATTGGTGAGTGAATTATAGAAGCAATGAGAATAAAAGACAAGAAATTAAATAGAGAGATGGAAGACAAGAAAGTGCAAGTAGAAGTGAAAAGAGAAAGACTAGTAATGGATGAAATAGGGTATACGGACAAGCTACCTCTAGGACTTATGCTTCTAGTGCAAGACTATGCTATTATACTTTCATATTGATGTTAATTGAGTCGAGAATATCCTTAAATACACGGTCCCAAACTTAAGGTCAACTGTGACTAACCCCAATATTATGCCCCGACATTAGGATTCACGTCAACCCTTCACTGTATTGCTCGCGCAAATAAGCCCCAGGGGAGTCTATCTACCTAAGCCTAACACTACGTCGGACTGCTTTAAGTTCTAGAGATTTCTAGTGATGAAACCTGTTCCTATATGTAGTTCTAACCCTTTGGAACAGGTGGAATAACCCTAGTCTAAATTAAGCCCCAAACTACGATGCCTCATCTTGACCGCTAATAAATCAAGGAAAACGGAGGTAGGGAGAAATCACACCGGAGGGGAAAGAGGACGCTTCGCTACCTCATGACTCATCCTCTCAATCCTCTTCAATCTTAAGTAGTCTAACCCTATAGGAGTTGTCACATCTCCAAAGGGTAACCTAGATTGCTCTTAACCCTAGTGTCACGGCTAAGGGAAAACAATAGCAAAAGATAATTAAAATTGAAACTCAAATTTATTCATCAATAATGGAAAAACATAATAGAAATGTCATAGAAACATAATAATCCTAGGGTTTTACAAGCCCGAATACCCACGAGGTGTGTTTAACTCCTCATGGAGCTATACATGTTCATCAAAGTATAAAAGAAAGCACAAATTAAAAACATTGATGAAAACCACCTTGCGTATGGTGTAGCCGTGGTCTTGTGCGGCCGCCGGACGTCGGTGACGATGCCGATGACGCGCTCCAAACCTAAACGAAGTCCTCTCCGAAACCCTAGCTGCATTCTCCATAAGTTGGGGAGAAAGTTAGGTCGAAAGATATCTCAAAAGTCTCCAAAATCGGGCTATTATAATGTTGAGTCGCGGCTTTAAAATTGGACTTATGGGACTTCACACGGCCGTGTGGAATTTCCACACGCTCGTGTTAAGTTTCTGGCTTACTGGAAAATTAATTCACACGGCCGTGTGGAATTTCCACATCCCCGTGTGAACTCTCTAGAATCATGATTTTCGGTAGACAGTGAACAGTAGCTTGCTACAGTGACAAAGCTATAGTACTCGCCGAAACGCTCCCAAATCCGTTGTTTTTCATCGAGGCCATTGATTTAGGCACACAATCAATGGTTGATTATGACGATTGCTTCAAGTCTCTTGCTTGGTGAAGTTCTCCTAAGCAACACGAGTTAGCCTTGTTGTGAATGTGACTGCCTTTGTGCCCCTCCAAAGGAGGTTGCCGCACACTCACAAGTCTAGACTCGTGCCTTGTTCCTTGCTTGGTCCGAAAACTTCCCAACAACGGTGAACACGATCTAACTTCGCTCTTTCTCTCCAAATTAGCTCTACAAACCTACAATGCATAAGAATACACAAACGCACTCAATTTAGTGATAAAATCTGATAAAATATATGTTCATTATAAGATAATAATGCTTCGCGTTACTATAACACGAGCACTTATCAAATTCCCCGACACTTAAGCTTTTGCTTGTCCTCAAGCAAAATAGAACGTGGAAGTACTTGGAAGAAGCAATTGAAAGTGCTCAGCCTTAGGTTCACCAAAAGTATGCAAAATAAGCACTCTACAAGTAAGGGGAAATAGAAACATTGCATAAGGTTATCATTGCTCTAGCTAAAAACTTGAATAAAAAAGGATAACAACTCGAAAACTTGTAAGTGTGTGTGAATTCACTCAAGAGAACCAACGAGTACTCCTCAAACTCTTGTTACAAGGACTTATTTATATACACAAAGTAAGGAAGTAGTAGCTTCACTCAACATCTAAGGTAGCCTTTCCTAAGCGGCCGCCAAAGGTGGCTTTCACACTTTTGAGGAGGTAGCTCTTTCTACCGGGGTGGTAGCTTTCACGCTTCCCATGAGATAGCTCTTTATCTCATTAGGGCATAACTTGTATCCGACTTATGACAGAAGTGTTGCATTTGATGGAGCTAGGTTCATTGAGCATTGAGTCTCAATGGTTTATGGAGCACACACGGTCCCACGAACGTACCTATGATTATTCCTCAAATTCCTTAAATCCAAGACCATTTGCACACATACGCAAGGGTTCAGTATAGCTCAAGAAAAACCAAAATAAAGCTCGAGTATATAAAGATATGAAACTGAAATACAACTTGAGACAAAATAAAACAAAATAAAGATAAACTCAGAAGGAAGATCCTTTCTGAGTACTACAAGTCTAAAATATAAGAGAAAATGTACAACGGATGTAAAACAAAAATAAAACTACGACGCCTCAGCGTCTGTGGCTCAAGTGCTGCTGCTGCTGCTGCGGGCTCTGCAGGTGGATCTGCTGCTGATGGAGCTGGAGAAGGTGATGGAGTAGGGTTTCTAGGTTGTACCACGAATGGTGATTGATAAGTGCTTGTGTTATAGTACCGTGAAGCGTTATTATCTTACATTGAGCATATCTTTTATCAGTTTTTATCACTAAATGGTGTGTATTTGTGTACTCTTGTGCATTGAAGGTTTGTGGAACTAAATTGGAGAAGAAGAACGAAATTAGGTCGTGTTTACCGATGTTGGGAAGTTTTCAGACCAAGTAAGGAACAAGGCACGAGTATGACTTGTGAGTGTGTGCCAACCTCCTTTAGAGGGGCACAAAGGCAGTCACATTCACAACAAGTCTAACTCGTGTAGCTTAGAAGAACTTCACAAAGAAAGAGACTTGAAGTAATCGACACGACTTACCATTGTTTGTGTGGCCAACCAATGGCCTTAATGAAAAACAATAGATTCGGGAGCATTTCGGCAAGTACTGTAGCAGCACTATAGCTTGTTATTGTAGCAAAACACTGTAGTAAGCTACTGTTCAATTTCTGCCGAAAATCAGGGTTTCAGAGAATTCACACGTGCGTGTGGAAATTCCACACGGCCGTGTGAATCGATTTTTCAGCCATACAGAAACTTCACACGGGAGTGTGGAAATTCCACACGGCCGTGTGAAGCCCCCGATAAGTCCGATTTTAAAGCCGCGATTCAACATTATAAAAGGGATTTTGGAGACCTTTTGGGGGATCTTTTGACCTATCTTTCTCCTCAACTTGGGGAGTGCGGCTAGGGTTTTGGAAAGGATTTCGTGGAGGTTTAGCGCGCGTTATCGGCATCGTCACCGACGTTCGACGGCCGCACAAGACCACGGCCACATCATATACAAGGGGGTTTTCATCAATGTCTTTGATTTATACTTTCTTTTCTATTTTGATGAACATGTATAGCTCCATGAGGAGCTAAACCGCTTGTGGGTATTCAGACTTGTAAACTCTAGGGCTTTTATGTTTCTTTGACATTGTTATTATGCTTTCTATGATTGATGAATAAAAATTGAGTTTCAATCTTAATTTCATCTTGTTAATATTTTCCCTTAGATGTGACACTAGGGTTGAGAACAATTTAGGTTACCCCTTAGAGGTGTGACAACTCTTTGAGGGTTAGACTACTTAAGATTGAAGAGGGTTGAGAGGGAGAGTTGTGAGGTAGCGATGTACCCCTTTCCCTTCCGATGTGGTTTCTCCCTATCTCCGTTTCCTTGATTTCACAACGGTCGAAATAGAGTAAAGTGCTAGGCAGATAAACTCTCCTGGGGCTTAGTTAGGCAAGTAACAGAGTGAAGGGTTGAGGTGAATCCTACGCGCTGGGGCTTAA
Source organism: Dioscorea alata (assembly GCA_020875875.1). Lineage (NCBI taxonomy): Eukaryota > Viridiplantae > Streptophyta > Magnoliopsida > Dioscoreales > Dioscoreaceae > Dioscorea > Dioscorea alata. Next base: position 9,858,269 of record CM037011.1, read on the forward strand.
TCTAGACTAGGGTTCTTCCATCTGGACCAAAGGGTTAGAACTACACATAGGAACAGGTTTACCACTAGGAATCCCTAGAGCTTAAAACAATCTCACGTAGTGTGAGGTTTAGGTAGATATACTCCCTGGGGCTTAGTCATGTGAGCGACAGAGTGAAGGATGACGTGAATCCTAATACCGGGGCATAATGATGGGGTTAGTCACGGTTGTCCTTAGGTGTGGGACCGTGAGTCTAAGGATTTCCTCGACTCAATTAACATCAATAGGAAAGTATAATAGCATAGTATTGCACTAGAAGCATAGATCCTAGAGGTAGCTTGTCCGGATACCCTATTTCATCCATTGCTAGTTCCTCTCTATTCTATTTTACTTGCACTCTCTCATCTTCCATCTTTCTATTTAACTTTTTGTCTTTCATTCTGTTTGCTTCTACATTCACTCATTGATCCAGATATTGCTTTTCCATACACCGCATAGCTTTATTAGTGAAATCTCATACTCTAAGTCCCTATTCCCTGTGGATTCGACTACCCTCTAACTAGGGTAAATTTTATTACTTCGACAAACCCGTGCACTTGTGGGATACACGCAAGGGGTCGTGCCAAGTTTTTGGCGCCGTTACTGGGGAATAGGCATTTTAGATATTTGTTTTACATTATTTTAGCTATTCACTTCGCATTCTATTTCATATTTTCTTTATCTATCATTGTTCTTATTTTTCTTTTCTTGGTTTTCGGTTACAGGTTACGACCCGTGGAAACCCTTTGATTCTTGTTGAAGGAGACCCGGACATTGGACGAAGAACACATCGCAAGGGGAAGGAACCTGTGCAAGAAGCTTCAAATCAAGCCGATATTGAGACAGAAGGGTCAAAAACAATGGCAGAATAGAATGAACAACAACGGACATTGTCCGATTTTGCTAGACCCGCAATCATGGGGACCCAATCGAGCATTGTTAGGCCCCCAATCACGGCAATGAATTTTGAGTTAAAGCCGTCGTTCATACAGATGTTGCAATAGTCCGCACAATTTAATGGGTTAGCCGATGAAGATCGCAACAGTCATATAGAGAATTTCCTCGAAGTGTGTGACATGTTAAAGATTAATGGAGTAACGGATGACGCAATTCGATTGAGAGCTTTCCCATTTTCATTGAAGGGAAAAGCAAGACATTGGCTTCATTCATTACCGAGAGCATCCATCACTACGTGGGAGGAGATGGCCGAGGCATTCTTGGCTAGATACTTTCCGCAGGGAAAATCTGCAAGGCTCTGGAATGAAATATCATCCTTCATGCAAATGGAATTGGAGTCTCTATTCGAGACATGGGATAGGTTCAAGGAGCTTCTTCGCAAGTGCCAACAACATGGATTTCCCGAGTGGATGATCATTCACACCTTCTACAATGGGTTAAATCCGAGTACCAAGCAACTCTTAGATGCGGCGGCCGGAGGAACACTAGGAAGCAAGACTCCCAGTGAAGCCCGGCACCTTGTAGAGGAGATGGCTATGAATAGCTATCAATGGAACTCAAGGGACAGGAAAAAGGTGGCCGGAATTCATGAGGTTGATGCGGTTACATCTTTGGCGGCACAAGTGGAATCTTTGAGTAAGAAGCTAGATGCACTAGCTTCACCAAGAGTTGCGGCCATCACTACTTGTAACGGTTGTGGGGGAGGACATTCTTCGAGTGATTGTCCTATTGCTATTGGAGGCACTACTGCGGTGAAGCAGGCTGATTTTGTTGGAAATTCTTATAGAGCACAAGGCCAAGGCAACCCGTACAGTGGAACTTACAATCCGGGGTGGAAGAACCACCCAAATTTCTCTTCGAACAATCAAGGGCAATCACAACAGAAAAATAGTGCACCACCGGGATTTCAAGGTCAACAAGCTCCGAATCTAGAAAGCCGAGTGACCAGGTTAGAAGGGAAAATGACCGACCTTGAGAGAGCCCTCACACGGTTTGTTTCTTCATCAGATGCTAGGTTTTAGTCAGTGGAGGCTACTCTTCGCAATCACACTGCCTCCCTACACAATTTGGAAAATCAAGTAGGGCAAATTGCGAAGACATTGGCAGAAAGACCTCAAGGTAGCTTGCCTAGCAATACGGAGACTAATCCAAGGGAGCAATTGAAGGCAATCACCTTGAGGAGTGGGAAAAAGGTAGAGAGAAATCTCCCTCTAGAGAAGACAAAAGAAGCATCTGAAGTTGAAGAAGTAGGGGGAGAAGCACCAAAAGAGAAAGAGGTGGCACCACCACCCTACAAACCAAGGATCCCCTACCCTTTGAGGTTGAAGAATGACCAAGACAATGAGCAATATAAGAAATTTCTGGGTATCTTCAAACAATTGCACATCAGTATACCATTCGCGGAAGCATTAGCCTCAATGCCCAACTACGCGAAGTTCCTAAAGGACCTCTTAACCAATAAGAGGAAGTTGGAGGAGAGTGCAGCTATAGTTCTTGATGCTAATTGCTCTGCCATCTTACAAAATAACATGCCGAGTAAGAGAAAAGATCCCAGGAGTTTCATCATACCTTGCAACATCGGCAATTTGGGTGAAGAGATGGCATTGGCCGATTCGGGGGCAAGCATCAATGTCATGCCCTATACCTTCTTCCAAATGCTAGGCTTGGACGAGCCTAGACCTACTCGGATGACACTTCAACCCGCGGATCGATCGGTGAGGCATCCGAGGGGAATTGTGGAAGATGTCTTGGTGAAAGTAGACAAGTACATCTTTCTGGTGGACTTTGTTGTGCTTGATGTGGACGAGGATGTCGAGGTGCCGCTGATTCTTGGGAGACCATTCTTGGACACTTCCAAGGCGTTAATAGACATGGATGGTGGGGAGCTCACACTTAGAGTTAGAGATGATAAGCTCACCTATCACCTCGCCGAAGCCATGAGACATTCTCTTGAATTTGATGATACTGTTTATTATCTTGATGTTACTGATGAGTGTATTGATGCATATTTGCAGGAAATGTTAAACCCAGATCCGTATGAAGGGCGGCTGAACCAAGATGTGGAGATAGAATAAGAGAAGTACTTGCACTTGGTCCAGTCAAGACAGACATCAAGATGGAGAAGGAGCGTATGAAGAAGATGTTTCGGAGGATGAAGAGGTCGAAAAGAAGCCATAAGAATAACCCCAACAAAAAAGGTGATGAACATTCGCGGAGTAAGGGTGTTACACCCTCTTGTGGTAACAAATTCGAGAACTCTCCCTCTACTCTACAAATATTATGTAACACATGCTTTCAGGTTGTAGGGAAGAGGGCAACTTCAATTCATGAACCTCCGTAAGGTAAGACAGGTACGTCAAGCTAAGTGACATTAAACAAGCGCTTCTTGGGAGGCAACCCAAGGTTTTACAGTTTTCCTAGGACTTAGTTTAGTTTAGGGTGAATAAGAGTCTTAGTTTTGGTGTCCTGAAGTTTTAATGCATGTGCTGCGATTTTTATTGTGGATTGTTGACGTTTTCGTGTGCCTAGATGATTATTGACGAAGTTTGAGTTAGTTGAGCATATTTTCCACGGTATCTGGTCATGTTTTGATGGTTTTCATAGGCTCCAAACATCGTATTTGTGTTTCTAAATTTTTGTAAGAGTCTGTAAATTTTTCTAAGTAAACCAGAGAAAACACACGCCCGTGTGGAAATTCCACACGTGCGTGTGTCACCACTTAGGGCTCAGCCAGAAAGGGCACAGGGGCGTGTCCATGCCGCTGTGAACAACCTCAGAAGGGGCACACGGCCGTGTGGAAATTCCACACGGCCGTGTGAGATCTCGCAGAACCTAAACTTTTTTCCAGAGAGTCCACAGGGGCGTGTGGGTGCCCCTGTGAGTGCCACTGTGCTAAGGTACACAGCCGTGTGGAAATTCCACACAGCCGTGTGAAACTTTGCAGAGACAACCCTTCTTCCCGACAATACACAGGGGCGTGTGTGCGCTCCTGTGGGAGAGCTTGTGAAAGGCACACGGCCGTGTGGCTTATTCACACGGCCGTGTGAAATACTAAGGGTTTCTCAGGCAAGTCAGAGAGACCACAGGGGCATGTGGGTGCCTCTGTGGCCGGCCTTGTGTGTGGAATTTTCACATGGCCGTGTGAAATTTTTCAGAGACCATCTATGTTTTCTAGAAAATTCATAGGGGCGTGTACCAGCACCTGTGGATCCCCCTGCGAAGGCACACGGCCGTGTGGGTAACTCACACAGCCGTGTGGAGTAGTTCAGAGAGTGACCAGAGTGCACACAGGGGCGTGTGTTGGCCCCTGTGAACCGTAATTTTCGAGGCACATGGTCGTGTGGCATTTCCACACGGCCGTGTGAATTCCCAGAACTTCAAAAGTCGGGCGTTTTCATTTGGATTTCACTCGTGCCTCTTGATTCTTCCACTCTAAACTCCTCTCTTACCCTCTATACTACTTTCCCGACCGTCTCAGAGGATTTTTGAGGTGTTATTGGAGTTTTTCCTGCCGATTCTAAGTATTCCTTCATCCACTCCGTCGGTAAGGACTTCAAGACCTTCTTCTTCGTCAATTCTTAATTTGATTCGTTCTGTCGGATAATTTCGCTTGTTTTAAATGCTTATTATGTATGAGAACATGTTTAGAGATGAATTTAGAACGAATTTAGTTGTAAATTTTAGATTTTAAGACCCACGGCCGTGAGGGTCTGTCCGCCAGAAGCTCCACACGGCCGTGTGGATTTCTGCTGACTGTGTTCTTGAACTATTTTTAACTGTTTTCTTTTACAACTTTGCAGAGATGTCTTCCAGGACAAAGAAGCAAGTAGGGAAGTGGCCCCGTGAGCCTACCCCACCGCCTGAGGAGATGGAGTTTGATATACAATAGCTCAGGGAATGGTTCAAGAAACTCTCAGCACTTCATTTTGGACAGTCGCGCTACTCTGACATGAGCACATTGAGAGAGATACAGGGGGGCGACGCTATAGCTACTGAGGTTGAGGAGCTATTAGCAGTTGGCAGTTGTGGCCATCTACTGTCTATCAGAGAGCCAGCGATTCGAGCACTCACACTCAAGGTCTTATCGACCTTTGAGTTCGACCGAGGATATGATAGCTTCACACATGCCGAGATGATCCAGTTTCATGCCCTTGGTCAACACTTCAGCCTGAGTATCACCCAGTTCTCGATCATGATGGGCCTCTACGATCAGGCATTTACCGAAACAAAGGAGTACGCGCTGCTGCCCAATGATTACCTAGGGACCCTGACACCTCAGGGGATTTACAGGATATTGTGCGGGGATGGGCAGTACGAGCCGGGCGTTTCAAAGACGACATTGCTTTCCCGGCCAGCGTACAGGTACATTCATGCCATACTAAGCAGGTCAGTGAGCGGCAGAGGGGATAGTACAGGGGTACTAAGCAGACAGGAGCTGCTATACTTATACTCCATGGTGCAGAGCGACCCACTCCACCTGGGGCACATTCTAGCCGAGTACATGCACCACCAGGGCCAGTACCCCAGGGTTGGAGTCATCTTTGCAGGTCCCTACGTCACACGCCTCATCATAGGCTTGGGACTCAGAGATGGGGTGCGCGGGGCAGAGAAGATTGCTACACCAGCTCCACTCAGCAGAGATACATTGAGACTGATGGGTATGGTTCGCAGATCAGGGCCAGGAGTCTATACTATGATCATACCCCAGTCAGAGCAGGCCGAGGGGTCCGAGGCAGCCTTGGAGCTACCCCCAGCAGAGATAGAGACACAGGCACCACCCAACGCGCCGGAGCCACCTCCGGTGCGCATGTTCTTAACCTCTCGAGGCCAGGATCGACTAGAGCGCCTCGAGAGCGCAGTGGGGGTACTACAGACAGAGGTGGCTAAGGTCAGGGCCGCACAGATAGCACAGCACACTGAGGTCATGGCTCGATTGGATCTTATACAGCAGTTACTCGAGCGAGCCGTGACTTCACCTTTCGTGGTCCGACCCCGAGCTTCTACCCCTCCACCACCATCTCCTCCAAGTAGCAGCAGATCCACTTGCACCCTTAGAGCCTCCACCAGCACCAGAGGCCACTACTCAGGACACCGACGCGGAGGCGTCGTAGTTTTTAGTTTGATTTTCTGTTGCACTTTTATTTTCTATTTCTGTTGGACTTGTGGTACCCAGAAAAGACTCTCTTTCTGGGGTTACTTTTATTTTCCGTCTATTTTTATTTTGTCTCAAGTTGTATTTCATTTTCATATATTTATATACTAGAGCTTTGTTTTGGTTTTTCTTGAGATATACTAAACACTTGTATATGTGTGCGCAGATGGTCTTGGATGTAAGGATTTTGAGGAACAATCATTGGCACGGTCATGGGACCGTGTGTGCTCCACAAACCATTGAGACTCAACTCTCAATGACCTAGCTCCATCAAACGTAACACTTGGAGTTCAGGGGAGTAATGTTTCAATTGCTCACTTCCACACCAATTGTTTTTATTTGTTACTTATAATTGTGCTTGCATGCGTACATTGGGGACAATGTACATCTTAAGTGTGGGGGAGAGTTCACATTGCACACACCTTTACTTGTTCGTTCAATTGCTCATGCTCATGTAGCCTATGGCGGTTCACCTTAGTTGTAACGGTTGTATTCTTAGAGTTTAGGAGAATTTTTAACATTGCATTCTATCATGCTCTAGTTTCTACTTGAATTTTAGGGAATTTTTGCTCAATTATCTTATATTGCACAACTTACTCTTGGAATCTTTTGGAAACTCAATCTTGAAGTTTTTAAGGACAAGTTTATCATCGTTCTTAGTTTTACTTTGGAAAATGGATATAAAGTAAATGAAAAAGATGTAAAAGATGGAAAAAAATGAAAAAAAAAATATGGAAAAGAGAAAAAGAAAAAAAAGTACATATGACTTTTTGAATAGTTGCTTTGTTTTATGTATGCATTTGGGGTGGAAAGAGTTACTACCTATGAAGTATGTAGCTACTCTCATAAGTCGGATACAAGTTATGCCCTAATGAGAGAAAAAGCTATCTTATGGGATGCATGAAAGCTACTACCCCGGTAGAAAGAGCTACCTCCTCGAAAGTGTGAAAGCCACCTTTGGCGGCCGCCTAGGAAAGGGCCACCTTCAAGGATGTGTGAAGCTACGACTTCTTTCTCTATTTAGTTTTGTTTTCGTATATAAATAAGTCCTTTCTAACAAAAGTTTGAGGAGTACTCGTTGGTTCTCTTGAGTGAAATCGCACACACTAACATATTTTCGAGTTTTTAGCTAAAGCAATGATAACCTAATGCATTGTTTTGATTTCCCCTTACTTGTAGAATGCTTCTTTTGCATACTTTTGGTGAACCTAAGGCCGAGCACTTTCAATTATTCTTCCCAAGTACTTTCACGTTTTATTTTTGCTTGAGGACAAGCAAAAGCTTAAGTGTGGGTGGGTTTGATAAGTGCTTGTGTTATAGTACCGCGAAGCGTTATTATCTTACATTGAGCATATCTTTTATCAGTTTTTATCACTTAATGGTGTGTATTTGTGTACTCTTGTGCATTGAAGGTTTGTGGAGCTAAATTGGAGAAGAAGAATGAAATTAGGTCGTGTTCGCCGATGTTGGGAAGTTTTCGAACCAACTAAGGAAAAAGGCACGAGCTTGACTTGTGAGTGTGTGCCAATCTCCTTTGGAGGGGCACAAAGGCTGTCACATTCACAACAAGTCTAACTCGTGTAGCTTAGAAGAACTTCACAAAGAAAGAGACTTGAAGTAATCGGCATGACTTACCATTGTTTGTGTGCCCAACCAATGGCCTCAATGAAAAACAACGGATTCGGGAGCATTTTCGGCAAGTTACTACAGCAACACTGTAGCTTGTTATTGTAGCAAAACACTGTAGTAAGCTACTGTTCAATTTCTGCCGAAAATCAGGGTTTCAGAGAATTCACACGGGCGTGTGGAAATTCCACACGGCCGTGTGAATCGATTTTTCAGCCAGACAGAAACTTCACACGGGTGTGTAGAAATTCCACACGGCCGTGTGAAGCCCCCAATAAGTCCGATTTTAAAGCCGTGATTCAACATTATAAAAGGGGATTTTGGAGACCTTTTGGGGGATCTTTTGACCTATCTTTCTCCTCAACTTGGGGAGTGCAGCTAGGGTTTTGGAGTGGAGGTTTAGCGCGCGTCATCGGCATCATCACCGACGTTCGACGGCCGCACAAGACCACGGCCACACCATATACAAGGGGGTTTTTATCAATGTCTTTGATTTATACTTTCTTTTCTATTTTGATGAACATGTATAGCTCCATGAGGAGCTAAACCCCTTGTGGGTATTCGGACTTGTAAACTCTCGGGTTTTTATGTTTTTTTGACATTGTTATTATGCTTTTCCATGATTGATGAATAAAAATTGAGTTTCAATCTTAATTTCATCTTGTTAATGTTTTCCCTTATATGTGACACTAGGGTTGAGAACAATTTAGGTTACCCCTTAGAGATGTGACAACTCTTTGAGGGTTAGACTACTTAAGATTGAAGAGGGTTAAGAGGGAGAGTTGTGAGGTAGCGATGTACCCCTTTCCCTTCCGACGTGGTTTCTCCCTATCTCCGTTTCCTTGATTTCACAATGGTCGAAATAGAGTAAAGTGCTAGGTAGATAAACTCCCCTGGGGCTTAGTTAGGCAAGTAACAGAGTGAAGGGTTGAGGTGAATCCTACGCGCTGGGGCTTAATCTCGACTAGGGTTCTTCCACCTGGAGCAAAGGGTTAGAACTACACATAAGAATAGGTTTTACCACTAGGAATCCCTAGAGCTTAAAGCAATCCCATGTAGTGTGAGGTTTAGGTAGATATAAAACCCTGGGGCTTAGTCGTGAGAGCGACAGAGTGAAGGGTGACGTGAATCCTAATACCGGGGCATAATGATGGGGTTAGTCACGGTTGTTCTTAGGTTTGGGACCGTGAGTCTAAGGATTTCCTCGACTCAATTAACATCAATATGAAAGTATAATAGCATAGACTTGCACTAGAAGCATAGATCCTAGAGATACATTGTCCGGATACCCTATTTCATCCATTGCTAGTTCCTCTCTATTCTCTTTTACTTACACTCTCTCATCTTCCATCTTTCTATTTAATTTCTTGTCTTTCATTCTGTTTTCTTCTACATTCACTCATTGATACAGATATTGCTTTTCCATACACCACATAGCTTAATTAGTGAAATCTCATACTCTAAGTCCCCATTCCCTGTGGATTCGACTACCCTCTAACCAGGGTAAATTTTATTATTTCGACAAACCCGTGCACTTGCGGAATACACGTAAGGGGTCATGTCAATGATGACACGGCCTGCTCAAGTAATCGCTGTATAGTATCAAGCTGTGTCATCGTCTCTGAGTGCTGTGCCGCGTGTGCAGCTCTGACCTCGGCCAACTCTGTCTGCAGAATACCCACAGCATTCTCGAGGCGCTCGAACCTGTCCTAGCCTCGAGAGGGAGAGAAAATGCGCACTAGAGGTGGCTCCGGTGCTGTGGGTGGTGCCTCGGTCTTTGCCTGCCCTGGGGTGGCTCTAAGGCTGCCTGAGAACCATCGGCCTGATCTGACTGGGGTATTATCATGGTATATACTCCTGGTCCTGATTTGCGGACCATACCCATCAGTCTCAGTGTATCTCTAGTAAGAGGAGCTGATGTAGCAATCTTCTCGGCCCCGCGCACCCCGTCTTTGAGTCCCAAGCCTATGATAAGGCGTGTGATGTAGGGGCCTGCAAATATGACTCCAACCCTGGGGTACTGGCCCTGGTGGCGCATGTACTCAGGTAGAATGTGCCCCAGATGGAGTGCCACGCCCTGTACCATGGAGTGTAGGTAGAGCAGCTCCTATCTACTCAACACCCCTGTGCTATCTCCTCTACTGCTCATTAACCTACTCAGTATGGCGTGGATGTACCTGCATGCTTGCCGGGAAAGGAAAGTCGCCTTCGAAATCCCCGGCTCGTACTACCCATCCCCGCACAACGCCCTGTATGCCCTCTGAGGTGTCAGGTTCCCTGGGTAATCAGTGGGAAGTAGCGCGTAATCCTCCGTCTCGGTAATTGCCTCATCGTAGAAGCCCATCATGACCGTGAACTGGGTAATACTCAGGCTGAAGTGTCGACTGAGTGCACGAAAATGGATCATCTTATCATTTGTAAAGCTGTCATACCCTCGGTCAAACTCAAAGGTCGATAAGACCTCGAGGGTAAGTGCTCGAGTTGCTAGCTCTCTGATAGATAATAAACGGTCCCAACTACCGACTGCAAGTAAATCCTCAACCTCGGTAGCTATGGCGTCACCCCCCTATATGCCCCTCAGTGCACTTAGGTCCGGGTAGCGTGACTGTTCATATTGGAGTGCAGATAGTCTCTTGAATTTTCCCGGTGCTCTAGTAACTCAAAATCCATTTCCTCGGGGAGTGGGGTAGGCTCGCGGGGACGCTTCCCTGCTTGCTTCTTAGCCCTAGAAGACATATCTGCAAGATTGAGAAGAGAAACGATCAAAAACAGTGAAAATGCTCAATCTGCAAAAATCCACACGCCCGTGTGGATCATCGGGCGGATAGAGTTCCATGGCCGTGGAGGCCAAAATTTTCGTTTCTACACTCTAATTCGTTCTAGATCTCTTTTAAGCATGTTCGCATATACTTTAAACGTTTAAACAAAGCGAAATTATCAAGAAGAAGGAATTAAATCAAGAATTGAAGAAGATTTAGTTCTTGAAGTTCTTACTGATGGTGTGGATGAAGAAGTTGTAAGAATCGGCCGGAAAAACTCGAATAAAACCTCTAAAAAACTCAGAGAAGATCGGGAAATCGATGGAGAGGGTCGGAGAGTGGTTTAGAGTGGAGAAATCAAGAGGTACGAGTGAATTCCAAAAGAAAACACACGGCTTTTGACGTTCTGGGGATTCACACGGCCGTGTGGAAATACCACACGGTCGTGTGCCTCTGAAATTAGGGTTCACAGGGGCCAGCACATGCCCCTGTGTGCACTCTAGTTCCTTTTTGGACTACTCCACACGGCCGTGTGAGACACCCACACGGCTGTGTGCCTTCACATGGGACTTCCACAGGGGCTGGTACACGCCCCTGTGGATTCACAGGAAACACAGAAGGTCTCTGTAAAATTTCACAAGCCCGTGTGGAAATTCCACACGGGCGTGTGCCCAACTAGGTGAAGAACACAAGGCCAGCCACAGGGGCATCCACATGCCCCTGTGGCTTCTCTGGATCATCCCGAGAATTGTCTAAGTGTTCCACAAGGCCGTGTGCATACTCCACACGGCCGTGTGCCTTTCACAAGCTCTTCCACAGGGACAGCCACATGCCCTGTGGTTTCTCGGGAAAAAGCGGATTCTCTGCAGAATTTCACACGGCCGTGTCTCAGAAGACATGGGCACTCATAGGGGCAGTAATACGCCCCTGTGAACTCTATGGAATAAGAGTCTAAGTTCTGCAGGATATCACACCGCCGTGTGGAAATTCCACACTGCCGTGTGCCTCTTCTGAGGTCTTTCACAGGGGCAAGGTCACGCCCTTGTGCCCTCTCTGGTTGAGCCCTAAATGGTAACACACGCCCGTGTGATAATTCCACACGGCCATGTGTTTTCTCTGGTTTACTTAGAAAAATTCACAGACTCACAGAAAAACTCAGAAAATAATTATGATGCTTAGAGCCTGTGAAAACCAACAAAACAAAACCAGATACCATGGAAAACATGCTCAACTGATTCAAACTTCATCAATTATCGTTTAGGCACATGAAAACATCAACAATCCACAAAAATATCGCAGCACATGCATTAAAAATTTGGGACACCAAAACTAACGCTTTTATTCATGCTACAACTAAACTGAGCTAGACTAGATCCTAGAAAAGCATGTAAAACCTTGGGTTGCCTCCCAAGAAGTGCTTGTTTAATGTCACTTAGCCTGATGTACCTGTCTTAGCTTATAGGGGTTGAAGAAAGAATATCTCTTTGTCATCATTACAAACCTCGCCGCCAAAGTATGGCTTCAGCCGGTGCCCGTTTACTTTGAACGTACCCTTCTCAAGATTAGTGGTCTCAATCGACCCATGGGGTGATACTTGCGTGACTGTGTATGGGCCAAACCATCTAGTCTTTAGTTTCTTGGGGAAGAGTCGCAATCGAGAATTGAATAATAGCACTTGGTCACCTACTTTGAACTCCTTATGCAATTTGATGTGCTTGTCATGCCACTTTCGAATCCTTTATTTATAAATCCTAGCATTCTCATATGCTTTCAACCTCCATTCATCAAGCTCATTAAGATGAAGTAGTCTTTGTTCACCGGCTCTTCTTAAATCGAAGTTCATTGTCTTGATTGCCCAATATGCTTTATGTTCAAGTTTCACGGGTAGATGACATGACTTCCCATAAACCAGTTTGTACGAAATGGTTCCTATTGGGGTCTTGTACGCTGTACGATGGGCCCAGAGTGTATCATCCAACCGCTCCGACCAATCCAGCTTCACTTGTTCTACTGATTTTGTCAAGATTCGCTTGAGTTTCCTATTTGTGACTTCCACTTGACCATTAGTTTGTGGATGATATGGAGTGGCAAGGCGGTGTCGTACCCCGTATCGTTTCAACACTTTTTCTAATTGGGTGTTGCAAAAATGGGTCCCCCGATCACTAATGATGATTTGCGGAGTACCAAACCGAGTAAACAACCTCTTCAAGAATTTCACCACAGTTCTAGCATCATTACTCGGCAATGCTTGGGCTTTAACCCATTTGGAGACATAATCGACTGCCACTAATATGTATTGGTTCCCGTTAGAATTTGGAAATGGCCCTATGAAATCAATGCCCCAAACATTGAAAACCTCACAGAATTGCATAGGGTTCAAAGGCATCTCATCCCTCCGGGATAAATTTCTTGCTCTCTGACAATTATCACATCGAAGAACAAATTGGTGCGCATCGTGAAAGAGTGTCGGCCAATAGAATCCCGCAGCCAAGACTTTTTCTGCGGTTCTACTTGATGCATAATGGCCCCTAACTGCGCCTGAATGACAATGAGCAAGGATATCCCATCCTTCCTCCAGCGATACACATCTCCAAACTATATGATCTGTGCAAATGCGGAAGAGGAATGGATCATCCCAGAAATAGTTCTTCAAATCGCTAAAGAACTTCTTCTTTTGTTGGAACGTGAGGCATTGTTTGAGGACTTTCCCTAACAAGTAATTAGCAAAATCTGCAAACCATGGAGTATTACATAATGATGTTGATTTCTGAACTGAATACAGGTGTTCCTCTGGGAAGAAATCATTGATTTCATTGCTTGATGGCTCTTGTCCAGTACTACCTTCTAACTGCGACAAGTGATCCGCCACTACATTTTCAGTTCCTTTCTTATCCTTTATCTCCATATAAAACTCCTGTAAGAGTAGTATCCATCGGATCAATCTCGGTTTGGCATCAACTTTGTTCATGAGGTAACGGAGAGCTGAATGGTCTGTAAACATGATGACCATTGACAAGATAAGATACGGCCCTGAACTTATCGAGGGCAAACACCACCGCTAATAATTCCTTCTCTGTGGTAGTGTAGTTCTCCTGCTCATCTGTGAGAGTCTTACTCGCATAATAAATGGGTTGGAATTGCTTGCCCTTCCTTTGTCCCGAAACTGCTCTAACAGCATAGTCACTAGCATCGTACATGAGCTCAAACGGTTCGTTCCAGTCTGGGGTGATCAATATTGGAGCTTGAACTAGTTTTTCTTTTAACACATTAAAAGCTGCTGCACAATCTTTCCCAAAATCAAACGGAGCATCTTTTACAAGGAGCTTAGTCAACGGTTGATTGATCTTCGAAAAATCCTTAATAAACCACCTATAGAAGCCTGTATGGCCCAGAAAACTCCGAATTCCCTTAACGTTCATGGGTGGAGGGAGTTTATCTATGACTTTGATTTTTGCCTTGTCCACCTCCATACCCATATGGGAAATCTTGTGCCGGAGAACAATGCCTTCCTGAACCATGAAGTGACACTTCTCCCAATTTAGAATAAGATTTGTCTCCTCACACCTTATCAACACTCTTTCCAAGTTCCTCAAACTTATGTCAAAGGAGTCACCAAACACGGAGAAATCATCCATAAACACTTCCATTATATCTTTGACAAGGTCATCAAAAATAGCAGTCATACAGCATTGGAATGTAGCAGGTGCATTGCATAGCCTGAACGACATTCGTCTATATGCAAAAGTCCGGTAGGGACAAGTAAAAGTTGTCTTCTCTTGATCTTCCGGAGCAATAGGAATCTGAAAGTATCCTGACATCCCGCCCAGGAAGCAGTAAAACTAATGTCCTGCCAATCGCTCCAACATTTGATCAATAAAAGGTAATGGGAACTGATCCTTCCGGGTTGCATCATTCAGCCTTCTATAATCAATGTACACTCTCCATCTTGTAACCGTTCTAGTTGGAATGAGTTCATTTCTTTCATTCTTGATCATTGTCATCCCACCTTTCTTTGGAACAACTTGCGTTGGGCTTACCCAAGCACTATCAGAAATAAGATAAATGATCCCTGCATCCAGTAGTTTCACCACCTCTGCCTTTACAACTTTCTTCATGTTAGGGTTTAGTCTTCTTTGAGGTTGGATTACCGGTTTGAAGTTATCCTCCATTAAAATTTTATGCGTACAAAATGAGGGATTTATTCCCTTTAAGTCTGCAATTTTCCATGCCAGGGCAGATTTGTGCTTCTTCAACACATTCACCAACTTAGTCTTTTGTTCCAAAGAGAGAGATGATGCTATAATCACGGGCAATTTCATTTCTTCTGCCAAAAATGCATACTCTAAGTGCTCTGGAAGTGTTTTCAACTCCAAATGAGGTGGCTCCTCAATGCATGGTCGAAGTCGGCTTTCCTTTAATCTATCAATTTCTTCGAATTGAGTAGCTTGCTATTCATTAACACAACCGGAACCCTTTTCCAAATCACACTCCTTGGGCTAATCCTGGGGCTCTACTATAGTCCCCAACTCACAAGCTACCTCTGTCACGTCTATAATTCCAATTGAAAAGACTTCTTGCTCGTGCTCCCAATACCCTGATTCAAACTGTGCAAGGACCTTCTCTAAGGTTTCTTATGTGTCACCACTTGAAAAAGCTAGGGCTGATTTATCAAATTCGTCCAATACACTGCCTAATTCATAATTCATGTTCTGCCCCATGCAAAACTGATCAACAATATCCCCTATTTCTGTAAAAGGATGTCTCACTGAATGCCCAAACCCAATATAATTTGGAACTGGTTGTACAGTAAACAACTGCATTTTCTGTTCCACATCCTTAACCAGTCTTGCAAGTGTATCAAAGGCTTTTCTTGAGTCAAACATCCCTTTGAAAGCTAAAATCAAAGAAAAGAAAAATAAGAACAATAATAGATAAAGAAAGTGTGAAATAGAAAACGAAGTGAATAACTAAAATAGTAAAAACAAGTATAAAAAATACGCCTATTCCCCGGCAACGGCGGCAAAAACTTGACACGACCCCTTGCGTGTATCCCGCAAGTGCACGGGCTTGTCGAAGTAATAAAATTTACCTTGGTGAGTGGGTAGCCAAATCCATAGGGAATATGGATTTCAAACACAAGATTTCGCTATTTAGTTGTGCGGTGTACGAAAAGTGATAATAAAATTGGTGAGTGAATTATGGAAGCAATGAGAATAAAAGACAAGAAATTAAATAGAGAGATGGAAGACAAGAAAGTGCAAGTAGAAGTGAAAAGAGAAAGACTAGCAATGGATGAAATAGGGTATCCGGACAAGCTACCTCTAGGACTTATGCTTCTAGTGCAAGACTATGCTATTATACTTTCCTATTGATGTTAATTGAGTCGAGGACATCCTTAAATACACGGTCCCAAACTTAAGGTCAACCGTGACTAACCCCAACATTATGCCCCGGCATTAGGATTCACGTTAACCCTTCACTCTGTTGCTCGCGCAAATAAGCCCAAGGGGAGTCTATCTACCTAAGCCTATGACTACGTGGGATTGCTTTAAGCTCTAGAGATTTCTAGTGATGAAACCTGTTCCTATATGTAGTTCTAACCCTTTGGTCCAGGTGGAAGAACCCTAGTCTAAATTAAGCCCCAAACTACGACGCCTCATCTCGACCGCTAATAAATCAAGGAAAATGGAGGTAGGAAGAAATCACACCAGAGGGGAAAGGGGACGCTTCGTTACCTCACGACTCACCCTCTCAACCCTCTTCAATCTTAAGTAGTCTAACCCTATAGGAGTTGTCACACCTCCAAAGGGTAACCTAGATTGCTCTCAACCCTAGTGTCACGGCTAAGGGAAAACAATAGCGAAAGATAATTAAAATGGAAACTCGAATTTATTCATCAATAATGGAAAAACATAATACCAATGTCATAGAAACATAATAATCCAAGGGTTTTACAAGCCCGAATACCCACGAGGTGTGTTTAACTCCTCATGGAGCTATACATGTTCACCAAAGTATAAAAGAAAGCAAAAATTAAAAACATTGATGAAAACCCCCTTGCGTATGGTGTGGCCATGGTCTTGTGTGGCCGCCGGATGTCGGTGACAATGCCGATGACGCGCTCCTCTCCGAAACCCTAGCCGCACTCTCCAGAAGTTGGGGAGAAAGTTACGTCAAAAGATATCTCAAAAGTTTCCAAAATCGGGCTTTTATAATGTTGAGTCACGGCTTTAAAATTGGACTTATCGGGACTTCACACGGCCGTGTGGAATTTCCACACGCCCGTGTGAACTCTCTAGAATCCTGAATTTTGGCAGAAAGTGAATAGTAGCTTGCTACAGTACAAGCTACAATGCTGCTACAGTACTTGTCGAAACGCTCCCGAATCCGTTGTTCTTCATCGAGGCCATTGATTTGGGCACACAATCAATGGTTGATCGTCCCGATTGCTTCAAGTCTCCTTCTTGGTGAAGTTCTTTTAAGCAACACGAGTTAGCCTTGTTGTAAAGGTGACTGCCTTTGTGCCCCTCCAGAGGAGGTTGGCACACACTCATAAGTCTAGGCTCTTGTCTTGTTCCTTGCTTGGTCCGAAAACTTTCCAACAACGGAGAACATGATCTAACTTCGTTCTTTTTCTCCAAATTAGCTCCACAAACCTACAATGCATAAGAATACACAAATGCATACAATTTAGTTATAAAATCTGATAAAAGATATGTTCATTGTAAGATAATAATGCTTCGCGTTTCTATAACACGAGCACTTATCACTTGACTTAGATAGTTCATGGGCCAATTAAACTGTATGGGTTGAGGCTTGGTAAACTTTGGGCCAAAATTGATTGGACTGCCTATGGAATAAATTGGCATGGGACCCCACTTTATTAACTCTAGTGGTGTATTTATACTATATGAGTTGAGCTCCATTAGATTTAATGGAGAACACAATCACTCACTACGAAATCCTACCAATGAGAATTTCCAATTTCTACAATGGGAGTTTAGATTTGTGAAAAATGTAGTGGGAGCAAAGTTTTATTTAAAGACCTAAATATAACTTTTGTATAGCTGAATTAATAATCTGGTTTTTATTTTCTTGCCGTTTATTTCTTGATATGACTAATAACCTACATAATATTTTTCTTGAAAAAAATATCCTTATCGGGCCCAATTTTGTAGATTGGCTCAAGAATTTTAGGACAATCCTCAATTTAGAGCGAATCGGGTGAGTTCTTGAGGCCGATATTCCTACTAAACCTCCACCCGAGGCATGCGAGGAAGAACAAGGTATTTATCAAGAATGGCTCGATGATGACTTGCGAGTTAGGAGCTATATGTTAGCTTCCACGAGTTGTGATCGGCAATGCTCTCATGAAAAGATGAGTGATGCGAGATTGGTATTGTTGCACTTGCAGGAGCTCTATGGGGAGCATAGTCGGACTGCTCAGTATGAAATATCAAGAGAGCTTTTTAGGGCAAAGATGATTAAGGGTGGTCAAGTTGGAGAGCATGTCCTCAAGACAATCTCTATGATTGAGAGGTTGGAAGCTCTTGACTTTTCCATGGACTACAACCTTCAGGTTGATCTCATCTTGTAGTCTCTTCCCGATTCCTTCTCTTAGTTCATTGTTAATTTTAACATGAATGATATTGAGTGCACACTGGTGGGTCTTCTTAACTAGCTAGTGAGTGCTTAGTCTCAAATGAAGACTAAAGAGAAGGATGTTGTTGCCTTGGCTATCTCTACTTCCAGGTCCTCAAAGCCCAAAAAGAAAAAGATGGCTAAGAAGAACAATGTTTTGGCTCCTAAAGCTGTGGGAGAAGTAGGTAAGAAGAAAGGTATGGCTCATACAGGGGAGAGCTCCAAGTAAGGGGGCAAGTGTTTCTATTGTGACAAGGCTGGACATTGGAGGTGGGATTGCCTATAGCTTAGAGAAAATCACACTACAGGTATGGAACAATTTGTTTTCAAAATAAATTGTTTAATTTCTATATTTTCTACCACTTGGATTCTTAATTCAGGAGCTAGTGCACATGTTTGTATTATGAATTAGGATCTGGAAAGAAGGTGGAAGCTGGGTGAATGAGAGGTGATGATCAACGTGGGAAGCAGATAGAGTGTTATAACAACTCACATAGGATCTACTTCTATCCTTTTATATTCTGGACATATCTTAGTTTTAGAGGATTGTTTAGCATTACCAAATGGGTTAAAGAACATTGTCTCTTTTCAAGTTTTTGTCAGAAAAGATATATCTTTAAATTTGGTGAAACTAATTGTGATGTTTATTTTGGAAATAAATTAGTTGGCAATAGCTCTCTACTAAATGGATTATATTATCTAAATGTTTAGAATAAATGTGTTGTGAATGTTATAAGTAAAAGACATGGTAGGCATGAGATAAATCAAAAACTTGTATGGCATTTAAGATTAAGTCTTGCAAGAGAACAAAGAATTCATAAGTTGGAGAAGGATAACGTCATAGGTCCATTGGGATTGGATCCCTATCCGACATGTGAGTCTTGTCTCTTTGGCGAGAAGGTAGCACAAGTTTTGGATTTAGTGCACACCAATGTTTGTGGGTTGATTAATGAGATGGCTCGCATAGGTTTCTACTATTTTATAACTTTCATCAACGTTCATCGTAGGTGTGGTTATGTGTACTTAATGAAGAACATGTCAAATGTTTTTTACAAGTTCGGAGAGTACAAGGATTTAGTGAAAATCAAGTTGCTCATTATATAAAGACACTACGATGTGATTGTGGTGACGTGTATATAAATATTGAGTTTCACTTGTTCCTGAAGGAATTTGGGATAGTTTCATAACTAACATCACCAGCAACTCCTCAACCAAATGGGGGTAGCTGAGAATAGGAATTGAACCTTGTTGGATATAATTCATTGTATGCATAGTTACATAGATTTTCCCATTTCTTTGTGGGGTCATGCGTTGCTTAGTGAAGGAGTTTTAGATAGCTATGAAGTGTATGCTAAAGAATTTGAGGACTAAAAATATTCTTCTAATCTATAGGAATGGAGAGTTAAGTGTGGATGGTTATACAGATTTGGACTTTCAGTTTGATGTTGATGACCAGAAATCAAGTTCAGGGTTTAATTATATTCACTCTTAATAATGAAGCAGTGAGATGAAATAATTATAAGGTACAACTGCAGAAACAATAATTAAAACTGAATATATGGTTACATCGAAGTTTGTTTGGATTAAGAAGTTCTTGATAGCACATCTGGTGGTTACAAATGTGGAGTTCTCATTATCATTTTATTATGACAATAATAGAGCTATAACACAGGCGGAGGAACCAAGGTCTCACAGTAAATCCAAACATATAGAGCTGCGGTACCACATCATTCGAGTGATCGTTGGAATAGGTGACATAGCCATCTTGAAAATAGCCTCAGTGTATAACTTAGCTGACCCACTCAACAAGAAACTATCACAAGCCGTGCTAGATCAACATCCTGAGAAGATAGGTGTAAGAAAGCATAGTGGTTGCATTGAGTGCAAGTTGGAGATTGTTAGGATTATTCCCTCGAATGCCAATGAGGATACTTGTATTAGGGCATTACATTTATATTATACATTCTTATTATTATAGAATTTATTTTGATGTTCATATAAATCTTGTGATGGCATTATAATTAGTTTTGAATATCATAGTCCATGTGTATTAAGTTAAACTTTTTACTCTTTGTGGGATAAAGAGGAGAGCACTAGAAGGGTTGGTACTTATACACTTAAATAGTTTGCAAATCAGAGAATGTTTAATTGGGCATTAAAGATTCATAAGGATTTGTATGACATATTCTTTGACGAAGAGTGCTAGTTGAACATTATGGAATAGTGGGAACATATGTCATAAATACATCACTGGGATTAATGTATTCAAACATAACCCACAACAATCCAATCACATAGGTTTTACTCTTTGACTGTCAATGATTGAGATTGCTGGTTATGATCATATGAGTGGATCTCAGACCTGAGGTGTCATGATCACAATATACCTGTGACATCTGGTCTATTACTAGAGTCGTTAGGCTCAGTTTAGCTTTTGGTGGGGCCAACCTCGAAGTGCGACTATATTGGGTAAGTAGTAATTGTGAGCAATCACCAATAAGGAATTCGTTTTCTCGGAAGTAAGCGAGTTAGTATCCTATGCGATTATAAGTATGCGAAATTAGAAGATCTTAGCCAATGGAGTAAAATTAATCGCGTGGGACACGAAGGGTAGTTTCGTAATCTAACTCTATAATAGTTATTTACATATGATCGAGTTCAGTGAGTTTGATAATTATCATGGCTTTCACTCGGTTAGGATATAAGAACGAAGGGTTTATACACGTATGGTAATCATAATCGGAAAGGTTCGTAATGATCTACTCATTCATGTTCGATTGGGTTACAACATGGGGCCACGGAGCTAGGTAGGTGTCACCCACATTCTTTCATATCCTCCCATTTCCAATCGGAATGAACGTATGGAGTCACGCTTAAAGGGATAAAGAATCAGTCTTGTTTTTTAGCGCAGAGGTAAAATTGTCAAGTTACAATTTTACTTCATGGGATAAGTGAAATTGTAAATTAGTCTAGGATTTTTGTCTTAAATTTAAATTTTGATTTAAATTCGATGGAGTCGAATCGATAATCAAGTTACAATTTTACTTCATGGGATAAGTGAAATTGTAAATTAGTCTAGGATTTTTGTCTTAAGTTTAAATTTTGATTTAAATTCAATGGAGTCGAATCGATAATCAAGTTACAATTTTACTTCATGGGATAAGTGAAATTGTAAATTAGTCTAGGATTTTTGTCTTAAGTTTAAATTTTGATTTAAATTTGATGGAGTCGAATCGATAATCAAGTTACAATTTTACTTCATGGGATAAGTGTAATTGTAAATTAGTCTAGGATTTTTGTCTTAAGTTTAAATTTTGATTTAAATTCGATGGAGTCAAATTGATAATCAAAATTATAAGGACTCAAAGACAAAAGTGGTTTTAGTTAGATTAGGACTCATATTTCTAATAGAACTTCTATGATAATGTTTATCATATTATGAAGGTTCATATTTTGAATAGGACTTCATAATTGAATAATATTTATCATATTATGAAGGTTCATATTTCAAATAGGACTCATAATTGAATAATGTTTATCATGTTTTATGAAGTCTCTATAAATATGACTCATCTCTAACCCTAGAGTCAATCAGTTAATTGTCGAGTGAGAAAAATCCCCAAACTCTCTCTTCCTCTCTAACCCTAGCCGCAATTTGGAGAAGAAGAGGAGATTGTTTCTTAATTCTCCCTTGTGATCTAGAGGCGTGTGACCTTCGTTCGGTGCTAGAGAAATCTACTTCAATCCTAGAGACAAATTTGGCACATCAAAGAAAAGGCTTTCAAATTTGAATAGCTAATTTTCTAGGCCTTTTAATTAAATTACGCTATTCATCAAAACAATTAGACAATATCGCAAATTTATTATTACTTCCACATGCTTTTGATGATGTCATTCAGTTTTTGCGATAATACCTAACAAGGAAAATATAGGATTAATTTTTTTATTTAAAACTAGGAGGCATTTTGATATGCAAACATAAGCATAGATTCCCAAAACAAAAGATAATATTAGGGTTTTGGTTAAAAAAAAATGAGACATTCTGAAGAGATAGCAAAGTATTAGGGTTTTGATTCAATACCGAAAAAATAGTACACATTCCAAAAAGAAAACATATGGTTATGGTTTTGAATAAAAATAGCAAACATTCCTAAAGGAAAAGAAATTATTAGGTTTTTGATTGAAAAACAGGAGACATTCCGAAAAAAAAAATATAAGTTAGGGTCACTATTCAAAACTGATAAATAGGAGACATTTAGAAAAGAAATCATAGGATTAGAGTTTTGATTCAAATGTAGGAGACATTTCAAATAGAAAACAAGGGATCAGTGTTTCGATTAAAATATAGGAGACATTCCGAAGAGAAAACATAACATTATGGTATTGATTAAAAAATTTGAGACATTACTATATGAGAACATAGGATTAGGGTTTTTATTCAAAAATAGTAGACATTCCGAGAAAAGTACATAGGATTAGTAATTTGATTGAAAATATATGAGACATTCTAAAAAGAAAACATAGGATTAGTGTTTGATTGAAAAATATGAGGCATTATGAAAAGAAAACATAGGGTTATTGTTTTGATTGAAAAATTGGAGACATTTCGAAAAGAAAAAAATAGGATTAAAGTTTTAATTTAAAAATAGTAGATATTAAGAAAAGGAACATAGGATTCGAGTTTTGATTGAAAGATAGGAGACATTCTAAAAAGAAAATATAGTATCAGGATTTTTATTCAAAAATAGGAGGCATTACCAAAAGAAAATAAAAGATTAGTGTCTCTATTAAAAATTGGCTGATATTCCTAAAACAAAAGATAGAATTATGATTTTTATTAAAAAAAAAATGAGACATTACGAAAAGAAAACAAAGAAATAGGGTTATGATTCAAAACAGAAAAAATGGACTCATTAAAAAAGAAAACATATGATTGGGTTTTTTATTCAAAAATAGCGGATATTTCAAAAATAACATTTAGTATTAAGTTTTGATTGAAAAATAGGAGACATTGCGAAGTAAAAGATAGGTTAGGTTTTTTATTCAAAACTGAAAAATAGGACTCATTAAAAAAGAAAACATAGGATTAGGTTTTGATTCAAAAATAGTAAATATTTTAAAAATAACAAATAGTATTAAAACATAGGTTAGGGTTTTGATTCAAAACTGATAAATAGGAGACATTAAGAAAAACAAACATAGGATTCGGGTTTCAATTGAAGGATAGGTGACATACCGAAAAGAAAATATAGGATTAGGGTTTTGATTGAAAAATTGGAGGCATTAACATAAGAAAACATTGGTTTAGTGTTTTGAAAGTAAGAAGGAGACATTACTGTAAGAAAGTGTAGGATTTGGGTTTTGATTAAAAATAGTAGACATTCCGAAAAGAAAATATAGGATTAGTGTATTAATTCAAATATAGTAGACAATACGAAAAAAAATATAGGATTATGGTTTTGATTGAAAAATAGAACACATTATTTTAAAAAAACATTGGATGATGATTTTGAATGAAAAATAGGAGAAATTATGATAAGGAAACATAGGATTGGAGTTTTGATTAAAAAATAGTAGACATTACGTAAAGAAAATATAGGATTAGGGTTTTGATTCAAATATAGCACTCATTCCGAAAAAAAACATAGGATTACAGTTTTGATTTGAAAAATAGGAGACATTACTAATAAAACATAGCATTAGGGTTTCAACTCAAAAATAGTAGACATTCCAAAAAGAACACAAAGGATTATAGTTTGATTGAAAAATAGGAATCATTCCGAAAAGTAAACATAGGATTAATGTTTTGATTAAAAAATATGAGACATCTCAAAAAAGAAAACATAGGATTAGGAGTTTGTTTAAAAATTCACAGACATTCATAAAATAAAAGATAGGATTAGGGTTTTGATTGAAAAAATGAAACATTATGAAAAGAAAACAAAGGATTAGAGTTTTGATTCAACTTTAAAAATAGGACAAATTTCGAAAAGAAAACATAGGATAAGGTTTTTGATTCAAAATTAAAAAATAGGACACACTTCGAAAAGAAAACATAGGATAAGGTTTTTAATTTAAAAGTAGAAAACATTCCAAAAAGAAAAGAAAGGATTATGTTTTTGATTTAAAAATCGGAGACATTCCGAAAAGATAACATAGGTTAGCATTTTGATTCTAAACTAATAAATAGGAGATATTAAGAAAAGAAAACATAATATTCTGTTTTGCTTGAATGATAGGAGACATTCTGAAAAGAAATTATAGGATTAGGGTTATGACTAAAAGATAGTAGACATTCTGAAAAAAAAAATATAGGATTAGAATTTTGTTTAAAAAATCGGAACATTGTCTTAAGAAAACATAGGATTTTGGTTTTGAATAAAAATAAGAGACATTACTATATGAAAATATAGGATTAGGGTTTTGAATTAAAAATAGTAGGTATTACGAAAATAAAACATAGGATTAAGGCTTTGATTAAAAAATATGAGACATTTCGAAAAAAAAAACATATGATTAGGGTTTTGATTAAAAAAAATAGGAGACATTACAATAAGTAACCATCGGATTAGAGTTTTGATTAAAAATCAAAATATAGGGTACACTTCCAAAAGAATACATAATATTAGGGTTTTGATTTAAAAATAACAGACATTCCCATAGAAAACATAAGATTAGCATTTTGATTATAAAATAGGAGGCATTAAAAAAAGACCTTGGCTTTGGATTTTGACAAATAAATGAGACATTGCTAAAAGAAAATATATGATTATTGTTTGATTAAAAAATAGGAGCCCTTCCGATAAGAAAACCTACATTTAGGGTTTAGATTGAAAAATAGTAGGCATCCCCAAAAGAAAACATCGGATTAGGGTTTTGATTCAAAAATAGCAAGCCTATGTTTTCTTGTCCTATTTATTAGTTTTGAATCGAAATGCTAACCTATGTTTTCATTTCACAATGTCTCCTATTTTTCAATAAAACCCTAATCCTTTCTTTTCATTCCAGAATTACTGGTATTTTTTTATTTAAAACCCTAATCCTATTTTTTTCTTACTGGAATATCTCATATTATTTGTATCATACCCATAATCCTAGGTTTTCTTATAGTAATGTTTAATATTTTTCAATCAGAACCTTAAGCCACTATTTTTTTTTCGAAATGTCTCATATTTTTCAATCAAAACCCTAATCCTATGTTTTATTTTTTGAATGTCAACTATGTTTGAAACAAAACTCAAATCCTATGTTTTCTTTTCTTAATATGTCTATTTTTCAAGTTTGAATCAAGACACTAATCCTATGTTTTTATTTCATAATGCCTACTATATTTGAATTAAAACCTTAATCCTATGATATCTTTTCAGAATATTTTCTATCTTTCAATTAAAACCCTAATCCTATGTTTTCTTTTCAGAATTGGTCTATTTTTCAAGTTTGAATCAAGACCCTAATCCTTTGTTTACTTATCAGAAGGTCTCCTATTTTTGAATCATAACCCTAATCCTTTATTCTTATAGTAATGTCTCTTATTTTTCAATTAAAAAACTAGCAGGCAATCCCAAAAGAAAATCTAAAATTAGGGTTTTGATTGTAAAACAAGAGAAATTCAGAAAAGAAAGTCTAGGATTATGGTTTTGATAAAAAAATATGAGGCATTACAAAAAGAAAAAAATAGGATTAGGGTTTAGTTTAAAAAATAACAAACTTTAAGAAAAGAAAAGAAAGGGTTATGTTTTTTATAGACAAATATGAGAAATTTAAAAAAGAAAACATAGGATTCTTGTTTTGATTCAAATATAGGATTAGTATGTTTTCCTTTGAAAATGTTTCCTTTTATTCAAAACATAGGATTCGGTGATTGAAAGATAGGAGACATTTCGAAAAGGAAACATAGTATTAGGGTTTGAGTGAAAAGTAGAAAACACTATAAAAAAAACATAGGTTAGGGTTTTGATTAAAAAATATGAGACATTCTGAAAAAAAAAAACATATGATTAGAGTTTTGATTGAAAAATAGGACACATCCTATGTTTTTCTTTCAGAATGCTTCTTATTTTTTAATCAAAACACTAATACTATATTTTCTTTCCTCAATATCTTCTATCTTTTAATCAAAACCCTAATACTATGTTTTCTTTCTTTTCTTCAGGGTTTAGAATTAAAATAGCACGCATTCTGGAAAGAAAACATAAGATTAGTGTTTTGATTAAAAAAATAGAAGACATTTTTTAAAAAAAAGAAAAGATTAGGTTTTTGATTAAAACATAGGAGACATTACAAAAAGAAAATATATTCTAGCGTTTTGATTCAAAACTCATGGATAGGAGACATTAATAAAAAAAAAAAAATAGGATTCGAGTTTTGAATGAAAGATAGGAGACATTAAGGAAAGAAAACGCAGGATTAGGTTATTGATTAAAAAATAGTAGACATTCCTAAAAAAATAAAGGATTAGGGTTTTTATTCAAAACTGAGAAAATAGTACACAATACAAAAGAAAATATAGGATTAGTGTTTTAATTAAAAAATAGCAGACAATGCAAAAAAAAAAAAGGATTAATTTTTTATTTAAAAATAGAAGACATTCCAAAAAGAAAACATATGTTAGCTTTTTGATTCAAAACTGATAAATAAGAAAGATTAAGAAAAATAGGATTTATGTTTTGTTTGAAAGGTAGGAGACATTATGAAAAGCAAACAAAGGATTAGGATTTTGATTGAAAATCTATTGCTATAAGAAAACAAAGGATAATGGGTTTGAAAGAAAAATTATCATACAATAACAAATCCTACATTTACTTTTTGTAATAGTAGAAAAGAAAACTTAGGACTTAGGTTTTGATTGAAAGATAGGAGACATTCTGAACAGAAAACATAGGATTATTGTTTTGATTATAAAATCATAGGCATTCTGGAAAAAAACAAATTCATAGAAATATGTTTTTCATTGAAAAATTGGAGACATTCCAATAAGAAACCATAAAATTAGGATTTTGATTAAAAACAAAAAAATATGGGACATTTCTAAAACAAAAAATATGTCTACTGTTTTCCTTCAAATATAGTCGATATTCCAAAAAGAAAAATAAAGTTTTAGGCTTTTCATTGAAAAATAGGAGATATTACTAAAAAAACATTCGATTAGGGTTTTGGTTGAAAAATCGGAGACATTTTTATAAAGAAACAGAGGATTAGGGTTTTGAATGAAAAATTAGCACACAATACCAAATCTTATGTTTTCCTTTAGGAATAGTTGAAAAGAAAACATATGATTTTGTTTTTGATTGAAAGATAGGAGACATTGCGAAGAGAAAAGATATGATTAAGGTTTTAATAGAAAAATAATAGGCATTCTAAAAAAAACATAAGATTAGGGTTATGATTTAAAAATAGTGGACATTAATATATGAAAACATAAAATTACTCTTTTTATTAAAAACCAAAAAATAGAGAGATTTTCTAAAAAAAAGATAGGATTAGGGTTTTGATATAAAAAACGCAGGAGCCATTTTGAAAATAAAACATAAGATTAGGATTTTGATTCAAATATAGTAGGCATTCCGAAAAGAAAACATAGGAATAGGTTTTGATTGAAAAATTTTAGACATTATGAAAACAAAACAAAGGATTATTACTTTGATTCAAAAATAGTAGAAATTCCTAAAAGAAAAGAAAGGATTAGGGTTTGATTCAAAAATAGGAGATATTTGGATAAGAAAATAAAGGATTAGGGTTTTGATTCAAAACTAAAAAATAGGGCACATTCCTAAATAAAAATATATAATTAGAGTTTTTATTCAAAAATAGCAAACATTACAAAAAAAAAATTAGGGTTTTGATTGAAAAATATTTGACATAGGATTCATGTTTTGATACAAATATAATAGGCATTCTGAATAGTAAGCATCGGATTAGTGTATTGATTGCAAAAAAAGAGATGTTACTATAAAAAAAACCATAGGAATAGGGTTTGAATGAAAAATAGAACATATTCCAAAAAAGAAAATATAGGATTAGTGTTTTGAATAAAAAATAGTAGGCATTACAAAAAAAAAAAGGATTGGGTTTTTGATTGAAAAATAGGAGATATTACGAAATGAAAACATAAGAATAGGGTTTTGAATTAAAAATAGACCACATTCCAAAAAACTAATATAGGATTAGTGTTTTGAATAAAAAATAGTAGACATTCCAAAAAAAATAAGATTAGGTTTTTGATTGAAAAGTAGGAGACATTACGAAATGAAAACTTAGGTTATGGTTTTGATTCAAAATTGACAAATTGTAGTGGTTAAGAAAGAAAGCATAGGATTCAGGTTTTTATTGAAAGATAGGAGACATTAAGAAAAGAAAACATAGTATTAGAGTTCTAACTAAATAATAGTAGACATTTCGAAAAAAACAAAAATAGGATTAATGGTTTGATTTAAATATAGTAGGCATTCCCAAAAGAAACCATAGGATTAGGGTTTTGATTCAAAAATAGCAGACATTCCCAAAAGAAAACATGGCATTAGTGTTTTGATTCAAAAATAGGAGAGCCACTCTAGAAAGAAAACATACTATTTTGGTTTTCATTGAAAAATATGAGACATTACTAGTTTTGAATCAAAACACTAATCCTATGTTTTTAAATAGTAATGACTCATATTTTTCATTTAAAACCCTAATCCTATGTTTTATTATAGTAATGTCTCCTATTTTTAAGTGTAAACCGTAATCCAATATTTTTATTTTCGGAATGCCTGCTATATTTGAATCAAAACATGAACATTTGTTTTTTTTTTTTTCAAAATATCTCATATTTTTCAATCAAAAACCTAATGCTATATTTTCTTTTGGGAATGTCTATTATTTTTTAATCAAAACTCTAATCTTATGTTTTCTTTTCGGAATGTCTACCATATTTGAATCAAAACCATAATATTATGTTTTCTTTTTGGAATATCTCGTATCTTTCAATCAAAACCATAATCCTATGTTTTCTTTTCGGAATTTGTCCTATTTTTCAATTTTGAATCAAAACCTAATCCTTTATTTTCTTTTCGTAATATCTACTACTCTTGAATGAAAAAAAATTAATCCTACGTTTTCTTATAGTAATGTCTCCGATCATCAATCGAAACCAGAATCCTCTGTTTTGTTTTCATAATGTCACCTATTTATCAGTTTTGAATTAATAGCCTTATCTATGTTTTCTTTTCAAAGTATCTATTATTTTTCAATAAAAATCCTAATCATTTTATTGTCTTTTTGGAAAGTCTGCTATTTTTATTCAAAACCATAGTCATATTTTTTCTTTTAATAATGTGTCCTATTTTTCAATTTTGAATCAAAAACCCTAATCCTTTGTTTTGTTTTCTGAATGTCACATTTTTTTTAATCAAAACCCTAATCCTATCTTTTGTTTTGGGACCCTCTACTAATTTTTATTCAAACCCTAATCCTATGTTTTTCTTTAGAATAACTTCTATTTTTTAATCGAACCCCTAATCTTATGGTTTGTTTAAAGAATGTATGCTATTTTTGAATGAAAACAATCATCGTATTTTTCTTTTTGTAATGTCCAATATTTTTTTAATCAGAACCTATACCCTAAGTTTTGTTTTAAATGCCCCGTATTTTTTTATCAATACCCTTGTCTTATGTTTTCCTTTGTCAATTTCTGCTATTTTTTAATCAAAACAATAATAATATGTTTTCTTTTTGGTAATGTCTCATATTTTTTAATTAAAACACTAATCTTATGTTTTGTTTTGGTAATGTCTGCTATTTTTGAACCAAAACTCTACTCAAATGTTTTATTTTTCAAATGTCCAATTTTTTTTTTTTATCAAAACCCCGATTCTTTTCTTATAGTAATGTCTTCTATTTTGATTGCAAAAATAGTAATGTCCCCTATTCTAATACTATGTTTTCTTTTGGGATGTCTGTTACTTTTGAATCAAAACCATAACCCTATGTTTTCTTTTGTAAAAGTCCTCTATTTTTCGAAAAAAACCATAATCCTATATTTTCTTTTTGGAATGTGTATTATTTTTAAGTTTTGAATCCAAACACAATTCTTTTGTTTTATTTTTGGAATGCCTACTATATTATAAAATAAAAACCTAATCCTTTGTTTTCTTTTGGGAATGTCTCATTTTTTTAATCAAAACCCTAATCCTATCTTTTGTTTTGGGAATCTCTGCTAAAATTTAATTAAAATCCTAATCCTATATTTTGTTTCATAAAATCTTAATCAAAACACCAATCTTATGTTTTCTTTACGGAATGCCTCCTATGTTTCTTTTTCAGAATTTTGATTCAAAAATAGGAGGCATTACTTAAAGAAAACATAGGATTATGATTTTTATTCAAAAATAGGACTCATTATTAAAAGATAACATAGGCAGCTATTAAAAAACATGATAGGATTAGGGTTTAGATTTACAAAAATGAGACATTTCTAAAATAAAACAGAAAGATTAGGGTTTAAACTCAAAACCGAAAAATAGGGCACATTTCGAAAAGTAAACATATGATTAAGATTTTGATTAAAAAATAGGAGACATTTCCAAAAGTGAACATAGGATTATGTTTTTGACTAAAAAGTATGAGACATTTAGAAAAGAAAACATAGGATTGGGGTTTTTTATTGAAAACTGAAATTTAGGTGATATTCTGAAAGGAAAAACATAGGATTGGGGTTTTAGTTGAAAAATAAGAGACATGTGGAGAAGAAAACATAGGATTCAAGACTTGATTGAGAAATAAGAGCCATTCCAAAAATAAAACATAGGATTAGGGTTTTGCTTGACAGCCGATAAATAGGTGACATTTCAAAAAGAAAACATAGAATTAATGTTTTTCATTGAAAAATATGAGACATTATGAAAAGAAAACAAAAAGATTAGGGTTTTAATTAAAAAAATAAGAGACATTCCCAAAACAAAATATAGGATTAGGATTTTTACTCAAAAATAAGAGATATTACAAAAAAAAATGTATGATAAAGGTTTTGATTAAAAATAGCACACATTCCCAAAACAAAAAATATGATTAGGTTTTTTATTAAAAAAATGAGACTTTTAGAAAAAAAAAAAAGATTAGAGTTTTGATTCAAAATTTGAAAGTATGATACATTTCGAAAAGAAAACAAAGAATTAGGGTTTTGTTTAAAAAATACTTGACATTTCAGAAAAAAAAAATAAGGATTAAGTTTTGATTGTAAAAAAGAAGACATTCCGTAAAGAAAACATAAGTTTGGGATTTGATTCAAAAATGATAAATATGAAAAGAAAACATAGGATTAGGGACTTGTTTAAAAAATATGAGATATTCAAAAAATAAAACATACTGTTAGGGTTTTGATTAATAAATAGGTGGCATTTCAAAATGAAATCATAGAATTAGTGTTTTGGTTGGAAAAATGTGAGACATTGCGAAAACAAAATAGACATTTAAAAAAAAAAGAAAGGATTATGTTTTGATTGTAAAATAAGAGACAATCTTAAGAAAACATACGATTGTTGTTTTGATTAAATAATAGCAGACATTCCAAAAAAGAAAAATATAAGATTAGGATTTTGATTCAAAAGCAGGAGTCATTACCAAAAGAAAAACCTAGGATTTGGTGTTTTGATTAAGAAATAGTAGACATTACTATAAGAAAACATAGGATTAGGATTTTGATTAAAAATATTAGACATATTTTTCATTCAAAACCCTATTCCTATGTTTTCTTTTTATAATTCCTATTGTATTTGAATCAAAATCTTAATCTTATGTTTTCTTCTCGGGATGTCTCCTATCTTTCAATCAAAACCCGAATACTATGTTTTCTTTTACTAACGTCCAATTTATTAGTTTTGAATCAAAACCCTAACCAATGTTTTCATTTCTAAATGTCTCCTATTTTTCAATAAAAAACCTAAACCTTTCTTTTGATTCCAGAATTACTCATATTTTTTACTCAAAACTAATCCTATGTTTTCTTATAAGAATATCTCATATTTTTTTGTATCAAAACCATAATCCTAGGTTTTTTTATAGTAATGTTTACTATTGTCCAATCAAAACCTTAAGCCTATATTTTCTTTTCGAAATATATCATATTTTTCAATTAAAACCCTAATCCTATGTATTATTTTTGGAATGTCGGCTTTTTGTGAAACAAAACCCATATTCTACGTTATCTTTTCTGAATGTGTCTATTTTTTGGAATGTTGACTATTTGAATCAAGACCCTAATCATATGTTTTCATTTCTTAATGCCTACTATATTTGAATCAAAACCCTAATCCTATGTTTCTTGTCAAAATATTTCCTATCTTTCAATCACTAATCCTATGTTTTCTTTTTTGAAGGTGTCTATTTTTTCAAGTTTGAATCAAGACCCTAATCCTTTGTTTTCTTATCGGAAAGTCTCCTGTTTTTGAATTAAAACCCTAATCCTTTATTTTCTTTTCGAAATGTCTACTATTTTTGAATCAAAACCCTACTCCTACAGTTTTTTATAGTGTTGTCTATTATTTTTAAATCAAAACCATAATCCTGTGTTTTCTTTTAGAAATGTCTTATATTTTTTAATCAAAACCCTAATCCTAAGTTTTCTTTTCGGAATGTCAAGTATTTTCATTCAACACCCTAATCCTATGTTTCATTTTTAGAATGTCTCATACTTTTCAATTAAAAAAATCTAATTTTATGTTTTCTTTTCAAAATGCTTACTATATTTCAATCAAATCCCTAATCCTATGTTTTCTTTTCAGTATGTCTACTATTTTTTTAATCAAACTCCTAATCTTGTATTTTTCTTTTGAAAATGTCCCCAATTTTTCAAATTTTAATCAAAACCCTAATAATTTATTTTCTTATACTAATGTCTCTTATTTTTCAATAAAAAAAACTAGCAAACAATGCCAAAAGAAAACCTAAGATTAGGGTTTTAATCAAAACATAAGAGAAATTCCGAAAGAAAGCATAGGATTATGGTTTCGATTCAAAAGTATGAGACATTACAAGAACAAAAAATAGGATTAGGGTTTAGTTTAAAAAATAACAGTCTTTAAGAAAAGAAAGGAAAGGGTTAGGTTTTTGGTAGAAAAATATAAGACATTTCAAAAAGAAAACATAGGATAAATGTTTTGATTGAAGTATAGGATTAGTAATGTTTTTTTTTGAAAATGTCTCCTTTTTTTCAAAACATAGGATTCTGGTCTTGATTGAAAGATTGAAGACATTTCGAAAAGAAAACATAGGATTAGGGTTTTGATTGAAAAATAGGACATATTCCGATTGGTTTTGATTAAAAAATAGCAAACATTCCCTAGCCCTAATCCCATATTTTTCTTTCAAAATGCTTCCTATTTTTGAATCAAAACACTAATACTATATTTTCTTTTCCCAATATCTCCTATCTTTTAATCAAAACCCTAATACTACATTTTTTTTCTTCAGGGTTTTGAATTAAAAATAGCATGCATTGCGGAAAGAAAACATAAGATTAGTGTTTTGAATAAAAAAATATAAGACATTCTGAAAAGAAAAGAAAGGATTAGGTTTTTGATTGAAAAATATGAGACATTACAAAAAGAAAACATATGTTAGCATTTTGATTCAAAACTCATGTATAGGAGACATTAAGAAAAGAAAAAATAGGATTCAGGTTTTGAATGAAAGATAGGAGACATTAAGAAAAGAAAACAAAGGATTAGGGTATTGATTAAAAAAAAGTAGACATCCTAAAAGAAAACAAAGGATTAGGGTTTTTATTCAAAACTGAAAAATAGTACGCATTCGCAAAAGAAAACATAAGATTAGTGTTTTAATTAAAAATAGCAAACATTTTGAAAACAATAAAGGATTAGTTTTTAATTTAATAATAGATGACATTCGAAAAATAAAACATAGGTTAGGGTTTTGATTCAAAACTGATAAATAAGGGAGATTAAGAAAATAGGATTTGTGTTTTGATTGAAAGGTAGGAGACATAACAAAAAAAAAAACATACTATTATGGTTTTGATTGAAAATCCTTTACTATAAGAAAACAAAAGATTATTGTTTTGAATGAAAAGTTAGCATACAATATCAAATACTACGTTTTCTTTATGTAATAGTAGAAAAGAAAACATAGGATTCGGGTTTTGATTGAAAGATAGGAGACATTCCGAACAAAATACATAGGATTAGTATTTTGACTAAAAATCATAGGCATTCCGAAAAAAAATCCTATAGGATTATGGTTTTCATTGAAAAATTAGAGGCATTCCTATAAGAAAACATAAGATTAGAATTTTGATTAAAAACCAAAAAAACAATAAATATGGGGCATTTCCAAAACAAAAGGCAGGCTTAGTGTTTTGCTTCAAAAATAGTTGATATTCTGAAAAGAAAAATAAAATATTATGCTTTTCATTGAAAAATAGGAGATATTATGAAAAGGAAACATTGGATTAGGATTTTGATTGAAAAACCGGAAACATTTTTATAAGAAAAAAGAGGATTAGTGTTTTGAATGAAAAATTAGCACAGAATGCCAAATCTTATGTTTTCTATTATGAATAATAGAAATGAAAACATATGATTCTATTTTTAATTGAAAGATAGGAGATATTGTGAAGAGAAAACATATGATTAAGGTTTTAATAGAAAAATAATAGGCATTCTGAAAAAAAAAAACATCGGATTAGGGTTATGATTTAAAAATAATGAACATTAATATATGAAAACATAAGATTACTCTTTTTTATTAGAAACAGAAAAATAGGGAGGTTTCCTAAACAAAAGATAGGATTAGGGGTTGATATAAAATATGTAGGAGCCATTTTGAAACTAAAACATAAGATTAGGATTTTGATTCAAATAAAGTAGGCATTCCGAAAAAGAAAAACATAAGATTATGTTTTGATTGAAAAATATTAGACATTACGAAAACAAAACAAAGGATTATTGCTTTGATTAAGAAATAGTAAACTTTCCTAAAAGAAAAAAAATGAATTAGGGTTTTGATCCATAAATATGAGATATTCCGAAAAGAAAATAAAGGATTAGGATTTTGATTCAAAACTAAAAATAGGATACACTCCAAAAAGAAAACATAGGATTAGAGTTTTGATTTAAAAATAGCAAACATTACGAAAAGAAAACTAAGGATTAGGGTTTTGATATAAAAAGATTCGATATTCGTAAAAGAAAACATATGTTAGGTCTTTCATTCAAAACTGATAAATAGGAGACATTAAGGAAAAAAACATAGGATACATGTTTTGAAACAAATATAGTAGGTATTCTAAATAGGAAACATAGGATTAGTGTATTGATTGAAAAAAAGGAGACGTTACTATAAGAAAACATAGGAATATGGTTTTGAATGAAAAATAGAACACATTCCAAAAAGAAAATATAGGATTAGTGTTTTGATTAAAAAATAGCTGACATTCGAAAACAACGAATTAGGTTTTTGATTAAAAAATAGGAGACATTATGAAATAAAAACATAGGTTATGGTTTTGATTCAAAACTGATAAATAGGAGTCATTAAGACAAGAAAGCATAGGATTCAGGTTTTGATTGAATGATAGTAGACATTAAGAAAAGAAAACATAGTATTACAGTTCTGATTAAACAATAGTAGACATTCCGAAGAAAAAAACAAATGATTAAGGTTTTGATTCAAAAATAGGAGGCATTCCAAAAAGAAAACAAAAGATTAGGGTTATGATTCAAAATTTACAAAATAGGACACATTCTGAAAAATAAACATAGGATTTGATTCAAAATTGAAAAATAGGACACATTCTTAAAAAAACATAGATTTAGTGTTTTGATTCAAAAATAGAAGACATTATGAAAAGAAAACAACGGATTATGTTTTTGATTGAAAAATAGAAGACATTACGAAAAGAAAACATAGATTAGGGTTTTGATTCAAAATTGATAAACAGGAGACATTAAGAAAAGAAAACATTAGATTCAGTTTTTGATTGAAAGATAGGAGAATCTCTAAAAAGACAAAAATAGGATTAGTGTTTTGATTTAAATATAATAGGCATTCCGTAAAGAAAATAAAGGATTAGGGTTTTGATAAAAAAAAATATGAGGTATTACAAGAATGAAACAAATGATTAGGGTTTTGATTAAAAATACGTTGCTATAGCAAAAGAAAGGATTATGGTTTTGAATGACAACTTTGCACGCAATGCTAAATTTTACGTTTCCTTTTTATAATAGTAGAAAAGAAAATATAGCATTCGGGCTTTGATTGAAACCTAGAAGACATTCTCTTAAATAAGAAAACATAAGATTAGTGTTTTGATTAAAAAATATGAGACATTACCAAAAGAAAAATTAGGATTATTATTTTGATTGAAGAATAGTAGACATTCCCAAAAGAAAATATAAGATTGGTGTTTTGATTAAAAAATAAGAGGCATTCCAAACAAAAAAAAACTTAAAATTATTATTTTGATTAAAAAATATGAGATATTATGAAAAAAAAACATATGATTAGGGATTTTGATTGAAAAGTATGAGATACTTCGAAAAGAAAACGTAGGATTACTGTTTTGATTGAAACATTGGATATATTACTATAAGAAAACAAATTATTAGGGTTTTCATTAAAAACCAAAAAAATAGTAGACATTCCGAAAAGAAACCATAGTATTAGGGTTTTGATTAAAAAATAGTAGACATTGCCAAAAGAAAACATGCCATTAGTGTTTTAATTCAAAAATAGGAGCCACTCCAAAAAGAAAACAAAGGATTTTAGTTTTCATTGAAAAGTATGAGACATTATGGAAAAAAAAACATAGGATTATTATTTTGATTCAAAAATAGCAGACATTTAAAAAAAAAATATAAGATTTGGGTTTCGATTAAAAAATAAGAGGCATTCAAAAAATAAAATTAGGATAAGCGCTTTGATTATAAAATATGAGATATTACGAAAAGAAATCATACAAATTTTGTTTTGATTCAAAAATAGAAGACATTCCCTGAAGAAAGCATAAGATTACGTCTTTGATTAAAAAATAGTAGGTATTCGGAAAAGAAAATATAGCATTAGGATTTTATTCAAAAATAGGTGGCATTTTCATTATTAGGGTTTTGATTCAAACAAATGAGACATTCTAAAAGAAAAACAAAGGATTTGCGTTTTGATTCAAACAAAAAAAAATTGAGCACATCCCGAAAAGATGAAACATAGGATGACTGTTTTATTTAAAAATGGCAGGCATTCTAAAAATAAAAGAAAAGATTCGGTTTTTAAATGAAAAAAGGATATTCCGAAAAGAAAACAAAGGTTAGGGTTTTGATTGAATGATAGCTGAGATTGCTAATTGAAAGCATAGGGTTAGGGTTTTCATTTTAATATAGTAGGTATTCATAAACGAAAACATAAGATAAAGTTTTTATTCAAAACTGTAAAATATGACACATTGCTATAAGAAAACATAGGATTAGTGTTTTGATTAAAAAATAGTATACATTCTGAAAAGAAAATATAGGATTAGTGTTTTGATTAAAAAATAACATACATTACCAAAAGAAAACATAGGATTTGGGTTTTGATACAAAACTAGGAGCCACTCCCAAAAGAAAACATAGGATCATGGTTATGATTGAAAATTATTAGACATTATTAAATGAAAACACAGGACTATTATTTTGATTCAAAATTAGCAGACATTCCAAAAAAAAAAGAAAAGAAAGGATTAGGTTTTAGAATCAAAACTAATAAATTGGAGACATTAATAAAAGAAAACATAGGATTCGGGTTTTGATTAATAGATAGGAGACATTCTGAAAAGAAAATATAGGATTAGGATTTTTATTAAAAAATAGGAGCCATTCCGAAAAGAAAATATAGGATTAGGGTTTTGATAAAACAAAAATGAGACATTCAAAAAAAAAAAACATAGGATTTGTATTTTGATTGACAAATTGGAGACATTACTAAAAAAAAAGTTAAAGGATTGGTGTTTTGATTAAAAATGGAAAATAGATTTCATTTCCAATAGAAAACGTAGGATTAGGGTTTTGATTAAGAAATAGCAAACATTGCCAAAAGAAAACATAGTTTTAGATTTTTGATTAAAAAATATGAGCCATTCCAAAAAAAAAAACATAGAATTACGTTATGATTAAAAAATAGGAGACATTCTAGAAAGAAGACAAAGGAATAGGGCTTTGATGAAGAATTGGAGACATTTCGAAAATAAAACATATGATTAGGGTTTTGATTAAAAACCGATAAATAAGGGACATTCCGAAGGGAAAATATAAAATTAGTGTTTTGATTGAAAAATAGGAGACATTTATATGTTCCCATATAAATGATGTAATATATATAATAATAATAATAATAATAATAATAATAATAATAATAATAATAACAATAATAATAATAATAGTAATAATAATATTATTATTATTATTTATAATTCACAAAATTTCTCATCTTTACTTGTACTTGAGCCCTTAATCGAAGGTAAGATTTTAATCTCGGGTAATTAATAATAGAGGCTTGCTTCTATTAGGAATGGAAGAGTCCACAAAAACAAAATAAACAAAATAAATTATATTTGTGATTCAATATATCACCTAGTGTCTCTTGACCGACATGATGCCAGGACCGATATTTTTGATCCCACAAGATGACATTTCCAAAAGAAAACATAGGATTAGGATTTTGATCCAAAATAAATAAATATTCTCGAAAGATAATATACGATTAGGGGTTTGATTT
Source organism: Dioscorea alata (assembly GCA_020875875.1). Classification (NCBI taxonomy): domain Eukaryota; kingdom Viridiplantae; phylum Streptophyta; class Magnoliopsida; order Dioscoreales; family Dioscoreaceae; genus Dioscorea; species Dioscorea alata. The sequence continues at coordinate 9,897,161 of CM037011.1, forward strand.
TAAAATAGGAGCCATTCGGAAAAGAAAACATATGATTAGGGTTTTGATTTGAAAATATGAGGCATTTGAAAATAGGAGCCATTCGGAAAAGAAAACATAGGATTATTATTTTGATTAAAAAATAGGAGACATTTCCAAAAGAAAACATAACATTAAAGTTTTGATTGAAAAAATAGTTGACATTATAATAATAAAAAACTTAGGATTATGGTTTTGAATTAAAAATAGGAGACATTACTTACTCCCCTATTTTACAAACAAAACATAGGATTATTGTTTTCAATTTTATATTTTTGAATCCAAAATATACGATTTTTATGTAATGCGAAAAGAAAACATATGATTATGGTTTTTATTTAAATATTGTAGGCATTCTAAAAAAATCATAGAATTAGGGTTTTGATTGAAAAATAATAGACATTACTGTAATAAACATAGGATTACAGGTTTTAATTAAAAAAGGAGGCATTCCATAAAAAACTTAGGATTAGGGTTTTGATTGAAAAATATTAGGCATTCCGAAAATAAAAAATAGGATTAGGGTTTTGAATAAAAAATAGTAGACATTCCAAAAAAAACATAGGATTAGGGTTTTGATTGAAAATAGGAGTTATTACTATAAGAAAACATAGGATTTAGGTTTGGACTGAAAAAAATAATAGGGGACATTTACAAAAGAAAACATAGGATTATGGTTTTGTTTGAAAATAGCTGACATTCTGAGAAATAGCAGACATTTCCAAAAGAAAACATAAGATTAGGTTTTTTATTGAAAAATAGAAGCCATTCCGAAAAGAAAACAAAGGTTTAGAGTGTTACAGTTTGGATTCAAAATGTATAAATAACAGATATGAAGAAAAGAAAACATAGTATTAAGGTTTTGACTAAAAAATAGGAGACATTGCGAAAAAGAAAACATCAGATTAGTGTTTTGATTTAAAAATAAATGGCATTCCAAAATGAAAACATAGGATTATTGGTAGCGAATGTCTGCTATATTTTAATCAAAACCCTAATCGTATGTATCTTATTTATCAATCAAGACTCTAATCTTATGTTTTCTTTTTGTAATGTCACCTATTTTTCAATCAAAACCCTAACATATGTTTTCTTTTGGGAACGCCTACTATTTTTCAATTAAAACAGTAATCCTATGTTTTCTCTTCGAAATGTCTCCTATCTTTCAATCAAAACCAGAATCCTATGTTTTCTTCTCGAAATATGCATATTTTTCAATCAAACCTCTAATCCTTTATTTTCTTTTCGGAATGTCTTCTATTTTTGAAACAAAAACCTAATCCTAAGTTTTCTTATTGTAATGTCTCATAATTTTTAATCAATAAACTAATCCAATGTTTTCTTTTATGAATGTCTTTTATTTTTGAATTACAACAATAATAATATGTTTTATTTTTGTAATGTCTCATTTTTCAATAATTACCATAATTCTATGTTTTCTTTTCGAAATGGCTCCTATTATTCAATCATAACCCTACTCTTATATTTCTTTTGGGAATGTCTGCTATTTTTTGAATCAAAACTCGAATCCTATGTTTTTTTTTTGGAAATGTCCCCTATTTTTCAGTTTTTAATCAAAACCTGAATCCTATGTTTTCTTATAGTAATGTCTCTTATTTTTCAACCAAAGGCCTAATTCTATGTTTTCTTCTCATAAAGTCAAATATTTTTCAATCAAAACAATAATCGTATGTTTTTTTTCTTAATGTGTCTTATTTATCAGTTTTGAATCAAAAGCCAAATCCTATGTTTTTATTTCTTAATGTCTACTATTTTTTAATCAAAACACAAATCTTATGTTTTCTTGTCGTAATGCTTCCTATTTTTGAATTAAAACCTTAAATCTTATGTTTAATTTTTGGAATGTGTCCTACTTTTTAGTTTTGAATAAAAACCCTAATCCTTTGTTTTCTTTTCAAATTGTTTTATTTTTTTAATCAAAACCCTAGTCCTATGTTTTGCTTTTGTAATGTCTCTTGTTTTTTTTTAATAAAAACCCTAATACGATGTTTTCTTTTCCTAATGTCCTCAAATTTTTCAATCAAAACCCTAATCCAATGTTTCTTTTCAGAATGCCTCCTATTTTTCAATCAAAACCCTAATCCTATTTATTTTCAAAATGTCTACTATTTTTGAATGAAAACACCAAGGGTGTATTTGGTTGGCTTCATTTAAGGCCGAAGTGACCGAGGTGCGCACTTCGGCCAGAATTATTAATGTTTGGTTCGCTGATGTGGTGACTTAAGAGGCGATGTGACACCTCCATGGCTCTCCACTTCACCGTTTCCACTTCCCTTTTTAAAACTCCGAAGTCGGAGTTCAGCTGATTTTCAATACCCCGCTGAAGTCACCACCTCCACCACGTGCGCCCACGTGGCCTTGCTATTATCACCACCGTTGACATGGGTTGTCAGTTTTCGGTTTTCGGTCTGGTTCCATTGTGTTCCTTCTCTTGCTAGGGTTTCGTCCCCCCGCCGCCTCTTGCCGGGAACTTTGCCTTGTTGTTCGTCTTGTAGATCACTACTTGCTCAAGGTTTATTCCTTCGTTTGGGGGGATTTTTGATGCCAGCGTTCTCTTCTGTGGATTTACCCTCTGTTTTTTTTTTTGGATTTTTTTAGCATTTTGAGGGTGTTCGTTTGGGTTTTCCATTTGTTGTTCTTCTGATATTGATGTCCGTGAATCGGCTTGCAAGTTTTTTGATTTTGTAGCTGTGGATTATTGTTGTCTATTTTGAGAAGTTTTTCCCATGAAACTAACTGTAGGATTTGGTGTGTTTTTTTAAATGTTTTTTCTGTTTTGTGGGTTTTCTTACGCCGTTTTCTAGAGTGGGATTTACAGGGTTTTCGTTGTTGTTGTGTGGGTTGTCTTCTAGGGTTTTCGGTATACTTAGCCGCTGTGTATTGTTGTTTGTTATCGTGGTTTTCCCTTGAAATCCATCTGTACCGTTCGTCGTCTTCGTGGTTTACTGAGGTTGTCTTTCATAACACCGCCGAACTAGTGTGGTTTCACCTGTTTTCCAGTGTGGTCTAACTGTGCTTATTATATTTGATTCCCGTATGCGTATTTTTTCATTTTTTTTTTTTTGGTGCTGTGACTTTCGTGGTTTCTTTTGGATTTCAGTGGGTTTATCTGAGGTTTGCTATGTGATTTTACTATTCAGCTATTTATTTAATTTGACGTCATGGCTCCATTGATGTTCAGGTTTTCCTTTTGATGCAATTTGGTGAGACCTTTTGTTGCATCCATAAGTTTCTCTGTTTTTCTATCTTCCAAATGATATTCATTTGTTTTAATCCTTTGCCAAATCCGTGGATTATGTACTTTTTTATTACTAATTTCGTGACTGTTTATTTCATACTGTGTTCACACATTGGTTATCTATGACTTACTCCAGTTAGTGAAATAACCTTTTCTTGTTGTGCCTGATGCAAAAGTATTTGTTAAGCTTTATTGTGTTCGAAATCCTTGGTTTAATCGTTTTCATTACTACAATTGCTTCATCTGATATTTGTTATGATTTGTTATATATCCCCACCTGTTATTTCTATTATTCTCTTAATGCGAAAAGATACCCGTAAGGTATGTTTACATTGGTTAATTCCTCTATGATATACCAGATTGTGACATTTTTTTATTTTTTTATTTTTTTGCAAAGTTTATTGCATATCAGTTTCAGATTGTCTACATTCTATATTGTGTGTTTGCAAATATAGTTAGTTGGCTATTATTATGTTTGTCAGTCATTTATATTTATTTTCTCCAATGATATACCTCTCAGGTTAGTTACAATGATGTACTAACTTTTGCAAACTATATAGTTGGTCACTATTATTTGTTTCACTTTCTCTTGTGTCTTTATTGTTTGTTTGCAAAGTACAAAGAACTACGAGGTTATATCTGCCATGCACTCGTGTTTATTTTTCTTGTCATATGCCTCTCACTTCTTTTAGCAAGATTTTGCTAAAATTTCCCAATGCTTATAAGCATATCTGTCTGAGATTATCTTGTTCCTTTACTTTACTGTCTGCTTGTAAAGTATATTGCTGCTTTGTTATCTGTATCAGCCAATAAGGTTTACTTTGTTTGTCATATAACTGTCACTTCTGTTAGAATTTTTTATTGTTTTTTTTGTTTGTGTATATACATATATGTTTCACTTTCTCTACTATGTAAACTATCTACTTGCGAACTATATTGTTGCATATTATTATCTTTGTCAGTCAGTGATGTTTATTTTATTTGTCATATACCTCTCAATTCAGTTACAATATTTTACTGTGTTCTTGTAATGTTTCTAAACATATCAGTTTCAGTTTGTCTTCTGTATATATTGTCTTCTTGCAAAGTATGAAGTTGTTTACTGTTCTCTTTGTCACTTTTTTATTTTTATTTTTATTTTTATATTCAAGGGGTTTAATTTTTTGTTTTTCATATTCGTATTACTTCTGTTTTCAATTTTGAACTATATTTTCCCAATGCTTACAAAGATATCAGTCTCGGATTCATGTTCGAGTTTACTGTCTGCTTCCAAAGTGTATTGCTTCTTTGTTATTTTCATCAGTCTATAATGTTTAATTCGTTTGTCATATACCTCACAGTTATGCTAGAATGTGTTACTGTGTTTTCCCATTGTATAGACATATCTGTTTCAGTTTCTGTACTGTCTTCATAGTATGTTTCCAAAATATATGGTTGCATATTATTATCTTTGTCAGTAAGTTATGTTCATTTTAAATGTCATAATCCTCTCTGTTTAGTTAGAATGTTTTACTGTCTTTTCCTAATGTTTATAAACATATCAGGGTAACTTTGTCTTCTGTCTTTATTGTCTTTTTACAAAGTATGAATTTGTTTATTGTTCTCTTTGTCACTCAAACTTGGGTTTTGTTTTGTTTGACATATGCCTATTACTTCTGTTTTCATTTTTTAACTGTATTTTCCCAATGCTTACAAAGATATCAGTTTTAGTTTCATGTTTTTGTTTACTCTCTGCTTCCAAAGTATATTGCTTCTTTGTTACCTTCATCAGTCCATAATGTCTAATTCGTTTGTCATATACCTGCCAGTTCTTCTAGAATGTGTTTCTGTGGTTCCTCAATATGTTTGTAAACTTCATAGTTGCTTCTTGCTATCTTCATCAGTCAATTTCCATTATATTTTACTGTTTTCTGTATGTTTACAAATAGACTAGTATACAACATAACTTGAATGAATCATAATTTTTTCATAAATTGTGTAAATGGATAGTTGGGCATTAGGTGATCGTGCGAGGCCCCTCGCTGCAGCCTTTTCAACAATTGTTGTCATTGTTGCAATTTTGTTTGAAGAGTTGCACATCCCTAGAACATCAAGATGCCCCATTACATCATTATTCAGGGACCTAACTAGGAAACGACATATGAACCGTATCTTAAGGGGTGGGCGAGATTATTGTGTTAGCTACCTTAGAATGGACGTAGGCCCTTTCATGAATTTGGCTACTGTTATACGTGACACACACCTACTTGCCGACACGAGACATGTCTCGGTGGAGGAACAACTGGCGATATTCCTACACATTGTTGGCCACAACATAAAGAATAGGACAATGCGCATAGAGTTCCTACGATCTGGTGAAACTATTAGCAGGTATTTTAATAATGTACTACATGCGGTGTGCTCATTGCGCGATGACTTTGTTCACCCCCTACCGGCAATTGCCATCCCGAGATTGAGACCAACCCTAATTGGTATCCTTTTTTCAAGGTAATACTACATGATCAAGACACATAATTCCAATAGTGAATCTTTTATAATGTTTAGGTTTCAAGAAATGATTTTGTTGCTCCTATGTAGGATTGTATTGGTCTTTTGGATGGCACACACATAGACGCGTCAATCCCCGCTCATGAGTTGCCCCGTTTTAGAGGTAGAAAGGGCCCAACCCAAAATGTGCTCGACGTTGTTAATCCTGACCTCAGGTTCACATACGTGCTAGCTGGGTGGGAAGGATCAGCAAATGATTTCATAGTCCTTAGAGATGCACTTTCGCGACCCTAACCAGAGGGTTTGAAAATAATAGAAGGTTGCACACATTAAATTAATTGTTTTAATCATTTGCAATTAGTTATGTTAATGTTAATGTTTCTTGTAGGAAAGTACTACTTCGTAGATGCGGGCTATACAACTATGAATGGTTTCATAGCCCCCTATCGTGGGGTTAGATACCATCTTAAAGAACACAATGGAAGGGCACCATTAAATCCCAAGGAATTATTCAATCGTAGGCACTCTATGTTACTATCGAGAGTAGAACGCGCGTTTGCAACTCTCGAGAATCGATTCAAAATACTTACGTCCCATTCCTTTTTCCTGTATAAGACCCAAGTCTTATTAGTACTTGCATGTTGCATCATCCACAACTACATTGCGGGGATTCGATCCAAACGACCAGATTTTAGGTGATAGAAACATTGACGACGAGCATCTGGTTATCTCACAATCTCGTTCACTACGAGAACAACGCGTGGAAAACAGGCAATGGGTTGAATTGAGACACAACATTGCGAATGAGATATGGCGCCAATACAGTCCTAGAGACTGAACTATATTGCTGCGCTGAAATGCTTTTTTTTCCTTTCCAGTTTGACTGTCTTATGCTACTGTTCCATTGCCATGCCTTTACATTTCCCGTATTCATGTTTAGTTTAACTATCTCGTTCGATAATGTCCTTGTTTTTAAATTCGTGAAGTAATTAATATCTAGCATTTTATGATTTGCAATTGTTAGAATCATGGAAGGTGTGAACTATCCGGTAGATGGGCCCAGTGCAAAGGCTTCAAAAGGCAAATGTGGAACCCCTAACAAGAAGTGGAAGACTGAGTTTGACAATTTTTTGATTCCTTTGTTGGTTGACCAAGCCAACAAAGGCTTCAAGTGCGACAAGTCATTCAAACGAGTTGCCTTCTCACATGCAGCCACTGTTGTAAATGAAAAAATTGGCACAGATTTCACTCCTGAAAATGTGGAAAACCATTACCGGACATTGAAAGCAAGGTATGTTGAAATTAAGAAAGCTAGGGATTTAAGCGGGGCAAGTTGGGATGAAGAGAACAAGATGATCACGTTGGACCCCATTGTCGCATACACATACACTGAGGTATTGCTGCAAAGTTTAAATTTTTTTAATTAACTTTTAATTTTCTAATGCTGCCTTATGTTACATTGACAATTTCCTCACAAATGCAGGCCCATGCAGCTGCGAAGCCCTTCATTAACAAACCAATTGAGAATTATGAGGGGCTAAAAATTATCTGCGGGGATGACAATGCGACAGGGTCATATGCGACATCGCTTTACTCAGATTTTGGAGATAATTATGGGTCGGACGACAATGAAAATGACAACAACGAATCACCAAATGAACAACCAATCAGTGAGTGGGAAGGCTATGGTAACTCAGCCACTCAGGTCCCTACCAGCCCTGCAACATCTTCTACATTTCGGGCACAGCGGGCCAAAGGAACGAAAAATAATTCGATGATGTCCGATCTTGTGTACATTGTTGGAGAAATTCCGCCGCAATTAAGTGCCCGACCCACTAGTCAGAGACGTTGTATGGCAAGGTGATGGAGATTGAGGGATTTACTGAACAATCCATGGAGGAGGTGTTCGATTACTTGCACGAGAAGGAGAACGAGGGCCGTAGATTCCTCGTTAAGAGTCTTGATATGCGACGTGCATGGGTTAAGAGGTTTCTCAGCCGGGCTGCTTGATGGATATGCAAGTTACAAGTCAGAATTAAGGCGGGAAATGGCTGGACTATCATTTATCTGCTCTCCTGACTTTATTTTAATTTCTGCATCATGAATTACTTCCATTCCATGCATGTTCATGAAAAACTATGGGTGGCCACTTTTGTTGCATTTGCTGCACCTTTTGAATTAGGGCCTTGATCATGCTGCATGATTATGAATGCTATGCTTGGTGTTATTATCTTTATGTCTACACATTTTATATGCCTGTTGAACTTGATGATCATCTGTTCTTGCGTTGTTATTTGAAAAATTCAGTTACAATGCTATTTGTTATTGCTGGTTATAAGATTTTAGTAACATGGTCTGTCTGCTTGTCTGTTATTGGTGGACTAAGAAATACGTAATTGTGATTTCGAGTACTCAATTAGAATGTTGTATCTTATGGTCTGTTTGCAGTATCCTGGATGCACTGCCTCGTTGGTATTGTTGGTCTGACTGTAGGATTTGTTTTTGAGTAATTCTCCGACAATGTTGTTCTTATTGCTGTCCTTGAGAATTTACCATCATGTTATGTATGCTTCTCTGTTATAACTGGACTGACAAGTTTGCAGTATTCTTCATTGCTGTTACCATCATATTGTAGTATTCTTCATTGCAGTATTCTTATAACTGGACTGACAAGTCTGCTTCTATTTTACCATGATATTGTTGTTTCTTCATTGTTGTTTCACATTACTGTTTCATATTGCTGTATCTAACACTGTGTCTATATTTGTTGCAGGATGTTTTTGTTATGGTGATGATGATGGCAATATTTAGATTTGCTGCACTGAGGCAAAGGGTTCCATGATGTCATATAGATATGGTTGTTGTTGTGTGAACAGACTTGTCGAGCCTGTTAAGCTTCTGGATGCTTTTTGTGAGGCAAGCAATTACAGACATAAGCATGCTGTAGGGCTAAGATGGGTACGGCATTTATTATCTGTTTGCATCGTGGTGAAGGGAGAGTCTGGCGGGGCAGTGGGCATGCAATGCCTCCACTGCAGCCATCTCTTTCACAGTCACGAGCAAGTGATGCATTGACAGAATTTTTTAGTTGTGTTTGGTTTTATTCTTCATACACTTATGATTGTTTTGTTTTCCGTATTCAGTGGGAGATGTTTTTGTTCACACATTTACTTTGGAGTCCACTTGCTGGGGGGGTAGGACGCCTGTATGCGTTCGACTGATTCAGAGATCTCCTTATTTTCTTTAGTTTTACTTGTATTTTTTGCGAATTTGTGATCAGATGGTATTTCTTTGTATTGTGGAGCTGACTGTAATGACGAACATGTTATTGTTGAATAGTACCATTTTAGTAACTTAGGAAATTTCTGTAACTTATAACATTTCTGTAAGTTATGAAATAATACATGTCTGCTTTTGAATGTGTGATTGTGATTATATTACAATTTTATTAATGAATGGTCAGATGAGCTTATGTAGTTGTGATTTGGTATTGTGCTAGTGAGTAACAACCAGGTTGAATCCCTCATTTGTTTAAAACATAATGGTTATATAATGTTACTCATTATTATCTTGCATTAAAAATTCCTACAAATTAATATTGCATTGTAAAAAAAATTGAAAGCAATTTACTTGGAAATAATTCATATTAAAAGATGAATACTTATACAAAAAAAATTTGTGTACAAAAAAGAACACAAACAATCAAAATTTTTAATTTCGTGTTATTAATTTATATATCTGGCAATGTGAAGGATAGTACCTTTGGTATTACAAGAACTTACTAAATTATTCATTTTTTGCATTAACATTTTATACAGTACATTGCAATGTAAAGTACTAATTAATGATAAATTAACAAGATTAGAGAATAGTTAATTCTCTAATACACAAATTACAAAAAAAAAAAAAATATATATATATATATATATATATATATATATATATAATGGGATAATCTCACCACTTGCTGAAGTGGTGACTGGATCCCCACTTCTGAACAAACCAAACACCATGAACTATCGAAGTGAGAAGTTCTAGAATGTCACTTCCACCAACCAAACATATGAATTGGTCATTGTTCTGTCACCCTAAACTGTAACCAAACACACTGAAGTAAGGACTTCAGCAGAAGCCTTTACTTCCACTGAAGTGCCACTTCCTGACTTCAGTCACTTCAGTAGACCACTTCTGAACCAAACACGTCCTAATCCTATGTATTTTTTTTTTTGGAAAAATCCCCAATTTTTTTAATTTTTAATTAAAACGCTCATCCTATTTTTTCTTACAGTAATGCCTCCTAATTTTCAATCAAAACCCTAATCCTATGCTTTATTTTCAGAATGTGTACTTTTTTTTAATAAAAAACATAAGCCTATGTATTTTTTTGAAAATGTCCCGTACTTTTCAGTTTTTCATCAAAACACTTATCTTATGTTTTCTTATAGTAATGTCTCTTATTTTTCAATCAAAACCCTAATGCTATGTTTTCTTTTTGAAATGTCTCATATTTTTAAATCAAAACTCTAATCCTATGTTTTTCTTTTCTGAATGTCTACTATTGTTTAAGCAAAACCCTAATCCAATGTTATCATTGGGAAATGCCAGCCACTTTTCATTCAAAAATCTAATCCTTACTTTTCTTTTCGGAATGTTTGCTATTTTTGAAAAAAAGCCCTAATCCTATATTTTCTTATAGTAATGTCTCAGTATTTTTTAAACAAAACCTTAATCCTATGTTTTCTTTTGAGAATGTCTCCTATTTTTGTAATCAAAACCCTAATCCTAAGTTTTTTTTGGAATTCCTCCTATTTTGATCGAAAACCTGAATCTTATTTTGATTGAAAGGTGAGAGACATTCTGAAAAGGAAACATAGGATTAGTGTTATAATTCAAATATGAGACATTCCATAAAAAAAAACATAGGATTAATGTCTTGATAGAAAAATATGAGACATTACTATAAGAACACATCGGAAAATCGTTTTAATTCAAAAACAGTAGACAATGTGAAACGAAAACATAAGGTTAATGGTTTGATTAAAAAATAAGAGACATTACTATAAGAAAACATAGGCTTAAGGTTTTGATTAAAAAATAGTGGACATTCTGAGAAGAAAACATAGGATAAGAGTTTTTATTGAAATATTGTTGTCATTCAAAAATGAAGACGTAGGACTAGGGTTTTGAATGAAAAATAGGACGCATTACTATAAGAAAAACAAAGTATTAGGGTTTTGATTGAAAAATATCAGACATTCTAAAAACAAAACATAGTATTATGGTTTTGATTGAAAAATAGATGACATTCTGAAAAGAAAGTAAAGGATTAGTGTTTTGATTCAAATGTAGCATATATTCCACAAATAAAGAAAATATTAGGTTTTGATTGAAAATTAAAAAAAAAATGGTAGACATTCTAAAAAGAAAACATAGGATCATATTTTTTATTGAAAAATATGAGACATTTAAAACAAAAAAACATAAGATTAGAGTTTTGATTGAAAAATAAGAAACATTATTGTAAGAAAACATCGGATTAGGGGACATTTCCAAAAGAAAACATAGGATTTGGGTTTTGAATCAAAACTGATAAATAGGAGACATTAAGAAAACAAAATATGGGATTCCGGTTTTGGCTGAAAGATATGAGACATTTTGAAAATAAAACATTGGATTATGATTTTTTATTAAAAAATACGATCCATTCCGAAAAAAAAACATAAGATTAGGATTTTTATTCAAAAGTAGGAGACATTACAAAAAGAAAACATAGGACTAGGGTTTTAATTAAAAAATAGAAGATATTCTGAAAGTAAACATAGGATTAGTGTTTTGATTGAAAAATATGAGACATTTCTAAAAGAAAACATATGATTAGTGTTTTGATTAAAAGATAGGAGGCACTCCAAAAAGAAAACATAAGATTAGGGTTTTGATTCAAAAATAGGACGCATTCCGAAAACAAAAACTTAGGATTAGGGTTTTGATTGAAAAATATGAGACATTTCTTTAATACTAGCCACTCCAATTATAAAAATGTCCAAATATCATAATGCCTTCTATATTTGACTCGAAATCCTAATCCTATGTTTTATTTTTGGAATGCTTCATATCTTTCAATCAAAACCCGAATCCTATCCTTCAAAAGCAGAGTCCTATGTTTTCTTTTACGCATGTCTCCTATTTTTCAGTTTTGAGTCAAAACCTTAATCATTTGTATTCTTTTTGGAAAGTCTCAATTTTTAATCAAAAGCCTAATTCTCTCTTTTGTTCTAGTAATATCAACTAATTTTTAATAAAAAAGCTAATCCGATGTTTTCTTTTTTGAATCTCTCATATTTTTCAATCAAAACCTGAATCCTATGTTTTGTTTTTGAATGCCACCTTTTTTTTTAATCAAAAACCTAATCCTATGTTTTCTTTTTGCAATGTCTCATATCTTTCAATCAAAACCCGAATCCTATCTTTTAAAGTCCGAGTCCTATGTTTTCCAAAAAGAAAACATAGAATTTGGGCTTTGATTCAAAAACTAATCCTTTGTTTTATTTTCAGAATCTCTCCTATTTTTTAATCAAAACTTTAATCCTATGTTTTATTTTTAATGGCCTATTCTAACATAGGAGGTATTCTAAAAAGAAAACATTGGATTTGTATTGGGGTTTTGACTGGAAATGTCCCATATTTCTCAGTTTTTAAAGAAAACAATAATACTACGTTTTCCTTTTGAAATGTCTCCTATATTTCAATCAAATTCTAAATCCTATATTTCAAAGCCCGAGTCCTATGATTTCCAAAAAGAAAACATAGAATTAGGGCTTTGATTCAAAAACCTAATATTTTGTTTTCTTATCTGAATGTCTCCTATTTTTCAATCAATACCCTAATCCTATGTTTTCTTTTTAGAATGGTCTATTAAATAAATAGGAGGTATTCAGAAAAGAAAATATAGGATTAGGATAGGGTTTTGATTGGAAATGTACTATATTTCTCGGGTGTTTAATGAAAACCCTAATCGTATGTTTTCTTATATTAATATCTTCTATTTTTCAATCAAAAAAATAATCCAATTTTTCATTTCGAAATGTCTCAAATTTTTTAATCAAAAGCATAATCCTATGTTTTCTTTTTGGTATGTCTCCTATATTTTAATCAGAACAGGAATACTATGTCTACTATTTATCGATTTTCAATCAAAACCATAATCATATGTTTTGTTTTGCCAATGTCTGCTATTTTTGAATCAAAACAATAATTGTATGTTTTCTTTTCAGAATGTGTCCTATTTTTTAATTTTGAATTAAAACCCTAATCCTTTGTTTTCTTTTAGGAATGCCTACTATATTATAAACTAAAACCATAGTATAATGTTTTCTTTTCGTAATGTCTCCTATTTTTCAATTTTGAATCAAAACCGTAATCTTATGTTTTGTTATGTGAATGTGTCCAATCTTTTAATCAAAACCATAATCTTCTGGTTTATTTTGGCAATGTCTAGTATCTATAAATAAAAAAATAATAATCTGATTCGTAATGTCTCATATTTTTCAACCAAAACCTTAATCCTATGTATTTTTTTTAGAATGGCCCCTTTTTTTTAATCAAAACCCTAATCCCATGTTTTCTTTTGGGAGTGTCTGCTATCTTTGAATCAAAACCCTAATCCTATGTTTTCTTTTTGCAATATCTACTATTTTCCAATCAAAATAATAATCGTATATTTTCTTTTTAAAATGTCACCTATTTTTTAATCATAAACAATAATCCTATGTTTTCTTTTTGTAATGTCTCTTATTTTCCAATCAAAACCCTAATGTCAAGAGGGTGAGTCGTGAGGTAGCGAAAGGTCCCCTTTCCCCTCCGGTGTGATTTTCCCTACCTCCGTGTTCTAAGAGTTCTTTGCGGTCGAAGTAGAGCAAAGTTCTAGGAGATGAACTCCCCTGGGGTTTAGTTGCGTGAGCAATAGAGTGAAGGGTTGTAGTGAATTCTAGTGTTGGGGCTTGACACGACCCCTTGCGTGTGTCCCGCAAGTGCACGGGCTTGTCGAAGTAATAAAATTACCTTGGTAAGTGGGTAGTCGAATCCACAGGGAATATGAATTTGGAAGACCAGAATTCGCTATTTAGTTATGCGGTGTACGAAAAGTGATAATCGGTTTGATGAGAGAGTTATGGAATCAATTAAAATAATATACAAGAAAGTAAATAGAGAGATGGGAGACAAGAGAGTGCAAGTAAAGGTAGAAGGAGAAAGACTAGCAATGAATGAAATAGGGTATCCGAACAAGTTACCTCTAAGACTTATGCTTCTAGTGCAAGACTATGCTATTATACTTTCCTATTGATGTTAATTGAGTCGAGGATATCCTTAAACACACTGTCCCAAACCTAAGGTCAACCGTGACTAACCCCAACACTATGTCCCGGCATTAGGATTCACGTCAACCCTTCACTCTGTCACTCACGTAACTAAGCCCCAGGGGAGTATTTCTACCTAAGCCTAACACTACGTGGGATTCCTTTAAGCTTTAGGGATTCCTAGTGATAAAACCTGTTCCTATGTATAGTTCTAACCCTTTGGTCCAGGTGAAAGAACCCTAGTCTAAATTAAGCCCCAGTGCGTAGGATTCACGTAAACCGTTCACTCTGGCACTTGCGCAACTAAGCCCCAGGGGAGTTTATCTACCTAACACTTCACTCTATTTCGACCGCTAATAAATCAAGGAAACGGAGGTAGGGAGAAATCACATCGGAAAGGAAAGGGGATACATCGCTACTTCACAACTCTCCCTCTCAACCTTCTTCAATCTTGAGTAGTCTAACCCTATAGGACTTGTCACACCTCCAAAGGATAACCTAGATTGTTCTCAATCCTTAGTGTCACGGCTATGAGAAAATAATAGCATAAGATAATTAAAATTGAAACTCGAATTTATTCATCAATAATGGAAAAGCATAATAACAGTGTCATAAAAACATAATAATCCTAGGGTTTACAAGTCCGAATACCCACGAGGGGTTTAGCTCCTCATGGAGCTATACATGTTCATCAAAATATGAAAGAAAGAACAAAACAAAAGCATTGATGAAAAACCCCCTTTCGTATGGTGTGGCCGTGGTCTTGTGCGGCAGTCGAACGTCGATGTTGATGCCGATGACGCGCTTCAATCCTCCATAAAGTCCTCTCCGAAACCCTAGCGGCATTCTCCAGAAGTTGGGGAGAAAGATGGGTCAAAAGATATCTCAAAAGTCTCCAAATCGAGCTTTTATAATGTTGAGTGCGGCTTTAATTTTTGGACTTATCGGGACTTCACACGGCTGTGTGGAATTAACACACGGGCTTGTGAAGTTTCTGTCTGCTGAAAAATTGATTCACACGGCCGTGTGTTAATTCCACACGCCCGTGTGAATTCTCTGGAATTCTGAAATTCGGCTGAAAGTGAACAGTAGCTTGCAGTAACTCGCCGAAATGCTCCCGAGTCCGTCATTCTTCATCGAGGACATTGAATTGGGCACACAATCATTGGTAGATCATGCCGATTGCTTCAAGTCTCCATCTTCGCGAAGTTCTCCTAAGCTACACAAGTTAGACTTGTTGTGAATGTGACTGCCTTTGTGCCCTTCCAAAGGAGGTTGGCACACACTCACAAGTCTAATCTCGTGCCTTGTTCCTTGCTTGGTCCGAAAACCTCCCAACAATGGCGAACACGATCTAACTTCATCCTTCTTCTCCAAATTAGCTCCACAAACCTACAATGCATAAGAATACACAAATGCACACTATTTAGTGATAAAATCTGGTAAAAGTTATGTTCATTGTAAGATAATAACGCTTCGCCTTACTATAACACAAGCACTTATCAGGGCTTAACTGAGACTAGGGTTCTTTCACTTGGACCAAAGGTTTAGAACTATACTTAGGGACAGGGTCTTTCACTTGGAATCCCTAGAACATAAAGCAATTCCACATAATGTGAGGCTTTATCTGCTCATAGATCCTTGATGACATCAGCAGACACGACCATCATCTGCTCAATGTTGTTTCCTTGCTATTGATAATCTTAGGGACGTCCAGTCACCGTGCTCACATATTCACTTGCTGACTTGTATAATCGCAAAAATTCAAAATCAAATCTGTTAGGCACAACTCATCAACATAATCATTATTCTCATTATCATGATCAAGAGTGTACGAATAACTACGCAAGGTGTCCAATAGTTCCTCCATGGTGACACTGTTGTAGAACACAAAAAATGGTCCCCAATGAGCTCACTTTACTTCCTATGACAATTAAAATAAAAAGAATCAAGCGAATAAATACAGAAAAACCAGAAAAATAATGCTTACATGTATGTACAATATTAAACAAACTAGATCACCAGAATCCTAATTTTCCTAAGAGTTGCCAATCCTCGGCAATGTCTCTAAAAACTTGATGTGTTCTCCGCAAATACATGGGTCGCACTCAAGTAATAGAGTGGTACCCCCTAGGGGATAGGGTTGTCGAACCTTAGGGACTGAACTCGAAGTACTAATTAATCTTCTGATCTCTTATTAAGCACTAATTTGGAATAAGCTGAAATGAGAAATAGCTAAAACAAAGATAGAACGATGAAGGTGATAGATAGACAAGTATTGAGTGTTTCAACAACAAGAGAGTAATGCCCCGGGATGATTCTTAAGAATTCTTGCCAGCTAACTTACTCCTAGTGCCTACCAAGTATATTTTATGGGTTCAAGTGTTTGCTCAAGAGCAATGTTGCATCTGTGGTTCTCAATTACAACGAGTTTTGCTAGAGTAACTGTGCGTTTTTGCTAAACAAGCCACGCACCGAGTTTTACCTAAATCAAACACATCGACTTATGCAAACACAAGATTTAACAAAATAATCTAAAAGAACTCTATAGAACACAAAAATGTAAGAGTTTAA
Organism: Dioscorea alata; assembly: GCA_020875875.1. Classification (NCBI taxonomy): domain Eukaryota; kingdom Viridiplantae; phylum Streptophyta; class Magnoliopsida; order Dioscoreales; family Dioscoreaceae; genus Dioscorea; species Dioscorea alata. The sequence continues at coordinate 9,913,853 of CM037011.1, forward strand.
AGTATAGAAAGCATCCAAGTTCATACCTCGGGGCGCTATGGCCAGTTAGCCCCTCACAGGCGGGTACAACAAGGAAGAAACAATGAAAGAACTAAAAGAGAAAGACTCCCTTTTCTTCTCTGGATACTCCTCCTTGTCGAGCTCTGTGTGCTAACCCCACCTCTCAAATGCCTCTGACTCATCCTTGATCTACTTAGGTAGTGTGACGAAGCCTGATCTTCACTCTCATCCAAGTCCTCCCGGTGGAGTGTAGAATCCCCGAACAAAAGATGAGAAGAAACCCTAAAAACTGGAGTTAAAAAGGCAAATTCGGGCTTGACACGGTCAAAGCACGGTCGTGTTCAACCTGTGTTCTTCTCTGAGATTTCTTAAGTGAAACTCCTGGGATAATTAGTGGAAGATGCATGGTTGTGCTTCTCACATGCTCCTCTATTGCACGCCCGTATCAAGGGTGGCGTGCCGGTGTTCCTCCTAATGAAGAGAAGATGTCTTTTTCCTGAGATTATCAGTGGGAGAAACATGGCCGTGCTGAGACCATGTTCTGCTTGGAACACTCCTATGCTAGAATTACGCTATCTTGTTTTCCAGGCTTGGAAAATCAATGGGATAGAGCACGGTTGTGTTTTACCCGTGTTTAGCTTGCTTTCTTTCCTTACTCATCAAACTTGCTCATTTCACTCTTGGTTTTACTCCCAAATGCTTTGAGTCCGAAATTCCTACACAACGAATAATTATACCCAAATAGCACCAAATATACACAAAAGTATGCTAGAGAATGAATAAAAGAATGGAATAAGGGCACGAAATCATGATATGAAATGCACTCATCAGGTACAGCTAGCCTTCAGGATAGATCATCTAGTTAGAGAAGACAAGAGAGTTCGGGAGAATATGGTAAAGAGAAGAAGCTTAAAGATGGGGCAGCTGTCTAATAAGAGCAGGAGTGAGGGTTCTTCGAAGTACACTTGTGCATCAGGCCCTGTGAGATCTCCACCACCTCAAAGTGATGACCAGTAGAGATTTACATGTTCTGACAGTGCTTCTAGTGTCAGAGGCCTAGAAGCTAGTAGCAGATACCGGAACGGTGGAAAATCACATAAAGGATAGTGCCCAGCTCCTCGCAAGTGCTTCCAATTTAGTCAGACTGGACTGTTGAGATTAGCAAGTCCAAAGTTGGGATGGGGTAGGTTTGCATCACAATCTCAAGACTGTCCTAGCAGTCCATGGGTGCACAGGTAAAAACATCAACTCTAATTACTGCCAAATCAAGAGCTGCAAGCAACACTTCTCAGCTAGGTCCCAATAGACCTCAGGTTAAGTTTAGGCCTAATGTGATTATAAGTACATTGTTCCTTTTTTTAGCATGATGCTTATGCATTGATTGATTTTGCGTCAGATCATATTTTTGCTAGGACTGCATTTGCTTGTCATGCCGATAGTGCACTTTCATCCTTAGCGTGTGAGTTAGTGATACAAATTCTTCTTGGTGAGGAGGTAGTCAAGAGTTTGGTGTTTAAGGAGGGTCACGTGCTAGTCAATAGAGTAACCTTAATGGCGGACTTGATTCCTTTGAAGATCAAGGATTTTGATGGCATCCATGGTATGGATTGGTTGGATAGGTATCATGCTTCAATTGATTGTTTCAAGAAGGAAGTGACTTTTCTAGGGTCCTCAAGACCCATAGTGGGTTTGAAGGGTTTTCGAAGGACTTTGCCTTCATGTTTGATTCATCCTTGGAAGTTATAAGATTGGTGAGCAAGGGTTATCATGTGTTTTTTTCCTCAGGACCCTATGTTTTCTTTTCATAATACCTCCTATTTTTGAATAAAAAATCCTAATCTATGTTTTCTTTTCGTAATGCTTCCTATTTTTGAATCAAAACCGTAATCTTCGGTTTTTTTTTTTTTGTAGATGTTTGCTATTTTTAAATCAAAACAATAATGCTAATTTTGTTTTAGTAATGTCTCATATTTTTCAATTAAAACCCTAATCCTATGTTTTCATTTCGGAATGGCTCCTATTTTTTAATCAAAACCCTAATCATATGTTTTCTTTTGTTAATGTCTCCTATTTAACAGTTTTGAATCAAAACCCTAACCTTATTTTTGTTTTGGGAATGTCTACATTTTTAAATTCGAATAATAATCCTATGTTTTCTTTTCGCAATGTCTCCTATCTTTCAATTAAAACGTTAATACAGTGCTTCTTTTCTTCATGTCTATTATTTATCGGAATGTGTCCTATTTTTTATTCAAAACACCTATTGTATATTTTATTTTCGTAATGTCTCATATTTTTTTAATTGAAACCCTAATCCTATGTTTTCTTTTAGGAATGTTTGCTATTTTTTAATCAAAACCATAATCCTTTGTTTTCTTTTGGAAATGTCCCTTATTTTTCAATCAGAAACCTAATCCTTTCTTTTCTTTTAACAATGTCTGCTATTTTTGAAACAAAACCATAATCCTATGTTATCCTTTCGCAATATGTCTTATTTTTCAGTTTTCAGTCAAAACCCTAATCTTTTATTTTTTTTTCTGAATGCCTACTACTTTATAAAAAGAACCCTAATTCTTATTTTCTTTTGAGAATGTCTCATTTTTTTAAAATCAAAACCCAAATCCTTTCTTTTCTTTTGAAAAATATAAGATTAGAGTTTCGATTAAAAAATAGCAGACATTCCGAAAAAAAAAACATAACACTAGGGTTCTGATTAAAAAATTAGAGATATTACTATAAGAAAACAAAGTATTAGGATTTTGATTAATAAATATAAGCCATTACGAAAAGAAAATATCTGATTATTATTTTGATTAAAAAAAAAAGATAATGTCCCCTATTCTGAAAAGAAAACCGTAATCCTATTATTTGAATTAAAACCAGAATCCTATGTTGATTTAAACTAATCCAAATTAAAAATGAAAGCTAACCTATGTTTTTAATCAAAACCCTGATCTTATGTTTTGTTATAGTAATACCTCCTATATTTTGTTTTGGGAATATCTTCTAATTTTTCATCAAAACTGTAAACATATGTTTTCTTCTCGGAATGTCCCCTATTTTTAAATTAAAACTCTAATCATATGTTGTCTTACAGTAGTGTCTCTTATTTTTCAATTAAAACCCTAATCCTATGTTTTTTTTAAAGATATCTCCTATTTTTTAATCAAAACCCTAATCTTATGCTTTTTTGGAATGCCTACTATATTTGAATCAAAACCATAATACTATGTTTTCTTTTTGAAATATCTGCTATTTTTGAATCAAAACCACAATCCTACGTTTTCTTTTGTTTTGGGAATCCAAACCTAATCCAATATTTTCTTTCTTGAATGGCTCATATGTTTTTATCAAAACACTAATCCTATATTTTCTAATGAGAATGTCTGCTACTTTTTAATCAAACCCCTAATCCTATGCTTTATTTTGGAAATGTCTCCTATTTTTCAACCAAACCCCTAATCTTATGTTATCTTTTGGGAATGTCTTCTATTTTTGAATCAAAACAATAACCCTATATTTTTTTAAATGTCTCGTATTTTTAAATCAAAACACTAATCCTATGTTTTCTTTTCGAAATGTTTATTATTTTTTAATCAAAATGATAATAGTATTTTTTCGGAATGCATCCTATTTTTGAATAAAAAAAACTAACCATATGTTTTCTTTTGGTAATATCTGCTATTTTTTCATCAGAACAATAATCTTAGGTTTTCTTTTCATAATGTCCAATATTTTTTAATCAAAACCCGAATCTTATGTTTTCTTTAGAAAATGTATATAATTTTTAAATCAAAACAATAATCCTATGTTTTCTTTTCGAAATGTATCTTATTTTTCAATCAAAACACTAATCCTATATTTTATTTTTATATTGTCTACTAAATTTAAATCAAAACACTAATTCTATGTTTTCCTTTCAGAATGTCTCCCATCTTACAATCAAAACACAAATACTTTGTTTTTTTCTTTGGAATGTCTCCTATCTTTCAATCAAAAGCTAAGTCCTATGTTTACTTTTCTTAAAGTTGCCTATTTATCAATTTTGAATCAAAAACCTAACATGTTTTCTTTTCAGAATGCCTTCTTTTTTTTTCAATTAAGAACCAAAGCCTTTCTTTTCTTTTTGCAATGTCTTCTATTTTTGAATCAAAATCGTAATCCTATGTTTTTTTTTCAAAATGTATCTTATTTTTCAGGTTTTAATCAAAACCCAAATCTTTTGTTTTATTATTGGACTGTCTCAATTTTTTTAAGGTAAAACCTAATCCTATGTTTTCTTTTCTGAAAGATGAGATTAGCCTTTTGATTCAAAAACCTATTTTGATAGAAAACATTACTATAAGAAACCATAAGATTAGTGTTTCGAAAAAAAAACCTAATCCTATATTTTCTTGTAGTAATGTTTAATATTATTCAATAAAAACATTAATTACATGTTTTCTTTTTGCAATGCCTGCAATATTTGAATCAAAACCTTAATCCTTTGTTTTCTTTTTGGATTGTCTCCTATTTTTCAATGAAACCTAAATCGTATTCTTTCATTTATGAATGCCTACTATATTTTGATCCAAATCCAATTTTTCAGTTTTGAATCAAAACCCCAATTCTATGTTTTCTATTTGTGTTGTTTTATATTTTTCAATCAAAACCCAAATCCTATCTTTACCTATAGTAATGTCTCATATTTTTGAATCAAAACATTAATCCTATATTTTTTCAGAATATGTCCTATTTTTAGTTTTGAATCAAAACTGTAATCCTATGTTTCTTTTCACTATGTTTACAATATTTTAATCAAAACCTTAAGACTAATTTTTTCTTATAGTAATGTCTCCTATTTTTCAATCAAAACACTAATCCTATGTTTTCTTTTGGGAATGTCTGCTATTTTTAATCAGGCCCTAATCCTATATTTTCATATAGTAATCTCTCCTATTTTTCAATCAAAACCCTAATCTTCTATTATCTTTTTGCATTGTCTACTGTTTTTAAATCAAAACAATAATCCTATGCCTTTTTTAAATGTCTCATATTTTTAAATCAAAACACTAATCCTATGTTTTCTTTTTAGAATGTTTACTATTTTTCAATCAAAACGATAATACTACATTTTTTTTGGAATGCATCCTATTTATAAATCAAAATACTAACCATATGTTTTCTTTTGGGAATATCTGCTATTTTTGAATTAAAACAATAATCTTATGTTTTCTTTTCGTAATGTCCAATGTCCAATAATTTTTAATCAAAACTCTAATCTTATGTTTTCTGTAGGAAATGTATTTAATTTTTGAATCAAAACAATAATCCTATGTTTTATTATTGAAATGTATCATATTTTTCAATCAAAACACTAATCCTATATTTTCTTTTTTGATTGTTTACTATATTTGAAACAAAACTATAATCCTATGTTTTCCTACCAAAATGTCTCCCTTCTTTCAATTAAAACTCCAATACTTTGTTTTCTTTTCGGAATGTCTCCTATCTTTCAATCAATAGCCAAATCTTATTGTTTCTTTTCTTAATGTTGCCTATTTATCAATTTTGAATTAAAACCTTAACATGTTTTCGTTTCGCATTGTCTTCTATTTTCAATCAAGAACCTAATCCTTTCTTTTCTATTTGAAATGTCTACTATTTTTGAATCAAAACCCTAATCCTATTTTTTTTTTTAGAATGTGTCCGATTTTTCAGGTTTTAATCGAAACCCAAATCTTTTGTTTTCTTCTTGGAATGTGATGCGCTCACCGCAAGTGCATGGGTCGCAAGCAAGTAGTAAAGTGATAACTCGTTAGGGGTAGGGTTATCGAACCTTAGGGAATTGTACTCAAAGTACTAATTGCTCTTCTAATGTCCAGTGAATTACAAAGAGAGTGAGTGAATCAAGAAACAATAAAAAAAGGATACAATGGTGGAGATGATAGGAAGGCTAGGACTGAGTGTTTTAGCAATATGAGAGTTATGCCCCAGGGTGATCCCAATAGATTATTGCATTCTATCTTACCCTAAGTGCCTACCAGCTACATTCCAATGATCCAAGTGTGTGCTCACTATGGGTTTCAACTACACCGAGTTTTGCTAGGGTAACTGTGCGCTTCTTGCTAGACAAGCCGTGCATTGAGTTTTACCCAAACAACTGCGCAAATCAACACATCGAGTTATGCAACACAAATTTAAACACAAGAATCAAATAGAACTCCATAGAACAAATAGAAATAAGTGTTAAAGCATACAAATCATCTAAGTTCACAACCCTAAGGCACTATTACCAGTTAGCCCTTCATGGGTGGGTACAACAAGGAAAATACAATGAAAGAACAATAAGAGGAAGACATGACTCCCTTTTCCTCTCTAGATGACCTCCCTTGTTGAGCTCCATGTTCTAACCACACCTCTCTTGGTGCCTCAAACTCATTCTTTGTCTCCTTAGGCGGTGTGGTGAAGCTTGATTTTCGCTCTCATCAAAGTCCTCTAGGTGAAGAAGAGAATCCTTGAACAAAAGATGAGAAGAAACCCTAAAATCTGGAGTTAAAAAGGCAGTTTCAGGCTCGACACTATCTTCACACAGTTGTGTTCAACTCATGTCCTTATCTAAGAATTAGTGGTAGCTGCATGGTCATGCGACCCCGTGTATGTTGGCACACGCCCGTGTAGCTGGCAGTGTGCCCGTGTTCCTCCTGAAGAAGAAGAGATGACTTTTTTCCTGAGATCTATAGTGGAAGGGGCGAGGGCGTGTAGTGACCGTGTTCTACCTAGCACACTCCCGTGTCCGGATTCTGTTAGTTTGCTCTCCAGGCTGGGAAGGTCAGTGGGAAGAGCACTGTCGTGCTATGCCCGTGTTCACTTTCTCTTTTCCCTTGGTCAATGAACACGCATATTTCATTATCGGATTCACTCTAAAATGATTCACACTTGAGATTTCTACACAATGAACATTATACCTTGAATAACACCTATTATACAAAAAAATATGCTAAAGGACAAATAAAAGAATGGAGTAGAAGGCATGAAAACATTATATAATATGCACTCATCAGAATGTCTCAATTTTTTGAATGAAAACTCTAATCCAATTTTTTCTTTTTTAAAAGATGAGATTAGCCATTTTATTCAAAACCCTATTTTTGATAGGAGACATTACTCTAAGAAACCATAGGATTAGTGTTTTGAAAAAAACCTAATCCTATATTTTCTTATAGTAATGGCAACTATTTTTCAATTAAAACATTAATTATATGGTTTCTTTTTGGAATGTCTACAATATTTGAATCAAAACTCTAATCCTATGTTTTCTATTCGGAATGTCTCCTATTTTTCAATGAAAACCAAAATCGTATTTTTTATTTTATGAATGCCTACTATATTTTGATCAAAACCCAAATTTTCAGTTTTGAATCAAAACACTAATTCTATGTTTTCTATTTGTATTGTTTTATATTTTTCAATCAAGACCCAAATCCTCTACTTACTTATAGTAATGTCTCATATTTTTTAATCAAAACCCTAATCCTATCTTTTCTTTACGGAATGAGTCCTATTTTTCAATTTTGAATCAAAACCATAATCCTATAGTTCTTTTCACAATGTCTAAAATTTTTTAATCAAAACATTAATACTAAATTTTCTTTTAGTAATGTCTCCTATTTTTGAAACAAAACCCTAATCCTATCTTTTCTTTCCGGAATGTGTCCTATTTTTCAGTTTTGAATCAAAACCATAATCCTATAGTTATTTTCACAATGTCTACAATTTTTGAATCAAAACATTAATTCTAATTTTTCTTTTGGGAATGCTTGCTATTTTTGAATCAAACTCCTAATCCTATGTTTTCGTATAGTAATGTCTCCTATTTTTCAATCAAATCCCTAATCTTATGTTATCTTTTAGAAATGTCTCCTACTGTTGAATCAAAACAATAATCCTATGTTTTTTTTTCGCAATGTCTAATATTTTTTTTATCAAAGCAATAATACTATGTTTTCTTTCCTGAATGCATCCTGTTTTCTTTTGGGAATATTCTCTATTTTTTAGTCAAAACAATAATCTTATGTTTTCTTTTCGTAATGTCCAATATTTTTTAATCAAAATCCTAATCTTATATTTTTTTTAGGAAATGTACGTAATTTTTTAATCAAAATACTAATTCTATGTTTTCTATTCAAATGTCTCATATTTTTCAATCAAAACAATAATCCTATGTTTTCCATTCAAATGTCTCATATTTTTCAATCAAAACACTAGTCCTATATTTTCTTTTTGGATTGTCTACTATATTTGAATCAAAATTATAATCCTATGTTTTCCTTCCAAAATGTCTCCCATCTTTCAATCAAAACTCTAATACTTTGTTTTCTTTTCGGAATGTCTCCTATCTTTCAATCAAAAGCCGAATCCTATGTTTTCTTTTCTTAATGTTGCCTATTTATAAATTTTTAATCAGAACCCTAACATGTTTTCATTTCGGAATGTCCTATATTTTTCAATCAAAAAACTAATCCTTTCTTTTCTTCTTGTAATGTCAGGTAGTTTTTATTCAAAACCCTAATTGTACACTTTTTGTTCAAAATGTCTCAATTTTTTGAATGAAAACACTAATTCTATGTTTTCTTTTCTGAAAGATGAGATTAGCCTTTTGATTCAAAACCCTATTTTTGATCGGAGATATTACTATAAGAAACCATGGGATTAGTGTTTTGAAAAAAAAAAACTAATCCTATATTTTCTTCTATTAATGTCTACTATTTTTCAATCAAACCATTAATTATATGTATTCTTTTTCTAATGCCTACAATATTTGAATAAAAACCCTAATTCTATGTTTTTCTTTTCAGAATCTCCTATTTTTAAAGAAAACCCAAATCGAATTCATTCTTTTATGGATGCCTATTATATTTTGACCAAAACCCAATTTTTAAGTTTTGAATTGAAACCCTAATCCTATGTTTTCTATTTGTATTGTTTTATATTTTTTTCAATCAAAACCCACATCTTGTCTTTACTTATGGTAATATCTCCTATTTTTTAATCAAAACTCTAATCATATCTTTTCTTTTCAGAATGTGTCCTATTTTTCAGTTTTGAATCAAAACCCTAATCTTTTGTTTTTCTCTTCTAAATGTTTGCTAATTTTGAATCAAAACTCTAATCCTATTTTTTCTTTTGTTAATGTCTCCTATTTTGCAAACAAATTCCAAATAATATGTTTTCTTTTCTTAATATCTCCTATTTAATAGTTTTGAATCAAAACCCATACCTATGTTTTTTTTTTTGAATGTCTCCCTTTTTTCAATTAAAAACCTAACGCATTCTTTTCATTAAGAAATGTCTGCTATTTTTGAATCAAACTACTAATCCTATGTTTTTTTTTTTGGTTTGAAACAAAACCCTGAGATGTTGTTTTCTCTTCGCAATATCTCATTTTTTAAATCAAAACCCTAATCATATGTTTTATGATTGTAGTGTTTCCAATTTTCCAATCAAAGCCCTAATCCTATGTCATCTTTTCGAAATGTCTCATATTTTTCAATTAACTTATTTTTTAATCAAAACCCTAATCCTATGTTTTTTTTTCGAAATTCCTACTATATTTGAATCAAAAGCCTAATCCAATGTTTTTTTATAGTAATGTCTCCAATTTTTAATCAATACCCTATCATTTACTCAAAATCGAAATCCTATGTTTTCTTTTCAGAATATGCCCTATATTTTAGTTTTGAATAAAAACTCTAATATTTTGTTTTCTTTTAGGAATGTCTCTTATTTTCTAATCAAAACCTTAATCCTTTGTTTTCTTTTCAGAATGACTACTACTTTTGAATCAAAATACTAATCCTATGTTTTGTTATAGTAATGCCGGTTATTTTTGAGAAATAGGAGTCATTACTATAAGAAAACATAGGATTAGGTTTTTTGTTTGCAAAAGAAAACATAGTATTTAGTGATGTCTAATGTTTTCAATAAGAAACCTGCTCTAGGTCTTCCAGTCAAAAAATAATATCGATGAAGATGTATAGGTGCACTATTACGTGGTGATGATTGCAATTCCCTATGATACATTATGGGAAAATGAAACTTCCATGGAAGAGAAGCAAATGGAACGCTTTCATAAAAATTCTCGTAGAATCGAGAATGAAGTTTTCATTCTGTACATCCCAGATCATGAATTAGTAACTGCATCCAATCTCCGTAAAAGTCCCAATTGTTTTGAACTTTCTATTTTTGAATGGGATATTTACCTAATCATATGTTTGCTTTTCATAATGCCACAATTTTTTATCAAAACCCGAATCTTATGTTTTCTACTAGAAATGTTTCTTATATTTCAATCGAAAACCTAATCCATTCTTTTCAACTCGGTTGAACTTCTATCGGGTTGATCATACCAACACTAAAGCACCGGAGTAGTATTAGGATGGGTGACCTACTCCGAATTCCTCGTGTTGCACTAGCCCCCCTATTCTTTTGCAACACAGTTAATTTTTATGATTTTATTAATTGAAATAATAATAATAATAAAAATGAAAGACAAACCTATGTTTTTAATCAAAACCCTAATCCTATGTTCTCTTTTAAAAATGGCTCAAATTTTTTAATCAAAACTCTAGTTTTATGTTTTCTTTTCGAAATGTTTGCTATTTTTGAATCAAAATAATAATCGTATGTTTTATTTTCGTAATGTCACATATTGTTTAATCAAAACCCTAATCCTATTTCTTTTTTCTGAATATCTCTAATTTTTTTAATCAAAACTCTAATCTTATATTTTCTTTTTCGAATGTCTGCTATTTTTAAATCAAAACAATAATCTTATATTTTCTTTTCTTAATGTCTCATATTTTTACACACACACACACACACACACACACATATTTATATATTTAACAATACATAAATATGAATCCTAATCTAATCCACTTTTGTATTTGAGACCTTATAATTTTGATTATCCATTTGAGTACATCGAATTTAAATCAAAATTGAACCTTAATACAAAAATCCTAGACCATTTTACAATTTCACTTATCCAAATTGTAAATTGACAATTTTACCCTTGCACTAAAAAACGATACTGATTCTTTATCCCTTTAAGCGTGATTCCCTAGGTTTGTTTCAATTAGCAATGGGAGGATAATAAAGAACATGGGTGACACCTAGCCAGCCCCGTGGCCCCACGTCGTAACCCATTCGAACACGAACGAGTAGATCATTACGAACATTTCCGATTATTATTACCATATGTTTATAAATCCTTGGTTCATATATCACAACAGAGTGAGAACTATGGTAATTGTCAAATTCATGAACTCGATCATAAGCTAATAACTATAGTACAGAGAGATTAACAAACTACCTCTCGTGTCCCACACGATTAGTTTGACTGCGTCGACCAAGGTCTTCTAATCTCACATACTTATAATCGCATAGGATACTAACTCGTTTAATTCCTAGAGAACGAATTCCTTCTTTGTAATCACTCACAACTGAGCCTAACTACTCTAGTAACAAACTAAACGTCACAGGTACATTATGATCTTGACACTTCAGGTCTAAGGTCCACTCATATAATTATAACCAACAATCCAAATCATTGACTGTCAAAGAGTAAAACCCATGCGAGTGGATTGTTCCGAGTCCTATTCGAATACACCAATTCTAGTGATGTATTTTTGACATATGCTACCACTATTCTATAGTGTTCAACTTGCATTCTTTGTCATACAAATCGTTATGAATCTTTAACACCCAATAAAATATTTTATGATTTGCGAACTATTTAAGTGTACAAGTACCAAATCCTTTTAGTGCTCTCTCTTTTATACCACAAAAAGTAGAAAGTTTAACTTAATATACATGAACTATAATATTCAAAACTAATTATGATGGCATCACAAGATTTCTATGAACATCAAAATAAATGCCTATTTAATAATAATAATAATATATAATATAAATGAAATGCCCTAACACAAGTATACTCATTGGCATTCGAGGCCATAATCCTTACAATCTCCTACTTGTACTCAATGCCAACCATCATGGTATCGTACACCCATCTTCTCAAGATGTCAGTCTAGCATGACTTGTAATAGTGGCTTGATGAGTGGATCTGCTAAGTTATCTGCTGATGTTATTTTCTGCATGGCTGTGTCGTCTCTTCCAACGATCTCTCGAATGATGTGGTACCGCCGCTCAATATGTTTGGATTTGCTTTGAGACCTTGGTTCCTTTTCCTATGCTATCGCTCCATTGGTGTCACAATAACGTGATAATGGGAGCTTCATACTTGGAACCACCAGAAGTTCTGTCGAGAACTTCTTAATCTAAATAGCTTCTTTTGCAGCCTCCGAAGCAGCATCATATTCAGCCTCAGTGGCAGAATCTACAGTGGTACCCTGCTTAGAACTCTTCCATCTTACTGCTCCACCATTGAGAGTAAATATTAACCCTGAAGTGGATTTCCGATCATCAACATCAGACTAGAAGTACGAATCTGTGTAGCTATCCACTCTTAACTCTCCATTTCCATAGTAAGAAGAAAATCTTTAGTCCTTCTCAAGTACTTTAAAATACACTTCACAGCTATCCAATGCTCTTTCCTTGGGTTAGACTGGATCTGACTCACAATGTTAACAGCGTACGCAATATCTGGTCTTGTACACAACATGGCATCCATCATACTACCAACCTCAGAGGTATAGGGTATCATACTCATCTCATTTTTGTCCTCCTCATCCTGAGGACTCATCGACTTGGAGAGATGAACTCCATGCCTCACAGGTAGAAGCCCTTTCTTAGAGTTTTCCATCTTGAATCGCTTCAAGACTTTCTCTAAGTAATGGGCTTAGGAAAGCCCTATTTTTCTATTCATGGAGAATGTGCTTAAAAGACAAGATTTGACCGAAGTTAACATGCCTATATCATTCCCGATAAGCAGAATATCATCCATGTACAATGCCAACAATGATATCTTGCTTCCACTAACCTTCCTATAGACACATGGTTCATCTTCATACTTTATGAAACCAAAAGTTTTAACAACTTCATTAAAATGAAGATTCCAATTGCGAGAGTCCAGCTTAAGTCTGTAAATAGACCTATTAAGCTGACACACCTTATGAGAGTCAGCTTCAGACACAAAACCCTTGGGTTGTTCAATATAAATTTCCTCCTCGAGGTATCTATTTAGGAACGTGATGAGTGCATTCCATATATATATTTTCATACCCTTTTCATGTATTTATCTTTTCCTCGAGCATTTATTTACTGTGATTTATTGTTACTATGGGTATTATTGTAGAATTACTATAGCAAATCACTGCAGCACAAATTTGGAGAAAAGCACAGTTTGCATGCTCCTGGCACGGCTGTGTTCTCTAGCGAACACGAGGGTGTTCTTCCTGACACTAGGGTGTCAGTCCTGATTTTTGTGTTCCAAACTTTTCTGTGATAATCAGTAGGAGTAGCACACCCTCAACACGCCCGTGTTTGCCCCAAAAAGCACTTTTTAAGCACAGATCTAGGTCATTTGAGGAGATTCTTTATCCTCTATTCACCCTTCTTCTGGGGGGTGACTATCAGGCCCTTTCCCTAATACTTTTCTCAGGCCGGAGTGGAGCTACGGTGCAGGATCATGATAAACATGGGGATAGCAAATGGAGCTCTTCAAGGAAGATGATCTTGAAGAAAAGGGAGACATATCTTCTCTTTCTGGATCTGTTATTGTTTCAACCTTTTTGTACCCACCCCTTTTGGGCTAATTGGCCATAGTACCCTTGGTTGTGAACTTGGATGCTTTGTATGCTTTTAACTCTTATATCTATTGATTCTATGGACTTCTTTTGGTCCTTGTGTTTAATCTTATGTTTGCAAAACTTGGTTTGGTCGATTTGTACAGTTGCTTGGGTAAAACTCTGTGTGTTATTATTTAGCATTTTACAATAGTTATCCTAGCAAAACTCGGTGTATTTGAGAACGACAGATGCATCATTGTTATTGAGCACACACTTGAACAATAGAATGTAACTAGTAGGTCTTAGAGGTAAGATGGCATGCAATAGTTCCTAGGAATCACCCAGAAGCACTACTCTATCTCTGTGTTTCACCTAGTTCCATTCCAGCACTTACTTGTCATCCTTCCCCTTTTAGGATCTATTTGTAATCATCTTACCAACTATTGTTGATCGGCTAGACATTAGAGGAGAAATTAGTACTTCGAGTCTAGTCCCTGTGGTTTGACAATCCTACCCCTCGCGGGGTACCATAGTATTACTAGTGTGCGACCTGTGCACTTGAGGAGAACACATGAAATTTTTAGTGCCGTTACTGGGGACTAGCAACTCTTAGGAATATTAAAAATCTAGTGATCCAGCCATTTATCTTATACTGTATATATTTCTTTTTATTTTGGTTTTGTTTTGTTACCTAATTCGTTTATTCATCACATGTTTCAGGATGGTGAAGCTATGGACGAATTGCATTTAACCTTGGAAGGTTCAAATTGGTTTCAAATATTCTTTGAAACTAATGATGTAGATGGGCTATCATTGTTTGAAATAGAAGATCGATATTAGGCTCAGAAATTTTCTAAAACTCTGGCATCTTATGAAGCACATCCACTCATGTCTCTCATAAGTAGTGATTTAGATGGGCTGTCATTGATTGAATTACAAGATCAATTTTGGGTTTAGAAATTTTCTAAAGCTCCGGCATCTTATGAAGCATCTCCACTTACAACTACGAAATTTTTTATCCCATCCGAGATAAATTCGACCATGGACAGTGCGAAACAATTGAGACAAGAGGATGATTTGAATCAAGATAAAGCTTCGATTCTAGATGAGACTTGGTGGGACATGGAGGAATATGAGATCTACAAGGTTTGTATATAAAAATCAGCAGAGGTCTTTCATGTGCCATGCAGGTCTCATGAGACTGTAATTAATTCAGATCCATTAGGTTGGAACAATCATCATGAGACTGAAATACTAGAGATGGGGGAACAAGTACTTGCACAGGAAAGAATTCTCCCGGATAAGGAAAATCAAGAGTTAGTCACATTTGTTGTAGAACACACATCATCAACAAGTGAATTGTGGAAAACTTGGGAGAAGAAAAAAAATTGAAGAGGTTGAAGAGACATATGTGATTGAATTTGAACAAGTTGCCTCTTTTAACAAGGTTAAGTGGGTATATAGGAAGAGAGCACTTTAAGGAATTAATCTAGGTCTTGCAAAGACGTTGAAGCAATCTTTACACCTTCCTACAATGAAATTGAACAACTCGTGTCCCGGGTTGTTCCCATGGCGGCCTAAACGTCAAGTAATGAAACACTTATCATTAAAGAAAGCTCAAGGGATAAGGTATAAGGAGGTTGATTGTAGAAGAATGAAGAATATGAAGACAACCCTTTTAGCCTTGGTGCATATCTTGCAGTTTGACCAAGTTGATCTTAAGAAATTCACCGGCAAGCTTGCACACTTCTCATTCTTTGGAATAAACTTTGTGAGCTATGGTCGGAGGGAACACTCTTATTTGCAAGAAGAAATATTAGATGAAGAAGCAAACTCGAAAACAATGAAACAAAAAGCTTCTTGTATGCTTAATGAGCTCATCTTTGGAAAGAAGATGTTCGGAATTCAAGAAATTATGGATAAGAGAAAGGAGCCATACAATGACCCACATGCGCATGTACTGATCCTAGATAATTCCCAACCCAAAATGTTCCCTTGGAGGCCTAAAACAAGTTGGTTGAAGCCTCTGACATGTATTCCTCCATGACAGGTAATTTTACACTTCAATGGTAGTAGCTATGCAACTTGTAGCTGGGAGGAGCACACTCTCTTCAAGCCCCCTTGAGGTAAGTAATAAGGTACGTCAAGCTAGTGACGTTAAATAAGCGCTTCTTGGGAGGCAACCCAAGCATTAATTGTTTTTGTTTCTTTTATTTTCTTAGTTTAGTCTAGTTGTATGCTTTGAGCCCTTGAATAATTTGGTGATGTTCTTACCTAATTTAGGGTTTGATTATTGGTGCTTTTGTTTTTATACATTGCAAATATGTTTTGTAAATTGTTAGGGTTGCAAGCCTAGAATGTGGGAGTGTTGTAGAACTAGAGAAAACTGAGCTTTGATGCGTTCCAGGCTGAGCAGGGGTTTAACACGCCCGTGTTTCCCAATGAACATGGTCGTCGAGCACTTTGCATGACCGTGTCTCTCCCCTTAAGAGTTTAAAAACTTTTCTGAGATATTCAGGGGAAGAAACATGCCTAGAGCAGGACCATGTTCTGATTTTGCATGACCATGTTTACCTTGATTTCTTGCGTTCGTGGATTAATTTCTATTCCACTTAATGCACGTTATCACACCGAGGTTGGTAGCCACTTCAATGATTCTTGACAACCACCAATCTTTCCTTTAGTAGTGTTTTTCTTTTATTTCTTATTTTCTTTTCCTAAGCTTGACTTGTGCTCCTTTTTGCTTGTAGGATGTGAGCCATATGGAAACAAGGGACCTATATGTTGAGAGCGGCCACATCACTCCCCGCGATCAGGAAAGTTTCTAAAACTTCTCCCCAATTTTAATTGTCCTTGATTCATTTCTTCATGCATACATTTGTACATTGAGGACAATGTACGGTTTAAGTGTGGGGGAGGGTTTTACATTGTGTATTCATTGTAGTGTGTTAGTGTATTTTTATGGAGCTTAACTATTAATTTCACTCCTATCTTGGAAACCTCTTATTTTTCTCACCTTACCCTAATTTTGGAGAAATCTCTAACTAAATGACCCTGATTGCCCTTTGTTTTGTTGAAAAAAGTTAAAATAAAAAAATGAAAAAAAACTGGAAAGTCGGATTCCTTGTGGGATGCCCTACCAGTTTTTTGTAAATACTTTGTAAAAAGATGGTAGAAAGAGCTATCACTCTAAAAGTGTGAAAGCCTCTCTTGAGTAGTCAAATTTTGGGCATTATAAATGTACATTTGATGACCTAGCGAGAGAAAGAGCTAACTCTAGGATGTATGATGCTACTAAACATTTAGAATAGTGTGGAATAAGGTTTTTTTTGTGCTAAGTTGATCCAACATTGCATGGGGCACACACTTTAGAGTAATCACACACACATGGGGAGTACAAGGTAATAGTGAAACTTATCATTTTTTATCAGCTGAACACAGACAGACAACTGGTTTCCTATTCCACTTTTGAAATTTCAACATTACTGAGATCAGAGGTCATGCACACATCTTGTTTCTTATTTGTTGATGTGTTTTGCTTGAGGACAAGCAAATGTTGAAGTGTGGGGGTATTTGATGAGTGCATTTCATATATATATTTTCATACCTTTTTCATGTATTTATCTTGTACTTGAGCATTTATCTATTGTGATTTGGCGCTATTATGGGTATTATTGTGTGTTTGGGCAGGGAAATAGGTTCCTGTGCAAAAGGACAGGATTTGGCACAATTATAGTGTGAAAAGAGGGTCAGAATACCGTGTCCCAGGCAGAACACAGGTTCAATATGCCCATATTCCTTCCCTTGATTTTCTTAGAAGAATTCTACATCATTTGAAGTGCGGCACGATAGCAAAAGTGGTGTGCCATTACTATAGCAAATCACTGTAGCACGAATTTGGAGAAAAGTACGATTTGCATACTCCTAGCACAGGCGTGTTCTCTGGCAAACACGGTGGTGTTCTTCCTGACACGATGGTGTCAGTGCTGAATTTTGTGTTCTAAACTTTTTTGGGATAATCAGTAGAAGTAGCACACCCTCAACACGCCCATGTTCGCCTTGAAAAGTACTTTTTAAGCCCAGAACTAGGTCATTTGCGGGTAGTCTTCATCCTCTATTCACCCTTCTTCTGGGGGCGGCTATCAGGCCTTTTTCCCACTACTTTTCTCAAGCCAAAGTGAAGCTATGATGCAAGATCATGATAGACGTAAGGTTAGCAAACGGAGCTCTGCAAGGAAGACGATCTTGAAGAAAAGGGAATCATGTCTTCTCTTTTTAGATCTATTATTGTTTCATCCTTGTTGTACCTGACCCTTAAGGGCTAATTGGCCATAGTGTCCTTGGTTGTGAACTTGGATGCTTTGTATGCTTTTATCTCTTATATCTATTTATTCTATGGAGTTCTTTTGGTCCTTGTGTTTGATCTTGTGTTTGCATAACTTGGTGTGTTCAATTTGCATAGTTGCTTGAGTAAAAACTCGGTATGTAGATTGTTTAACATTTTACCACAGTTATCCTAGCAAAACTTAGTGTATTTGAGAACCACAGATGCACCATTGCTATTGGGCACACACTTGAACCATAGAATGTACCTAGTAGGGGTTAGAGGTATGATGGGATGCAATAGTTCCCAGGAATCACCCCGAGGCACTACTTTATCTCTGTGTATCTCACCTAGTTCCATTCCAGTCCTTACCTGTCATCCCTACCCTTTTACGATCTAGTTGTAATCATCTTACCTTCTATTGTTGATAGGCTAGACATTAGAGGAGAAATTAATACTTCGAGTGCAGTCCCTGTGGTTCGACAACCCTACCCCTCGCAGGGTACCACTGTATTACTTGTGTGTGACCTGTGCACTTGCGGAGATCACATCAGAATGCAGTCTTGACATCCATATGCCAAATCTTATAATCTAGGTATGTGGCTATCACAAGCAAAATTCTGATGGATTTGATTATAGATACTGGAGAAAAGGTTTCCTCATAGTCAATGCCCTCCTTCTAACTATAACCTTTCGCCACAAGTGTCGAGTTATAAGTATCCACCTTGCCATCCGGACCAATCTTTCTCTTATAGATCCACTTGCATATAATAGGAACTATCCTTTTAGGGCAATCTATTAGAGTCCAAACTTGGTTTAAATACATCAAATCCATCTCTACTTGCATAGCAAGTTGCCACATTGTAGAGTCTGCATCCATCATTGCTTGATCATAAATAGAGGGATCATCTCCATAGTTCCCTTCTCCTACAACATACAAATCATTCTTTGGTTGTAGTAGATAACCATATCTCTCTTGTGGTCGAGATACTTAATAAGTGCTTGTGTATAAGTATTACTAAGTGCACTTTTCTTACATTGAGCATCGCTTTTGTCAGATGGCTCATTCGTGTGTGCTTGTGTTCTTTTGTGCATTTAGGGTTGTGGAGACAAGTTTGAAAGAAAGGAAGATAAAATAGATCATGGATAGAATTGTTGAGTAAACTCTTGGACCGAACAAGGATCAAGGCACAAGTTATGATCATAGATGTGTGAGTGTGTGCCAACCTCCAAAATGCGCAAGTGAATATATGTAGTATTTCGGGTTTTTCTCTCTTGTGTAGATCGGTGTCTATCGATCATTCGGTGTTTGTTTGTTTGATGTTTTGGGTAATTTTCTCTTTGTTTTGAGTTGGAGAGGCTTGCCGAGGGTTTTAGGTCGAGTTTTGAGGGGTTTAAAGGGGGTTCGGGCCATGTACAGGCCGCATAGGGGGTGTACGGGCTGTACACAGCCCGCACAGGCTATGTTTTTGGCCTGTGCGGGGCCGCACAGCGCCCGCACAACCTTGGCAGAAGGGTGTACGGCCACTGTACGGGGCCGCACACTGGCCGCACACCCTTGGCAGAAGGGTGTGCGGCCACTGTGGGGGGCCGCGCACCGGCCGCACAACCCACTGTTTTGCCCTTTTTAAACCCGATCTAAACCCCTTTCTCTTCATTTCTTCTCCCAAACACTTCTCTTTCCTTCCCCTTCTCTTCCTCCACCATTCTTGAGAGTTTAGGGCTGGTTTGGAGGATATTTCTGGCTTGGTTGTGGAGCTTGCAAACCAATCCTTTGGTTGTGCTAGGTAAGCCCTTCCTTCCTTCTTTGCTTCTTGTTTCTTCTTCTTCTTTGGATGATGATCCTAGGGTTTGTTCGGAGCCTTGAGAGGAGTTTAATCCTTGTGTTCATGCTTGTTTATTGGTTGTAGATCTTAAGAGAAGCTTTGGCTTTGTTTGTAGGCTTTGATCTCAAGAAAACCCTTGAGTAGCTTTCTTCCTTGTTCTTGGAGCTACAGTAACTCCGGTGGGTTGTTCTTGTTTTCCTTGTTTCCTTGAGTTAGATGAGAGCTCTAAATCCTTTAGGATCTCTTTGGTGGCCTCTAGGGTTAGCCGAAGAGTAGCTTGCGAGGAAGGTGGATCACCAATTATGTGAGTGGGATCATTATGCATAGCTTTATTGGATGAATGCCGATAGCTAGACATAAACACACGCACACACACTCATGTGCATTCATATACACTTTTATCATGGAATGAGTATAGTTTTATGGATTTATATTTGGTTGGCATTGTGGTGAATGATAATTTCTATTGAGTTGATCTTAAATGTTTTATGTGTTAATTGATTTGCTAATATTCGAGTGCCACCTCCACCGTCCTCTCCTTCGCCGCCTAGGCAGGTTGCCTCGTCAGGGCATGCCCCTGCTGCAGCAGCGTCAGTGCACGCTCCCGGTGCACCTGAGCCAGTGCCCCAAGCCCCAGCGCCGGAGTTAGCTCCTTCTGCAGAGGCGATGCAGGCTTTCAGAGCCTATTGGGACCGTCAAGATAGGCAGCCGACCTATCAGGACTTCAGAGACTTCATGAGTTTTTGGAGTATGTATGGAGGATCTGCTTCGACCGCGCAGCCACCTGCCCCAGCACCGGTCCAGATGCAGTCAGTTCCCCTGGTCACTGCGGAGGACAGTAGGACCACCCAGAGCATGTTCCTATCTAAGCTCCTGAAGGAAGCCCGGCAGTTAGGTTGCGGTTCCTTTGATGGCACGAGCGATGCCTTGGTAGCCAAGGAGTGGCTAAAGCGGGTGATAGCCACTTTCGACGACATGGTCCTAGATGAGGTGTTGAGGCTCAAGGTTGCTACGAGGTTGCTTGAGGGCATAGCTAGAGTTTGGTGGGAGAGTCTGAGAGGCCGTTCCCATGTTGCTTTGACTTGGCCAGACTTTCAGAACGAGTTTGATGAGGAGTACTACACCCGTTTCCATAGAGACCAGAAGAGGCAAGAGTTCATGCAATTGAGTCAGGGTAGCAGATCTGTGACAGAGTACGAGACAGAGCTAAAGGACTTAGCAAACTTTGTGCCTGAGTTAGTAGGTTCTGAGAAGATTTTGTGTTCGAAATTTGAGGCTGGATTGAACCTCAGCGTCCGAGAGAGGATGGCAGTCGCAGGGAACCAGAGCTTTAATGAGATAGTGCAGTTGGCCCTCCGAGCAGAAAAGTTGGTTCTTGAAGGCAGACGAGTTCGAGAGAGCATAAGTAAGAGGAAGAGTGCAGAAATGAGTCAACCTTCGAAGAAGAGCAAAGGCGAGAGTTCATCTCCTGGTGCACCTTCAGTTGGTTTCTTTAGGGTCCCACAGAGCAAGTCCAGTGGACAGCAAAGTTCGGTACCTTCAGGCAGTGTTTCAGGTACAGGATTTGCAGGAACTAAGAGACAGTGTTGGAATTGCCACCGTTTCCATAATGGATGTTGTTCAGAGCCGCGCAGATGCTTCCAGTGTGGTCAGGAAGGTCACATCAAGTCAGCTTGTCCAGAGTTAGTTCGAGGTGACCCTACTGTGGCGCTCGTTGCAGGCAGTTCGGGTCAGACCAAGGGTAGCCAGCCTATTAGGTCTGTAGCTGCTAGCAACATGCCACAGCAAGGAGGACCACAGTCACTGACTATATCTCAGACGAGGATTTTTGCCTTGACCAATGAAGAGCCTGAGTGTGGACCAAGCATGTTTGCAGGTATGGTTCCTATCCTTTGTGTGTTGTTGCTCTTGTGTGCTTGGTTGTTTGCTAGAAGAGTGGTATTAGAGGCAGGGTTGCTCTCCTTGAGTAGTTGAAGTCTTGTTGCTTCCTTGACCTTTGTTGGTGAGTTGTGTTGTTCTTTCGTTCCCTCTTAGAAGGAAATTTCGAGGACGAAATTTCTTTAAGGGGGGTAGAGTGTAGTATTTCGGGTTTTTCTCACTTGTGTAGATCGGTGTCTATCGATCATTCGGTGTTTGTTTGTTTGATGTTTTGGGTAAGTTCCTCTTTGTTTTGAGTTGGAGAGGCTTGCCGAGGGTTTTAGGTCGAGTTTTGAGGGGTTTAAAGGGGGTTCGGGCCATGTACAGGCCGCATAGGGGGTGTACGGGCTGTACACAGCCCGCACAGGCTATGTTTTTGGCCTGTGCGGGGCCGCACAGCGCCCGCACAACCTTGGCAGAAGGGTGTACGGCCACTGTACGGGGCCGCACACTGGCCGCACACCCTTGGCAGAAGGGTATGCGGCCACTGTGGGGGGCCGCGCACCGGCCGCACAACCCATTGTTTTGCCCTTTTTAAACCCGATCTAAACCCCTTTCTCTTCATTTCTTCTCCCAAACACTTCTCTTTCCTTCCCCTTCTCTTCCTCCACCATTCTTGAGAGTTTAGGGCTGGTTTGGAGGATATTTCTGGCTTGGTTGTGGAGCTTGCAAACCAATCCTTTGGTTGTGCTAGGTAAGCCCTTCCTTCCTTCTTTGCTTCTTGTTTCTTCTTCTTCTTTGGATGATGATCCTAGGGTTTGTTCGGAGCCTTGAGAGGAGTTTAATCCTTGTGTTCATGCTTGTTTATTGGTTGTAGATCTTAAGAGAAGCTTTGGCTTTGTTTGTAGGCTTTGATCTCAAGAAAACCCTTGAGTAGCTTTCTTCCTTGTTCTTGGAGCTACAGTAACTCCGGTGGGTTGTTCTTGTTTTCCTTGTTTCCTTGAGTTAGATGAGAGCTCTAAATCCTTTAGGATCTCTTTGGTGGCCTCTAGGGTTAGCCGAAGAGTAGCTTGCGAGGAAGGTGGATCACCAATTATGTGAGTGGGATCATTATGCATAGCTTTATTGGATGAATGCCGATAGCTAGACATAAACACACGCACACACACTCATGTGCATTCATATACACTTTTATCATGGAATGAGTATAGTTTTATGGATTTATATTTGGTTGGCATTGTGGTGAATGATAATTTCTATTGAGTTGATCTTAAATGTTTTATGTGTTAATTGATTTGCTAATATTCGAGTTGTGTTGGATTATCGCTTCTTTGAGGTTGCGAAAACCTTGTTTGTGTTGAACTTAAGATTTGTTGTGAATCTTTTGGATTTTGAGAATTCAAATGAGTGGAACTTATTCTGAAATTTGTTGAGGTTTTCCATGTTATTTCTTGTATTGGGATTTGCTTATCCCCTTGTGTTAAAGCTTGATTATTGATTGTGTTTCTATCATTTCCTCATGGAAATGCGGAAGTATTCTGGATTATTGGGTGTTTTGTTGGCTTTTGTGCTTCGTGCGGATTTGCGCATACTGTTGGTTTTGTTGGTGGGTTACTACGAGGGCCAGCTCAGACTGGACATATACTATGAGGGCCAGCTTAGACTGGACATTTACTACGAGGGCCAGCATAGACTGGACATTCACTATGAGGGCCAGCTCAGACTGGACATATACTATGAGGGCCAGCTCAGACTGGACATGCACTATGAGGGCCAGCTCAGACTGGACATTTACTACGAGGGCCAGCGCAGACTTGACATTTAATGCGAGGGCATGTTTGGGTTGATGTTTGACTTATTCTTTTATTGAATCAATGTTCAGTGTTTTACCGGATTTGAGGTTGTTGTGATCTTGTATTAGTAAGAAGGTTTCTTAACCCTATCTTTTATGATGTTGTGTTAAGATGGCTACTGTATATATATAAGTATGTTCTAAACGTTTATCTTGGTTTTGGTAAAATGCTTATTTTTTTTTATGCTTTATTGTTTTCGTTGTTGCTGGCGTTTTCTGGTGAGGTTGTGCTAGTCTCCCCTCACTGAGGAACGCTAGTTGCTCACCCCCCCCCTCTTTCTTCTCCTAGACTGTTGCAGGTAGTAGGTGTGGCGGTGCGCATTATGCTGGGCATTTATTGCTACTCCTTCTTCTGTGTATCTTTTATATTTCATGTATGTTTCTTTTTGGTCATGAACATGTAGTCCTATCTATTGGATCCACTAGTTCGTAGTAAACCCTGTTGTATGTTGTGTATTTATCTCAACTTTGAAACTCTAATGTATTAAGACTTGTTATTGTTGTTATAGCTTCCCTGTGTACTTGTGATCTTGTTTACTGTTGTATATCATAACTGTTGTCATTGTTGCTATTATTTCCGCCATTGTGTTTTCGTGGAATATTGTGACATTCCAGGTTGTTGTCTAGCCTTGCGCTGTCTTGAGGGTTGTCGCGTCCCGTGGGCCCGCGGGTTGGGGCGTGACAATATACAAATTAGAGCGGCAAAAAGGCAGTCACACTCATATGTTCCAAATTGTGTCACATTGGCAAGAGTTTCATCTATATGTTTGGAAGCAAAATGCAATATGATTTACCACATGGATGTGTGCCCAACCATGCTGCCTCGATGAAGAAATTGAAGTTGGGAGCGCTATAACTGAAGTACTGTAGAATTTAACCATATTGAAAACACTGTAACAGTTACTGTTCACAGCATGCAGGAAAATAAAGACTAGAAATCCACACGGCCGTGTAGAATTTCCACACGCCCGTGTGGATGCTCGATTTCAGACTTATAAATATGATTGCTCACCTGCAAGTGCACGGGGTAGCCAAGTAATACCCCTCGCGCAAGCACGAGGGGGTCGTATTCCCAAGGGCCCGAGAAGCTACTCTTACTTCCTTATCACAATGTTGTCCAACCTAGTCAATCACTTGGAAGAAGAACTACAAATAATCTACTAGAGCAAAGAGCATGGAAATAGTAAGTATAAATACGGAGGGAAATATAAAGGCGAGGAAATGGTCACGGATGAGGATTCCCTCGGAGGCTACTAAAGTGCTAAGGATGCCCTAACTAGCATGCACGTTGGTGGTTTTGACCGAGAAACCCTAAGTTAGACCAACCCGATGGTCACGGTGTTTGGTTCCTAATCCGGTACGAGTATTGGAATACAGAATTGCTTCCGCCCAAATCCTCCTACGATTGCAAGGGGTCTAGTGGATTTCTCAAGCTAGGGTTGAGACACAATCAAGGACAACCCTAACAATTGGAGGGGTACAAATACCCGATGGTCACGGCGTATTCGTACGTGTATTCCCTTCCAAGATTTGTGAGCCTAATGCTAGGGCAATGGTCATGCAACCTAGCATTGTCTAGAAATTGATACATATAGTTCTCATACATACCAAGGCATTCAAGAATCACCAAACATGGATCACAAACCAAGCCAAATGCATAGACTAGAGAAAAACATCCAAATAACACATGTTCACCCCCAAGGTTCACCTACATCCGGTGACCTTGGGGTTTAGTTGCTCATGATCACAAAGTAAGCAAGAAAATACATAAAAACAACCAAATACATAATAAAAACACCACCTCAAAAGATCAAGGCCGAATGACGCTTCCAAGGACGCCACCCAAGGAGTGGCTTCCTTTGTCAATCTTCCTCTCAAATGCAAATCGAAGGTGTGGATTCGTCGTGCCGTGTTCTCCCATCGTCCTCTCCTCAAGAATTGCCTCCAAAACCCGGCCTCAAGCTCCCAAGGAAAATGGTGAAGTGAAGCTCTCCAAAGACCTAGGTTCTCCCCTTCTTCTCAAAATGCACTCAAAACCCTTAAAAACAAGTTCCAGCGAGTTATGCGGCCCCCCATGCGGCCACGCATGCGGGGAGAGAAAATTCCTGAGAAATCCCGAAATCGCGTAAGTTGCTACAGTAACGCTACAGTAAAAGTGCTACAGTATCGTACGCGACCTCTGCTGCGCCCACATGGTAGCCCGCATGAATCTCCTGACCAAGTTGTTCTTCAAGTCTTTGTGCTACACTGTTTGCTACAGTACCCCCCGGGCTCAGAAACAATGTTTTCGACACTGATTTCTTCTCGAATTCTGTTATTACGCTCGCTGAGGCCTCATTGGTACCTGTAACACGAAAGAAACCAATTCAGACCAAAAACAGGCGTCAACTCATATAAAAATATGCAATACATACGCCCGCATATAAAAAAAATACGTATATTTAGGCGTTTATCAAACATCCCCACACCTAAGCATTTGATTGTCCCCAAGCAAACACACATGAAGAACAGGGGTACGATGATAAACGACTAAACATACGACCTCAAGCTCAACTGTAAAGTACTCCACTAGCATAGGTGGGAAGAAATCTAGAAAGTGAGCTGTACAGTGAGTGATCGAGTAATGGTGGCCCTGTTTTATCTAAAGTGCTTCGGTGAGTGTGTGCTGGCTCCCAACCTTAACCTCCACACCCTGGATTATCCCAGGGGTCCATTCACCCCACATATGGTGAGAGTGGCATTAGACAGTTAAAGACCTCTTCAATACTCAGTTAAAAGTATTCTGGGTTCCTAAACAAAACTCTAGCACTTAAGTAACTGTGCAACAAGTTCCAGGGGACGCAGTAGAGATACTTTTTTTTTTTCTGAGTCTGACTAACATAGACTGCACAACAAATCTTTCAGTAGGATGCACATGCTGATTAGGCACAAGAGCCACCCAACCTACTCAATTACAGTCTACATAGACGGATTCATGCTGTACTAGCAGAGGAATACTGTCATAGACTCCACAATTTTTTTTTCGACTGTACACACTGTATCTTATGTCCAGTGGTAAACTATCACAATAGTTCACTTAAGGCTACAGAAGACAAAGAAGGAACTCAAAAGCTCTTAAAAGACTATTGAAGAAAGAATTTAACAGTCTAATGCCAAAATCATCATAATGGGTTGGTTGTTGTGTACAAGGTAGAAGCAATCATGATAGAGCATGGAAAAGCACTAAAAATAAAACAGAAGATCATTCAGGTACAGTACAAGAATACAACTCACTTCTATCATTCTTTCAAGCTAGGAAGTGCTAAACACTAAAATCATAGCTATCATTGGTACTCATGCATGCAAAACAAGTAAAGTACCCCATCCCCACACCTAAAGTTGTACATTGCCCTCAATGTACGTAGATTAGCAGAGTAAGGTGCGAGATATGCCATAAAAATAAAAGGATGAGGTAAAGAAACTTCCCCAATTGGTCGATGAGATGAACTCCAAATGTGCATGAATCGGGGAAAGTTGTGGAGTGCAAGGGGCGTGATGCTTCTACAATGATCAGTCCTGAAAGTAAAAAAGAAAACATATCACACCCCAAGAAATAAATAGAGAGCGGGACAAGTAAGCACGAATCAAAAATGGGAAAGTACAGTTTAGGAGGGTCAGGACCCTTGCTAACTGAAAAGTACAACAATACAAACAAACAAGTCTAGAAATAAAAAGCAATACAAATAACAGAAAACTAAAAGTGATGCTGTGAGTCTAGAGATCTGGAGGGAGCGATGGTGCGAAGCATGTGGTGGCCGTGGAGGAGGTACCGACAGATGACGATGAGCTGTGCAAATAGGATAGGATCTCGGCCATGCTACGCTCTATGTGGCTCTGTGATGTGGCCAAGTCCCTCATGATCAACACGAATCTTGTCTTGTGGGCATCGTTCTTGAAGGTAGGCTCGCAAACGGGCGGTGGAGAGCTTCTCCTAACTTTCTTGGAGGCCATGTGTTTGATCGGCATCCCTAGAAGACAAGAGAACCTTCATCAAGCCAAGAATTTGTGAGAAAAATGCTCAATGAAGAAACAAGGCTGATTTTTGGCCAGTGCTACAGTAATTTCGGGAAAAAATTGGTAGAGTTTCTTCTTGTAAAAGTGATAATCTAAATGTACGAAGCTTTGAATTCAAGATAATCAATTACAAGAAGCATTCACCATGATAACCACAAGGTTTTCCCACCATTTCAACCATTAAAAACCCTAGAATGAGTGAGAAATGAATATACCTTGAACTAGGGCACCAATGAGAAGATGAAGTGAAAATCGGTTTAAAGCTTGATAAAACTTTGAAAAGCTCCCAAAAATTCGTTTGCTAGGATGAGGAGAGTGTTTTGATGCAAAAATAATGAAGGAAAATGGTGGAGAGATGAAGGAGAAAAGAGAAGAAGAATGATGAAAATTGAGTGAATAGTGAGGAAGTGGGGTGAAGAAAGGAGAAAAAGGGGGTCGGGTGCCTATGTGGCCCCTTGTGCGGCCGCATGGCACCCCGCACTCGTCTCGGTTTGGCCATGCGGCCTGCTATGCAGGCACATAGCTGGCCGCATCCCTCTCTGGTTGGACATGCGGCCTGCTATGCGGCCGCATAGCAGGCCGCAGCCCTCTCGGTTTGGGTAAGCGGCCCCTTGTGCGGCCGCATGACAGGCCGCACAAGGCTCTTGATGATGATGCGGCCTGCTATACGGGCACATAGCAGGCCGCATGGCTGCCTGGAAACTTCCCTGCCTAAGAATTGCTTAAAATACTATCAAAGCGCACATCGTACTCAACCTAGCACTCAAAAATCACACGAAAACAAAGCCGAAAACACTCATAATCATTGAAAACATGGAAATTGAAGCACCAACAGTCAAGGAAAAATACAAAGATCATGAAACCAACGGTGCAACATGATGAAATAAATTAGAGAAAACGACTAAACAACCACCACAATCACAAAAATCAACAACACTCAAACTCACAAGCACCACAAAAATACGAAAAACACACAAACACAACAACAACAACTAAGAAGAAAAATAAATGCAATGAATTAAAAGACTTGGGTTGCCTCTCAAGAAGCGCTTTTTTTTAATGTCTTTAGCTCGACATGGTTTACCTCAACTCATGGTGCGACAAAGGGGTGAGAGATACCTCCATTTTTTGATGAAGCAATGTTACTCGGAAAGTTCAATGAGAGACACGAAAAGATCTTGAATTTCCCGCGGTCATCAAAGAATAAGCGGTCAACCTCCTCGGGTGGCATCGTAGAGATATTCATCTCCCGCTTTTGCTTTTCTTTTCTCTTCCTTCATAGCTTCTTCAAGGTTCTCTTCTCATTGGAATGTGGTGAAGATTTAACCTCTACTTGTGCTAGTTGTTGCAATGGTGGAGGGGGAAGCTCATCATTCACAACATCATCTCCAGAATCTTCAAAGTACTCCTCCAAGGGGTTCAAAGTGAGGACTTCCTGCACACAATCAGTGGTAATCACATCAGTAGTATCCGTGAAATACAAAGTATCATCGTGATCAAGTGTACGCTTCATTGCTTCGGGGAGGGTGAAGACCACTTGTTCGTCCCCAACCCTCAAAGTCATTTTTCCTCCTTTTACATCAATTAGTGCACCGGCGGTATTAAGAAATGGACACCCGAGGATCAAGGGGACCTCCACATCATCATCCACATCTAGAATTACAAAGTCAACCGGGATGATTAGCTTATCAACTCGAACAAGAACGTCTTCAACAATCCCCCATGGTCTTCGCACTGAACGATCCGCAAGTTGCAAAGTCATCCGTGTGGGTCTCAAGTTGTCTAACTCCAACCTCAAGAACAAGTTATACGGCATAACGTTTATGCTAGCTCCCGAGTCGGCCAAGGTGCTTTCTTGTACTCCATCCCCGATCACACAAGGGATGATGAAACTACTCGGATCATTGAGTTTCTTGGGTAATTTCTTTTGTATAACAGCCGAGCAATTTCCCGATAAAGTCACAGTCTCCAAGTCTTCAAGCTTCCTCTTATTGGTGAGGAGGTCCTTCATGAATTTAGCATACCTTGGCATGTGGGAAAGGGCCTCGACCAAGGGGATATTTATGTGAAGCTGCCTAAAGATGTTGATAAATTTCTTGAATTGGGCATCTTCCTTATCTTACTTGAGCCTAGAAGGATATGGGACCACAGGTTTATACTCGGGTTCCTTCTTAGGTGAAGAACTTGGAGCAATTCCGTTGTGTTTCTCCTCAGTCTCATCAATTGCATCACTACTCGACTTAGGATCTTCCCCGGCGGCTACCCTATCATTGAAGGCACTTGGACTATCCCCAGTCCTTGCCTCCAACTGTTTTCCACTCCTCAGTGTCACCGCTTTTAAGTGTTACCTCGGGTTGCATTCAGTGTTGCTCGGCATGCTACCTGAAGGTCTATCTGATTGTGCTCTAGCAAGTTGTCCCACCTGGGTTTCAAGAGACTGAATGGAGGCTTGGACATTTCTCAATATAATGCCAAACTCATCGAACCTCTTGTCCACATTCTGGAATTTTGCCTCCGTGGTTATCATGAATCGTGCCAATACATCCTCAGTTGAGTATTTCTTCTCTTGAACATGCTGAGGTTGAAATTGGGGGCCCTGGGGATGTGGAGGTCTCTGCTGAGACTGGCCTTGGTTCCATGACATATTCGGGGGATTCCTCCACCCCGAGTTGTAGCTATTACCGTATTGATTCCCCTGTCCCCGAGGTCCTCCACCAATATAATCCACCGATTCCACGGGTGTAGAGGGAGCAATAAATATGTGGCACTGTGAAGTTGCATGTCCTGCGCCACAACTATCACAGGACATCACTGCCTTAGGGGTAGAACTAGACCCCGACATGAACTGATCAAATTTCTGTGTCAATGCGCTGACTGCCTTAGGCTTGGACAATTCTCAATATAATGCCAAACTCATCGAACCTCTTGTCCACATTCTGGAATTTTTCCTCCGCGGTTATCATGAATCGTGCCAATACATCCTCAGTTGAGTATTTCTTCTCTTGAACATGCTGAGGTTGAAATTGGGGGCCCTGGGGATGTGGAGGTCTCTGCTGAGACTGGCCTTGGTTCCATGACATATTCGGGGGATTCCTCCACCCCGAGTTGTAGCTATTACCGTATTGATTCCCCTGTCCCCGAGGTCCTCCACCAATATAATCCACCGATTCCACGGGTGTAGAGGGAGCAATAAATATGTGGCACTGTGAAGTTGCATGTCCTGCGCCACAACTATCACAGGACATCACTGCCTTAGGGGTAGAACTAGACCCCGACATGAACTGATCAAATTTCTGTGTCAATGCGCTGACTGCCGCGTTGTTATCGGTGACATTCTTCGATAAGGCCTCAACCTTTGCCGTCAATGCGGTGGTCTCATTCACCTCCAACAGGCCAGCAACCCTTGGTCCTTTTTGCCGAGTGCTCTAGTGGCCCTCATTGGTTTCCACGTTCTCAATCAATTTCTCAGCTTCCTCAGGGAGCTTGTCACTCAAGGAGCCACCCGCCGTGGCATCAATGAGTTGCCTCGCGGCATAATTCAAGCCATTACAGAACATCTGCACTCGCATCCAAGTAGGGAAGCCATGGTGAGGGCACCTACATAACAAATCTTTGAACCGCTCGTGTGCCTCAAAAAGGTTTCCGAATCCCCCAGTCTAAAGGAGGAGATCTCTTGTCTCAATCTTGCGGCCTTGCTTGGTGGGAAATGCCGGGCCAAGAATTTCTCAACCATTTCCTTCCAAGTGGTAATGGACCCTAGAGCCAAGGAAGTGTGCCATCTGTAAGCTGCTCCCCTCAAACTGAATGGAAATAATCGCAGTCTGATAGCATCATCCGACACAGAGTTGATCTTGAAAGTAGAATAAATCTACAGGAAGCGGGATAGATGGTCATGCGGGTCCTCATCAGGAAGTCCATCAAACTGAACTGAGTTTTGTATCAACGCTATTGTGCTCGCCTTGATCTTAAAGTTATTCGCTGGCATTAAGGGCGCTTGCACACTGAATTCTTCCCCGGTGAACTGTGGTCTCTCAAAATCAGATAGAGTTCTCCTTGGTTCGTCCATAATTGATGGTTCACTAGATTCAACCCAAACTTCCTGTTGCCTCGAACTCTCGGTAACCTTCTCCAACCGTTGATGCAAAGTGCGTTCGATCTCGTCGTCGGGCTCAACTAGAGTTGCTTATCCTGCCCATGTCATAAGATGGGTACCTCACAAACTAACTAAAGTCAGAATGAGCAAAAGATGAAATGATGAAGTATAAACAAGAATGGTAAAAGCGAACAAAAATAAAAATGGTCAAATCAACACGCTTTAAGTTTTCCTAATATTCCTCGTGGGTCCCCGGCAACGGCGCCAAAAACTTGATTGCTCACCTGCAAGTGCACGGGGTCACCAAGTAATACCCCTCGTGCAAGCACGAGGGGGTCGTATTCCCAAGGGCCCGAGAAGCTACTCTTACTTCCTTATCACAATGTTGTCCAACCTAGTCAATCACTTGGAAGAAGAACTACAAATAATCTACTAGAGCAAAGAGTATGCAAATAGTAAGTATAAATACGGAGGGAAATATCAAGGCGAGGAAATGGTCACGGATGAGGATTCCCTCTGGGGCTACTGAAGTGCTAAGGATGTCCCTAACTAGCATGCACGTGGGTGGTTTGGACCGAGAAACCCTAAGTTAGACCAACCCGATGGTCACGGTGTTTGGTCCCTAATCTGGTATGAGTATTGGAATACAGAATTTCTTCCGCCCAAATCCTCCTATGATCGCAAAGGGTCTAGTGGATTTCTCAAGCTAGGATTGAGACACAATCAAGGACAGCCCTAACAATTGGAGGGGTACAAATACCCGATGGTCAGGGCGTATTCGTACGTGTATTCCCTTCCAAGCTTGGTGAGCCTAATGCTAGGGCAATGGTCATGCAACCTAGTATTGTCTAGAAATTGATACATAGAGTTCTCATACATACCAAGGCATTCAAGAATCACCAAACAAGGATCACAAACCAAGCCAAATGCATAGACTAGAGAAAAGCATCCAAATAACGCAAGTTCACCCCCAAGGTTCATCTACATCCAGTGACCTTGGGGTTTAGTTGCTCATGATCACAAAGTAAGCAAGAAAATACATAAAAACAACCAAATGCATAATGAAAACACCCCCTCAAAAGATCAAGGTCGAATGACGCTTCTAAGGACGCCACCCAAAGAGTGGCTTCCTTCGTCAATCTTCCTCTCAAATGCATATCAAAGGCATGGATTCGTCATGTCATGCTCTCCTCATCGTCCTCTCCTCAAGAATTGCCTCCAAAACCCGGCCTCAAGCTCCCAAGGAAAATGGTGAAGTGAAGCTCTCACAAGACCTAGGTTCTCCTCCTCTTCTCAAAATGCACTCAAAACCCTTAAAAACAAGTTCCAGTGAGTTATGCGGCCCCCCATGTGGGGAGAGAAAATTTCCGAGAAATCCTGAAATCGTGTAAGTTGCTACAGTGATTGCTACAGTACCCCACCCGCTCAGAAACAGTGTTTTCGACACCGATTTCTTCTCAAATTCTGTTATTAATCTAGCTGAGGCCTCATTGGTACCTGTAACATGAAAGAAACCAATTCAAACCAAAAACGGGCATCAACTCATATAAAAATATGCAATACATACGGCCATATACAAAGAAAATACGTATATTTAGGCGTTTATCAAAATACCACTTTGAGAGATGAATTTGGGAATCTCTTTCCTAACTTTTGCCTATCCTTTAGGGAGTGCTCGGCTAGGGTTTGGAGAGGTTTTTGCTGAGATTTTGGAGTGGTTATATGGTATTCGACATCAATTTCCCTCAGAGGAGAGTTATTGGGGGAGCTTTTGATGACATCGATTCAGTTAGGCGTGCCCTAGGCTTGACAGAGGAGTCTTTGGAGAAGACAAGACAGCTCTTGAAGACCATCGATACGGACGACAAAGGGATTATCTCTATGGATTGCTGGCACTCATCTTTAATTTCATATTTGATTTTGTATTGTTTAATGGAGAGCTAAACCCCTAGTGTGTGCTTGGACTTGTAAACTCTAGGATGATTTTGTTTCATTGACTTCTATTATGTTTCCTTTAATTGATGTTTTAATTAAGTTTCAATCTTGTGTGTTTATTGATTTGATTTTCCCTTAGAGTGACACTAGGGTTGAAAATCTATCTAGGTAATCCTTTTGAATGAGTGACATTTCATTAGGGTTAGACTTAGCAATGTTGAATAGGGTTGAGAGGGTGAGTCGAGAGATAGTAGAACGCCTCCTTTCCCCTCTGATGTGATTTATCCTATCTCTATTTTTCAAGAGTTCTTTGCGGTCAAGATAGAGTGAAGTGCTAAGAGATAAATTACACTAGGGCTTAGTTGTAATACTTAGTGCCGTGGCTTAATTGTAACTAGGGATCTTTCGCCTGGACCAAAGGGTTAGATCTAAATTAGGAAATAGGGTTTATTACTTGGATCCCCTAGAGCATCAAGCACTTCCACACAGTGTGAGGTGTTGAGAGTATTCCTTTCCGCCGGGGTATAGTGTAGAGGGCTAGTCACGGTTGACATTAGATTTGGAATTGTGTGTCTTTGGATTTCCATGACTCAATAAAATTCAATTAAGATACATAATATTAGTCTTGCACTTGAAACAATAGTCCTAATGTGAGCATTATCCAGGTACTCCATTTATCATTGATTACCTCCCTTTACTCCTTTTGCAATCACTTTTCTCCTTTACTTTTCTTAGCATTAATATTTTGAATCAAATCACAACTTGATTTTCACGTTAGCTAAATAGTAATACTTCTTGTTTCTGAGCATCTATTCTCTGTGGATTTGACTACCCACTCACCGAGGTGTTTTATTACTTCAACAACCCTTGCACTTGCGGTACACACACACAAAGGATGTGTCAATACTCTACCAGATCATCGGATTAGAAGTTGTCTCACAATAAGTTCTGTTCATTGTTCTTGAATAATAGATTCTTCACATGCTTCATTTTATTCACTCAGAACAATCAATCTACCCACTCCACATACTCGAATGAACTCATCTTCCAAGAAGTGGGCTTGTAAAGCTACAATAATTCATTGATCATCATGCAAGTAGAAGAGGCATCCCATCGAATTCGATGCCTAACCAACAAAACGTGTTTTTAAGGATCTAACCTTAAACTTTTCAACCTTAGTCTTCTTGACATAGGTTGGACATCCCAAATTTTATTGTGTTTAAAACTTGGTTTTCTTCCCTTCCACATCTCATGCGGTGTCTTAGGGATAGAATTAGAGGGATATCTGTTCAAGATGTGTGCAGCAGTGAGAAGTGCATGATCCCACAAAGAAATAGGCAAGTCTGTGTAGCTAAGCATACAACAAACCATGTCCAACAAAGTTCGATTCCTACGCTCATCTACCTCATTTAATTGAGGAGTCGCTGGTGGTGTTAATTGTGAAACTATCCCATGTTCCTTTAAGAACAAGTCAAACTCAGTATTAATATACTCACCACCATGATCCGATCACAGTGCCTTTATATGATGACCAGTTTGATTTTCCACTAAAGACTTATACTTTCTAAACATGTCAAGTGCCTCTGACTTGTTCTTCATTAAGTATAAATAACCATATCTAGAACGGTCATCGGTAAAAGTTATGAAATAGTGGAAACCACCGCGACCCATCTCATTGATCGGCCCACAAACATTGGTGTGCACTAAATCTAAAACTTGTTATACTTTCTCAGGATGTCCAATGAAAGGGGATTTGGTCATCCTGCCAAAAAAGCAACACTCACATATCGGATAGAGATTCAATTCCAATGGACCTATGTGGCCATCTTTCTCCAACTCATGAATCCTTTCTTCTCCAGCATAACCCAATCTTAAATGCCATACAAGTTTTCGATTTATCTTATGCCAACTATGTCTTTTACTTATAGCATTCACAACACATTTATTCTAAACATATAGATAATATAATCCATTTAGTAAAGAGGCATTGATAACTAATTTATTTCCAAAATAAACATTACAATTAGTTTTACCAAATTTAAAGATATATCCTTTTCTGACTTAAATTGGAATAGAGGCAATGTTAATACATGGGGTTAATACATGAATCGAAACAAGATTACAACTCAAATTAACTTGAAATTAAAAGAAAGCATAAAGAAAGTTAATACATGAATCGAAACCTAGGGTTCACATGCCCAAGTATCTACTAGGGTTTAGCCTTCCATGGGGCTTATTACAAAGCACAAGATAATGAAATAAAAAGCAATGTAATCCATGAAAATAAACCCCCTCGAATTTGTGATGATGGCCTTGATGAATCGTTCAACGTCTCGAAGGAACCTTCTCCGAAGCTAGGTCACCAATGGCTCCCCGATGCTATCTCGTCGAAAGATCTATCGAAGTTGGTGAAGAACGACTCCCAATATCGCCAAAGACCTCGTCCTTGAAACCCTACCCGCTCTTGCCTTCAAACGTGCGCAAAAAGTCGTTTAAAAATCGGCAAAATGGGGCATTTATAACTTTGGAAACGCGCCAGTCACGTGTCTTCACGCGACCACATGAGATCCCAAGCGGTTGCATGGGCTGCAGAATTCCCACGCGTCCGCGTGGGATTTTGACGTGGTCGCGTGAATAGTGATTTCTGTTACAATACTGTTATAGTAAAATGAACAGTGTTTTACTACAGTACTCTTCATAAAACGCGATCCAAACTCTCTTTATCTTGAGGCCACATGGTCGGGCACACGTCCATGTGGTGAGTTATAAGACTTTTCCTCCATCAAACCATCATTTGAAAGCTTTAGCTATTTTCACACAAGACTGGACATGAAGGTGTGACTGCCTTTGTGCCCTTCCATCACACAAATCAGCTTGAATTCTTCCGGAAGTTGGCACACAACCTTATGTGCATGATCCCCTCTTGTGTCTTGACACTTGTGTTGTACAAAAGCTCCCAACAATATGTTTTTATAACCCATCTTTGCTTCCTTTTCCTCCTTTAATACTATCACAACCTACTTGCATAAAAGAACACCAAAATACAGTTTATGAGACATAACCCATGGTAAAATGATGCTCAATACATGTAAAACAAGTGGGTAAAACATGTATACTCAAGCACTTATCAAACTCCCCCACACTTAAGCCTTTGCTTGTCCTCAAGCAAAATTAACCATAAACTCATGAAAAGCAAAGAGAAGTGCTTGGCCTTAGGTTCACCAAGAGGGTACAAGAATAAAATTCTAAAATCATGGAGAAAAACAAACACTAGATGAAACAATCAATACTCTAGCAAATAATCCAATCAAAAATGAAAGTACTAAAGTCCGAAAGCGTGTGTGTGTGGAAGCTCAACTCATGTCAACACTATATCCACTACTCAAAGTTCTTATTAATAATGGGACTTATTTATGCACAAAAAGAATAGATAGTAGCTTCACACATCCTCTAAGGTAGCCCTTTCCTGAGATGCATCCCGAGTGGCTTTCACACTTTTGAGGTGGTAACTCTTTCTACCAAAGGTGGTAGCTTTCACGCATCCTATGAGATAGCTCTTTCTCTCATTAGGGCATAACAAGTATCCGACTTATGAGAGTAGCTTCATACAACATAGGTGGTAACTCTTTCCACCCCCTATATACAAACAAACTAAAATTCTGAATTTTCGGTTTTTTTTTAAACTCAAATAAAACTAACACTAGACAATCTCACAATAATGAACTAGAGTAAGTTTCGATAGGTTTAATGAGTGAGAGAAGTGCATTAAAGAGCAATCGGACAAAGATTTCAAGAAAATTGGATAAAAACTAGAGCATGATAAAACCTAATGTTTGCAACCTCCAAAAATTAAGAATTAAACTCTCAACCCTAAAGTGAACCTCCATGGGCAACATGAGCATGATCATTAAAACACAAGTAAAGGCCATGTATAAGGTCAACCCTCCCCCACACTTAAGATGTACATTGTCCTCAATGTACACATGTAAGCACAATAAAAATATATGCAAGAAAAACATGATGTGGGTGAAAATGCAATTAAAACAACACTCCCCTGAACTCCTTGTCGATCGATTTGTGAAGCTAATTCGAGGATGTGTTATTGTTCCACGGGTTGTGAGGCTCACACGACCAAGTCACATGGTTGTGCGTATGACAAAAACATCATCATCATTACTCTCAAGGCCATCTGCACGGATTCAAGGGGTTCAGTGAAGCTCAACAAAATATGAAAATACACGAGTTCAAAAAGATATAACACTGAAGCATAAACTCGCAACAAAAGCTAAGATATGAAAATAACTCTCAGAAGGAAAAACCTTTCTGAGTAAACAAGTCCACAAAATAAGATAATGCAAGCAAAATGAAAAAAAAATGAAAACTCAAAGAAAATCCCATGAGTGAAAACGCCTCAAGCATCGGCGTCTGGTGCTGCTGGTGTCACTTGGGAATCTGACTCAGTATCAGCGTCCAGAGTCTGCTGAATCTGGTCAAGGCACTGCAAGATCCGCGCCTGGTTCTCGAGGATGGTGGCGACGGCAGCTTCGAGTCGAGCCAGTCGCTCGTGGACTCGATCAGAAGATGTGCCAAGATCAGCTGATGAAGTCGGTGCTGCCGGAGTAACTATGGGCTCTGCGGGAGGTGGTGCGTCCGGAGCCCCAGCGGACTCATCATCGTCGGATGACATCTCTACCAATGCGTATCCACCTGATCCTGTACGTCGCACTACTCCCATCAGTCGGAGAGTGACTAGTCGCAAAGGTGACGGACTACTGACTCTCTCGTCACCTCTGACAGAACACATGAGACGCATCCGAAACATGAGTCCAGTGACATACGATCCCACAAATAGCGTGCCAATACGTAAATACTGACTCTGATGTCGAAAGAAGTCTGCGACGATATATCCAAGATATAGGGGAACACACTGAGTCATGGAATACAGGTAAAGTAAATCTACACGGCTCAATGCACCTGTAACATCTCCCGGTCCAGTGATCGACCTGCTGAGAACAGCATGTACATATCTATGCGCGTGACGTACAAGAGAAGAGCCCTTTGACTGACCTGGGACATACCGAGCAACTCCGCATAAATCATGGAAAACCTGGCTCGGAGTGATGTCAGGAGGAAAACCAGTCAAAAGCTCTCGGTACTCTAAAGTGTCCACATAATCCTCGTCATATAGTCTAAACAATGTCGCAAACTGCGTCAGTGACATCCCGTGAAACTGACCGAAAGCCCTGAGTCGAATGACGTTCTTCGTATCAAAACTCGCATCTGGTCGCTCACGGTCAAAGGAGAACGTCGACAAAACCTCCAAGGTAATATCTCGTCGGACAGGCTCATAAATAGACAAAAGTTGGTCCCAACCCCCAACCTGTATCAGTCCTCGAACCTCCTCTGAAAGGCCAACTGCGTCGAGTGTCTCAAAACAAATGTAACACGACTGTCCAATCTTAACTCTCTACAGACGCTCAAACCTCTGCCTATGTGTAAGATCGACAAACTCAACCTCAGGTAGTGGTGTCAGCTCCATGTCTTGACGAGGGCGTTTATGGGCTACTCTCTTTGTCCTAGGTGCTATACCTGCAAGAAAACACAAAATAAATCAGTTCAGCATAATTTCAATGAGTGCAGGAGGAAACCTGCGTGCAAAAGTGTGAAAAACAACAAAACAAGCATGTTCCCAGCCCACGTGGACGCGTGAATTGCTCACGCGGCCGCGTGGGCGCGTGTTTGCATGGCAGAAGACCCATGCGACCACGTGGATCAGCCACGCGGTGGCGTGGTTGCTGGATCAGCACCCTCGGCAGGCCACTCGGTCATGTGGCCTGCTCCACACGGTCGCGTGGTCGCAGATAGAGGGCCTGAGTCTCGGCCGAGGGCCACGCGACTGCATGACCCCAGCCACGCGATCGCGTGGCTCGCTGGCTGTGCCCAGCGTCAGCCAACGCGGTCGCGTGGGCTATTGGCCGGCCCACGCGGCCGTGTGGTTTGGTCACGTGCGCGCGTGGGCGGTCATCCGTTGCCAAAGGCCATGGATGACCTCCAACAACCCTCTACAACTTAAATCTAAGTTCTCCAAGTGCTTTCACAACATTAACCATGAAAAATAAAGTCTAAGAAATTAGAGAACAGCATGGAAATGAAAATTGGAAAGGAGAGAAGCCTTACCGATGCAAATCAATATATGAAACTTGATGCAAATGCCGGCAAATCCCTTTTGAAACCCCAAAGAATCGAAGAAAAATGGATTTGAGACCTTATGGATGAGGAATTTGGAGAGGAGAAGATGAGGAAATGAAGAGCTTCTAGGTCAAGGATAATGAATAGTAACCCTTCAAGTCATTATATAAGCCAAATCGGGGTGTGGAAATTCCACACCCCCGTGTGGGTACTGTACACGGTCGCATGAGAATCTCACGCGACCACGTGAGCCGCAGAATTTCTGCAGACAGTCCACGCGGCTCTCCAAACTTCAAAATTAGCCTATTTCTTCAACAATTATCATTAATTAAAACCCGAATCATGCCTAACATGTGAAAAACACTTATAATCACCAAAAATTGTTCATGAAAAGTTAGCACCATGAAAAATTTCATTAAAATGCACACTCATGAATTTATTACTGCAGAATTTAAAAACTAAACTAGAAAACAAGTAAAAAAAACTTGTTTAACGTGACTAAGATTGACGTACCTGTTCTTACCTCATGGTGACTCATGTAAATGGAAAATTTCTTTTTCTGCATTTGGCGTTAAGCCTTCATAGTAGGGTTTCAACCTATGTCCATTTACCTTGAATGTCCCCTTTTCTGGATGCGTGATTTCAATAGCGCCATAAGGGGATACCTGAGTGATCTGATATGCACCTGACCACCTTGATCTTAATTTTCCCGGAAACAATTTCAGTCGGGAGTTGAAAAGTAGCACTTGGTGACCTATCTTGAAGTCTTTGTTCAACTTTATGTGTTTATCATGCCTTTAACGCATTCTCTCCTTGTAAATTCTTGCATTCTCATAAGCTCTCAATCTCTATTCATCTAGTTCATTTAATTGAAGTTTCCTTTGTTCTCCGGCTTGCCCAAGGTTGAAATTCATTGCCTTGATTGTCCAATATGCCTTGTGCTCGAGTTCCACCGGCAAATGGCATGCTTTACCATAAACCAAATTGTACGGTGTAGTACAGACTAGGGTTTTGTATGCTGTACAGTGTGCCCATAAGGCATCATCTAACATCTCCGACCAATCCTTCCGGTTGTGTTCCACTGATTTGGATAGAATCCTTTTTAGTTCCCGGTTGGTTACTTCAACTTGTCCACTTGTTTGTGGATGATACGGAGTAGCAAGCCGAATGGTTTACACCATATCTTTTCAGAATTTTCTCAAGTTGAGAATTGCAAAAGTGAGTCCCTCTATCACTTATGATGAGCCTTGGACCACTAAAACGAGTGAATAACTGATAAGTGCTTGTGTTATAGTGACGCGAAGCATTATTATCTTACTATTAGCATCTCTTTTATCATATTTTATCACTAAATAGTGTGCATTTGTGTATTCTTGTACGTTGTAGGTTTGTGGAGCCAAGTTGGAAAAAGAAGAACAAAGTTAGGTCGTGTTCGCTGTTGTTGGGAGGTTTTCGGACCAAGCAAGGAACAAGGCACGAACTTGGACTTGTGAGTGTGTGCCAACCTCCTTTGGAGGGGCACAAAGGCAGTCACAATCACAACAAGTCTAACTCGTGTAGCCTAGGAGAACTTCACCAAGAAGGAGATTTGAAGCAATCGGCACGATCTACCATTGATTGTGTGCCCAATTCAATGGCCTCGATGAAGAACAACATATTCGGGAGCGTTTCGGCAAGTTACTGTGCATTCCCTGCTGAAGATCAAGTTTCCAGAGAATTCACACGGGCGTGTGGAATTAACACACGGCCGTGTGAATCATTTTCCAGCAAGCCAGAGACTTCACACGGGCGTGTGGAAATTCCACACGGCCGTGTGAAATACTTTTTCAGGAAGACAGAAACTTCACACGGGCGTGTGGAAATTCCACACGGCCATGTGAAGCCCCGATAAGTTCAAATTTAAAGCCGCACTCAGCCTATTTAAAGCCTGATTGGGAG
Source organism: Dioscorea alata (assembly GCA_020875875.1). Taxonomy (NCBI): domain Eukaryota; kingdom Viridiplantae; phylum Streptophyta; class Magnoliopsida; order Dioscoreales; family Dioscoreaceae; genus Dioscorea; species Dioscorea alata. Next base: position 9,955,656 of record CM037011.1, read on the forward strand.
ACTTTTTGAGAATCTTTTGACCTATCTTTCTCTCCAACTTCGAGAGGGTGCGGCTAGGGTTTTGGAGAGGACTTTGTGGAGGATTGGAGCACGCCAACGGCATCGTCATCGACGTCCGACGGCAGTACAAGACCACGGCCATATCACACGCGAGGGGGTTTTCATTGATGTTCTTATTTTGTAATTTATTTTACACTTTGATGAACATGTATAGCTCCATGAGGAGCTAAACCCCTCGTGGGTATTCGGACTTGTAAAACCCTAGGATCATTATGTTTCTATGACATTGTTATTATGCTTTTCCAATATTGATGAATAAATTCGAGTTTCAGTTTTAATTATCTTTTGCTATTGTTTTTCCTTAGCCGTGACACTAGGGTTGAGAACAATCTAGGTTATCTCTTGGAGGTGTGACAACTCCTATAGGATTAGACTACTTAAGACTGAAGAGGGTTGAGAGGGAGAGTTGTGAGGTAGCAATGTACCCCTTTCCTTTCCGGTGTGATTTCTCCCTACCTCTGTTTCCTTGGTTAATTAGCGGTCAAGATAGAGTTTTAGGGCTCAATCTAGACTAGGGTTCTTCCACCTGGACCAAAGGGTTTGAACTAGATAGAGGAACAGGTTTTATCACTAGGAATCCCTAGAGCTTAAAGCAATCCCATGTAGTGTTAGGGTTAGGAAGATAGACTCCCCTGGGGCTTAGTTGACAGGTCAACAAGAGTCAAGGGTCTTAGTGAATCCTAATACCGGGACATAATGTTGGGGTTAGTCACAGTTGACCTTAAGTTTTGGGACCGTGAGTTTAAGGATATCCTCGAATCAATTAACATCAATAGGAAAGTATAATAGCATAGTCTTGCACTAGAAGCATAAGTCCTAGAGGTAGCTTGTCCGGATACCCTATCTCACCCATTGCTAGTCTTTCTCTTTTAACTTCTACTTGCTTTTCTCTTGTCTTTCATCTCTCTATTTACTTTCTTGTCATTTATTTTAATTGTTTCCATAAATTCACTCATCACTCCAATTGTTTTTTTTCGTACACCGCATAACTAAATAGTATATTCTTGTGTTCTAAATCCCTATTCCTTGTGGATTCTACTACCCACTCACCATGGTAATTTTATTACTTCGATAAGGCCGTGCACTTGCGGTACACACCCAAAAGGTCGTGTCAAGTTTTTGGCGCCGTTGCCGGGGAATAGGTGTATTTTTAATACTAGTTTTTGCTACTTTAGTTATTCACTTCGTTGTCTATTTCACACTTTCTTTATCTATCACTGATAAACGCCTAAACATACGTATTTTCCATGTATTAGGGTGTATGTACTATGTATTTTTCTATGAGTTGACGCCCGTTTTTGGTCTGAATTAGTTTCTTTCGTGTTACAGGTACTGATGTGACCCCTTCGTTCTCGTTGATAGAATTTGAGAAGAAATCGGCGGCGAAAACACTATTTCTGAGCGGGGGTACTGTAGTGACTACTGTAGCATGAACCCTTGGGTGAAATGACTAAGTCTGGAGGTTCATGCGGTCTGTCATGCGGGCACTGCAGAGGCCGCATACGGCTGTAGCAGTTTTACTGTAGCGACACTGTAGCAACTTACGCGATTTCGGGATTTTCTCGAGAATTTTCTCTCCCCGCATGTGGGGCCGCATAGGGGGCCGCATAACCCACTGGAAAAGGTTTTTTAAGGGTTTTGAGTTCATTTGGAGGGGAGGAGGCTAGGTCTTGAGATACACTACACTTCACCATCTTCTTTGGGAGCTTGAGGCCTGCTTTTGGAGGCAATTCTTGAGGAGAAGACGACGGGGAGAGCACGAGACGACGAATCCACGCCTTCAATTTGCATTTGAGAGGAAGTTTGACAAAGGAAGCCACTCCTTGGGTGGCGTCCTTGGAAGCGTCATTCGGCCTTGATCTCTTCAGGTGGTGTTTTCATTATGCTTTTGGTTGTTTTCATGTATTTGCTTGCTTACTTTGTGATCATGAACAACTAACCCCAAGGTCACCGGATGTAGGTGAACCTTGGGGGTGAACTTGTGTATTTTGGATGCTACTTTCTAGTTTATGTACTTGGTTTGGTTTGTGATCCTTGTTTGGTGGTTCTTGAATGCCTTGATATGTATGAGAACTCTATATGTCAATTCCTAGACAATGCTAGGTTGCATGACCATTGCCCTAGTATTAGGCTCACCAAGCTTGGAAGGTAATACATATACGAATACGCCTTGACCATCGGGTATTTGTACCCCTCCAATTGTTAGGGTTGTCCTTGATTGTGTTTCAACCCTAGCTTGGGGAAATCCACTAAACCCTTTGCAATCGTACAAGGATTTGGGCGGAACCAATTCCGTATTCCAATACTTGTATTGGATTAGGGACTAACGCCGTGACCATCGGGTTGGTCTAATCTAGGGTTTCCCGGTCCAAACCACCCACGTGCATGCTAGTTAGGGCATCCTTAGTACTTTAGTAGCCCCCGAGGGAATCCTCATCCGTGGCCATTCCCTCACCTTGATTTTTCCCTCCGTATTTATACTTGCTATTTGCATGCTCTTTGTTTTAGTAGGTTATTGGTAGTTCTTCTTCCAAGTAATTGATTAAGTCAAACAACATTGTGATAACGAAGTAAGAATAGCTTCTCGGGCCCTCGGGGATACGACCCCCTCGTGTTCGCGCGAGGGGTATTACTTGGCGACCCCGTGCACTTGCGGGTGAGCGATTCAAGCGCGTCTACCAATCACCGTTCTTATTTTTCTTTTCTTTGTGTTCGTTTCAGGTTATGACCCGCGGAAATCCTTCGATTCTTGTTGAAGGAGACCCGGACATTGGTAGAAGAACGCACCGTAAAGGGAAAGAGCCTGTGGAAGAACAATCCAAGCAAGCCAGCATAGATTCAGAAGGGTCGGAAGCTATGGCAGAACAGAACGAACAACAAAGGACGTTAGCCTATTTTGCTAGACCCGCGATAATGGGAACCCAATCGAGCATTGTGTGGCCCCCAATTACCGCAAATAACTTTGAGTTGAAGCCGTCGTTCATTCAAATGTTGCAACAGTCCGCACAGTTTAATGGGTTGGCCGACGAAGATCCCAACAACCATCTCGAGAACTTTCTTGAAGTGTGTGACATGTTGAAGATCAATGGAGTAACAGACGACGCAATCAGATTGAGAGCCTTCCCATTTTCGTTGAAGGGAAAAGCAAGACATTGGTTACATTCATTACCAAGAGCATCTATTACTACATGGGAGGAGATGGCCGACGCATTCTTGGCTAGATACTTTCGCCCGGGAAAATCAGCGAGGCTCCGGAATGAAATTTCATCCTTCATGCAAGTGGAATTGGTGTCTCTATTCGAGACATGGGATAGGTTCAAGGAGCTCCTCCGAAAGTGCCCGCAACATGGATTCCCCGAGTGGATGATCATCCATACCTTCAACAACGGGTTGAATCCAAGCACCAAGCAACTTTTAGATGCGGCGGCAGGAGGGACTCTAGGAAGTAAGACTCCAGATGAAGCCCGGCACCTTATTGAAGAGATGGCAATGAATAGCTATCAATGGAACACAAGGGACCGAAAGAGGATAGCCGAAATTCATGAGGTTGATGCAGTTACATCTTTGGCGGCACAAGTAGAATCATTGAGTAAGAAGTTGGATGTTCTAACTTCACCAAGAGTTGCGGCCATCACTACTTGTAACGGTTGTGGGGGAGGTCACACTTCAAGTGATTGTCCGATTGCTATTGGAGGTGCTAGTACGATGGAGCAGGCTGATTTTGTGGGAAATAACTATAGAGGACAAGGCCAAGGCAACCCGTATAGTGGTACTTACAATTCAGGATCGAGAAACCATCCAAATTTCTCATGGAGCAACCAAGGACAGTCACAACAAAAGAACAACACACCACCAGTATTTCAAGGTCAACACGCACCGAATTTAGAAAGCCGAGTGACCGGGCTAGAGGGAAAGATGACCGATCTTGAGAAAGCCCTTACAAGGTTTATTTCTTCGTTGGATGCTAGGTTTCAATTGGTGGAAGCTACACTTTGCAATCACACCGCCTCCCTACACAACTTGGAAAATCAAGTGGGGCAAATTGCGAAGACATTGGGGGAAAGACCTCAAGGTAGTTTGCCTAGTAACACGGAGAACAATCCGAGGGAGCAATTGAAGGTAATTACCTTGAGGAGTGGAAAAGAGGTCGAGAGAAATCTCCCTCTGGAAAAGAGACAAGAGACACCCGAGGTAGTGGAGGTAGAGGTAGGAGTGACAAAGGAAAAGGAGCTGGCATCCCCACCCTACAAGCCAAGGATCCCCTATCCTTCATGATTAAAGAATGACCAAGAGAACGAATAGTACAAGAAATTTATGGGGATTTTCAAACAGTTGCACATCAACATCCCATTCGCGGAAGCATTAGCCCAAATGCCTAAGTACGCGAAGTTCTTGAAGGACCTTTTGACGAACAAGAGGAAATTGGAGGAGAGTGCGTCCGTAATTCTTGATGCAAATTGCTCGGCGGTATTGCAAAAGAACATGCCGAGCAAAAGAAAAGATCTCGGGAGTTTCATAATACCATGTAACATTGGCGACTTGGGTGAAGAGATGGCACTAGCCGACTCGGGGGCAAGTATCAATGTCATGCCCTACACATTCTTCCAAAAGCTAGGCTTGGGCGAGCCTAGACCCACGCGGATGACACTCCAACTCGCGGACCGATCGGTGAGGCATCCGAGGGGAATTGTGGAGGACGTCCTAGTAAAAGTTGACAAATAAATATTTCCTGTTGACTTCGTGGTGTTGGATGTCGATGAGGATGTCGAGGTTCCTTTGATCCTTAGAAGGCCGTTCTTGCGCACTTCTAAGGCTTTGATTGACATGGATGGCAGGGAGCTCACATTGCGAGTGGGAGAAGACAAGCTTACATACCACCTCGCTGAAGCCATGAGACACTCTCTTGACTTTGATGATACTTTATATTTTCTTAACACTACTGATGAACTAATTGATGATTATGTGCAGGAAATATTGAACCCGGATCCGTATAAAGATTAGCCGTAGCAAGACGTGGAGAACAAGGAAGAAGTGCTTTCACTTGGTCTAACAGAGAAGGAAGTCAAGCCGGACCCGGGAGCAATGAAAAAGATGAGGAGAAGAATGATGGGAGCAAGGTGGCGCCATACGAAAAAACCCAAGAACAACGAGGATGAGCAAGAACGGAATAAGGGTGGTTCACCCTTGTGTGGTAACAGAATTACTAACTCCCCCTCTATTCTACAAAGGTTATGTAATGCATGTTTTCAGGTTGTAGGAAAGAGGTCAACCTTCATTCATGAACCTCCGTAAGGTAAGCAAGGTACGTCAAGCTAAGTGACGTTAAATAAGCACTTCTTGGGAGGCAACCCAAGGTTTACATGTTTTTCTAAGATCTAGTTTAGTTTTAGCTTGAATAAAAGTCTTAGTTTTGGTGTCCTGAAGTTTTAATGCATGTGTTGCGATTTTTAGTGTTGATTATTGACTTTCGAGTGCCTTACTGTTAATTGACAAAGTTTAAGTCGGTTAAGTGTGTTTTCAATGGTCTCTGGTGGTGTTTTTATGATTTATACAGGCTCTAAGTGGTTTAAAAGAGTTTCTGAATTTTTTGTAAGAGTCTGTGAATTTTTCTAAGTAAATCAGAGAAAACACACGGCCGTGTGGAATCTCCACACGGGCGTGTGTTACCAACTAGAGCTCAACCAGCAAGGGCACAGGGGCTTGTCTATGCCCCTGTGAACAACCTCAGAAAGGGCACACGGCCGTGTGGAAATTCCACACGGCCATGTGGAAATTTGCACAACTTAAACTCTTTTCCAGAGAGTCCACAGGGTCGTGTGAGTGTCCCTGTGAGTGCAACTGTGTAAGGCACACGGCCGTGTGGAATTAACAAACGGCCGTGTGAATACTCTCCAGAAACCCCTCTTCCTCCCGAGAATTCACAGGGGCATGTGGCAGCCCCTATGAGAGAGCTTGTGAACGGCACACGGCCGTGTGGAGTATTCACACAGCCGTGTGGTATACTTAGAAATTCCCGGGATGATCCAGCGAAGCCACAGGGGCGTGTGAGGTGCCCATGTGGCTGGCCTTGTGTTCTTGGCCAGGTTGGGCACACGGCCGTGTGGAATTAACACAAGGCCGTGTGAAAATTTTCAGAGACCTTCTGTATTTTCCCGTGAATCCACAGGGCCGTGTGAGAGCCCCTATGGATTCCCCTGTGAAGGCACACGGCCATGTGTATTGTTCACACAGCCGTGCGGGGTAGCCAGAGAGTGAACAGAATGCACACAGGGGCGTGTGTTGGCCTCTGTGAACCCTAATTTCAGAGGCACACGGCCGTGTGGAATTTCCACACGGCCGTGTGGAATTTCCACACGGCCGTGTGAATTCCCAGAACTTCAAAAGCCGTGCGATTTCTTTTAGTTTTCACTCGTGCCTCTTGATATTTTCATTCCAAACTCTTCTCCTACCCACTCTACTACTTGCCCGACTTTCTCTAGGACTTTTGAAGGATTTTATTGGAGTTTTCCGGCCGATTTCTTTGGTTTTTCACTTCAAACCGTCGGTAAACTCTCCCTTCCTCTTTTCTTCGTCAATTCTTAATTTGATTCATTCTTTAGATGATTTCGCTTGTTTTAAATGTTTATTATGTATGCGAACATTCTTAGGGATGAATTAGAACAAACTAGAACGTAAATTTTGGATTTCTAGACCCACGGCCATTAGGCTCTGTCCGCCAGAAGCTCCACACGGGCGTGTGGAAATTCCACACGGCTGTGTGGATTTCTACAGAGTGTGTTTCTTAACTGTTTATTGATCGTTTTCTTCTTTAATCTTGCAAATATGTCTTCTAGGTCTAAGAAGTCAGCAGGGAAGCATCTGCGAGAGGCTACTCCACCTCCTGAGGACATGGTGTTTGATATACCGGAGCACAGGGAGAGATTCAGGAAACTCTCGGCACTTCGGTTTGGACAGTCGCGCTACCCAGACTTGAGTGTTTTGAGAGATATACAGGGGGGCAACGCTGTAGCGACCAAGGTTGAGGAGTTGCTGGCAGTGGGCAATTGGGACCGACTACTATCGATTAGAGAGCCAGCGACTTGAGCACTCACCCTCGAGGTCTTGTCGAGCTTTGAGTTCAACCGAGGGTACGATAGCTTCACAAATGGCGAGACGATCCAGTTTCGTGCGCTCAGTAGACACTTCAGCCTGAGTATCACTCAGTTCTCGATTGTGATGGGCCTGTACGATCAGGCATTCACTGAGACAGAGGAGTACACATTGTTGCCCACAGATTATCCAGGGACCCTCACACCACAGATGATTTACACGACCTTGTGCGGGGATGGTCAGTACTAGCCGGGGGTTTCGAAGGCGACTTTTCTTTCCCGGCCAGCGTACAGACACATTCATTCCATCTTGAGCAGATCTATCAGTGACAGAGGGGACAGTACAGGGGTATTGAGCAGACAGGAGCTGCTATATTTACATTCCATGGTACAGAGCGAGCCGCTCCACCTAAGGCATATTCTAGCCGAGTACATGCGCCACCAGGGCCAGTAGGCCCATGGTTGGAGTCATCTTTGCAGGTCCCTACGTCACATGCCTCATCATAGGCTTGGGACTCACAGATGGGGTGCGCGGGGCCGAGAAGATCGCTACACCAGCCCCGCTTACTAGAGATACATTGCGACTGATGGGCATGGTCCGCAGAGCAGGACCAGGAGTCTATACACTGATCATCCTCCACTCAGGATCTACAGAGCCATATCAGACAGAGGGGACCCAGGCAGCGATAGAGCCACCCCCGGAGCACACAGAGGCCGAGGCACCACCCACAGCACCGGAGCCATCTCCAGTGCATATTTTCTCCCCTTCTCGAGGCCAGAACAGGTTCGAGTGCCTCGAGAGTGCTGTGGGTGTTCTGTAGATAGAGCTGGCCGAGATGAGGGCCGCACAGACAGCAGAGTTTGCAGAGTTGAGGACCACTAAGGCAGCACAGTTCGCTCAATTATCGGCATAGCTTTACACGGTTATACAGATGTTCGAGCGATCTGTGGTACGACCTCGACGGGTCCCTTCACCGACTCCACCTCCGTCTCCATCACCATCAGATCCACCAGCACCAGCAGCAGCAGCACCACCAGAGGACTCACAGCAGGACACCGATGCTGAGGCGTCGTAGTTTTATTTTAGTTTATTTCACTTCTGTTGCACTTTATATTTTTCTGTTGGACTTGTAGTACCCAGAAAGGACTCTCCTTCTGGGTTTGTTTTTAGTTTCGTTTATTTTATTCTGTCTCGAGTTGTATTTCATCTTCATATTTTTATATACTCGAGCTTTGTTTTGTTTTTTTTTCTTGAGCTATACTGAACCCTTGCGTATGTGTGCAGATGGTCTTAGATGAAAGGAATTTGAGGAATAGTCATAGGCACGGTCATGGGACCGTGTATGCTCCACAAAAACATTGAGACTCAACTCTCAATGAACCTAGCTCCATCAAACGCAACACTTCAAGTTCAGGGGAGTAATGTTTCAATTGTCTACTTCCACACTAATTGTTGTTCATTGCTTTATTTTTATTATGCTTGCATGCGTATATTGGGGACAATGTACATCTTAAGTGTGGGGGGGGGGGGGGATTCACATTGCACACACCTTTACTTACGCGTTCAATTGCTCATGCTCAGGTAGCCTATGGCGTTTCACCTTAGTTACAACGTTTGTATTCTTAGAGTCTAGGAGAATTTTTAAACATTGTATCCTATCATGCTCTAGTTTTTACATTGAAGTTTTAGGTAATTTTTGCTCGATTACACCTTATTGCACAACTTACTCTTGGAATCTTTTGGAAACTCAATCTTGAAGTTTTTAAGGACAAGTTTATCGTTGTTCTTAGTTTTACTATGGAAAATGCATATATAAGGAGAGCAAAATATGAAAACAAAAAGAGAAAAATATGAGTTTGTAAATAGTTGCTTTGTTTTATGTATGCATTTGGGGTGGGAAGAGCTACCACTTATGAAGTATGTAGCTACTCTCATAAGTCGGATACAAGTTATGCCCTAATGAGAGAAAGAGCTATCTCATGGGATGCGTGAAAGCTACTACCCCGGTAGAAAGAGCTACCTCCTCGAAAGTGTGAAAGCCACCTTTGGCGGCCGCCTAGGAAAGGGCTACCTTCAAGGATGTGTGAAGCTACTACTTCCTTCTCTCTTTAGTTTTGGTTTTTGTATATAAATAAGTCCTTTCTAACAAAAGTTTGAGGAGTACTCGTTAGTTCTCTTGAGTGAATTCGCACACACTTACACATCTTCGAGTTGTTATCCTTTTTTATTCATGTTTTTAGCTAGAGTAATGATAACCTTATGCAATGTTTTGATTTCCACTTACTTGTAGAATGCTTCCGTTGCATATTTTTGGTGAACCTAAGGCTGAGCACTTTCAATTGTTCTTCCCAAGTATTTTCACATTTTATTTTTGCTTGAGGACAAGCAAAAGCTTAAGTGTGGGGGGATTTGATAAGTGCTTGTGTTATAGTGATGCGAAGCGTTATTATCTTACTATTAGCATCTCTTTTATCAGATTTTATCACTAAATACTGTGCATTTGTGTATTCTTGTACGTTGTAGGTTTGTGGAGCCAAGTTGGAAAAAGAAGAACAAAGTTAGGTCGTGTTCGCCTTAATGGGAGGTTTTCGGACCAAGTAAGGAACAAGGCACGAACTTGGACTTGTGAGTGTGTGCCAACCTCCTTCGGAGGGGCACAAAGGCAGTCACATTCACAACAAGTCTAACTCGTGTAGCCTAGGAGAACTTTACCAAGAAGAAGATTTGAAGAAATCGGCATGATCTACCATTGATTGTGTGCCCAATTCAATGGCCTCGATGAAGAACAACATATTCGGGAGCGTTTCGGCAAGTTACTGTGCATTTTCTGGTGAAGACCAAGTTTCCAGAGAATTCACACTGGCGTGTGGAATTAACACACGGCCGTGTGAATCATTTTCCAGCAAGCCAGAGACTTCACACGGGCGTGTGGAAATTCCACACGGCCGTTTGAAGTAATTTTTCAGGAAGACAGAAACTTCACACGGGCATGTGGAAATTCCACACGGCCGTGTGAAGCCCCGATAAGTTCAAATTTAAAGCAGCACTCAGCCTATTTAAAGCCAGATTGGGAGACTTTTTGAGAATCTTTTGACCTATCTTTCTCTCCAACTTTGAGAGGGTGCGGCTAGGGTTTTGGAGAGGACTTTGTGGAGGATTGGAGCATGCCAACGGCATCGTCATTGACGTCCAACGGCAGCACAAGACCACGGCCACATCACACGTGAGGGGTTTTCATTGATGTTCTTATTTTGCAATTTATTTTACACTTTGATGAACATGTATAGCTCCCTGAGGAGCTAAACCCCTCGTGGGTATTCGGACTTGTAAAACCCTAGGATCATTATGTTTCTATGACATTGTTATTATGCTTTTCCAATATTGATGAATAAATTCGAGTTTTAGTTTTAATTATCTTTTGCTATTGTTCTTCCTTAGCCGTGACACTAGGGTTGAGAACAATCTTGGTTATCTCTTGGAGGTGTGACAACTCCTATAAGATTAGAATACTTAAGACTGAAGAGGGTTGAGAGGGAGAGTTGTGAGGTAGCAATGTACCCCTTTCCTTCCGGTGTGATTTCTCCCTACCTCCGTTTCCTTGGTTAATTAGCGGTCAAGATAGAGTTTTAGGGCTCAATCTAGACTAGGGTTCTTCCACCTGGACCAAAGGGTTAGAACTACATAGGGGAACATGTTTTATCACTAGGAATCCTTAGAGCTTAAAGCAATCCAACGTAGTGTTAGGGTTAGGAAGATAGAGTCCCCTGGGGCTTAGTTGACAGGTCAACAAGAGTCAAGGGTCGTAATGAATCCTAATACCGGGACATAATGTTGGGGTTAGTCACGGTTGACCTTAAGTTTTGGGACCGTGAGTTTAAGGATATCCTCGACTCAATTAACATCAATAGGAAAGTATAATAGCATAGTCTTGCACTAGAAGCATAAGTCCTAGAGGTAGCTTGTCCGGATACCCTATCTCACCCATTGCTAGTCTTTCTCTTTTAACTTCTACTTGCTTTTCTCTTGTCTTTCCTCTCTCTATTTACTTTCTTGTCGTTTATTTTAATTGTTTCCATAAATTCACTCATCACTCCAATTATTTCTTTTGGTACACCGCATAACTAAATAGTAAATTCTTGTGTTATAAATCCCTATTCCCTGTGGATTCGACTACCCACTCACCAGGGTAATTTTATTACTTCGTCAAGGCCGTGCACTTACAGTACAGACGTAAAAGGTCGTGTGAATAACTTTTTGAGTAATCTTACTACAGTTCTGGCATCATTTGTGGGGAGAGCTTGAGCCTCCACCCACTTAGATACATAATCCACAGCGACCAAAATATAGCGATTCCGATTAGAACCTGGAAATGGCCCCATGAAATCAATACCCCACACATCGAAAACCTCGCAAAACTGAATTGGATTCTGCGGCATTTCATCACGTCTAGAAAGATTTCCTGCTCATTGACATTGGTCACACTTTTGCACAAACTGCCGAGCGTCTTGGAAAATAGTTGGTTAATAAAAACCAGCAGCTAAGACCTTTTCAGCTATCCTGTTCGAAGCATAATGCCCTCCAACTGGCCCTGAATGATAATGATGGAGAACATCCCAGCCTTCTTCTTGTGAAACACATCTTCGCACTATGTGGCCTGCACACATTCGGAACAGAAACGGATCCTCCCAAGAGAAATGCTTCAAATCAGAAAAAAATTTCTTCTTTTGTTGGAATGTAAGTCCCTTGGGGAGAATTTTCCCAGAAAGGTAGTTTGCAAAATCAGCAAACCATGGTGTACCTAATTCTGAAGTTTCCAGCAATTTATACAAATGCTCTTCTGGAAATGAATCATTAATTTCAGTTTTCCATGAATCTTCCTCTTCTAAACCTTCAAGGCGAGAGAGATGGTTTGCAGCTACATTTTCAGCTCCTCTCTTATCCTTGATTTCAACATCAAATTCCTACAAAAGTAATACCCAACGGATTAGCCTCGACTTTGCATAGGATTTTTTCATTAGATACCGTAGTGCTGAATGGTCCGTGAAAACAACCACTTGTGACAAGATGAGATATGATCTGAATTTGTCAAATGCAAATACTATAGCTAATAATTCTTTTTCAGTCGTGGTGTAGTTCTCTTGAGCGCTTGTCAAACTTTTGCTAGCATAGTAGATTGGCTGAAAATATTTATCCTTTCTTTGGCCCAAAACTGCCCCCACGGCGTAGTCACTTGCGTCACACATAAGTTCAAATGGACGACTCCAATCCAGCGAAATAAGGATAGCTGCTTGTGTAAGTTTTTCCTTTAATAATTTGAAAGCAAAAAAGCACTCTTCATTAAACCCAAACGGTGCATCCTTTTCTAACAACTTGGTTAATGGTTGAGCTATCTTAGAAAAATATTTGATAAAACGGCGATAAAACCCCGCATGTCCCAAGAAACTCCGAATTCCTTTAACATTTGTAGGAGGAGGTAATTTCTCAATAGTTTCAATTTTAGCTCTATCAACCTCAATCCCCTTGTTAGAAATTTTGTGACCAAGTACAATTCCTTCTTGGACCATGAAATGACATTTCTCCCAATTTAAAGCCAAGTTTGTCTCTTCACATCTCATAAGCACCTTCTCAAGATTCCTCAAACATACTTCAAATGAATCCCCAAAAACTGAGAAGTCATCCATGAAAACTTCCATCACATCCTCCAACAAATCATCAAAAATTGCCGTCATGCATCTTTGGAAAGTAGCCGGCGCATTGCAAAGTCCGAAGGGCATTCTTCTATATGCAAAAGTGCCAAAAGGACACGTAAAGGTAGTCTTTTCTTAGTCTTCAAGAGCAATCGGAATTTAGAAATACCCCGACATTCCATCAAAGAAGCAATAGAATTCGTGACCAACTAGACGTTCCAACATTTGGTCAATGAATGGCAATGGAAAATGATCTTTTCTTGTGGCATCATTCAACCTTCGGTAGTCTATGCAAACCCGCCATCCTGTTACGGTTCTCGTAGGTATCAAATCATTTTGCTCATTCTTCACTACTGTCAAACCACCCTTCTTAGGCACTACTTGTGTTGGGCTCACCCAAGCACTATCCGAGATGGGGTAAATGATGCCGGCATCAAGTAACTTTACCACTTCTGCTTTCACTACCTCCTTCATGTTCGGGTTCAATCTTTGTTGTGGTTGAATCACTGTTTTATAGTTGTCCTCCATCAAAATCTTGTGGGTACAAAAGGATGGGTTAATTCCCTTAATATCTGAAATTTTCCAATCTATGGCTGTCTTGTGCAACTTCAACATGTTAACCAATTGCTCTTTCTGCTCATGCGAAAGATTTAAGGAAATGATAACCGGTAATTTCGATTCGTCAGCGAGGAAAGCATACTCCAAATGGTTGGGTAATGCTTTAAGTTCTAAGTCGGGAGGATCTTCCACTGATGGGCATAACTGATTTGCTTGTTTCCGCTCGATTTCCTCAAATCCCTTAAGGTTGTCTTCTCCGTCAGTCTCTTGTCCACTGTCCAAAGTATTCTCTTGAACATCCGATTTCAACTCTTAAATTGATGAAACTGATTCCACGCAAGCTAAAATTTCTCTTTCAACATCTACTTCAGATTCTTGCTCATCAGAATCCACCCCTAATGTCGTCGAAAAGAATGTGGGTATCTGTCCTAATTCACAGTTTTCCCCATTTTGAAGAGCTGTGAATGCAGATTTTTTGAAACATTTCAATAATCTTGATAATTCAGCCCCTTGATAGTGCAAACTGAATTCTTCCTTCATTCCTTTTCAACCCAACTGTTCCTGATTCGAATACTGTCTCATGTTGCTCTCTTGAATCAAAACATGCTACCAAATGCTCTATTTTTCTCTCAGTAGATGCCATAATATCCTGTATCTTCTCGATAATTGACGATTCAAGAAACATGATCCTGAAATTAGAGAGTAGAACCAGGAATTACTGTTCACATAAAGAGAATAAAAATAAGAATGATGGAAGTAAGACGTATGGAATAGAAAAGAAATAAATGATGAATGACTAAAGTAACTAAGTCCTAGCGTTCCTAATATCCCGTTCACCGGTAACGGCGCCAAAAACTTGACACACCCCTTGCGTGTGTGTACCGCAAGTGCACGGGTTATCGAAGTAACAATTACCCCGGTGAGTGGGTAGTCGAATCCACAGGGAACGGAAGTACTAGTAATGATTGATTCTTAGTTATCTATTCAAATCAATGATATGAAGTAATGGATGTAATGTGTAAAATAAGAAAATTGCAAGAAAGAAAGCAAGTAAAAGGAAAAGGTAAAGGAGATCTCAATCAATGAAGGTGAGATACCCGGGCAATGATCCCCCTAGGCTCTATCATGAAGTGCAAGACTAACTAAATCATTCTAAACCGAGTTCTATGAGTCGAGGCAATCCAAGAATAATCGGTCCCTGCCTCCAGGCCACCTATACTAGTCCCCTACAAGGTCCCGGTGGAGAAATCGCTCAATCTCAACACCTCACACCCCATATGACCGGAATGAACTTTAGGGACACCTAGGAGTGAAACCGATTCCTAAAATTAGATCTAACCCTACTTCTAGGTGAAAGATCCCTAACACCTTACAAAGGTCCTGGCGGAGAAATCTATCAATCTCATGCCTCACACCCCATATGATTGCATAAAACTTAGGGAATACGGAGATAGGAAACACTCAATCGGAAGGGAAAGGGGACACTCCTCTATCTCAAGACTCACCCTCTCAACCCTCTTTGACCTTGTATGTTCTAATCCCTAATGGAGACCTCTCTCTCTCACCAAGGAAACAATTCAAGCATACCAAACAACCATACGAATCAATAAGGCATGCAAGCAATGATTAAACAAGATTAAAACTCAAATTAACTCGGAATTAAAAGAAAGCATAAATAAAGTTAATACATGAATCGAAACCTAGGGTTCACATGCCCAAGTATCTACTAGGGTTTAGCCTTCCATGGGGCTTATTACAAAACACAAGATAATGAAATAAAAAGTAATGTAATACATGAAAATAAATCCCCTCGAATTCATGATGATGGCCTTGATGAATCGTTCAACGTCTCTAAGGAACCTTCTCCAAAGCTAGGTCGCCAATAGCTCCCCGATGGTATCTCGTCGAAAGATCTATCGAAGTTGGTGAAGAACGACTCCCAATATCGCCAAAGACCTCGTCCTTGAAACACTAGCCGCTCTTGCCTTCAAACGTGCGCAAAAAGTCGTTTAAAAATCGGCAAAACGGGGTATTTATAACTTTGGAAACGCGCCAGTCACGTGTCTTCACGCAACCACGTGAGATCCCACAGTAAAATGAACATTGTTTTGCTACAGTACTCTTCATGAAACGCGATCCAAACTCTCTTTATCTTGAGGCCACATGGTCGGCACACGTCCATATGGTGAGTTACAAGACTTCTCCTCCATCGAACCATCATTTGAAAGCTTTAGCTATTTTCACACAAGACGGGACATGAAGTTCTGACTGCCTTTGTGCCCTTCCATCACACAAATCAGCTTGAATTCTTCCGGAAGGTGGCACACACCCTTATGTGCATGATCCCCTCTTGTGTCTTGACACTTGTGTTGTACAAAAGCTCCCAACAATATGTCTTTATAACCCATCTTTGCTTCATTTTCCTCCTTTAACACTTTCACAACCTAATTGCATAAAAGAACACCAAAATACAGTTTTTGAGACATAATCCATGGTAAAATGATGCTCAATGCTTGTAAAACAAGTGGGTAAAACATGTATACTCAATGCGTGTCATCGGCATCGTTAATGACGTCCGGCGGCCGCACAAGACCACGGCCACACCATACGCAATGGGGTTTTCATCAATGCTTTCAATTTTTGCTTTCTTTTATATTTTTATGAATTTGTATAGATCCATGAGGAGCTAAACCCCTAGTGGGTATTCGTACTTTTAAACCCTAAGATCATTATGTTTCTATGACATTGCTATTATGCTTTTCCATTATTGATGAATAAATTCAAGTTTCAATCTTAATTGCTTCTTTTAATTGTTTTCCCTTAGCCGTGACACTAGGGTTGAGAACAATCTTGGTTATTCTTTGGAGGTGTGACAACTCCTATAGGGTTAGACTACTTGAGATTGAAGAAGGTTGAGAGGATGAGTCGTGAGGTAGCGGAACGTCGCCTTTCGCCTCCAATGTGATTCTTCCTACCTCCATGTTCCATTATTTCTTAGCAGTCGAGATAGAGTGAAGTGCTAGGAGAGGATCTCCCCTGGGGCTTAGTTGCGAGAGCAACAGAGTGAAGGGTTAAAGTGAATCCTAGTTCTGGGGCTTAATTTAGACTAGGGTTCTTTCACCTGGACCAAAGGGTTAGAACTATACATAGAAACTGGTTTTATCACTTGGAATCCTTAGAAATTAAAGCAATCCCATGTAGTGTGAGGCTTAGGAATACGTACTCCTCTAGGGCTTAGTTGACAGGTCAACGAGAGTCAAGAGTCGTAGTGAAAACCTAATGCCGGGGCATAGTGTTGGAGTTACTCACGGTTGACCTTAGGTTTGGGACCGTGTGTTTAAGGATATCCTCGACTCAATTAACATCAGTAGGAAAGTATAATAGCATAGTCTTGCACTAGAAGCATAAGTCCTAGGGGTAGCTTATCCAGGTATCCTATTTCATCCATTGCTAGTCGCTCTCTATTTACTCGTTCTAGCACTCTCTTACCTCCCATCTTTCTACTTTATATTGCTTTCATATTCACTCATTGATTCTCTTCACACCCACCATACATTACTTAGCTAATTAGTGAAACCTCGTGTCTTAAGTCCCTATTCCCTGTGGATTCGACTACCCACTCACCAGGGTAAATTTATTATTTCGACAAACCCGTCCACTTGTGGGATACACGCAAGGGGTCGTGTCAAGTTTTTTGCGCCGTTGCCGGGGAATAGGTTTATTTTTTATACTAGTTTTTGCTACTTTAGCTATTCACTTCGTTGTCTATTTCACACTTCCTTATCTATTATTGTTCTTTTTTTTTTCTTTGTTTTGGCTTCAGGTTATGACCCGTGGGAACCCTTCAATTCTCGTTGAAGGAGACCCAGATATTGGTAGAAGAACCCATCGTAAAGGGAAAGAACCTGTAGAAGAACAGTCTAATCAAGCCAACATTGAGTCAGAAGGGTCAGAAGCAATGGCAGAAAAGAATGAACAACAGAGTACATTGTCCGATTTTGCTAGACCCACGGTGATGGGGACCCAATCAAGCATTGTGAGGCCCCCCAATTACCGCAAACAATTTTGAGTTGAAGCCGTCATTCATTCAAATGTTGCAACAGTCCGCACAATTTAATATGTTGGCCGATGAAGATCCCAACAACCGCATAGAAAACTTTCTTGAAGTGTGCAACATGTTGAAGATCAATGGAGTAACGGATGACGCAATTTGTTTGAGAGCCTTCCCATTTTCATTGAAGGAAAAAGCAAGGCATTGGCTTCATTCATTACCGAGAGCATTTATCACTACTTGGGAGGAGATGGCCGAGGCATTCTTGGCTAGATATTTACCTCCGGTAAAATCAGCGAGGCTCCGGAATGAGATTTCGTCCTTCATGCAAATGGAATTGGAGTCTCTATTCGAGACATGGGATAGGTTCAAGGAGCTCCTTCGAAAATGCCCGCAACATGGATTCCAAGAATGGATGATCATTAACACCATTTACAATGGGTTGAATTCGAGTACCAAGCAACTCTTAGATGCAGCGACAGGAGGAACACTAGGAAGCAAGACTCCCGGTGAAGCCCGGTACCTTATAGAAGAGATGGCTATGAATAGCTATCAATTTAACACAAGGGACCGAAAGAAGGTAGCCAGAATTCATGAAATAGACGCAGTTACATCTTTGGCGGCACAAGTGGAATCACCGAGTAAGAAGTTAGATGTTCTAACTTCACTAAGAGTTGCAGCCATCACTACTTGTAACGGTTGTGGGGGATGTCACGCTTTCGAGTGATTGTCCGATTGTTATTGGAGGCACTAGTGTGGTGGAGCAGGTCAAATTTCTCATGGAACAATCAAGCGCAGTCACAACAAAAGAACAACACACCACCGGGATTTTAAGATCAACAAGCACCAAACTTCGAAAGCAAAAAGAGACGGCACCCCGTCCTACAAGCCAAGGATTCCCTATCCTTCACGATTGAAGAATGACCAAGACAATAGCAATACAAGAAATTTCTGGGTATTTTCAAACAATTGCACATCAACATACCGTTCGCGGAGCCATTGGCCCAAATGCCCAAATACGCGAAGTTCTTAAAGGACCTCTTGACCAACAAGATGAAATTGATGGAGAGTGTATCTGTGATCCTTGATGCCAGTTGCTCGGCCGTATTGCAAAAGAACTTGCTGAGTAAGAGAAATTGAAGGATCTCTTGACCAACAAGATGAAGTTTTATTATACCTTGCAACATTGGTAACTTAGGCGAAGAAATGGCGTTGGCCGATTCGGGGGCAAGCATCAACATTATGCCCTACACCTTTTTCCAAAAGCTAGGCTTGGGCAAGCCTAGACCCACTCGGATGACACTTCAACTTGCGGACCGATCGGTGAGGCATCCGAGAGGGATTATGGAAGATGTATTGGTGAAAGTCGACAAATACATATTTCCTGTTGACTTCGTGGTGTTAGATGTCGATGAGGATGTCGAGGTGCCATTGATCCTTAGAAGGCCCTTCTTGCACACTTCCAAGGCTTTTATTGACATAGACGGCGGGGAGCTCACATTGCGAGTTGGAGATGACAAGCTTACATACCGCCTCGCCAAAGCCATGAGACACTCTCTTGACTTGGATGATACTTTATATTTTCTTGACACCACCGATGAACTTATTGATGATTATGTGAAGGAAATGTTGAACCCAGATCCATATGAAGAGTGGCCAGACCAAGACATGGAGATCGAAGAAGTACTTTCACTTGGTCTAGTTGAGAAGGAAATCAAGCCGTACCCGGGAGTCATGAAGAAGATGAGAAGAAAGATAAAGAGAGCGAAGAGGCCCCACACAAAAAGACCCAAGGACAATTGGGATGAGCATTCACGGAGTAAGGGTATTTCACCCTTGTGTGGTAACAAATTCGACAACTCTCCCTCTATTCTACAAAGGTTATGTACTGCATGCTTTCAGGTAGTAGGGAAGATGGCAACCTTCATTCATGAACCTCCGTTGGGTAAGATAGGTACGTCAAGCTAAGTGACGTTAAACAAGCGCTTCTTGGGAGGCAACCTAGGTTTACAGTTTTTTCTAGGACTTAGTTTAGTGTTAGCATGAATAAAAGTCTTAGTTTTGGTGTCCGAAATTTTTAATGCATGTGCTGCAATTTTATTATGGATTGTTGATGTTTTCGTGTGCCTAAACATTAATTGACGAAGTTTAAGTCGGTTGATCATGTTTTCCATGGTATCTGGTCGTGTTTTGAGGGTTTTCATAGGCTCTTAGTATCGTATTTTTTGTTTCTGAAGTTTTCTGCAGAGTCTGTGAATTTTTCTAAGTAAACCAGAGAAAACACACGACCGTGTGGAATTTCCACACAGGGGTGTGTTACCAATTAGGGCTCAACCAGAGAGGGCACAGGGGCGTGACCTTGCCCCTGTGAAAAACCTCAGAAGGGGCACATCACCGTGTGGAATTTCCAAACGGCCGTGTGAGATCTTGCAGAACTTCAACTCTCGTTCTTAAGAGTCCACAGGGGCGTGTGGGTGCCCCTGTGAGTGTCTATGTCTTAAGGCACACGGCCGTGTGAAATTTCCACACGGCCGTGTGAAATTCTGCAGAGAGTCTCCTTCCATCCTGAGAATACACAGGGGCGTGCGGCTGCCCTTGTGAGAGAACTTGTGAAAGACACACGGCCGTGTACTACACTTAGACAATTCTCGGGACAAACCAGAGAAGCCACAGGGTCGTGTGGGTGCCCTTGTTGCTGGCCTTGTGTTCTTAACTAGGTTGGGCACACGGTTGTGAGAAAATTTTCAGAGACCTTCTATGCTTCCCGTGAATCCACAGGGGCGTGTATCTGCCACTGTGAAGCTTCCCTGTGAAAGCACACGGCCGTGTGCGATTTTCACACCGCCGTGTTGGGTAGTTCAGAGAGCAATCAGAGTGCACACAGGAGCGTGTACCGGCCCCTGTGAACCCTAATTTCAGAGGCACACGGCCGTGTGGATTCCCAGAACATCAAAAACCGCACGTTTTCTTTTGTATTTCACTCGTGCCTTATTTGTTGTTCACTCTAAAAGACTCTCTGACTCCCTCTTTCACTTCCCCGACCGTCTCCAAGTTTCTTTGAGGTTTTCTTTGAGTTTTTCCAGCCGATTTCAAAGCTTTCCCTATCCACACCGTCGGTAAGAACTTCAAAACCTTTTTCTTCATCAATTCTTGATTCAATTCGTTCGTCTTAGTTATTTATCTTGTTTTGAATGACTATAATGTATACAAACTTGTTTAGAAAGAAATTAGAATGAAATTGATTGTAAAAACAAGTTTTTAGCCCCCACGGCTGTGGGGCTCTATCCGCCTGATGATCCACACGAGCGTGTGGAATTTCCACAAGGTCATGTGGATTTCTGCAGAATATGTTTTTAAACTGATTTTGACAGTTTTATTTTTCAATCTTGCAGATATGGCTTCTAGGTCCAAGAAATCAGCAGGGAAGCACCCCCGTGAGCCTTCCCCACCCCTCGCAGAGATCGATTTTATCATACCGCGAAGTGCTATTATCTTACAATGAGCATATCTTTTATCAGATTTTATCACTAAAATTGTGTGCATTTGTGTGCTTTTGTGCATTGTAGGTTTGTGGAGCTAATTTGGAAAAAAGGAACGAAGTTAGATCGTGTTCACCATTGTTGGGGAGTTTTCGGACTAATCAAGGAACAAGGCATTAGCATAGACTTGTGAGTGTGTGCCAACCTCCTTAGGAGGGGCACAAAGGCAGTCATATTCACAATAAGTCTAGCTCGTGTTAACAAGGAGAACTTGGCCAATAAGGAGATTTGAAGCAATCGGCACGATCTACCATAGATTGTGTGCCCAATTCAATGGCCTCAATGAAAAAACAACGAATTCAGGAGCATTTCGGTAAGTTAATACAGCAGCATTGTAGCAAGTACTGTACCAAACACTGCAGCAAGCTACTGTTCACTTTCAGCTGAAACTCATAAAACCAGAGAGTTCACACGGGCATGAGGAAATTCCACACGGCCCCCAATAAGTTCAATTTTAAAGCCGCGACTCAACATTATAAAATTTCGATTTGGAAACTTTTTACACATCTTTTGACCTATCTTTCTCCCCAACTTCTGGAGAGCATGGCCAGGGTTTCGGAGAGGACTTCATGGAGGTTCGGAGTGCGTCATCGACATCGTCACCGACATCCGGCGGCCGCACAAGACCACTGCCACACCATACGCAAGGCGGTTTTCATCAATGCATTCAATTTGTGGTTTCCTTTATATTTTGATGAATTTGTATAGCTCCATGAGAAACTAAACCCCTAGTGGGTATTCGGACTTGTAAACCCTAGGATCATTATGTTTCTATAACATTGCTATTATGTTTTTCCATTATTGATGAATAAATTCGAGTTTCAATCTTAATTGCTTCTTGTAATTGTTTTCCCTTAGACGTGACACTAGGGTTGAGAATAATCTAGGTTATCCTTTGGAGGTGTGACAACGCCTATAGGGTTCAACTACTTGAGATTGAAGAGGGTTGAGAGGGTGAGTCGTGAGGTAGCGGAACGTACCCTTTCCCCTCCGGTGTGATTCTTCCTACCTTCATGTTCCATGATTTCTTAGCGGTCGAGATAGAGTGAAGTGCTAGGAGAGGAGCTCCCCTAGGGCTTAGTTATGCGAGCAACAGAGTGAAGGGTTGAAGTGAATCCTAGTGCTGGGGCTTAATTTAGACTAGGATTCTTCCACCTGGACCAAAGGGTTAGAACTATACATAGGAAATGGTTTTATCACTAGGAATCTCTAGATCTTAAAGTAATCCCACGTAGTGTGGGGCTTAATAAGACGTACTCCTCTAGGGCTTAGTTGACAGGTTAACGAGAGTTAAGAGTCGTAGTGAAAACCTAATGCCGTGACATAGTATTGGGGTTAGTCAAGGTTGACCTTAGGTTTGGGACCGTATGTTTAAGGATATCCTCGACTCAATTATCATCAATAGGAAAGAATAATAGCATAGTCTTACACTAGAAGCATAAGTCCTAGGTGTAGCTTGTCCTGGTATCCTATTTCATCCATTGCTAGTCCTTCTCTATTTACTCGTTCTTGCACTCTCTTACCTTCCATCTTTCTACTTTATATTGTTTTCATATTCATTCATTAATTCTCTTCACACCCACAGTACATTACTTAGCTAATTAGTGAAACCTCGTGTCTTAAGTCCCTATTCCCTGTGGATTCGACTACCCACTCACTAGGGTAAATTTATTACTTTGACAAGCTCGTGCACTTGCGGGATACACGCAAGGGGTCGTGTCAGTACGCACTAGCTTGTTAAGAAGACCCGCTAGTGTGCACTCAATGTCATTCATGTTAAAATTAATAATAAACTGAGAGAAGGAATAAGGAAGAGATTATAAGATGAGATCAACCTGAAGGTTGTAGTTCGTGGAAAAATCAAGAGCTTCCAACCTCTCAATTATAGAGATCATCTTGAGGACATGCTCTCCAACTTCACCACCCTCACTCATCTTTGACCTAAAAAGCTCTCTTGATATTTTATACCGAGCAATCCAACTATGCTTTCCATAAAGCTCCTGCAAAGTGCAACAATTCCAATCTCATATCAGTCATCTTTTCATGAGAGCGTTGCAAATCACTGCTCATGGAGGCTAACATATAGCTCCTCACTCGTAAGTCATCGTCTAGCCATTTTAAATAAATGTCTTGTTCTTCCTTACATGCCTCGGATGGAGGTTCAGTAGGAATATTGGCTTCAAGAACAAACCCGATAAGGATATTTGTCTCTATGATGTGCCGAATTCCTGCCCAATTGAAAGCCTTTTCTTTGATGTGCCGAATTTGTCTCTATGATTGCCATAGATATCTCTAGCGCCGAACGAAGGTCCCATGCCTCTAGATCGCACGCCGAAATTAAGAAACTATCTCATCTTCTTCTCCAAATAGCGGCTACGGTTAGAGAGGAGAGAAAGCTTGGGGATTTTTCTCACTAGAGAAGTAATTAATTGATTCTAGGGTTAGGGAGGAGTTATATTTGTAAAGATTTCATAAAACATGATAAACTTTATTCAATTATGAATCCTATTCGAAATATGAACCTTCATAATATGATAAACATTATTCAGTTAAGAAGTCCTACTTAAAATATGATAAACATTATCATAGAAGTTCTATTAGAAAATATGACACACCCCTTGCGTGTGTGTACCACAAGTGCACGGGTTGTCGAAGTAATAATTATACCCGGTGAGTAGGGTAGTCGAATCCACAGGGAACAAGGCTACTAGTACTAACTTCTTCTCTGCAATCTAGCCTAACGATTAATGTGATTTTGTGGTGATCTAGTGTGCATAGAAATTAATACCATAGATGAATAGGCAAAGGGTAAATAAAGGGAGATCTCAATCAATGAAGATGAGATACCCGGGCAATGCTCCCCCTAGGCTCTATCATGAAGTGCAAGACTAACTAAATGCTTCTAACCGAGTTTTATGAGTCGAGGTAATCCAAGAATAATTGGTCCCTGCCTCCAGGCCACCGATACTAGTCCCCTACAAGGTCCCGGTAGAGAAATCGCTCAATCTCAACACCTCACACCCCATATGACCGCAATGAGTTCTAGGGATACCTAAGAGTGAAACCGATTCCTAAAATTAGATCTAACCCTACTTCTAGGCGGAAGATCCCTAACCCCTACAAAGGTCCCGGCGGAGAAATCTATCAATCTCACGCCTCACACCCCATATGGTTACATAAAACTTAGGGAATACGGAGATAGGAAACACTCAATCGGAAGGGAAAGGGGACACTCCTCTATCTCAAGACTCACCCTCTCAACCCTCTTTAACCTTGTATGTTCTAATCCCTAATGGAGACCTCTCTCTCACCAAGGAAACAAATCAAACATACCAAACAACCATACGAATCAATAAGGCATGCAAGCAATGATTAAACAAGATTAAAACTCAAATAAACTCGGACTTAAAAGAAAGCATAAAGATAGTCAATACATGAATCGAAACCTAGGGTTCACATGCCCAAGTATCTACTAGGGTTTAGCCCTCCATGGGGCTTATTACAAAGCAAAATATAATACAATGAAAAGCAATGTAAACCATGGAAGTAAACCCCCTTGAATTCGTGATGATGGCCTTGATGGGTCGCTCAACGTCTTGAAGGATCCTTCTCCGAAGCTAGGTCGCCAATGACTCCCTTGATGCTATGACGGAGGAAAGAACTATCAAAGTTGGTGAAGAACGGCCCTCCAATTCGGCAAAGACCTCCTCCTCAAACCCTAGCCGCTTCGCCTCTCAAAAGCCACACAAAAGATACCAAAAGAATCAGCAAAAAGGGCTATTTATAAGCCTAAAGCGCGTCAGTCACGTGCCTCCACGCGACCACGTGAGATCCCACGCGATCGCATGGGCTGCAGAATTCCCACGCGGTCGCGTGGGATTTTGACGCGGTCGCGTGAACAGTAATTCTGCTACAGTACTGTTACAGTGAAATGATCAGTGTTTTTACTACAGTACTCTCCATAACCATGATCCAAACTCTCTCATCTTGAGGCCACATGGTCGGGCACATGTCCATGTGGTGAGTTATAAGACTTCTCCTTCTTCGAATCATCATTTGAGAGCTTTAACTATCTTCACACAAGTTGGGACATGAAGGTGTGACTGCCTTTGTGCCCTTCCATCACACAAATCATCTTGAATTCTTCAGGAAGTTGGCACACACCCTCATGTGCATGATCCCCTCTTGTGCCTTGACACTTGTGTTGTACAAAAGTTCCCAACAATATGTCTTTATAACCCATCTTTGCTTCCTTTTCCTCCTTTAACACTTCCACAACCTAATTGCATAAAAGAACACCAAAATACAGTTTATGAGACATAATCCATGGTAAAATGATGCTCAATGTATGTAAAACAAGTAGGTAAAACATGTATAATCAAGCACTTATCAAAATATCATAGAAGTTCTATTAGAAATAGGACTTCATAATTGAATAATGTTTATCATATTATGAAGATTCATATTTTGAATAACACTCATAATTGAATAATGTTTATCATGTTTTATGGATTCGTTATAAATATGATTCCTCTCTAATTTTAAGAATCAATCAATTAATTCTCTAGTGAGAAAAATCCCCAAACTCTCTTTTCCTCTCTAACTCTACCGCTATATGGAGAAGAAAAGGAGATTGTTTTTTAATTCCAGTATGCGATCTAGAGGCATGGGACCTTCGTTTGGCACTAGAGAGATCTACGGTAATCTTAGAGACAAATTCGGCAAATCAAAGAAAAGGCATTATAACAATTAAACCTTATCGCAAATTTATTATTGCTTCCGCATGCTTTTGATGATGTTATTCGATTTTTTTATATTACCTAATAGTGGTACGAGAGCTAGGCTAATTTTTTTTAATGTACATTAGGTCTAAAAATCATATAATTTTATTGGTGATAATTATTTGATTATTAGATAAAATCAAAATATACATGGTAAAATAAAATTAGATTTTATGCATGATTTTTGATTTTATGAATTAGGGTTTAATAATAATAATAATAATAATGATAATAATAATAATAATAATAATAATAATAATAATGATATATATATATATATATATTAAATAAATCAAAAATTGAGTTGCACAATGCTAATGAGCATGCAAAGTTGATTTATGTGAAATTTACATATATAAAGAATAATATATAAATAATTAATAAATTAATGTGTGGGCCCACGGAATTGTTGCGCAATGCTACGCATGGCGAGCATTGTGCAGTGTGTGGGGGCCACATGTTTTCTTTATTAATTTTGTTTATTATTTATATTATTTTATTTGTTATTATTATTATTTGTTCATTGATTCTATTTTAAATAACAATGGACCCACACCAATGTTATTTATGATCATGAATATTAGTGCTTTTATGTATATATATATATATATATATATATATATATATATATATATATTGCGTTATGTATTTCGATCATGTTGTGTCTAATGTGATTTGTTTTTTAATTTTTGCAAAAGTAGATTGTATCTAGGATACATATTTGTAAATTTTATAAAAAATATAATCAAGTGACACAAGAGTTCGAGATTGCGTGGAGGAAGAAGCCTGGTGTGAAGTCCTTTTGTGTGGAGCGCAAAGCCATGTAATAGATTAGGATTTTATTTTTAAATTAACCTATTAAATTCGGTTAATCTTGGATGTTCATGATGGTATGCATGTGATGGCTTGAAGGTGTATGTATGTCATATTTACTACATCTATGTTTGATGTAATGTGAGACCTAATTAAGTACAAGCAAATAAATTCTCCCAAAATAAAGACACTATGTTGAAGGTCATGGAATGTCTTGGCTCTCCACCAAGCTTTGGGTGATTAGTGTTATGAAGGTGCAAGATATTTTCCTTGTATGAGGGGTCTTGCATTTGCTTATAACGTTAAGAACTTTCAGTGCATTGGATGGCATTAGTCAAAACAAATTTCTTCCACATTATACTGTATGGGTTGAGGGGGTGGAATTCAATTGTTAGATTGACAGAAGTTAGCAGGCATGACATAGATAGTTTACGGGCTAATTAAACTATATGGGTTGAGCCTTGGTAAACTATGGGCCAAAATTGATTGGACTGCTTATGGAATAGGTTGGCATGGGACGCCACTTTATTAACTCTAGTGGTGCATTTATATTGTTTGAGTTAAGCTGCATTGGATTAAATAGAGAATACAATCATTCACTACGAAATCCTACCAACGAGGATTTCTGATTTCTACAGTGGTAGTTTACATTTGTAAAAAATGTAGTGGGAGCTAAGTTTTATTTAAAGACCTAAATATAACTTTTGTATAATATAACTGAATTAATAAACTGGTTTTTATCTTCTTGCCATTTATTTCTTGATATGATTAATAGCCTACTTAATATTTTACTTGAGAAAAATATCCTATCTGGTCCAATTTTCTAGATTGGTTTATGATTTTGAGGATAATCCTCAATTTAGAGCGAATCGAGTACACTCTTGAGGCCGATATTCCTACCGAACCTCCACTCGAGGCATGCAAGGAAGCACAAAGTATTTATCTAAAATGTCTTGACGATGACTTGTGAGCGAGGAACTATATGTTAGCCTCCATGAGCAGTGATTGGCAACGCTCTCATGAAAAGATGAGTGATGTGAGATCGGTACTGTTGCACTTGTAGAAGCTCTATGGGGAGCATAGTTTGACTGCTCGGTATGAAATATTATGTCACGGCCCGACCCGCAGGTACACAGGACGCAACAACCACCACGACCATCTTGAGGAGGGATACTCCGTCACTCAGCCCTCGAGACAGCGCAAGGCTGAACAACAAACCTGGAATCAACAATATTAACACAAATACCCAGTTCCAAGAACAACCATGCCCAACGGGAGTAGTAGAACAAATAACAATAACAGCAACGACAACAACAACGATGCATTAGCAATAAGGATAGAAGATAGAAGACACTGACAATAATAGCAAAAGCTGATACACACCAGTTTAAGAGTGGTTTAAGTACAACACCATGCAATAGAGTTCTCGACATACTAGTGAATCTAAGACTCAAATAACATATGCATGATCCAAAAATAACATACACGAATAAAAGTGATACAAGAAATCAAGAAGGCAACAAATGCTTAGCACGCAGCCGCACTGCCTCACCTGCTACCTGTAACAAAACTGGGAAGGAGAAAGAGGGGATGAGTAACCACGGTTACTCAGTGAGGGGATTAGCACAAATTCACCAAAAATATACCGAAAGATAACAATACCAAAACATAAATCAGTGAAGATACTCTACTAATAAAATACTTGTGTTAAAACATACTTACACATAATAATAGTCTACACCGTAATACAACAAAGTAAGGTAATACCAAGAAATTCTTAATACCCAACTAGGGTTTAAAACGAGGAAACTTTGAAATACCAAAAACGATTCAAACTATAAAACAAACTGAACATTTAACAACTTTACCATGCTACTAATAACTCAATACAACACCAAGTTGTAAACAAGTATAACAATTATAAGATACAAGGTTTATCCATTCTAATATGATGGAAATCCTCAAAAGTTTGGGAATAATAAGGACAACACTTATCATATAAGAATACCATCTTTCTCATTGAAATACAAATAGAATTTCATAGAAATCAACAAGATAACAGATGGCATCCTGGAGCTAGCATAAGCACAATTCTCATCGATAATTTCAAATATAAAGATGTTTAGAAATAATTAACTTATCGATCATAGATCAACAATAATGTCCAAAATGGCCTCAAAACTCTCCGTCGT
The DNA here is from genome assembly GCA_020875875.1 of Dioscorea alata. NCBI lineage: Eukaryota > Viridiplantae > Streptophyta > Magnoliopsida > Dioscoreales > Dioscoreaceae > Dioscorea > Dioscorea alata. The sequence goes on from CM037011.1 coordinate 9,984,426, forward strand.
TAACCGTGGCCTTTGTTAGGTCTGGAGCTACCAAGATGTGCATATCTTGGCATTGGCCGCTGGAAAGTTCGTGTGGTGACTCCGAACAACCCAACTATACCCATGTCAGGGATCTACGCTCCCACCTGACATTGTATAACCATTTTGACAGTATTCCACGCCACCTCTAGATAAGTTGGCCCGTGGAAACCATCCACTTCTCACTGCAGTAAGTACTGGAGCTCGTCTCCCATGTCACCATCAAAGAATTTAAACAATAACTCAGCCCGTAGGCTTAATATAAACATCATGGTAACATAACTCTCAATAAGAGATAATAATTGTTCACAATGGCAATTCTCACCACAAGGGTGATCAATTTGATCATATCAATAATAATGAAACCATTTTCATCAATGCATCATATAAAAATGTCTTTCGAAGATACACTTCAAACATTGTAATAACACAATGAAAACCAAATTTTTGCTTTCACATGCCTTTGTTCAAATAAACAACATTTAAAACTAAACAAGATTTCTTGAGCACTTGCTCCAATCATAGCCTTGGCAATAATACAAAATGTGTAACATAAATAGGTTACATGAATCCTTTTGGATACGATAACAAAAGTCTCAAACCTTCAATTTGGAAACCACGATGTCATAATAAAGCTTTCAAAACTTAAATACAACATTTGGCAAATTTTGCAAATAAACATAACCACGATTCGAATATGCCTTTCTGGTCATCAAATCAAACTTCTCAAATCTCATAAGAATACACAATTTGAAACGTATATTTCAAAACGTAGGGTTTTCAAATCTCAACAACATATAAATACTTTAATAATGTTTAGGAAATGAACCAATTCATAATTTAATTATGGCTCCAAACTACTCAAAACACCTTTCAAAAGGCACTAATAATGCAAGGTATCATTTAGGTGGAACTAAACCAATTATGACAAAGATGTGTGGAATAATACAATCTACAACCCATAGAATATCTAAACTTCACTTACAAATTCCTAATCACAAAACAAAACCATTCCTTTGAAAGGTAATACTTTCAAGTAAGAAATATACATGCATATAAATATATGAATATATATCTCATTCCCAAAATAGAGTTTAAATCTTAAATCAAATCATAAAACATATAGAACCCAAATCAAGCATCATAAAGCACAAAGATAAATATAAATATGTATATAGGTATTCTTCGGATAGGATTATGCTTATTAGTCCCACTCACAACTTTGACGACTTTGCTCCCTTGAAAGCTAGTCCTCGACAAGCTCTTTACTTCAATCCAAAGCCTTTCCTCCTTTAGAAAGCACAAGAAACACTAAATTGTTGGGACAAAAGTCAAGCAAGAACCCTAAGTTCTTCTACCAAACAACCCTAATGAACTCTAGGTTTTCTCCACTCACAACACAAGGTACTAAACCAAATCTAAGGGTTTAGACTCCTCTCTAAAAAAAGGAAACCAAGAACACAAGGAAAGCTCACCGGAGCTACAGTGATTCATGGATCAAGGTGATGGAGGTTCAAGGATTTCTTGAAGCGAAAGCCAAACAACTCAATACCATCAATCCTCACTAGATTGGCCATCAAAGAGGAAGAAGAAGATGCAAGTATCAAGCTCTCAAAAGGGTTCACAACCAACCCTAAACATCTCCAACAAAGAACAAGGAAGAAGGAACAAAAGGATGGAAGCTTACCTTGATCCAAAGAATGAGCAACTTGATGATCCAAGATTCAAGCTCAAAATAGCGTCTAAAATAGCCTTCAAACCTTAAGAAAGATAGCGGAAGAAAGGAGGATGAGGTGGAGGTGTTTTGGGAGAAGAAAGATGAGAAAAAGGGGCAAATCGGTCCGTAAAAAGGCCAAATCGTGACCCGCGCGGGCCTGGGCGCAGCCGCGCACTCCCCCAAGGGCTGTGGGGTGTGCGGGTAGGCGTGAAGGCGTGCATTGGGCCATGCGGCCCACAACATGACCTGCGCGGCCTCCTATGCGGGCGCACAGGAGGGCGCACAGCCTCCTGAAGGGGCTGTGCGGCCTGTGGACAGCCCGCACACGCGAAAAACACCCCGAAACTCACCCCAAATACACGACACAAGACTCCAAATGCTCGACAAAAAGCCTCAACCTAAAGCCAAAGAGAAAACAACCAAAATGACTAAAGTAAAGGAGACACGAACAAGGAAACGAGAAGACCGATTACCACAACCTACCCCCCTTACAAAAATTTCGTCCTCGAAATTTCCTTCCAAGAGGGAATGGAAGAACAACAAGACTAACAAGCAAAGCTCAGGGAGGCATGAAACTCCACTACAAAAGGGAAACAACCCTACTGTGGTGTTTCGGTCCTCTTTGCCCTTAGTTGTAGTTTCGGTTGTCTTAGATGTTGTGGTCGTTTCCCCATTGAGTTTTCTTTGAATCTTCTTATCGAGCCTTTGGAGTTGTTTTCCGGGTGTTTGAGAGTGTTTTGGAGAAGTTTTGAGGGTGAGTGGGCTGTGCATAGGCCGCACAAACCTGTGCGCAAGCCGCACGGGCTCTCCTGGGGACTGTGTAGCCTCTGTGCGTAGCTGCACAGAGGCCGTACATCCCAGGCAGAGGGGTGTGCGGCTGGTGTGCGGGGCCGCACACCACCCACACACCCTTCTGCCTGGTGTGTGCAGTTGGTGTGCAAGACCGCACATGACCCGCACGCCGACCCGTTTTACTTATACAAGTCTCATTTTGGCTTCATTTTACCTCATTCTTTCTCCCTAAAGCCCCTCATCCCTTCCTCCTCTCTTCCTCTACTTTTCTTCAGAGTTTAGGGCTTGTTTTGAAGGAGATTTTGGGCTGGTTTGTAGAGCTTATGAATCAATCCCTTATTTCTTCAAGGTAAGTTTTTCTTCACTCCTTCCTTCTCCTTTGCTTGGTTCGATGAGGCTAGGGTTTGTTAGTTGGTTTATTTTGGAGTTTGAGCCTTATTCTCCTCCTTGTTCTTTGTAGTGAAGCTTGAGAATCCCCTTCACCCTCCCCTGTGAAGATCTCCTTGGAGTTTTGAGAAGCTTGGAGGTGTGGTTCTTCCCCTTCTTCTTCTTCCCTTCTCTCTTATGGTTCTTCTTGAGTTCTTGGTGAGAAATCCTTAGTAAGTAGTTGTTATTGAGTTTAGATTCTTGATTGGTTGTATTTTCCTTGGTTTGATGAAGGATTGAGAGAGATCTTTCATCTCCTAGGTTAGAGTTACTGTAGCTCCGGTGAGCTTTCCTTGTGTTCTTGGTTTCCTTGGTCTAGAAAGAAGCTTAAACCCTTAGATTTGGTTTAGTACCTTGAGTTGTGAGTGGAGCAAACCTAGAGTTCATTAGGGTTGTTTGGTAGAAGAACTTAGGGTTCTTGCTTGACTTTTGTCCTAACAATTTATTGTTGTTTCTTGTGCTTTCTCAGGGAAGAAAAGCTTTGGATTGAAGCAAAGAGCTTGTCGAGGACTAGTGTTCAAGGGAGAGAAGTCGTCAAAGATGTGAGTGGGACTAATAAGCATAATCCTATCTGAAGAATACCTATATACATATATATATATATATATATATATATCTTTGTTCGTTATGATGCTTGATTTGTTCTCTATATGTTTTATGCTTCGATTTAAGATTTAAACTTTATCTTGGAATGAGATATATATATCTATGTATATGCATGTATATTTCTTACTTGAAAGTATTACCGTTCAACGGAATGGTTATTCGAGTTGTTATGTGATTAGGAATTCGCAAGTGAAGATTAGATATTCTATGAGTTATAGATTGTATTATTTCACACCTTTGCCATAATTGGTTTAGTTTCACCTAAATGACACCTTGCATTATTAGTGGCTTTTGAAAGGTGTTTTGGGTAGTTTGGAGCCATAATTAAATTATGACGTGGTCCTTTTCCTAAGAATTATTAAAGTATTTATATATGTTGTTGAGATTTGAAAATCCTATGATTTGAAGTATATGTTTTAAGTTGTGTATTCTTATGAGATTTGAGATGTTTGATTTGATGACCAAAAAGGCATATTTGAATCATGGTCAAGTTTATTGGCAAAGTTTGCCAAATGTTGTATTTAAGTTTCGAAAGCTTTATTATGACTTCATTGTTTCCAAATGGAAGGTTTCAGACTTTTGTTATCGTACCCAAATGGGTTTATATAACCTGTTTATGTTACACCTTTTGTGTTATTGCCGATGCTATGATTGGAGTAATTGCTCAAGAAATCTTGTTTAGTTTTAAATGTTGGTTATTCGAACAAAGGCATGTGAAAACAAGTTGATTTTCTTGGTATTAATGCAATGCACAAGGTGTATTTTCGAAAGACGTCTTTATATGATACTTTTGATAAAAATGGTTTCATTATTAATGTTTTGATCAAATTGATCACTCTTGGAGTGAGAATTGCCATTGTGAACACTTGCTATCTCTTATTGAGAACTATGCTATCATGATGTACCTATTGAGCCTACGGGGTGAGTTATTGTTTAAATTCTTTATTGGTGACGTGGGAGCCGAGCTCCAGTACTTACTGTAGTAAGAAGTGGATGGTTTCCATGGGCCGACCTATTTAGAGGTGGCGTGGAATACTGTCAAAGCGGTTATACCATGTCGGGTGGGAGCGTAGATCCCTGACATGGGTATAGTTGGGTTGTTCGGAGTCACCACACAAACTTCCCAGTGACCAATGCCAAGATATGCGCATCTTGGTAGCTCCAGACCTAACCAAGGCCATGGTTAGCGACGGAGAGTTTTTGAGGCCATTCTGGACATCATTGTTGATTTGTGATCGATGAGTTAATTATTTCTAAGCATTTTGATATTTGAAATTATCGATAAGAATTGTGCTTATGCTAGGTCCAGGATGGCATGTGTTTTCTTGTTGATTTCTACGAAATTATATTTTTATTTCAATGAGAAAGATGGTATTATTATGCGATAAGTGTTATCCTTCTTTTCCCAAACTTATGAGGATTTTCATCATGTTACAATTGATAAACCTTGTATCTTATAATTTCTATACTTGTCTACAACTTGGTGTTGTATTGATTTATTTATAGCATTGTAAAGTTTGTTAAATGTTCAGTGTGTTTTATAGTTTGAAGCTGTGTTTGGTATTTTAAAAGTTTCATTGTTTTAAACCCTAATTGGGTTTTAAGAATTTCTGGGCATTACTTTATTATGTTGTGTTGTAGTGTAGATTATTATTATGTATAAGTGTGTTTCAAGCCAAGTATATTATTAGTATAGTATCTTCACTGATTTATGTTTCGGTATTGTTATCTTTCGGTATATTTTTGGTGGATTTGTGCTAATTCCCTGACAGAGTAACTGTGGTTACTCATCCCCTCTTTCTTCTTCCCAGTTTTGTTGCAGGTAGTAGGTGAGGAGGTGCGGCTGCGTGCTGAGCATTTGTTGCCTTCTTGTTTCCTTGTATCACTTTTATTCGTATATGTTATTTTTGGATCATGCATATAATAATTGTGTCTTGGATCCACTAGTATATCGAGAACTCTATTGTATGGCGTTGTATCTTAAACCACTCTTAAACTTGTGTGTATCAGCTTTTGCTATTATTGTCAGTGTTATCTTTCTGTGTGTTTGTTAACTTCTATCTTCTTTCCTTGTTGTTGATGTCATCATCATTGTTGTTGTTATTGTTATTAGTTCTATTACCCCCGTTGGGCATAGTTGTTCTTGGAACTGGGTATTTGTGTTAATATTGTTGATTCCAGGTTTATTGTGCAGTCTTGCGTTGTCTCGAGGGTTGAGTTGCGGAGCATCCTTCCTCAAGATTGTCACGGTGGTTGTCACGTCATGTGGACCTGCGCGTCAGGGCATGACAGCTGCCTCTAATACCACTCTTCTACTGGAACAAAACAACCTAGAACACTGAGCTTCCAACAATACCAACAACACAGGAGCTTCAAGCAAAAAAGATAGTAATCGTACATGTGATTTCATTCTGTCTGAACCCAACTTCTTTACTCACCAAGGTAAGAGCTTTCGTTTGAGATCTAGTTTGAGGTTGCAATACTCCTCGAGAGAGATTGATGCTAACAGCATCAACTGGCGTTGGAGGTGCAAGCTGGCTATTCTTGGGCTAAAAAGGTTGTCCTAAAGCAGACACTGAGGCAAGCTCTCTATTGCTCATCATTGGACAAGTGGACTTGATGTTATAGGTGCTACCACAGCGAAAGCATCGACGCAGCTCTTTACACCACCAAAAATGAAACATGCGACAATTAAAACCAAATCCCGTCTTCAATGCGGCTTTTCCAGTCACACTACAAGATGGTGCAAAACTCTGTTGCCTCCTGGGCTGGAAAGTGGATGACTTAAAAGAATAGCCTGCTAGCCAGCTCTGAGGTAGACCACTCTTCTTCTGGTGCCTGGAAGACTGACTCATGGTTACATCTTCTCTCTTGGGATGATTCCGCTGAACCCACTGATTTTTCCTAACCGCTTTTTCCTCTTGCCTCACTAGCTGAACTGGATTTGAAAATGAGATAGGTGACGCTGATGGAGGCACTGATCTAGCCTGAGTATGTCCTCTGAACAAACTCCAATAGCCCAAAAAGTCTCTGTACTCTAAGTAGGTAGGTTGTCGCCCCTAGCGATCCCAATAGTCCTTGAACGCTTGCAATGCCTCTGGGGAAGAAACTAGCTCAGGCACTGGGGCCTTAAGCACAGGTTCAGTGATAAGTGCTCGTGTTATAGTAATGCGAAGTGTTATTATCTTGCAATGAGCATTGATTTAATCAGATTTTATCACTAAAAAGTGTGCATTTGTTTACTTTTGTGCATTGTAGGGTTGTGAAGGTAAATTGGAGAAAAGGAACGAAGTTAGATCGTGTTCGCCGTTGTTGGGAAGATTTTTGGACTAAGCAAGGAACAAGGCATGAGCATAGATTTGTGAGTGTGTGCCAACCTCCTTTGGAGGTGCAGAAAGGCAGTCACATTCACAATAAGTCTAGCTTGTGCTAACAAGGAGAACTTCACCAATTAGGAGATTTAAAACAATCGGCACGATCTACCATTGATTGTGTGCCCAATTCAACGGCCTCAATGAAGAACGACGAATTCAGGAGCGTTTCAGCACAATTACTATAGTAGCACTGTAGTAAGTTACTACAGCAAAATACTGTAGCAAGTTACTGTTCACTGTCTGCCGAAAATCAACAAAACAACTTCACACGGGCGTGTGGAAATTCCACACGGCCGTGTGAAATCCCGATTTCTGCGATTTAAAGCAGTGACTTAACATTATAAAAGCCCATTTTGGAGATTGTTTTGGGATCGTTTTTGCTCTTCTTTGCCCTAACTTCTGTAGAGGCACTGTTAGGGATTGGAGAGGACTTCATGGAGGTTTGGAGCATGACATCGGCGTCGATATCAAAGTCCGACGGCCGCACAAGACCACGGCCGCATCGAATACAAGGGGTTTTTCATATATGCATTCGATTTGTACTTCGTTATTATTATTTTGATGGATTTGTATAGCTCCATGAGGAGCTAAACCCCTTGTGGGTATTCGGACTAGTAAATCCTAGGATTATTATGTTTCTTTCACATTGCTATTATGCTTTTCCATTATTTATGAATAAAATTGAGTTTCAATCTTAATTTCTTCTTGATTATTGTTTTTCCTTAGCCGTGACACTAGGGTTGAGAACAATCTAGGTTATCCTTTGGAGGTGTGACAACTCCTATAGGGTTAGACTACTTAGGATTGAAGAGGGTTGAGAGGGTGAGTCGTGAGATAGCGGAACATCCCCTTTCCCCTCCGATGTGATTCTCCCTACCTCCATACTCCATGATTTATTCGCGGCCGAGATAGAGTTAGGTGCTAGGAGATAAACTCCCCTAGGGCTTCGTTGTGCGAGCAACAAAGTGAAGGGTTGAAGTGAATCTTAGTGCTGGGACTTAATTTAGACTAGGGTTCTCTCACCTGGACCAAAGGGTTAGAACTACACATAGGAACAGGGTTAATCACTAGGAATCCCTAGAACTTAAAGCAATTCCACGTAGTATGAGGCTTAGGTAGATAGACTCCCATAGGGCTTAGTTGACAGGTCAATGAGAGTCAAGGGTCGTAGTGAAACCTAATGCCAAGGCATAGTGTTGGGGTTAGTCACGGTGGACCTTAGGTTTGGGATAGTATATTTAAGGATCTCCTCACCTCAATTAACATCAATAGGAGAGTATAATAGCATTGTCCTGCACTAGAAGCATAAGTCCTAGGGGTAGCTTATCCGGGTACCCATCTTTACTCATTGCTTGTCCTACTCTTTTACTTCTACTTGCACTCTCTCACCTTCCACAATTCTATTTTAATTCTTGTTTTTATTAGTTTCGTTCACACTCACTCATTGATTTCTTTCCACACATCGTATTAGCTACATAGTGAACACCTATATCTCAAATCCCTATTCCCTGTAGATACGGCTACCCACTCACCAGGGTATTTTATTACTTCGACAACCCGTGCACTTTCGGGCCCCTGTCAAAGTTTTGTGGCGCCGTTACCGGGGAATAGGCGTATTTTAGATATTTGTTTTTCTCTATTCTAGCTATTTTACTTCGTTTTCTATTTCACACTTCTTTATATATCATCGTTCTTACTTGTTTTCTTTTTCTTGTTTTCGGCTTCAGGTTATGACCCGTGGGAACCCTTCGATTCTTGTTGAAGGAGACCCGGACATTGGTAGAAGAACTCATTGTAAGGGAAAGGAACTTGTACAAGAATCTTTAAATCAAGACGAAATTGATACAGAAGGGTCAGAAGCAATGGCAGAACAGAATGAAGATCAGAGGACATTGTCCGATTTTGCTAGACCCGGAATGAATTTTGAGTTAAAGCTGTCATTCATTCAAATGTTACAACAGTCTGCACAATTTAATGGGTTGGCCGATGAAGATCCCAACAACCACATAGAGAACTTTCTTGAAGTGTGCGACATGTTGAAGATCAATGGAGTAACGGATGACGCTATTCGTTTGAGAGCCTTCCCATTTTCATTGAAGGGAAAAGCAAGACATTGGCTTCATTCATTACCGAGAGCATCTATCACTGGGAGGAGATGGTCGAGGCATTCTTGGCTAGGTATTTCCCTCCGGGAAAATCAGCGAGGCTCCGGAATGAGATTTCATCCTTCATGCAAATGGAATTGGAGTCTCTATTTGAGACATGGGATAGGTTCAAGGAGCTCCTTCAAAAATGCCCGCAACATGGATTCCCCAAACGGATGATCATTCATACCTTCTACAACAGGTTGAATCCGAGTACCAAGCAACTCTTAGATGCGGAGACAGGAAGAACTCTAGGAAGCAAGACTCCCGGTGAAGCCCGGTACCTTATCGAAGAGATGGCTATGAATAGCTATCAATGGAACACAAGGGACCAAAAGAAGGTGGATGGAATTCATGAGGTTGACGCGGTTACATCGTTGGCGACACAAGTGGAATCATTGAGTAAAAGGCTAGATGCTATAGCTCCACCAAGAGTTACGGCCATCACTACTTGTAACGGTTGTGGGGGAGGTCACGCTTCGAGCGATTGTCCTATTGCTATCAGAGGCACTAGTGCGGTGGAGTAGGTCAACTTTGTTGGTAATGCTTATAAAGGACAAGGCCAAGGCAACCCGTACAGTGGTATTTATAATCCGGGGTGAAAGAACCACCCAAATTTCTCATGGAGCACCGGGATTTCAAAGTCAACAAGCTCCGAACCTAGAAAGCCGAGTGACCGTGCTAGAGGGAAAAATGACCGATCTTGAGAGAGCCATCACGAGGTTTGTTTCTTCATCGGATGCTAGATTTCAGTCGGTGGAGACTACTCTTCGCAATCACACCGCCTCTCTACATAATTTGGAAAATCAAGTGGGGCAAATTGCGAAGACATTGGCGGAGAGACCTCAAGGTAGTTTGCCTAGTAATACGGAGACCAATCCAAGGCAACAAGTGAAGGCGATTAGCTTAAGAAGTGGAAAAGAGGTCGAGAGAAATCTCCCTCTAGAAAAGACAACAAAAGCACCCGAAGTTGAAGAGGTAGGGGGAGAAACACCAAAGAAGAAAGATGTGGCACCACCACCCTATAAGCTGAGGATTCCCTACCCTTCGAGGTTGAAGAATGACCAAGAAAATAAACAATGAAATTTCTGGGTATTTTCAAACAGTTGCACATCAACATATCATTCGCGGAGGCATTGGCCCAAATGCCTAAGTATGCGAAGTTCTTGAAAGACCTCTTAACCAACAAGAGAAAGTTGGAGGAGAGTGCAGTTATAGTTCTTGATGCCAATTGCTCGGCCGTTTTGCAAAAGAATATGCCGAGTAAGAGAAAAGATCCCGGGAGTTTCATCATACCTTGCAACATCGCCAACTTGGGTGAAGATATGGCATTGGCTGATTCGAGGGCAAGCATCAATGTCATGCCCTACACTTTCTTCCAAAAGCTAGGCTTGGGCGAGCCTAGACCAACTCGGATGACACATCAACTTGCAGATCGATTGGTGAGGCATCCGAGGGGATTGTGGAAGATGTGTTGGTGAAAGTAGACAAATACATTTTTCCTGTGGACTTTGTAGTACTTGATGTCGATGAGGATGTCGAAGTGCCGCTGATTCTTGGGAGGCCGTTCTTGCGTACTTCCAAGGCTTTGATAGACATGGACGGTGGAGAGCTCATGTTGAGGGTTGGAGATGACAAGCTCACCTATCGTCTCGCCGAAGCCATGAGACATTCTCTTGATTTTGATGACACTTTATACTTTCTTAAAATCCCGCAGGTCCACAGGACGCGACAACCACCGCGACCATCTTGAGGAGGCATACTCCACCACTCAGCCCTCGAGACAGCGCAAGGCTGAACAACAAAGCTGGAATCAACAATATTAACACAAATACCAGTTCCAAGAACAACCATGCCCAACGGGAGTAGTAGAACTAATAACAATAACAGCAACAACAACAACAACAACGATGACATCAATAATAAGGATAGAAGATAGAAGACACTGACAATAATAGCAAAAGCTGATACACACTAGTTTAAGAGTGGTTTAAGTACAACACCATGCAATAGAGTTCTTGACATACTAGTGGATCCAAGACTCAAATAACATATACATGATCCAAAAATAACATACACGAATAAAAGTGATACAAGAAATCAAGAAGGCAACAAATGCCCACCACGCAGCCGCACCGCCTCACCTACTACCTGCAACAAAACTGGGAAGGAGAAAGAGGGGATGAGTAACCATAGTTACTCAGTGAGGGGATTAGCACAAATCAAACAAAAATATACTGAAAGATAACAATACCAAAACATAAATCAGTGAAGATACTCTACTAATAAAATACTTGGGGTTAAAACATACTTACACATAATAATAGTCTACACCGTAATACAACAAAGTAAGGTAATACCAAGAAATTCTTAATACCCAACTAGGGTTAAAAACGAGGAAACTTTGAAATACCAAACATGGTTCAAACTATAAAACAAACTGAACATTTAACAACTTTACCATGCTAATAATAACTCAATACAACACCAAGTTGTAAACAAGTATAACAATTATAAGATACAAGGTTTATCCATTCTAACATGATGGAAATCCTCAAAAGTTTGGGAATAATAAGGACAACACTTATCACATAAGAATACCATCGATAATATAAATAGAAATCATAGAAATCAACAAGATAACAGATGGCATCCTGGACCTAGCATAAGCACAATTCTCATCGATAATTTCAAATATAAAGATGTTTAGAAATAATTAACTTATTGATCATAGATCAACAATAATGTCCAGAATGGCCTCAAAACTCTCCATCGTTAACCGTGGCCTTGGTTAGGTCTGGAGCTACCTGACATTGTATAACCATTTTGACAGTATTCCACGTCACCTCTAGATAAGTCAGCCCGTGGAAACCATCCACTTCTTACTGCAGTAAGTACTGGAGCTCGTCTCCCATGTCACCATCAAAGAATTTAAACAATAACTCAGCCCGTAGGCTTGATATAAACATCATGGTATCATAACTCTCAATAAGAGATAATAATTGTTGACAATGGCAATTCTCACCACAAGGGTGATCAATTTTATCATATCAATAATAATGAAACCATTTTCATCAATGCATCATATAAAGATGTCTTTCGAAGATACACTTCAAACATTGTAATAACACAATGAAAACCAAATTTTTCCTTTCACATGCCTTTGTTCAAATAAACAACATTTAAAACTAAACAAGATTTCTTGAGCACTTACTCCAATCATAGCCTTGGCAATAATACAAAATGTGTAACATAAATAGGTTACATGAATCCTTTTGGATACGATAACAAAAGTCTCAAACCTTCAATTTGGAAACCACGATGTCATAATAAAGCTTTCAAAACTTAAATACAACATTTGGCAAACTTTGCAAATAAACTTAACCACGATTATAATATGCCTTTAAATTTGGTGAGCTTAATTGTGATATTTATTTTGGAAATAAGTTAGTTGACAATGCCTCTTTAATAAATGGATTGTATTATCTAAATGTTCAGAATAAATGTATTGTGAATGCTATTACTAAAAGACATGGTAGGAATGAGATAATCAAAAACTTGTGTGCCATTTAAGATTGGGTCATGCTAGAGAACAAAGGATTCATGAGTTGGAGAAAGATGGCCTCATAGGTATATTGGGATTGAATCCCTATCCGACATGTGAGTCTTGTCTTTTTGGCAAGATGACCAAATCCCCTTTCATTGAGCATTCTGAGAGGGTATCACGAGTTATAGATTTAGTCCACATTGATGTCTGAGGGCATCACAAGTTTCCACTATTTCATAACTTTTACTGATGACCATTCTAGGTATGGTTATGTATACTCAATGAAGAACAAGTCAGAGGCACTTGGCATGTTTAGAAAGTATAAAGCTTTAGTGGAAAATCAAACTGGTCATCGTATAAAGACACTACGATCGGATCGTGGTGGTGAGTATATGAATACCGAGTTTGACTTGTTCTTAAAAGAACATGGGATAGTTTTACAATTAACACTACTAGTGACTCCTCAATTAAATGGGGTAACTGAGCTTAGTAATTGAACCTTGTTGGACATGGTTCATTGTATGCTTAGCTACACAGGCTTACCTATTTCTTTATGGGGTCATGCGCATTACACTGCTGCACATATCTTGAACAAATGTCACTCTAAGTCCATCCCCAAGACTCCACATGAGATGTGGAAGGGAAGAAAATCAAGTTTTAATCACATTAAAATTTGGGGATGTCCAGCCTATGTCAAGAAGACTAAGATTGAAAAGTTGGAGGTTAGATCATTAAAAGGATGTTTTGTTTGTTACCCAGAGGATTCGATGGGATACCTCTTCTACCGCATGATGATCAACAAATTATTGTAGCTTTACTAGCCCACTTTTTGGAAGATGAGTTCATTCAAGAAGATGGAGCGGGTAGATTGATTGTTCTGAGTGAACAAAATGAAACACTTGAAGAATCTATTATTCAAGAACAACGTACCGAACCTATTATGACACAACCACTATTGCAATGATCTAGTAGAGTATCTCAACTATAAGAGAGATATGGTTATCTACTACAAGGAAATCATGATTTGTATACTGTAGCAGAAGGGAACTGTGGAGATGATCCCTCTACTTATGATCAAGCAATGATGGATGAAGACTTTGCAATGTGGCAACTTCCTATGCAAGTAAAGATGGATTCGATGTATTCAATCCAAGTTTGGACTCTAATAGATTAGCCTAAAAAGATAGTTCCATAAGAGAAAGATTGATACGGATGGCAAGGTCGATACCTATAAGGCCAGACTAGTGGTGAAAAGGTATAGTCAGAAGGAGGGCATTGACTATGAGGAAACCTTTTCTCCAGTAGCTATGATCAAATCCATCAGAAATTTGCTTGTGATAGCCACATACATAGATTATGAGATTTGGCAAATGGATGTCAAGACTTCGTTCGTAAATTGATACCTCGGGGAGGAAATCTATATGGAACGGCCTAAGGATTTTGTCTCTATGGCAGACTCTCATAAATAAATAAAGAATCAGTCACGCTTAAAGTCATAAAGGGTGTCTATATGGAACGGCCCAAGGAAATCTATTTGGAATGACCCAAGGAGGAAATCTATATGGAACGGCCAAAGGGTTTTGCATACCTGGAGGAGGAAACCTATATGGAATTGCCAATCTGAACAAACCTAGGGAGTTACTGATAAGTGCTTGTGTTATAATACCATGAAGCGCTATTATCTTACAATGAGCATATCTTTTATCAGATTTTATCACTAAATTATGTGCATTTCTGTGCTTTTGTGCATTGTAGGTTTGTGGAGCTAATTTGTAAAAATGGAACTAAGTTAGATCCTGTTCGTCATTTAGGGGGATTTTTCGGACCAAGCAAGGAACAAGGCACGAGCTAAGACTTGTGAGTGTGTGCCAACCTCCTTTGGAGGGGCACAAAGGCAGTCACATTCACAACAAGTCTAACTCCTGTAGCTTAGGAGAACTTCACCAAGAAAGAGATTTGAAGCAATCGGCATGATCTACCATTGATTGTGTGCCCAATTCAATGGCCTTGATGAAGAACAACGAATTCGGGAGCATTTTAGCAAGTTACTGTAACAGCAATGCAGCAAGTTAATGTAGCAAAATACTGTAGTAAGATACTATTCACTTTTAGCCGAAATTCAGAAAACCAGAGAGTTCTCATGAGTGTGTGGAAATTCCACACGGCTGTATGAAATCCCGATAAGTCCAATTTTAAAGCCGCGACTCAACATTATAAAAGCCCGATTTGGAGACTTTTTACACATCTTTTGACCTATCTTTCTCCCCAACTTCTGGAGAGCACGGCTAGTGTTTCGTAGAGGACTTCGTGGAGGTTCGGAGCGCGTCATCAGCATCGTCACCGACGTCTAGCGGCTGCACAAGACCACGGCCACACCGTACGCAAGGGGGTTTTCATCAATGCTTTCAATTTGTGCTTTCTTTTATATTTTGATGAATTTGTATAGCTCCATGAGGAGCTAAACCCCTCGTGGGTATTCAGACTTGTAAACCCTAGGATCATTATGTTTTTATGACATTGTTATTATGCTTTTGCATTATTGATGAATAAATTCGAGTTTCAATCTTAATTATCTCTTGTAATTGTTTTTCCTTAGCAGTGCACTAGGGTTGAGAATGGTCTAGGTTATCCTTTGGAGGTGTGACAACTCCTATAGGGTTAAACTACTTAAGGTTGAAGAGGGTTGAGAGGGTGAGTCGTGAGGTAGCAGAACGTCCCCTTTTCCCTTCGCTGTGATTTCTTCCTACCTTCATGTTCCATGATTTCTTAGCGGTCGAGATAGAGTGAAGTACTAGGAGAGGAACTCCCCTGGGGCTTAGTTGCTTGAGCGACAGAGTAATGGGTTAAAGTGAATCCTAGTGCTGGGGCTTAATTTAGACTAGGGTTCTTCCACATGGACCAAAGGGTTAGAACTATACATAGGAACTGGTTTTATCACTATGAATCCCTAGAACTTAAAGCAATCCCACGTAGTGTGAGGCTTAGGAAGACGTACTCCTCTAGGGCTTAGTTGACAGGTCAACGAGAGTCAAGAGTCATAGTGAAAACCTAATGCCGGGGCATAGTGTTAGGGTTAGTCACGGTTGACCTTAGGTTTGGGACCCTGTGCTTAAGGATATCCTCGACTTAATTAACATCAATAGGAAAGTATAATAGATTAATCTTGCACTAGAAGCATAAGTTCTAGGGGTAGCTTGTCCGGGTACTCTATTTCATCCATTGCTAATCATTCTCTATTTACTCGTTCTTGCACTCCCTTACCTTCCATCTTTCTACTTTATTTCTTGTCTCTTTTTAATTGATTTCACACTCACTCATCAATTTTACTTCTCACTTTTCGTACACCACGTAGCTAAATAGTGAGTTCTTGTATCTTAAATCCCTGTTCCCTGTGGATACGACTACCCACTCACCAAGGTCAAATTTATTACTTCGACAAGCCCGTGCACTTGCGGGGATACACGCAAGGGGTCGTGTCAGTTACGCTTAAAGGGATAGAGAATCAGTATCATTTTTGTGAGGGTGGTGAAGTTGGAGAGCATGTCCTTAAGATGATCTCTATGATTGAAAGGTTGGAAGCTCTTGACTTTTCCATGGACTACAACCTTCAGGTTAATCTCATCTTGCTTTCTCTTCCTGATTTCTTCTCTCAATTCATTGTTAATTTTAATATGAATGATATTGAGTGCACACTGGGGGTCTTCTTATCTAGCTATTGAGTACTCTGTCTCAAATGAAACTAAAGAGAAGGATGTTGTTGCATTGGCTATCTCTACTTCTAGGCCCTCAAAGCCCAAAAAGAAAAAGATGGCTAAGAAGCACAATGTTTTGTCTCCAAAAGCTGTGGGAGAAGTAGGTAAGAAGAAAGGTATGGCCCATACATGTGAGAGCTCCAAGTAAGGAGGTAAGTGTTTCCATTGTGGCGAGACCAGTCATTGGAAGCGCGATTACCTACAGCTTAGAGCAAATGGCGCTACATGTATGGAACAATTTGTTTTCAAAACAAATTATTCTATTTCTATATTTTTCTACTTCTTGGATTCTTGATTCAGGAGCTAGTGCACATGTTTGTATTATGAATGAGGATCTGGAAAGAAGGTGGAAGCTAGGTGAACGAGAGGTGATGATCAACGTGAGAAACCGACAGAGTGTCGCAGTAACTCATATAGGATCTTCTTTTGTTTATTTATATTCTGGACATGTCTTAGTTTTAGAGGATTGTTTACTATTACCAAATGGGTTAAAGAACATTGTCTCTTTTCTAGTTTTTGTCAAAAACGGATATATCTTTAAATTTATGAAACTAATTATGATGTTTATTTTGGAAATAAATTAGTTGGTAATACCTCTTTACTAAATGGATTATATTATCTAAATGTTCAGAATAAATGTGTTGTGAATGTTATAAGTAAAAGACATGGTAGGCATGAGATAAATCAAAAACTTGTATGGCATTTAAGATTAGGTTATACTGGAGAACAAAGGATTCATAAATTGGAAAAGGATAACCTCATAGGTCCATTGTGATTGGATCCCTATCTGACATGTGAGTCTTGTCTCTTTGGCAAGATGACCAAATCCTCTTTCATTGGACATCCTGAGAGGGTAGCACAAGTTTTGGATTTAGTGCACCCAATGTTTGTGGGTTGATCAATGAGATGGCTCGCACAAGTTTCTACTATTTCATAACTTTTACCAATGTTCATCATAGGTGTGATTATGTGTACTTAATGAAGAACAAGTCAAATTATTTTGACAAGTTGAGAGAGTACAAGGATTTAGTGAAAATCAAGTTGGTCGTTATATAAAGACACTACGATGGGATTGAGCTGACATGCATATAAATATTGAGTTTCGCTTGTTCCTAATGGAATTTGTAATAGTTTCACAACTAACACCACCAGCGACTCCTCAACTGAATGGGGGTAGCTGAGCATATTAATTGAACCTTATTGGCCATGATTCATTGTATGAATAATTACATATATTTGCCCATTTCTTTCTGGGGTCATGCGCTGCACAGGGAAGGAGTTTTAGATAGCTATGAACTGTATGTTGATGAATTTGAGGACTAAAGATATGCTTCTAATCTATTGCAATGGAGAGTTAAGTGTGGATGGTTATACAGATTTAGACTTTCAGTTTGATGTTGATGGCCAAAAATCCAGTTCAAGGTTTAATTATATTCACTCTTAATGGTGAAGCAGTGAGATGAAATAGTTATAAGGTACTACTGTAGAAACCATCACTAAAATTGAATATGTGGTTACATCGAAGTTTGTTTCGATGAAGAAGTTCTTGATAGAACATTTGGTGGTTACAAATATGGAGTTCTCATCATCATTTTATTGTGATGATAATAGAGTTATAACACAGGCGAAGGAACCATGGTCTCACAATAAATCCAAACATATCGAGCGGTGGTACCACATTATTCGAGTGATCATTGGAATAGGTGATGTAGCCATCTATAAAATAACCTCAGTGTGTAACTTAGCTGACCCACTCACAAAGCAACTATCACAAGTCGTGCTAGATCAACATCCTGAGAAGATACGTATAAGATACCATAGTGGTTGGCATTGAGTGTAAGTGAGAGATTGTTAGGATTATGTGCTCGAATGCCAACGACGATACTTGTATTAGGGCATTACATTTATATTATACATTCTTATTATTATAAGCATTTATTTTGATGTTCATATAAATCTTGTGATAGCATTATAATTAGTTTTGAATATTAGAGTCCATGTGTATTAAGTTAAAATTTCTACTCATTGTGGGACAAAGAGGAGAGCACAAGAAGGGTTTGGTACTTATACACTTAAATAGTCCAAAAATCGAAGAATTTTTAATTGGGCATTAAAGAATCATTAGGATTTGTATGACATATACTTTGACGAATTGTGCTAGTTGAACACTATAGAATAGTGGGAGCATATGTCATAAATATATCACTGGGATTAGTATATTCAAATGTGACTAACAATAATCCAATCACATGGGTTTTACTCTTTGACTGTCAATGATTGTGATTGCTGGTTATGATCATATGAGTGGACCTTAGACTTGAGATATCATGATCATAATATACCTGTGACATCTAGTCTATTACTAGAGTCGTTAGGCTCAGTTTACCTTTTGGTAAGGCCAACCTCAAAGTGTGACTATATTGGGCAAGTAATAGTTGTGAGTGATCACCAAGAAGGAATTTGTTCTCTAGGAAGTAAACGAGTTAGTATCCTATATGATTATAAGTATGTGAAATTAGAAGACCTTGGCCAAAGCAATCAAACTAATTGTGTGGGCCCCAAAGGATAGTTTGATAATCTCACTCTACTATAGTTATTTACATATGATCGAGTTCAGTGAGTTTGACAATTACCATGGCTTTCACTCGGTTGGTATACATGAACGAAGGGTTTATACAGGTATGGTAATCATAATCAGAAAGGTTTATAATGATCTACTCATTCATGTTCGATTGGGTTACAACTCCTCTGGAACCCTAGAATCAATCAGTTAATTCTCGAGTGAGAAAAATCCCCAAGCTCTCTCTTCCTCTCTAACCCTAGCCACTATTTGGAGAAGAAGAGTAGATTGTTTCTTAATTCTTGCGTAAGATCTAGAGGCGTGGGACCTTCGTTTAGGGTTAGAGAGATCTACGGCAATCCTAGAGACAAATTCGGCACATTAAAGAAAAGCCTTACAAATATTAAGAGGTAATTTTCTAGGCCTTTAAATTAAATTACGGTGTTCATTAAAACAATTAGATCATATCGGAAATTTATTATTGCTTCCGCATGCTTTTGATGATGTTATTCGATTTTTGCGAAATTACCTAACATGGAAAACATAGGATTAGGATTTTTATTCAAAACTAGGTGGCATTTTGAAAAGAAAACATAAGCATAGATTCCCAAAACAAAAGATAATATTAGGGTTTTGGTTAAAAAAAAATGAGACATTCCGAAGAGATGACAAATGATTAGGGTTTTGATTCAAAACTGAAAAATAGTACACATTCCGAAAAGAAAACATAGGATTATGGTTTTGAATAAAAATAGCAAACATTCCTAAAAGAAAAGAAATTATTAGGTTTTTGATTGAAAAATAGGAGGCATTCCGAAAAGAAAATACAAGTTAGGGTCGCCATTCAAAACTGATAAATAGGAGACATCCAGAAAAAAAAAACATAGGATTAGAGCTATGATTCAAATATAAGAGACATTGCAAATGGAATAGAAGGGATCAGTGTTACGATTCAAAAATAGGAGACATTCCGAAGAGAAAACATAGGATTAGGGTTTTTATTCATAAATAGTAGACATTCCGAAAAAAAAGTACAAAGGATTAGGATTTTCATTGAAAATATATGAGACATTTCGAAAAGAAAAATTAGTATTAGGGCTTTGATTCAAAAATAGAAGCCATTCTGAAACGAAAGCATAGGATTAGCGTTTTGATTGAAAAATATGAGGCATTATGAAAAGAAAACATAGGATTATTGTTTTGATTGAAAAATTAGAGACATTCCAAAAAGAAAAAAAATAAGATTACAGTTTTGTTTTAAAAATGGTAAATATTAAGAAAAGAAACATAGGATTTGAGTTTTGATTGAAGGATAAGAGACATTCTAAAAAGAAAACATATGATTAGGATTTTTATTCAAAAATAGGACGCATTAACAATAGAAAATAAAATATTAGGGTCTCGATTAAAAACTGGCAGAGATTACGAAAAGAAAAGATAGAATTATGCTATTGATTCAAATATAGCAGACATTACCAAAAGGAAACATAGGATTAGGGTTTTGATTGAAAAATAGAGCACATTACTTTAAAAAAAACATAGGATGAGGATTTTGAATTAAAAATAGGAGACATTATGATGAGGAAACATAGGATTAGACTTTTGATTAAAAAAAAGTAGACATTGTGAAAAGAAAATATACGATCAAGGTTTTGATTCAAATATAGTAGCATTACATAGAAAAAGAATATAGGATTACGGTTTTGATTGAAAAATAGGAGACATTACTATAATAAAACATAGCATTAGGGTTTCAACTCAAAAATAGTAGACATCTCGAAAAGAACACATAGGATTAGGGTTTGATTAAAAAATAGAAGTCATTGTGAAAAGAAAACATAGGATTAGTGTTTTGATTGAAAATACGAGACATCCCAAAAAGAAAACATAGAATTAGAATTTTGATTAAAAATTCCCACGCATTCACAAAATAAAAGGTACGATTAGGTTTTTGATTAAAAAATGAAATATTATGAAAAGAAGACAAAGGATTAGGGTTTTGATTCAAATTAAGATATAGGACACATTTCGTAGAGAAAACATAGGATAAGGTTTTTGATTCAAAATTGAAAAATAGGACACATTTCGAAAAGAAAATATAAAATAAGGTTTTTGATTTAAAAGTAACAAACATTCTGAAAAGAAAAGAAAGGATAATGTTTTTGATTGAAAAATTAGAGATATTCTGAAAAGAAAACATAGATTGGCGTTTTGATTCTAAACTGATAAATAGGAGATATTAAGAAAATAAAACATAATATTTTATTTTGATTGAAAGATAGGAGACATTCTGAAAAGAAATTATAGGATTAGTGTTATGACTAAAAGATAGTAGGCATTCTAAAAAAAAACATAGGATTAGGATTTTGTTTAAAAAAATAGGAGAGATTATCTTAACAAAACATATGATTTTGGTTTTGAATAAAAATAGAAGACATTACGATAAGAAAATATATGATTAGGATTTTGATTTAAAAATAGTAGGCATTGCGAAAATAAAACATAGGATTTGGGCTTTGATTAAGAAATATGAGACATTTCAAAAAGAAAAACATAGAATTAGTGTTTTAATTAAAAAAATAGGAGACATTACAATAAGTAAACATAGGAATAGAGTTTTGATTAAAAATCAAAATATAGGGGACATTTCCAAAAGAATACATAGTATTAGCGATTTGATTTAAAAATAGCAAACATTCCTATAAAAACATAAGATTAGAATTTTGATTAAAAAATAGGAGGCATAAAAAAACCTAGGATTTGGATTTTGACAAATAAATGAGACATTGCTAAAAGAAAACATATGATTATTGTTTTGATTAAAAAATAGGAGCCATTCCAAAAAGAAAACATTGGTTTAGGGCTTGGATTGAAAAATAGGAGGCATCCCCAAAAGAAAACATAGGGTTAGGGTTTTGTTTCAAAAATAGCAAGCATTCGTAAAATAAAATATAGGATTAAGGTGTTAATTCAAAAATAGGAGTCATTATGAAATGAAAACATACGATTATGGTTTTGATTGAAAAATATGAGAAATTATGAAAAGAAAACATATGATTATTGTTTTAATTCAAAAATAGCGGACATTCTAAAAAGAAAACATAAGATTTGGTTTTTGAAGCAAAACCGTAATCCTATATTTTCTTTTCGGAATGTCTACTATATTTAAATCAAAACCCTAATCCTATGTTTTCTTTTATGAATGTCTTTTATCTTTCAATCATAACACTAATCCCATGTTTATTTTTAGAATGTGTCCTATTTTTCATTTTTGAGTCAAAACCGTAATCCTTTGTTTACTTTTTGGAATCTCTCCTATTTTTGAATCAAAACCCTAATCTTAAGCTTTTTTTTCATAATGTCTCTTATTTTTCAATCAAAAAACTAATTATTTCTTTTCTTTTTGGAATGTCTGCTATTTGTGAATCAAAACCCTAATCTTGTGTTTTATTTTCGGGAAGTGTCCTATTTTTCAATTTTAAATCAAAACCATAATCGTTGTTTTCTTTTTGGAATGTCTCATTTTTCTAATTAAATCAATAATCCTATGCTTTCTTTTGCAAATGTTCCTTTTTTTTATTTTTAATCAAAACCCTTGTCCGATGTTTTCTATTAAAAATGTTTCATATTTTTCGACTAAAAGAGACATTTCCATAAGAAAACATTATTAATCCTATCTTTCAATGAAAACCAGAATCCTATGTTTTTTTTGGAAATTCCACATATTTTTTGGTTTTTAATCAAATCCCTAATCCTATATTTTCTTTTTCTGAATGTTTATTATTTTTTAGTCAAAACCCAAATCCTATGTTATCTTATAGTGATGTCTGCTATTTTTCAATCAAAAACCTAATCTTGTGTTTTCTTTTCCAAATGTCCCCTATTTTCCAATGAAAACCATAATCCTATTTTTTCCCCCAAAATATCTACTATTTTTGAATCAAAACAGTAATCCTATATTTTCTTATAGATTAGTCTCCTAGTTTACAATCAAACCCTAATTCTACGTTTTCTTTTCGGAATGCCTACTATATTTGAGTCAAAACCCTAATCCTTTATTTTTATTTCGGAATGTGTCCTATCTTTTAGTTTTGAATCAAAACCCTAATCCTTTTTTTTTCTTTTCTAAATGTCTACTATTCTTTAATCAAAACCATAATACCCGTTTTCTTATAGTAACGTCTTCTATTTTTCAATCAAAACCATACTTCTATGTTTTCTTTTTGAAATGCCTACTATATTTGAATCAAAACCATAATCCTATGTTTTCTTTTAGGAATGGCTCCTGCCTTTCCCTCTAAACCCAAATCCTATTGTTTCTTTTCTTCATGTCTCCTATTGATTAGTTTTGAATCAAAGCCCTAACTTTTGTTTTCTTTTTGTAATGGCTCCTGTTTTTGAATGAAATACCTAATCCTTTCTTTTATTTTCAGAATGTCTGCTATTTTTTAATTGAAACCTTAATTCTATGTTTTCTTCTAGTAATGTCTACTATTTTTCAATTTTGAATCAAAATCTAATCCTTTGTTTTCTTTTCTGAATGTCTCAATTTTTTTAATCTAAACCATAATCCTATCTTTTGGTTTGGGAATCACTGCTAATTTTAAATCAAAGCCCAAATTTTATGTTTTATTTTGGGAATGTCTGCTATTTTTTATTCAAAACAATAATCGTATGTTTTCTTGTTTGTAATGTCTCACATTTTTTGTTTTTTCATCCAAACCGAAATTCTATGTTTTCTTTTTAAAAAATATAAGATTAGGGCTTTGCTTCAAAAATAGGAGACATTAAAAATTGGGAGACATTTTCAAAAGAAAACATAAGATTAAGCTTTTGATTCAAAACTAAAAAATAGTAGACATTCAGAAAAGAAAATAATAATCCTATGTTTTCTTTTCTTAATGGTTCCTCTTTATCAGTTTTGAATTAAAAGTCGAACCCTATGTTTTCTTTTGTGAATGTCCGCTAAATAGGAGATATTAAGAAAAGAAAACATTGGATTACGGTTTTGATTCAAAAATAGCGGACATTTTCAAAAGATAACATAGGATTAGGGTTTTGATTAAAAATTAGTGGACATTCACAAAAGAAAACATAGGATTAGGGTTCTGATTAAAAAATAGGAGACATTCTGAAATTTAAACTTAGGATTATGGTTTTGATTGAAAATAGGAGACATTAATATAAGAAAACATATGATTAGGGTTTTAATTAAAAAATAGGAGCCGTTTCGAAAACAAAACAAAGGATTAAAATTTTGATTAAATATTAGCAGAGATTCCCAAAGCTAAAGATAGGAGATATTACAATAAGAAAACATAGTATAAGGGTTTCTTTTCTTAATATATTTTCTTTTCGGAATTTTCGATAATTTTCAATTAAAACTATAATCCTATGTTTTCTTTTGAAAATTCCCCATTTTTTGCTTTTCAATTAAAACCCTAATCCTATGTTTTCTTATTGTAATATCTCCTATTTTTTAATCAAAACCATAATCGTATATTTTCTTTTTGGAATGTCTCCTGTCATTCATTCAAAACCCCAATCTAATGGTTTCTTTTCAGAATGTGTGCTATTTTTTAATTTTTAATCAAAACCCTATTACTTTATTTTCATTTTAAAAGGCCTCCTAGTTTTTTAATTAAAACCCTAATCCTTTCTTTTATTTTCAGAATGTCTACTATTTTTTAATCAAAAGACTAATACTATGTTTTCTTAGCATATTGTCTCAAATTTTTCAATCAAAATCGTAATCCTATGTTTTCTTTTCAGGAAGTATTCTATTTTTGAATTAAAATGCAAATACTATGTTTAATTTTCGTAATGTCTTCTATCATTCAATCAAAATCCTAATACTATGTTTTTTTTCTTCATGTGTCCTACATGATCCTATCTTTCAGCCAAAAGGCTATCTTTTCTTTTCTTCATGTCTCCTCCAATATTCTAATTTAAACCATAATCCTATGTTTTTTTTCTCTCGAAATGTCTACTATTTTTAAATCAAAACTGTAATCCTATGTTTTCTTATAGTAATGTCTCCTATTTTTCAATCACAACCCTAATCCTATCTTTTCTTTTCTGAATGACTACTATATTTGAATCAAAACCATAATCCTATGTCTGCTACTTTTGAATCAAAATATTAATCCTATGTTTTCTTTTCATAATGTCTCATATTTTTCAATTTTTGATTAAAGCCATAATCCTATGTTTTCTTTTCAGAATGGTTCCTATTTTTAAATCAAAACTATAATCCTATGTTTACCTTTGGCAATGTCTACTATTTTTGAATCAAAACACTAATCTTGTGTTTTGTTTTTTAAATGTCCCTTACTTTTTAGTTTTTAATCAAAACCCTAATTTTATGCTTTCTTATTGTAATGTCTTCTATTTGTCATTGAAACCATAGTCCTATGGTTTCATTTTGAAATGCCTCATACTTTTCAATCAAAACCCTAATCTTGTATTTTCTTTTCAAAATGTCTACGATATTTTAATCAAAACACTAATCTTATGTTTTGTGATAGTAATGTCTCCTATTTTCATTCAAAGCCTAATCCTATGTTTTCCCATTGTAATGTCTCCTATTTATTAATTTTTCTTACTGGAATGTCTCCTATTTTTCAATAAAAACCTGAACATATGTTTTCATTTCGGAATGTCTCCTATTTTTCAATAAAAACCTAATCCTTTCGTTTCATTCTAGAATTACTGGTATTTTTTAGTCAAAACCATAATCCTATTTTTTCTTACTGGAATATCTCATTTTTTTTTTTGTAACATACCCATAATCCTAGGTTTTCTTATTGTAATGTTTAATATTTTTTCAATCGAAATCTTAAGCCTATGTTTTCTTTTCGAAATGTCTCATATTTTACAATCAAAACCCCTAATCCTATGTTTTATTTTTGGAATATCGACTATTTTTGAAACAAAACTCAAATCCTATGTTTTCTTTTCAGAATGTGTCTATTTTTCAAGTTTGAATCAAGACTCTAATCCTATGTTTTTATTTCATAATGCCTACTATATTTGAATCAAAACCCTAATCCTATGATTTTTTTGGGAATATTTCCTATCTTTCCATTAAAACCCTAATACTATGTTTTCTTTTCGGAATGTGCATATTTCTCGAGTTTGAATCAAGACCCTAATCCTTTTGTTTTCTTACCAGAAGGTATCCTATTTTGAATCAAAATCATAATCCTTTATTTTCTTTTCAGAATATCTACTATTTTTGAATCAAAACCCTACTCCTACATTTTCTTATAGTGATGTCTACTATTTTTCAATCAAAACCCTTATCCTATGTTTTCTTTTAGAAATGTCTCATATTTTTCAATCAAAAGCCTAATCATAAGTTTTCTTTTCGAAATGTCAAGTATTTTTCATTCGAAATCCTAATCCTATGTTTCATTTTTGGAATATCTCAAATTTTTCAATTAAAAAATTTAATTTTATGTTTTCTTTTCAGAATGCCTATATTTTTCTTTTAAAAATGTTCCCAAATTTTCATATTTTAATCAAAACCCTAAAAGTTTAATTTCTTATAGTAATGTATCCTATTTTTCAATAAAAAAACTAGCAGACAATCCCAAAAGAAAACCTAAAATTAGAGTTTTAATTAAAAAATAAGAGAAATTCCAAAAAGAAAGTATAGGATTATGGTTTTGATTAAGAAATATGAGACATTACAAAAAGAAAAAAATAGGATTAGGGTTTAGTTTAAAAAATAACAGACTTAAATAAAAGAAAAGAAATGGTTAGGTTTTTGATAGAAAAATATGAGACATTTCAAAAGAAAACATAGGATTCGTGTTTTGATTGAAATATAGGATTAGTAATGTTTTCTTTTGGAAATGTCTCCTTTTTTTCAAAACATAGGTTTCGGTTCTTGATTGAAAGATAGGAGACATTTTGGAAAAAAAAAACATAGTATTGTGGTTTTGATTGAAAAATAGAAGACACTATTAAAAGAAAACATAGGTTAGGGTTTTGATTGAAAAATAGGAGACATTCTGAAAAGAAAACATAGGATTATAGTTTTGATTGAAAAATTGGACACATTCAGATTAGTGTTTTGATTAAAAAAAATAGCAGACATTCCCTAACCCTAATTCTATGTTTTTTTTTCGGAATGCTTCCTATTTTTGAATCAAAGCACTAATACTATATTTTTTTCCCTCAACATCTCATATCTTTAATCAAAACCCTAATACTATATTTTCTTTCTTTTCTTTAAGGTTTAGAATTAAAAATAGCATGCATTACGAAAGAAAACATAAAATTATTGGTTTGATTAAAAAATAGAAGACATTAAAAAAAAAAAAAAAAGAAAGGATTAGGTTTTTGATAGAAAAATAGGAGACATGATAAAAAGAAAACATATTCTAGCGTTTTGATTTAAAACTCATGGATAGGAGAAATTAATAAAAGAAAAAAATAGGATTCAGATTTTGAATGAAAGATAGAAGACATTAAGAAAAGAAAACACAGTATTATGGTATTGATTAAAATTAGTAGACATTGCTAAAAGAAAACAAAGGATTGGTGTTTTTATTTAAAACTGAAAAATAGTTCACAATCCCAAAAGAAAATATCGGATTAGTGTTTTGATTAAAAAAATGTAGACAATGCGAACAAAATAAAGGATTAGTTTTTATTTAAAAAATAGATGACATTCAGAAAAGAAAATATAGGTTAGGGTTTTGATTCAAAACTGATAAATAAGAGAGATTAAGAAAAATAGGATTTATGTTTTGATTGAAAGGTAGGAGACAATATGAAAAGAAAACAAAGGATTAGGGTTTTGATTGAAAATCCATTATGATAAGCGATTCCGCAAGCACACGGGTCGTCAAGTAATACCCTGTATGTGACACAGGGGTCATATTCCCTGGGATCCCAAGAGCTGCTATTACTTCCCCCTAGACGGCACTGTCTAATCTCACAAGTATAGATTTAAAACAAGATAAGAAAATAAACAAAAGAAAAAGCTATAAACAATTGGACTAAGGCTCACCACATAAGCATACCAAGGAAGCAAGTAACAATGAAAGTGCAAGGTCCCCAGGCGAGGATCCCCTGAGGACTACAAAAGCTAGAAGGATACTCGAATTACACAGGCAAAGGTAGTTAGGCCAAGAGATGTCTAAAGGTAGGTCACCCCAATGGCCACGCTGATAACTCCTAATCCGGTTTGAGTATTGGAATACGGAATCACTTTAGCCCAAATCCTCCTACGATTGCAATACGCCTAGGAAAATCCTTAATTAGGGTCAAACACAAAATATCTAGGCTCAACCCTAATGGTTGGAGGGGTACGAAATACCCGATGGTCACGGTATATTCATACATGAATCCTTTCCAAGCTTGGTGTGTCTAATACTAAGGTGATGGTCATGCAACCTAGTATAACCTAGAAATCGAGACACAGAGTTCTCATGCATACCAATACATAAAAGTGCACCAAGCTTGAACCACAAACCACACAAATACCATAAATGTAAATCAAAGTGTCCATACAAGCAAGTTCATCCCAAGGTTCATCGGATGCTTGGTGACCATGGGGGTCTAGTTCATCATCAACAAGGGAGAGAGTATAGAAAACAAGAAATACAAAAAAAAGCTCATAAAACTTCCACTAAGATGAAGACTAGGAGGCGGTGATGAGAATCCGACGGATCGGCGCCGACGAAGTCCTAGATGTGTTCCTTGATAGATCCTTCTTCTACCCTCGATTTTCCCTTAAGATCTGCCTTCTCCAGCTCCTTGAAACCCAAGAAGATGATGATGGAGAAGTGGTGGCCAAAAGACCGAAAGAAAAGTGCCATAACCCTCTTTAAAAGGTATTCTCGGGATGCCATGTGGCCTGGCATACGGGCAGTATATGGGTCCTGTTTATGCGCCCGTATGATTGTCCGCATGGAATTCCAGACTTAGCCATTTTTTCTAGTTTTCGTGCTACAGTGTTGTTACAGTTCCGCTACAGTTGCGGGCTTGAAAATGATGTTTTCCTTGCCAATTTCTCCTTAGATCTTGTTGTCGAGCTCCCCAAGGCATCTTTTGTACCTGTAACACAAAAAAAAAACAATGTAGACCGAAAATGGGCATCCACACATATAAAAATACTCTATTTGTACACACAAATACATGAATAATACATACATTTAGGCGTTTATCACATTACTATAAGAAAACAAGGATTATGGTTTTGAATGAAAAATTAGCATACAATGCCAAAATCCTACTTTTTCATTTTGTAATAGTAGAAAAGAAAAATAGGATTCAGGTTTTGATTGAAAGATAGTAGACATTCCGAACAGAAAACATAAGATTAGTGTTTTAACTAAAAAATCATAGCTATTCCGGAAAGAAACCATAAGATTATGGTTTTCATTGAAAAATTGGAGACGTTCCTATAAGAAAACATAAAGTTAGGATTTTGATTAAAAACTAAAAAATATGGGACATTTCCAAAACAAAAAATAGGTTTAGTGTTTTGCTTCAAATATAGTCGTTATTCCTAAAAGAAAAATAAAGTATTAGGCTTTTCATTGATCGATATGAGATATTACAAAAAAAAATAACATTGGATTAGTGTTTTGGTTGAAAAATCAGAGTCATTTTTATAAAGAAATAGAGGATTTGGGTTTTGAATGAAAAATTAGCACACAATACCAAATCTTATGTTTTCTTTTAGGAATAGTACGAAAGAAAACATATGATTCTGTTTTTGATTGAAAGATAGAAAACATTGCAAAGAGAAAACATATGATTAAAGTTTTAACAGAAAAATGATAAGCATTCTGAAAAGAAAAACATAGGATTAGGGTTATGATTTAAAAATAGTGGACATTAATATATGAAAACATAAGATTGCTCTTTTTATTAAAAACCGAAAAATAGGGAGATTTCTTAAAGAAAATAGAGGATTAGGGTTTTGATATAAAAAAAGCAAGAGCCATTTTGAAAATAAAACATAAGATTAGAATTTTGATTCAAATATAGGAGGCATTCCGAAAAGAAAACATAGGAATAGTTTTGATTGAAAAATATTAGACATTACGAAAGCAAAACAAAGGATTATTGTTTCGATTAATAAATAATAGACATTCTTAAACGAAAATAAAGAATTTGGATTTTGATTCAAAAATAGGAGGTATTCAGAAAAGAAAATAAAGCATTACTTCGGCATCCCTAGAAGAATACATAGGTTAGG
Organism: Dioscorea alata; assembly: GCA_020875875.1. Lineage (NCBI taxonomy): Eukaryota > Viridiplantae > Streptophyta > Magnoliopsida > Dioscoreales > Dioscoreaceae > Dioscorea > Dioscorea alata. Next base: position 10,014,583 of record CM037011.1, read on the forward strand.
TCTTTGATTCAAAATTGATAAATAGAAGATATTAAGAAAAAATAAACATAGGATTCATGTTTTGATACAAATATAATTGTCATTCTGAATAGGAAACATCGGATTAGTGTATTGATTGCAAAAAAAAGAGACGCTACTATAAGAAAATATAGGAATAGGTTTTTGAATGAAAAATAGAATACATTCCAAAAAGAAAATATAGGATTATTTTTTTGAATAAAAAGTAGTAGACATTCCAATAAAAAAAGGATTAGGTTTTTCATTGAAAAATAGGAGACATTACAAAATGAAAACATAGTTTATGGTTTTGATTCAAAACTGATAAATAGGAGTCATTAAGAAAAGAAAATATAGGATTCCGGTTTTGATTGAAAGATAAGATACATTAAAAAAAGAAAACATAGTGTTAGGGTTCTGATTAAATAATAGTAGACAACCCAAAAAAAAAAGGATTAGGGCTTTGATTCAAAAATAGAAAAGCATTCCAAACAAAAAAAAAAACAAAGAATTAGGGTTATGATTCAAAATTTAAAAAACAGGACACATTCTGAAAAGTAAACATAGGATTTGATTCAAAATTGAAAAATAGGTCACATTATGAAAAAAAAACATTGGATTATGGTTTGGATTATAAATTATAAGATATTACAAAAAGAAAACAAATGATTAGTGTTTCGATTGAAAATACATTACTATAAGAAAAGAAAGGATTATTGTTTTGTATGAAAAATTAGTATGTAATACTAAATCCGATGTTTTCTTTTTATAATAGTAGAAAAGAAAACATAAGATTTGGGACATTATCTCACATAAGAAAACATAAGATTAGTGTTTTGATTAAAAAATATGAGACATTACCAAAAGAAAAGATAGGATTATTATCTTGATTCAAAAATAGTAGACATTCCCAAAAGAAAATATAAGATTGGTATTTTGAATAAAAAATAATAAACATTCCAAAGAAAAAACATAGGATCATTGTTTTGATTAAAAAAATATGAGACATTATGAAAAAAAACTTATGATTAGGGTTTTCATTGAAAAATATTAGATATTTAAAAAAAACGTGGGATTACTATTTCGATTGAAAAATATGATACATTACTATAAGAAAATAGATTATTAGGGTTTTCATTAAAAACCAAAAAATAGTAGAAATTCTCAAAAAAAAAAAAAAAAAAAAAAAAAACCATAGGACAAGGATTTTGATTCAAAAACAACAGACATTCCCAAAAGAAAACATGGCATTAGTGTTTTGATTCAAAAGTAGGAGCCACTCCGAAAAGAAAACATAGGAATTTGGTTTTCATTGAAAATATGAGACATTAATAGTTTTGAATCAAAACTCTAATCTTATGTTTTTTAATAGTAATGACTCCTATTTTTCATTCAAAACCCTAATGCTATAAAATCAAAATATGAACATATGTTTTCTTTTCAAAATGCCTCATATTTTTTAATCAAAACCCTAATGCTATATTTTCTTTTGGGAGTGTCTATGATTTTTTAATCAAAACACTAATCCTATATTTTCTTTTCGGAATGCCTACTATATTTGAATCGAAACCATAATATTATGTTTTCTTTTTATAATGTCTGTTATCTTTCAATCAAAACTATAATCCTTTATTTTCTTTTCGGAATGTGTCCTATTTTTCAATTTTGAATCAAAAACCTAATCCTTTGTTTTCTTTTTATAATGTCTACTATTTTTTGAATAAAAAACTAATCCTACATTATCTTATAGTAATGTCTCCTACCATCAATCGAAACCAGAATCCTCTATTTTCTTTCCTTAATGTCTCCTATTTATCATTTTTGAATCAATAGCCTTACCTATGTTTTCTTTTCAGAGTATTTATTATTTTCAATTAAAAACCTTATCATTTTACTATCTTTTCGAAATGTCTGCTATTTTTATTCAAAACCATAGTTATATGTTTTCTTTTTATAATGTGTCATATTTTTCAGTTTTGAATCAAAAACCTAATCCTTCGTTTTCTTTTCTCAATGTCACATTTTTTTAATCAAAACCCTAATCCTATCTTTTGTTTTGGGAACCTCTGATAATTTTTAATCAAAACACTAATCCGATGTTTTCTTTCAAAAATGCCTCATATTTTTTAATCAAACTCTAATCCTATGTTTTTCTTTTTAGAATAACTCCTATTTTCTAATCAAAACCCTAATCTTATCATTTCTTTAGCGAATGTATGCTACTTTTGAATCAAAACAATAATCGTATTTTTCCTTTTCATAATGTCCCATATTTTTCAATCAAAACTCTAATCCTAAGTTTTGTTTTAAATGTCCCGTATTTTTTTCAAAACCCTTTTCTTATGTTTCCTTTTGTTAATTTCTGCTTTTTTTAACCAAAACAATAATAGTATGTTTTCTTTTCGTAATGTCTCATATTTTTCAATTAAAACACTAATCTTATGTTTTCTTTTGATAATGTCTGCTATTTTAGAATCAAAACCCTACTCATATGTTTTATTTTTCAAATGTCTCCTATTTTTTGTTTTTTTATTAAAACCACGATCCTTTTCTTACAATAATGTCTCTTAGTTTGATTGCAAAAATAGTAATGTCCTCTATCCAAATACTATGCTTTCTTTTGGGATTGATTGCTATTTTTTAATCAAAACCATAATCATATGTTTTCTTTTTGGAATGTGTATTATTTTTATGTTTTGAATCCAAACACAAATCCTTTATTTTTTTTTTTTTGGGGGAATGCCTACTATATTATAAAATAAAACCCTAATCCTCTGTTGTCTTCTGGGAATGTCTCATTTCTTTAATCGAAATCCTAATCCTTTATTTTGTTTTGGGAATCTCTACTCAATTTTAATCAAAACCCTAATCCTATATTTTCTTTTCGTAATACGTTAATCAAAACACCAATCTTATGTTTTCTTTTCGGAATGCCTCTTATGTTGTTTTTAGGATTTTGATTAAAAAATAGAAGGCATTACTCAAAGAAAACATAGGATTAGGGTTTTAATTCAAAACTATTATACATTAAAAAAAACATAGGATTGGGATTTTATTCAAAAATAGGACTCATTACGAAAAGATAACATAGGCCGCTATAAAAAAAATGATAGGATTAGGGTTTAGATTTACAAAAATGAGACATTCCTAAAAGAAAACAAAAAGATTAAGGTTTTGATTCAAAATAGAAAAATAGGGCACATTTTGAAAAGTAAAAATAAGATTAAGGTTTTGATTTAAAAAAAAGGAGACATTTCCAAAAGAGAATATAGGATTTTGTTTTTGACTGAAAAGTATGAGACATTTAGGAAAAAAAAAACATAGGATTGATTGAAAACTGAAATTTAGGTGACATTCTGAAAAGAAAAATATAGGATTAGTGTTTTAGTTGATAAATAGGAGACATATGGAAAAGAAAACATAGGATTAGTGTTTTAGTTGATAAATAGGAGACATATGGAAAAGAAAAACATAGGATTAGGGACTTGATTGAAAAATAGAAGCCATTCCAAAAATAAAACATAGGATTAGGGTTTTGATTGACAGATAATAAATAGGTGATATTTAAAAAAAAAACATAGAATTAGTGTTTCGATTGAAAAATAGGAGACATCATGAAAAGAAAACAAAGGATTTGGGTTTTAATTAAAAAATATGAGACATTCCCAAAAGAAAATATAGGATTAAGATTTTTACTCAAAAATAGAAGACATTCCAAAAAAAAAGATGTACAATCAGGCTTTTTTATTAAAAAAATAGAACACATTCCCAAAACAAAAAATATGATTAGGTTTTTTATTCAAAAAATGAGACATTCAGAAAAAAAAAAAAAAGATTAGGGTTTTGATTCAAAATTTGAAAATATGATACATTTCGAAAAGAAAACATAGAATCAGGGTTTTGTTTAAAAAATACCTGACATTTCAGAAAAAAAAAAAGAAAGGATTAAGTTTTGATTGTAAAATAGATGACATTCCATAAAGAAAACATAGGTTTGTGATTTGATTCAAAAATGATAAATAAGGGAAGAAAACATAGGATTAGCGACTTGATTAAAAAATAGGAGACATTCAAAAAATTAAACATACTATTAGGGTTTTGATTGATAAATAGGTGGCATTTAAAAAAAATAATAGAATTAGTGTTTCGATTTAAAAAAATATGGGACATTACGAAAACAAAACAAAGGATTAGGGTTTTAATTCAAAAATAGGGGACATTCCAAAAGTAAATATAGGATTAGGATTTTTATTCAAAAATAGGAGACATTCTAAAAAAAATTTGTACAATTAGGGTTTTGATTAAAAAAATAGCACACATTTGCAAAAGAAAAGTTAGGATTCGGTTTTTTATTAAAAAAAATGAGACATTCAGAAAAGAAAAAAATAATGAGGGTTTGGATTTAAAATTTGAAAATATGAGACATTCCGAAAAGAAAACATAGCATTAGCGTTTTGTTTTAAAAATACCTGACATTTTGGGTGAAAAAATGAAAGGATTAAGTTTTGATTGTAAAATAGAAGGCATTCCGAAAAAAAAATAGGTTTGCGATTTGATTCAAAAATGATAAATAGGAGACATTAAGAAAAAGAAACATAGGATTTGGGTATTGTTTGCAACATAGGAAATATTCACAAAAGAAAATATAGCATTAGGGTTTTTATTCAAATATAGTAGACATTGCAAAAAGAAAATATAGGATTAAGATTTTGTTTGAAAAATAGTAGCCATTTTGAAAAGAAAACATAAGATTAGAGTATTGATTGAAAAACAAAAGACATTACTATAAGAAAACATAGGATTATTGTTTTGATTCAAAAATAGTTGACATTCCGAAAAAAAAACATTGGGTTAAGGTTTTGATTGAAAAATAAGAGACATTCTGAAAAAAAAAAACATACGATTGTTGTTTTGATTAAAAAATAAAAGACATTCCAAAAAGAAAATATAAGATTAGGATTTTGAATCGAAAATAGGAGGCATTGCCAAAAGAAAAACCTATGATTTGGTATTTTGATTAAGAAATAGTAGACATTACTATAAGAAAACATAGGATTAGGGTTTTGATTCAAAAATATTAGATATTCTAAAAAGAAAACGTAGGAGTATGGTTTTGATAGAAAAAAAGAAGCATTATGAAAGGAAAACATAGATTAAGATTTCGATTGAGAAATATGAGACATTCTGAAAAGAAAACATTGGATTAAGGTTTTAATTAAAAATTAACAAAGATTACCAAAACAATAGATAGCATTAGGGTTTTGATTCAAAACAGAAAAATAGGGTACCTTGCAAAAAGAAAACATATTGTTAGTTTTTTTATTAAAAATTAGTAGACATTATGAAAACAACTAAAGGATTATATTTTTGATTGAAAAATAGGAGAAATTTCGAAAAAGTAACATAGGTTACGTTTTTTATTTAAAACTGATAAATAAGAGACTTTAATAGGAGACATTAGTATAAGAAACATAGGATTATGGTTTTGATTAAAAAATTGTAGACATTTTGAAAATATGAGACATTACTATAAGAAAAGACAGGATTAGGGGTTTGATTAAAAACCAAAAAATACTGGACATTTCCAAAAAAAAATATAGGAATATGGTTTTGATAAAAAAATAGGAGACATTTCTATAAGAAAACATAGGATTAGGGTTTTGAATGAAAAATAATAGACATTACTATATGAAAGCATAGGATTAGGATTTTGATTCAAAAATAGTAGACATTTCCAAAAGAAGGCATAAGATTAATGTTTTGATTGAAATATAGCATGCATTCTAAAAAGAAAACATAGGTTTACGATTTTGATTGAAAAATATGAGACAATGCTAAATCCTATATTTTCTTTTACAAACAAAACCCGAATCCTATGTTTTATTATAGTAGTATCTCCTATTTTTCGAAAATAGCATAAACTATTATAAGAAAACATATGATTAGAGTTTTTATTAAAAATTAGTAGATATTCAGAAAATAAAACAAAAGATTAAGGTTTTATTAAAAAAAAAAGGAGACATTATGAAAAGAAAACAAAGGATTAGCGTTTTCATTCAAAACTGAAAAATAGGACACATTCCCAAAAGAGTTCATAAGATCAGGGTTTTGATTGAAAGGTAGGAGACATTCCGAAAAAAAATATAGGATTATTGTTTTGATTGAAATATAATAGGCATTCTGAAAAAAAAACATTGGATTAGCATTTTGATTCAATAATAGGATAATCGAAAAATAGTGCACTTTTCGAAAAGAAAACATAGAATCAGGATTTGATTAAAAAATAGCAGACATTTCAAAAAAAAACATATGATTAAGGTTTTGATTTAAATATAACAGCATTCCTGAAAGAAAACATAGGATTAAGGTTTTGATTCGAACATACTAGGCATTTGCAACAGAAAAAATAGGATTAGGATTTAGATTGAAATATAGGAGCCATTACTATATGAAAACAAAGGATTTTTGTTTTGATTAAAAAATAGTAGACATTCAAAAAAGAAAACAAAGGTTTAGGATTTTGATTCAAATATAGTAGGCATTCAAAAAAGAAAACATAGGATTAGAATTTTGATTGAAAAATAGGAGATATTTCTATAAGAAAACATCTGATTAGGATTTTGATTTAAAAATAGGAGACATTACTATATGATAGAATAGGATTAGTGTTTTGATTCAGAAATAGGGGCCATTCCAAAACTAAAACATACATTTAGTGTTTTGATTGAAAAATTTGAGATATTACGAAAAAAAAACATATGATAATTGTTTTGATTTAAAAGTAGCAAACATTCCGAAAAGAAAGCATAGGATTAGTGTTTTGATTAAAAAATAAAAGGCGTTCCAAAAGAAAAAAATTTAGAATTAGGGTTTTGATTAAAAAATTGCGATATTGGAAAAAGAAAAACATGCGAGTTTTGTTTTGATCCAAAAATAGCAAACATTCCAAAAAGAAAACATAAGATTATTATTTCGATTAAAAAGTATGAGCCATTCGGAAACAAAAAAACATAGGATTAGGATCTTTATTAAAAAATAATAGGCATTACAGAAACAAAAATAGGACTAGGGTTTGAATTAATAATAAGATTAGGATAAATTACACTAAGAAAACATAGACTTAGGGTTTTTATTAAAAACATAGGTTAGTATTTCATTTTTATATTATTGTTATTTTTTAATTGATCAAATCATAAAAATAATCCATGTTGCAACAAAAAAAAGGGGGCGAGGTGCAACACAACGACTTCGGAGGAGGTCATCCATCCAAGTACTACTCTCACCCAAGCACGCTTAACTTCGAAATTCTGATGGGATCCCGTACTTTATTGTTGGTATGATGCCACCCGATAGAAATTCACCGAACTTGGAAAAGAAAGGATTTGGTTTTTGACTGAAAAATAAGGAACTTTTCCGAAAGAAATCATAAGATTATAGTTTTGATTAAGAAATAGCAGGCATACCAAAAAGAAAACATAGGATTTGGTTTTTTATTGAAAAATATGAGACATTACTAAATCATATGTTTTCTTTTGCAAATAAAACCCTAATCCTATGTTTTCTTATAATAATGTCTCCCATTTTTGAAAAATAGAAGACATTACTATAAGAAAACATACTGTTAGGATTCTGATTTAAAAATAGTGGAAATTCCAAAAATAAAAGAAAGCAATAGGGGGTTTGATTAAAAAATAAGAGACATTTTGAAAAGAAAATAAATGTTTTGGGTTTTGATTCAAATCTAACAAATAAAACACATTCCGAAAAGAAAATATAAACTTAGGGTTAGTGTTTCGATTCAAATATAGTAGGCATTGCAAAAAGAAAACATAGGATTAGGGTTTTGATTGAAAAATAGGGACATTACTATAAGAAAAATATTAGATTAGGGTTCTGATTCAAAAATAGTAGACATTACGATAATAAAACATAGGACTAGGGTTTCCATTAAAAAATAGTAGACATTTTTATAACAAAACATAAGATTAGGGTTTTGATTAAAAACCAAAACATAGAGGACATTTTCAACAGAAAACATAGAATTAGGGTTTTGATTCAAAAATAGCAAATATTTCCAAAATTAAACATAGGATTAGCGTTTTGATTCAAATATAGTAGCCATTGAGAAAAGAAATCATAGCATTAGGGTTTTGATTGAAAAATATGAGACATTACAATAAGAAAACATAGTATTAGTTTCTTGTTTCAAAAGTAGTTGACAATTCCAAAAGAAATGAATGGGTTATGGTTTTGATTCAAAAATAGGATTTATTCTGAAAAGAAAACAAAGGATTTAGATTTTCATTGCAAACTAAAAAATAGGAGACCATAATATAACAAAATATAAGATTAGGATTTTGATTCAAAATTGATAAGTAGGAGACATTAAGAAAAGAAAACATATGATTCGGGTTTTGATTGAAAGATAGGAGACATTACATAAAGAAAAAAAGGACTAGTGTTTTGAATAAAAAATTTAAACATTCCAAAAAATAAAATAAATAATTATTTTTTATTAAAAAATAGGATTAGGGTTTTGATTGAAAATATAGGATTAGGGCTTTTTATTGAAAAATAGTAGACATTCTGAAAACAAAATATAGGATTTGGGTTTTGATTCAAAAATAGTAGACATTCTAAAAGTAAACATAGGATTACAGTTTTGATTAAAAAATATGAGACGTTTCGAAATGAAAACATAGGATTAGGGTTTTGATTGAAAAATAGGAGACATTAATATAACAAAACATAGTATTAGGGTTTTGATTAAAAAAAAATAAGACATTCAGAAAAGAAAACAAAGTATTATGGTTTTGATTCAAAATGAAAAAATAAGAGACTTCCAAAAATAAAACAAAGGATTAGGGTACTGATTCAAAAATAATAGACAATCCAAAAAGAAAAGATAGGATTAGATTTTTTATTGAAAAAAAAAGAGGCATTCTGAAAAGAAAACATAGGTTACTATTTTGATTCAAAACTGATAAATTGGAGACATTAAGAGAAGAAAACATAGAATTTGGGTTTTGTTTGAAAAATGTTAGACGTTCTGAAAATAAAACATAGGATTAGAGCTTTGATTCAAAAATAGTAGACAATCTGAAAAGAAAACAAAAGATTATGGTTTTTGGTTCAAAAACTGAAAAAAAAAAAAGACACATTACGAAAAGAAAACATAGGATTAATGTTTTGATTGAAAAATAGGAGACATCGCTATAAGAAAACATAGAATTAGGGTTTTGATTTAAGAAAAATGAGACATTACGCAAAGAAAACCTAGGATGATTATTTTGCTTTAAAACTAAGGAAAAAAGGCGGTTTTGATAAAAATATATTAGAATTCCGAAAAGATAACATAGGTTTTGGTTTTTGATTGAAAATAGGAGACATTCCGAAAAAGAAAATATTGGATTAGGGTTTTGATTCAAATATAGTAGGCATTTCGAAAAGAAAACATAGTATTAGGTGTTTGATTGAAAAATAGAGACAGAGTATAACAAAATTTAGGATTAGTGTTTTAATTAAACAAAATGAAACATTCAAATAAGAAAACAAAATGAGACATTCAAATAAGAAAACAAATAAAAAAAAAATGACACATTTTCAAAAGAAAACATAAGATTAGGATTTTGAATGAAAAATAGTAGACATCAAGAAAAAAAACAAAGTATTAAGTTTTTGATTGAAAAGTGGGAGACATTATGAATAGAAAATATAGGTTGAGGTTTTGATTCAAAATTGACAAATAGGAAGCATTAAGAAAAGAAATGTTTTGATTGAAAGATATGAGACATTATAGAAATAAAACATATGATTAGGATTTTGATTCAAATATAGTAGGCATTACCAAACGAAAAATAAAGCATTATAGTTTTGATAGAAAAATAGGAGACATTACTATAAAAAAATATAGGATTAGAGTTTTGATTTTAAAATAATAGACATTCTGAAAAGAAAACATAGGATTATGATTTTGATTGAAAAATATGAGACATTTCAAAAACAAACCATATGGTTATTGCTTTGATTCAAAAATAGCATACATTCCCAAAAGACAAAAATAAAATTAGGGTTTTGATTAAATAATAGGAGGCATTCGAAAAGAACTTAGAATTATAGTTTTCATTAAAAAATAAGATACATTATGAAAAGATGACATACGGGTATTGTTTTGATTGAAAAATAGTAGACATTACCAAAACAAAACACAAGATTAGTTCTTTTATCAAAAAAAGAAAAGGCATTCTGAAAAGAAAACGTAAGATTAAGGTTTCTTATAGAAAAATACGGGACATTAAAAAAAAATTTAGATTTGGTTTTGACTAAAAAATATGAGACATTCCAAAGAAAAAAAAAACCTAGGATTTGGGTTTTGAATAAAATATATGAGACATTGAAAAAGAAACTTAGGATTAGGGTTTTGAATAAAAAATATGAGACAATATTGAAAGAAATCATACGATTATTGTTTAGATTAAAAAATAACAGATATTACCAAAAGAAAACATAAGAATAGGGTTTCGATTGAAAAATAGGAGGCATTACTGTATGAAAATATAGGATTCGGGTTTTGATTCATAAATAGTAGACATTCTTAAAAGAAAACATAGGGTTATGGTTTTCATTGACAAATATGTGACATTACTATAAGAAAACATAGGATTAGGGTTTTGATTCAAAATTAGTAGGCATTTTGAAAAAAAAACGTAGCATTAGTGTTTTGATTCAAAACCAAAAAATTAAACATTCTGAAAATAAAATATAGGATAAGCGTTTTGATTCAAAACCAAAAAATAGGAGACATTAAAAAAAACACATAGGATTAGGGTTTCAATTCAAAACTAGAAGATATTCGAAGAAGAAATAATAGGATTAGGTTTTTGATTGAAAACTGTAATATAGGTGAAATAAAGAAAAGAAAAACATAAGAATAGGGTTCAATTTGAAAATAAGGAGACATATCCAAAGGAAAACACAGGATTGGGGTTTAGATTAAAAAGTAGGGGATATTTCAAAAGACAAGAAAGGATTAGGGTTTTCATTAAATATAAAAAAATATGAGACATTCTGAAAAGAAAACATATGTTTAGGGTTCGATTCAAAAAGAGGAAAAATTATAAAAAGAAAGCATAGAATTAGGGTTTTTCTTGGAAAATAGGGGACATTCTGAAAATAAAAAAACAACATAGAATTAGTGTTTTGATAAAAAAAATTGGAGAAATAATGAAATGAAAACACTAGATTAGGGTTTTAATCCAAAAATAGGAGATATTCAGTAAAGAAACCATAGGATTAGTATTTTTATTCAAACAGTACCGGCTGTGATTTATGGTAATTTCTATCTTAGATTACTTTGTTTTTGTCCAATAACTACTGGATATGTAAGTTTCAAACTGATGAAGTTAATATATGTAATTGCAACAAAAGTGCATTATGGAACATCCCTGTCTAATGTTGATTGGTTGCATGGCGGCACTGAATCTTTGTTGACTCTTAACAACCTGTTGATTGTACTGGGATTAAGGAATGCTTTGAGGAAGATCAAGAATGGGAAGAAGATAGCATTTGAAGTTGTTTCAGAGGTCCAAGAGCAGCAGACTTCTGTTTAGGTACCTTCATTATCTTTTGTTAAACAACAGTTGGATTCTCTATTCATCATGAGTTTGTTGCTTTGTTAGTCAAACTCTGTTATGACAAGACTAAGAGTGGTTTTGACAATGTTTATGTAGTTCTAGAATTATTTTTGTATGATCGTCCAACAGCTGTTCGAAGATTATGTATTAATCTTTTTCTGTCTTTTCTCTAAGATGTGCATTATGGATTTCACAATTCCTTTTGTGCAAAATGAAAACTTTTAATATTATGACCGGTTTGCAAATTAAAGATAGAACTTGGGATGAAGTTTCCAATATTGGACTCCCCCACTACATGCTCTCCTATTAAGATTCAGTGTCCACTAGTAGAGAGCACTTAATTACTGCTGAAATAACCTCTTATTTTATTGGCAATAATTTTAGAAGTTCAGTTGATGCTTTCCTGCTTGCAATGCTTGCTTTAGTCATTCCTAATACATGCACCTACCTAATCATCCTAAACACCTCTTTTCCTCTAAAGGATTATGCAATATTTCATTTTGAAGGAGTTTCTAGCTTTTCTGGCTGGGAATTAATTGATGCTTGTTTCATTTGGAATTTGCTTAATTTGATTGTTAACCACGCATAAATTACATGAGTGAATGACAAATCAATGAAAGGGAGAGTCTTATCCTCATATATATATATATATATATATATATATATATATATATATATATATATATATATATATATATATATATATATATATATATATATATATATATATATATATATATTTCCATTGGATGAATGAATGACAAATCAATGAAATTTTCGCTTCTAAATTTGAATTTTAATCGTTAACCATGCATAAATTGCATGAGTGCTCTTGTAAATAATAACTCTGGGTATAAATAATATGAGTTATTTTTCTCCATAAGATTATTAATCCATATAAAATGAGAATGAGAAATATGCTTAGTTAGGATTTTAATCTTTTCCATTGCTTTTACCTTTAGCCGAATATTTAGTTCCTTCGTATGCGCTCTCACCAAATGTAGTTTCTATTTTCATGAACGCATTACTTGTTTATATGAAAGATGTAATTAATCCCTGTTTATTCCTCCTACCAGCCCCAGTTGTAGATTGTGTGACGCAGCTTCTCGATCAAAATAATCATCTAATTCTGGAAACAGACAACAGGTGAATATTAGATTTCTTTATTTTTGCTAATACTTTTGTATCAACAGGATACAGTACAAGGTATATGTAGAACTAATATATTGTTTGTTCATGTGATACTGTCACAAACGTATCATATATGTTCTAATAATTCGTCGTCTTTGTTATTCAGAAAACCAGGGGTTATTTAGTCCCAAATTCACATTCCAACAGTGTTTTGGTAAACAATATTGAGAATACTCCTGAAGCACCAAAGGCTAACAACATGTATGTATGGATACTTGATAACATGCTAATTATCAAAGTCATGAGCAATTTGGTTTATAAATATTTTTGATTGCCTATTCTATACTTTAATCAAGTAGAAAATTTCAAGCCGGCAAGAAGTTCAGATCTAAAATGAAGCATATAAAGTCCTGCACCATTTTTAAGCTCATATCATTCGTGATTTTTTTTAAATGCTATATTCAATACTGGGTGAATTTGTTTTTAATTTAAATATGTAACATTGGACTGTAAATTTTTGTTCAAACTTATATGAGGGCTACCTTTATTTTTCATTCAATAGTCTTATTAAATTGTTATGCAGGGAGAATGCAACAAAAGTCTAATTTTTTTTCTTCAATAGGTTTTGAAGGTTTATCCATTCCTGACAACCCTCACTGGCTTTTGGGTTTGTATTTGTTATTCTTATGTGGATTACTAATCTTCACAAGAAACCTAAGATCTCTCTATCACAGGTGTGTTCCTTGAACAACATGTATTTTTTCTGAAATTTAAATACTATACCTTGATTTGAGGGGTCTACTTTGGCAGCTTTCGCCAATTCTGCCATTGGACCTTGTTCATTTATTGGGACTTCTTTTTACAAATATGAGTCTTGGAAAAGTTGTTGTTTCATTCACACACACAATCAAGGCTATGGAACCCTTTTTCACGGTTCTATTGTCCGCTTTGTTTCTTGGGGAGGTAACATTTAATCTGATATATGTTGTTGTTGTAATTTAATATTTATGTTCAGTTATCACTATTCAGTGGAACTCGTATGTTTAGCTTCTATTCTTGAGATTTTTATATAAAGGGGAAGCTGAACCTAAAGATTTGCTTAGTGTTCTATTAAGGTTGAAGGAGGCTGGTGTTAAAAGATGAAGAAACTGATAATAAGCTCACTGATACCAACATCAAGGCCTTGCTTACGGTGACATACTATTTATTTTTCCTTTAAACAATTAAATTTCTAATTAGTTAGTTGATTACTTGATAATTAAAAGATCGATTAAATGAATGGTTGGGTTTGCAGGACTTGTTCAATGGAGGGACGGATACGACATCAACCACGGTGGAGTGGGTGCTGGTGGAGCTTATCTGGCACCCGGACATCCTCGCAGCCACCCAGAAAGAGTTAGATTCTATTGTCGGCCGGTCTACGCTTGTGTCGGAGCTCGACTTGAATAACGTCATGGTCTTGCAAGCCATCATCAAGGAGACATTCCGGCAACACCCACCAGTTCCTCTCTTAATCCCACACGCCGTCTATGCTTATTCCATGCTTTCTTAGTAGAAGCATTGTAAATAGATCATTTTAAAAATGGTCATTGATTGGTAATTGATCTGAAATGATGCACTTTCCAAGTGTTGGGAGATTCAAACTGCCTGTTGACTTTCATGTCTAAAGATATAAATCGTTAGGCTGTTTTGTTGTTCAGATGCCTACTCCTTGGGTTTTGCTTTCACTTGTTCCAATTGTTGGTGGTGTTGGATTGGCTTCGCTTACCAAAGCATCTTTTAATTGGTAGGTCAGTTCTATTTCTAATGTTGCTAAGCATTCAGAGCACAAGGATGCATTTTCTCTAAAGCACTTATTGTATGTATTTCCTTTTCCAGATCCTTCTCTGTTCCATATTTTCCTTGTATTTCTTCTTGCATAACTCTTCTAATTTGCTGTGCATTTATCTATCAACAGGGGTGGATTTTGGAGTGCGATAGTGTCAAATCTTACATACCAGTCTCGGAATGTACTCAGCAAAAAGATCCTGGTTGAGAAAGAGGTAATCATGCTTTTGGAATAATTATTTAAGTTTTCATATAAAAATAACTTCTTTAATCAGTTTAAACCTCACTATATTGTTGTAAGGATTGTTATCAGGATACTTTTTTTGATACTTATTTAGAAGCAATAAATTCAATGCTTACCCACATCTATGCTTTGATGCAAAATCTTGATTTCTTAGTAATTCTGGCACCTTACTAGCTATATTTCTTTTTAAACAGGAATCATTAGACAACATAAATTTCTACTCTATAATTACTACCTTGTCTCTTTTCCTGATGGCTCATGTTACACTATTTGTCAAAGGTGCCAAGTTTACTCCTGCACATTTACAATCTTTTGTGAGTATAAATTTTGAGAAAATATTGCGTGTATCCCACCTTTTATTCATACTAATTATAACACTTATGATCTACTCTTCACATTATAGGGTTTAAATCTTAAGGAGATATACATGAGGGCCTTTCTTTCTTGGCTTTGTTTCCATGCTTATCAACAAGTGAATCATTGCACTTCTTTTCAAACTATTTTCATATCATGCTTTTTGTTTTCAAGATCAATCCAAGTGACTATTTTTTATGGTTTCTTACAAATGATCTAAATCTTTAAAACATGAAAACCGCTTGCCACATTGGCTTTTGTTCATATCACTTCTTATGCTTCTTCACCAAATTCACAGGTTTCGTACATGATCTTGGCCGAGATATCTCCAGTCACTCATTCTATCGGCAACTGTGTGAAGCGTGCGGTGGTCATTGTGGCCTCAGTTATGTTCTTTAGGACTCCAATCTCTCCTATTAACTCTCTGAAATGCAGACAAAGACTGAAAACCCAAACATACATCTTGAGGTTTGATTCTTCTTGTGGTTTCTTGTTTCTGTAATACTTGTGAGTTCATAGTTCAACTAGTTAATTGTTAATGGCAAGTATGTGATCTTTCATCTATCAGTGAAGTCAAGGCCTTTGCTTCCAGATTTTCTTCACAAGATAAACCACTTCATGTCTTAGTGAGTTTATCCTAGTTGTTGGTTTCACATGCAAACAAATATACAGTTTACTTCCGCCCATTTATTTCAGTGTTCATTTTATTTGTTATGATAAACTGCTTTGGCGGGATGTGGCATGTTTTTGTTTGTGTGTATTGTTTCACGGTTGATCTTTTTAATTGATAGTTTGTTGTTGAATGTTGAGAATGAATCAATAGATGAATGGTATTATTTCTTGTGTTGTATTGCTTTTTGCAACTTTTTTAGTTTCAATTTGTACCGTTGCAATTGAAGAAAATTTAAATAAAACTAATTTTATATAAATAAGTTTTTTCACGGAATAAAAAAAAGAGTGCCAAAAGTCGTAACATAAAAAGTTTGCCAAAAACGTGCCAAATGCCGTGAAAAAATTATAATAAACAAAATCGTGCCAAAAAACGTACCAAATACCAAACCAATAAAACCGTGCCAAAACAGTGGAAAACATGGAACCAAAGGCCGTGCCAAAAATCATTTGTAATGTTTGGCACAAAAGTAAATAACAGTGCCAAAAACAGTGACAAAGTTTGACACCGTTTAAAAAAACGGTGCCAAAATACATTTGCCACCATTGCTATAGGCACGGTTATTTTTCCGTGCCAAATACAGTGCCCAAATTAGTTTAGCAAGGTATTTAAACTCATTTCTGTGCCAATTTTTTGGTGCCGATTTGAGATTTTTCTTGTAGTGCATATTTAAGCTATATGAACGGGCATATTTTGATCATTTGTATCTTTTAAATTAATCTAGACTAGTATGAACTCATATAAATATGTCATAAAATTGTACCAATTATGTTTAGTGCAATGGATAAAATAAATAAATTTATAATATTAATGTACAGTATTATCTATTTTAAAGGACAATAATAATTCTTTTTTTAATTTAGGGATAAAAATTAGCGATAACTTCAATTTTGCATACTATTCTCTAATTCTTAATTTTTAATTAATTGGGTCAAAGACATTCCAATAAACAAATTTTCACTAAAAAAATACCAAATAAATAAATTAATTAAAATAGTATTAAAATATTAATTATTTTTTCAACTAAATTTCATTTTTTATATAAATTTTGAATAAATTATGGCCAGTTGTTAGCTATTATATGATTGCCAATGAATAAAAATAAGTTTTTTTTTTTTTATGAAACAATAGAATAAAGTTCCTCCACAAAAAACATGCCAAGTAACCTAAGAGTTCATGGCGTAGCGGCACTTAACTTTATTGCGAAAAATGACGGTGGACATTCAAAAGGTCTCAAACTCAAGACTCATTGGAAGCAATACACTACAAAAAAAATTACGTTTTTGCAACAGATATTTGCAACAGACATATTATGTTGCAAGTTTGCAACAAAATTGGAATAGCTTTGCAACGGCATTAAAAATTTGCAATGGACTTTGCAACGCAACAAAAAATTTGTCGCAAAAATAGTGGGAGTGTTTTTGAAACGGATTTGCAACCTATTTTGTGACAGGTTTGCAACAGATTTGCAATGGCGTAAAGTTCCGTTACAAAAATATGGAGGGAAGAGGGCGGGAGAAACTTTGCAATGAGTTTGCAACGGACTGGCAACGTTTACAACAACATTATAATTTTGCAACAGAAAATTGCAACAGAATGACTCCATTGCAAATTTGGAACAGAAATGTGCAATGGTGTGTTGAAAATTAACTAATTGTTTGGCTTATTTGCAACCATTCATATATGTTTATAATTGAAATTAACTTAAGTAATTTATAAAATATAAATTATTATTATTATTATTATTATTATTATTATTATTATTATTATTATTATTCATAAAAAATCAAAAGATGAGTAAAGAGTGATATGTAGATCCATGAATTTATTTTAGTGGGATAAAAGTTTAAAATATTTTTTTTTGGTTTATAATAACAAAAGTACAAAGAAAGAAACTAACAAAAAAAAAAATAAATTAAATTAATGTTTATAATTGTGCGTCCAAGACTTTATATTTGAAGATGTTGTAAAATATTTTTATTGTTAATCATGATTACAAAAAAATATTTGTAATTGCTTGAAACAATTTGTTGGTATTTAGCCACAGAAACTTTTAATTTGTTTTTAATTATAACTCCACAATTTTATGACATAATTAACAATATAAAATGTAAAACTAATTAAAATTTGAGCACCCAAAAATATACTAGATTCATCCATGGTGTCAATGGAGAGAATACTACATTAAATAAATAAATGAATTTATTCCAATTATCTTAATCCCCTTATATATTTTTGCTGGGTCTAACCAAGTGATTCAAGTTAAGTGTGATGTGGTCATCCTTAGCATGTTACTTTAACATTTTGTCCTTTTCATGTTAACTTAATATTACATGTTCACTTGAACATAATTTTGATGTTGACTTATTATATTTTATTTTTAAAATATATATAATTATAAATTGAATTTAATATTGATTAAAACTAGGAAGCATGCATCATTAAAAAAAAAAATAAGTTCATATTCAGCTTCAAATAAAACTTGTCCTCCTTGGAGAATTTTTTTTTTAAATCAAAGCTTAATACCACAAATCTAGCACAACATTCTTAATATATTATATATTTTTATGAAAACAAATTAAGTTGATTATGGATCAAGGTTTTCATTCTTAATATATTACATATATTTATGAAACCAAATTAAGTTGATTATGGATCAAGGTTTTTATTTAACAGCAGACAAATAATTCCGCAAAGATCTCAAATAAAAAAAATTCATATTAAATTATTATATATAATTATAAAGTCACTCACACTTAAAATAAATAAATAAATAAATAAATTCACAGAATTATATGATATCAGTTATAAGAAATAAAAAAAATAAAAACAAGAGAGGAAAGTGGGTGAAAGTTGAAAAGAAGCCAAGCTCTTCACATCTTCACAAGCCGCAAGCAAGCTTTAGGGCTCTCCACCAAGCTCCGAGCAAACTCCGACCAAGCTTTGGGCAACCCACAGCCACCAGACTAAACTCTTGACAACCCATAGCCGTCGGTTGTAAGCAACCCAAAAGCTCCGAGCATTCTTCCGATAACCCGCAGCCGCAGGCTCTCTTTCAGGTGGAATTTCAAAATTGTTCTTTCAATTGATTTTTTAGGGTTTGTGTATGGTTTTAAACAAGATTTGACGAAGGGGTTTTCCTTTTTCTTATACAAAATTGTTCTAGGGTTTTGCTCGCGGTTCTAATTTTGAGGAACAATTGGCAAGGCATCAGGTTAGAATTTACATCTCATCCATCTTTGGTCAATGTTCTTTTGATTTCATTCTGGATTATTTCTTTGGTTTGATGGATTGTTTTCCACTTTTTGAATTTTTGATTGGTTTTAGATAGTAATGATTGTATTATCATATTGTTATTTTGTTTTAGTCATTGACGAAAGCTTTAGACATTTTTTAATTCCTCAAATGTGCATTCTGAATTAATATAACAAACTAATTTGTTTCGAGGGCGAGGAGTTCTGTTAGCAATCCAATCTCTATATGAAGGATCGTGTGGTTAGGATGTTATGGTTTTATCATCAAGTGAACTTATTCATGTATTATTGAAGTTGAGCATCTTAATCTCATCTAAGCTGAATCAAATGCGTCAATTTTAATGCTAAAGTAGTAGGTCTGACAGAAAGGATTCTTCTTTCTTATGTTGCCTAAGTGCTATAGCAGATAAATCACATTTATATGATTATAGGTCACTCAGCATTTTGTTGAGGCTTTTATTGAATCATGAATTGACAAGTCAATGCAATCACAGTTATGCAAGTTAGGTTCGTAGAAATGCATTTGCCTTAGATTTTAATCTTTATGTACACTTCTTTTGTTATAAAGCAAGAATTGGTATTTCATTAGATTAAAAAAATAAATAAATAACAGTCCTCTCGTAGTAAGTTATGGGTGTAAGTGATCCACTATATTTTCTTGCATTGATTCTCTATGTTTGAGGTGATTTCGTCTTTGATCTTGTGTTTTTTTTATTTCGTTTATTGGAAAGAATTGTTAAGATGTCCGATATCGTGTTCGTTGATGTGATTTTCTAATTTTTTTAGTTTAGAAAAAGAACATCAGTTTCCACTCACCAAGGATTTATATAATAATTACTGCAAGTTAGCAGTTTGAATGGATTATAAATCCATCTACATTCAAATGATTTAGTATTGTCACACATACTCTTGCAATATAGCCAAAGCTTTTTCCATCTTCTCAAGCTGTTCCATATCTTCCTGTTAATGAAATTTTTCTTAAGATCTTACTTGAAAGCTTGATGGCGAGTAGCCATGAATTCTCTTAACAAGTTACTAAACATATCTGTCAATCATACAGGTAGAAACTATGGGATTTCTTTCAGAATGTCATTGATGATCCACATCAATGAGAAGTCGTAAAGGGCCTAACAGGACAACAAGAAGGCATTACTCGAATATTGCATAACTTGTGGAGGAAAAACAATATGTTTCTACTTTCTAGAACTCATTAGATATTCCAATTTTATAGTGGATTAAAGTAATACAAGCCACATTCATATGCCATCTGAGGACTTTGGCGAGTGGAAAATGACAATCTGCCACTCCTATTCATATGCCATCTAGAACTCATTAAATATTCCGATTTCTAACTGCAAAAAGAAGTGACAATCTGCCACTGCTATTCCTATAATCTATATTAGGGTACCAATTATCCTTAATTTTCAAACCATTGACTTTGAAATTGGTGAAGAAAATGAAAAAGAAGAAATTTAGCATGGTTACACAGAACATGTTCTTTATGTTCCTTTTGTTTTTCTTTGGCACATAGATGAAAGACCCACTCATTCTCATTGTTTTCCAGTTTCCAGATTCCATTGACGTGCTTTGTGATGTGGCTTGGACTAAGGAATAGATTCATCACTCTCATATTCACTCTCAACCAAGTCTAATAATCAAGTTTTTTACATTAAATATATATATGCTTATTCATTGCACATGATTTTATATATGCTTATTCATCGCACATGATTTCAGAGAATAGTCAAAATGTCTCTTCACCTTCATTAATGTCTATTTATTGGTAATTAAGCTCTTGTCGGATTTGTTAACTGAGGACTTTGGATTAGTTTACATAGTCCTGCACTTGTTTTTTATTTTATAGGGACAGCTAACTGGTCTTCTTTTTTATAAAATTAACTTGTACAGATATGATAAAGGGGAAAGCAAGCAAAAGCATTTTCTGGAAGCAAAGTATCATAAGCATATGAATTCGCTAAATGCTAGGGGGAAAAAAGAAAGTAAAAAATAATAAAGAATTGATTTTGTTCTGGAAAGTAGTTAAAATTTGTTATGTAATAGTAGTGCAGCCGATAGCTCTTGTATACCTTTTCTTATGTACAGTCTTATTTTGCTGGGGATGAATTGGGTGATGTTCTATTCTTTGCAATTGCTGATTAAAAAGGGCAAATCCATTATTGTGCTTTAAGCATACACTTGTGTAATGTGAACATAGTTTAAAATAGTTGAATTGGAAGATCTCATGGATAACTTTTCTTTTCATTTTTTTGCCTTTCCATTTTAATAGAGTTTTTTAAGCTTGAAGTAATTAGAAGGGAGAAGCAAAAGTATATTATACTATTTTTCCCTTTTGTTGACATGAGAAATTATGGTCTGCATTTACTTGGATTTAGCATGAGAAATTAAAGTGGGGTATCCTTGAAAAGTGGATGTGTTGATACTTTTATGTATGTCTTTTTAGGATGTGACACTTCCACTGCTGGCACTGCAGTATCATTTCATGAATTCAAGTTGTTTGGCTGCAATACTTCAGGATGTGCAATTCAAAAAAATAAGGGTAAACTACCATGAACAGGACAACAAGAGTTATGGCCAAATAATCCTAATAGAATATCCAAGTTATCTGTTGTTGCTCGCTTAATGAATTTGAAGACAGAACATCATTTTTCTGAAAGATTATATGATGATTTTTGTCAATTGATGAAAAAATGCCTCCCTAATTGCAATGTTATGGTTGATGGATTCTATGAAACGAAGCAGTTAGTTAGAGGGTTGGTGTTACCAATTGAACAGATTGATTGTTGTAAAAGAGCTTGCATGTTGTATTGGGGTGAAGATAGTGAATTGATAAGTTGCAAATTATGTGGCCATGATAGGAACAAGAGAGGTATAACTGATTCTGGAAGTCGAAAAGTGATGGTACCATATAAGAAAATGTTCTACTTTCCTTTGACCCCTCGTCTTCAAAGGTTATATGCATCTAATGCTACTGCTAAACGCATGAGATGGCATTTTGAGCATGAAATAGAAAAGGATGGTATAATGCGGCATTGCTCGGATTCTCCTGCATGGAAACACTTTGATAACATGCACCCATCATTTGCATCAGAATGTAGGAATGTCAGATTGGGTTTATGCACAGATGGGTTCCAACCATTCTGGCAATCTGGTCAACAATACTCATCATGGCCAGTGATAGTCACACCATACAACTTACCACCTTGGATGTGCATGAAAGATGAGTACATGTTCCTCTCTATAATTGTCCTGGGTCCATCAAATCCAAAGGACAAATTAGATGTGTTTCTACAACCTTTGATAGCTGAGATAAAAGATTTATGGAAGATTGGAGTAGAGACTTATGATGTCGCGAGCAAACAAAATTTCAGGATGAGAGCTGCATTGATGTGGACAATTAGTGATTTCCCAGCTTACTCAATGTTGTCTGGTTGGAGTACAGCAGGAAAACTAGCATGCTCATACTGCATGGAAGATTCAGATGCTTTCACTCTGATAAAAGGTGGGAAGACATCATGGTTTGATAATCATCATAAGTTTTTACTACCAAATCATCCCTACAGAAGGAATAAGAAGTGGTTCTTGAAGGGAAAATTAGTAAAGAAATCTGCACCTCAGGTGAAATCTGGACTTGAAATACTTGAAGAAATTGAGAGCTTCGGACTTAAAAAGGTCACAGAAATAGATGGAGAGGAAATAAATTCTAATATTAAAAAGCATTGTAACAAATGTGGGTGGAAGAAAAGAAGTATATTTTGGGATTTGGCTTATTGGAAGAAAAACCTTATTAGGCACAACTTGGATGTAATGCACATTGAGAAGAACTGCTTTGATAATATTTTTAACACTGTGATGAATGTGTCTGGCAAATCAAAAGACAATGCAAAATCTAGAGAAGATTTGAAGGAATTTTGCAATAGGCTTGAGTTACACATGGATGAAAGAACAAAGAGGTTTCCAAAGGCATGCTACATTCTTGATAGAAAACAAAAAGAAGAATTGTGCAATTGGTTAAGAGAGCTTAAATTTCCAGATGGGTATGTCTCAAATATGGGTAGATGTGTGGACCAATGCAAACTGAAATTGTTTGGCATGAAGAGCCATGATTGTCATGTTTTCAATCAATGATTGATACCCATTGTATTTCGAGAGCTACTTCCACAAAATGTATGGGAAGCATTGACAGAGTTGAGCATTTTTTTTAAAGATCTCAGTGCTAGAGTCATCAAAGATGAGGATATGCGGAGATTGGAATGGGAAATCCCAATTATTTTGTGTAAGTTTGAGAGAATATTTCATCCAAGCTTCTTTGTGCATGGAACATCTCCTAGTTCACTTAGCATATGAAGCACGAATTGCTGGACCGGTATAATATAGATGGATGTATCCCTTTGAAAGGTATAAATATGATTTTTTTTTTTTTGGGAATTCCTATTAAATTTAAGAATATTTAATTCTAGTAATATATAATTTTAAGCACGATAAAATACAGGTATTTCCGTAGATTGAAGAATAACGTGAAAAACAAAGCTCATATTGAAGGATCAACATGTAATGCATACATCGCCAAAGAAATATCATCATTTTGTGCACATTACTTCGAGTCACATATTCACACAAGACATCGAAAAGTTGGAAGGAACGATGACAATATTAGTTTTGATATGCAAGCATATCCTAGAATGCTTTAGTTTTTAAACCATCTGGTAGGCATTTGGGTCCTGAAAGAACACGACGTTTAGATGAAAAGGAATACCATGCTGCTCGAACATATGTTTTATTAAATTGCGATGAAGTTCAACCATACATCAAGTAAGTGATATTATTATATTGCACTGCTTCATTTTCAATTGATCATAATAATTCACATATATTATCTAATTTATTTTCTTCAATTTCGAGTATATGAAGAATGGGTAAGGGAAAATCGAGCTAATATTCAAGATCATGAAATTGACCTTTTGTTGGAAACAGAATTTGCTTTGTGGTTTGATAATTATGTGAGTGCCCCAACCTAATCATATCGAAAACATATCAAATTTGTATTATCCATTAATAACTTGCTATTTTCATTTTTTTTATATGATACACAGGCACACCATCCTAGTTCAGGGGTCATAAATGAATGGTTAAAATGCCTTGCCGCCGCACCAATGCATAAGGTTAAAACATACAATGGTTATTGTATAAATGGCTACAAATTTCATACAAAAAATCATGGATCTTCTAAGAGCACAATGAATAGTGGAGTATGCATTAAGGGATCCAATTTATGTGCTAGTGAGCTCGAATATTTTGGGAAGTTGGTTGAGGTGGTGAAATTGGAGTATGAAGGATGACCAATGAAAGAGGTCGTATTGTTTAAATGCACCTGGTTTGATCCAACACTACGAATTGGTACCAGGATTCACCCACAATATAAGCTCATTGATGTTCATAAGAATAAAGCATTTACAAATACAAACCATTTATTCTTGCAACTCAAGCTGCGCAAGTTTTTTACTCACCGTATCCTTCATTAAGAAGATCTTGTAATGATTGGTTGGTGGTTTGTGCAATTAAGGCTAGATCTATTGTGGAGGTAGCTGGATCACATGCATCATCAATTTATAATGCTTTTCAAGAAGATGAAGTACAAGTACATGAAATTGAAAATCATGAGGAAGAAATATCTCTAAATTCTTCCGACGGCATATTCATTGAAATTGATGGTATGGATATTGAAGAAGATGCAAGTCAAGAAGTAGAAGTGAGTGAGGAAGATGATGAAGACGAAGAAGAGGAAGACAAAGTAGATGCTTTTCATGATGAAGATGAATACTAAAATATAATGTGTTGTTAAACTAGTTTTTTCATTTCACATTGCAAGGACTACAAGTAGGATGTATTTGTTTAAATTTTTTTTTTATTATTGCGAATTCTTGACAGTTATATATTTTGGATTTGTATTGTTAGTGTTGAGTTTATATTTGTTTATAGATATGGCTGGGAGAAATCGTTCCTCAGTTCGTTAGGGAAGAAGTATGGCTACATCTCCGCCTGAGTCCACAGGTGCATCTACATCATCTTCAGCTACTGCTATACAAAGCGACACTGCTCCCCCTACTACTCTTGCTCATACTACTACTCTTGCTCCTATCTTTATGCCATCTACTATTGCTCATACTACAGCTTCTGTGCCTCCTCCTACAAGTACTACTCTAGTTACTACTACACCTACTACAACAGCATCCCCTTCAACTATTTTTACTCCTACTGAGGGTGCTTCTATAGGTGACGGTGGCTCCTCACACTGAGTTCATATTTATGTGTTGTCTGACAGGTAAAAGAATCTTTTTTTAGAAACCAAAAATTAAAATATAAAAAATTTACATGCGCATTTGTTGTATTTGAAAATTATATAAATCTTCATTAACATTTATTGTATTATGTTTTTAGGTTTGTGCCGCACGGTCATGCCATTTCTAAATTTATTACTAAGAAAATGAAGGAGAGGCAGTACAAAGAAGGATACACATGGTCCAAAATTGATAAGCACACACATGATTTTTATTGGAGAGAGTTAAGGTACAACTATGTTTTAATCTAAGTAGTAAAATTTTAGTAATTGTAATATTATGTTTGTTGCATTAATTTATTTATAGTTCTTATTGGTTTTTGTATGAATGAAATAATTTTTAGTTTCTCTTGTTTTGATTTTTGCAAAAACATTATTATTGGCCCATAGAAGAAGAAGATGCTATCAAAGCAGTTTGGGAAAAAGTCTGTTGAGGCCATTATAGTCGGAATTTATGTAGGTGGCACAAGTCTTATGAGAAGACCGGTAAGAAGCCTGTTTGGGTTGAAGATGAAATTTGGAACAAATGGTTGGAGTATTGGAACAAAGAAGAGTTCAAGAAGAAGTCCAAGCAAGCCTCCACTAATCGGTGTTCTGAGACAAGAGGCAATGCGGATGGAATTAGTAGGCATCTAGAAGGCTCTAAGTCATTTGTTGAGCATGCTATAGACTTGGTAAATATTTTATAATTTATTTGAGTGTTTTCCTTTCATCATTCAAAAAAAAAAATTCATGGTTTAATTTTAAAGTTTTTACATTGTCCTTATTAACTAAACTTGTTATAAATTTCTTATGCTTTTGTTTTATTAGAGTAAGACACTTCAAAGAACACCTACTGCATTTTATATCTTCTGCAAGACTCATGTTAATAAAGAAGGCAAAGGTGTTGATTCACGAGCACATGCGGTTTATGTAATTTTCAAAATTTATCTCATATTTGATTTATAGATTATTTCATACATGTTGTATTTAATGTAATTATAATTAATTACAGAATGTTATGCAGAAGATGGTTGAGACTGCTTCTCAGACATTATCAAATGGTTCGCAACCTTCACCACTTGATATGGATGCTTTATACTTGGAGGCTTTTGGTGGAGAAAAGAAAAAGAGAGTTTATGGCCTTGGTTCTCACGCATCAAGCTTGTATCAAGATTCATTTTGTAGTGTTGCTACATCAGCTCCCCCATCATCTTCAGCATCTACAATTCCTCGAGAGATTGTGTCTAAGATGGAGGGCATGAAAAAGAAAATGGTACACTTGGAAGAGAAAAACCAAAGTTTAATGCAACAAAACAAAAAAATGATGAGACGGATGCGTCGTGAGTGGAAGCGTATGCGAATGACGATGCACTCCGGTCTAGGCCAAACATCACAGCCTCGTGAAGATAAGGAGGATGAGGATGAGGACAATGATGATGATGATGATGATGATGATGATGGCCTATAGTTATAGCATGAGTATTTTCCTTTGCCTTTGTGGATGCTACTAATACTATTTGTGCTTCTTACTTGTCTTTGTGCACATTACTACTTTATGTTTTTTTTTTTATTTTGTGCATGTTACTATGACTACATTTTATTACTATGTTATATTTTGTTAAATAGATTAGAATTTATGTGTGCTATATTTTATTAAGATGTTCATTGTAAAATTCGTAGAGGTTAATAATAACAAGGTATTAGTGAATTTGTATTGGATTTATTGTTGGCCAAAAAATAGTGTTGCAAATTTGTTACAAATTTGTTACAAATTTGTAACCGATTTGCAAAGGATTTGTTATGGATTTATTACAAATCTGTTATAAATTTGCAACCGATTTGCAAGGAAGTTGATATGCATCCATTGCAAATCGGATGCAAATTTGCATCCGATTTGCAATGGTTTTGCTATGCATCCATTGCAAAGTTGTTACAAATTTGCAACCGCTTTGCAATAGAGTTTGCACAAATTTGGCAGCACCATTGCAAAGCCATTGCAAACTTGCAACACATTTGTAATGGACTCGTTTGTGACCAAAATATTTGTTGCAAATCCCTTGCAAATTTGCAACACAATTGTAATAAACTTCACAATGAAATTGTTGCAAGTCCCTTACAATTCCGTTACCAATTTATAATATATTTGCAATAGATCTCATGTTAATCCGTTGCAAGAGGGTTGCTAATCCGTTACAAACGATTTACAACGGATTAGTTCACATTGGAAAAATTTGCTACGATCAAAATAGCAATGACATTAATCCATTGCAAAGCCGTTACAAAATGTATAGTTGCAACGGAATTGCAATGGATTTGCCCGTTGCAAAACTGTAAAATTTTTGTAGTGATAATAGTAATGGTTTGCCTGTTGTGGATGCGGGCTGGCAACTTAACCCCTAAGATAAAAAAAAAAAAATCCTAGTAGTTTCTTCGAGCATTCCGGTACACATTTGAATTGGTAGTAATTTTATTGATTCTTTGTTTGCAAAAGCTTGAAAAATGTTTAAATGCCACCAGTAGTCACTTTGTTGATTATTTATTTGTTTATTTATTTTTAATAGCACGATGTTGTTTCTCTATATCCAAAAGCAATAGAAAGTGGAATGCCATTTGTCTTATTTTAAATATATATATTTAATAATGCTTTATTGATACATCTTTTTTATATACATTAATCATTCTTTCCACGCAAAAGCAATAAGGAAAAAAAGTTAAAATGTGGCCGGTGGCCACTTTGTTGATTTTTTTTTTTATAACACTTTGCTGATTCGCTCTATCCAAAAGCCATAGGGAAAGTAAATGCTATTATGTTATTTTAAAGATATATATTTCATAGGATTAAAATAACTAAAGAAAATCATAAATATTATTGAATTTGCACCATGTGGACAACCACTGCTTAGCTTGGATTGTCACATGGCAGTGAATGGATATATACAGGATCAAAACTTTGCTCCTAGTACAGTTTATCAAATGTTTCCTAATGCAAGTTCTATTCACAGTTTAAATGGGTCTCAGGTCGGGTTCTCTCCTTTCCTTTGTTGCATAGTAAAAGGAACTTATTAACTTGATAGGATTTTTACAAATCTGGCCAAGTTAATAAGTCACTAGAGGTCAATAATTATTGAAGCATTTGAGAGGCCTTCCATGTAAATAATTACTGAAATGTTGGAGGATGGAATTAAGACCTCACCAGCTGCTTTTTACAAGGATTCTTATCTGGCATGGTTAACATCATAATAGGTTCTCTTTTTCTTTTCCAAGCGCAAATGCATGTGGTATGCACTCTAGTTAGCTTATTCCTTAGTTTGTGTTTTGTTCCAGTTTTGGTGATTCATTTTCTGGGAAGCAGGTTCATGGCCGTGGGTATATATTAAGAGATTTCATGTTTCAGTTTGACTGTACTGATACAGTAATGATTAATAAGCATTGTGATCATCTTGATTTTTGTAAAAAAAGCAACGAACAGGCATTTGCTATTTCACATCATTCGCATTCTTCTTATTGCAAGATGATTTTCTTTCAAATCAATGCTACATTCCTCTAAATATCTGAATAATAATTAGTATTAAAATAGTTTTCAATCGTAATAATAACAATAATTTATTTACACAAATAAAACTGACTTTACTTCAAAAAGTGCAACATATAATATCTCCAAATGCCCAATTAAATCCAATGTATTCAATAGATATTTCCGTAATGGCATATAATGGCTCATAATTTTTAATTTAGTAAGACCATACAGGTTTGCAGCGTTTTCATGTCTTTCAAGTACATCAAGTATGAGCAAAAAAACAAGGCGATATTTGACGACCGACTACATGCACACAGA
The DNA here is from genome assembly GCA_020875875.1 of Dioscorea alata. Taxonomy (NCBI): domain Eukaryota; kingdom Viridiplantae; phylum Streptophyta; class Magnoliopsida; order Dioscoreales; family Dioscoreaceae; genus Dioscorea; species Dioscorea alata. The sequence continues at coordinate 10,043,865 of CM037011.1, forward strand.
GTGTGAACTCCCTAACATTGCAAGAACTCAAAACACAATTGCATTATAATATCAACCACGGGAATTCATGCTCGAATATCAATAAACAACTTTTATATCCACATGAAACATAACAAACTTTTATATCTCCAAATAGCAACACATAATGATGTTCTATACTTATGATTTCAAGTTCAGTAATAATTAAAATAACAAACTTGTGATTCAAATACAGAATATACTGACATCACTTTATTGATATAAACAACTTCCACCACCTTGCTTGCTACTTGGACCTCAAAATTGATAACAATAAATTCATAATCTCAAGAGCCTAATAAGCAATAAAAAAAAAATCATTTGAATCACATAAGATTTTAAAATCTTTAAATCATATATGAACAAACAATCATAATCTAAATATGTTTTCAGAAGAGATGAAAACATAAATATATTGGTCAAGGGTGATAGACATTTCATTAGCCTATGTTTCAATTGAACAAAATTTGGCAGATGCTTTCACATGTTTGATTGAATTAAGGAAATAAGATATATAGGCAAATGAATGGCAACATATTGGTCAAAGTCTAACTCCTGCATTCCTCTTAAACTAAGCACAACTTGACCGTTGTATCATGCTTGTGGAAATTACCTAGCAAAACTTGTAAATCAAAATCTTATGGTCTCAAAATATAGTTTTGTTATACTATTAAAAATAACAGTTCTATCATATTAATTTTAAATTACCTAGTAGTCATAAAATCAGATCATGCAACACTAAATACATGTAAACAATGGAGGAGTACAAGCTCATGCCTGACCTTAGTTCCTCCTTGAGAAAGTTGATTTTAGCCTTCGAGAGCACACAATTGCCTTAACATATATCCAATCATATACTTTGTCAATTAATCGGAAATAAGCAATTCTTATGGTTTGCTTGATAATAATGGTGCCGATGATCATCCAAAAGCCAGTTATGAATCCCATTGCAAGACTTATGTAAAGCCATAACTTCTCTGCCCAATCTCCTTTCCTGTCTTCCTCATATACAGCTAGGGGATCCGTTTCATTAGCACAATTCTGAAGAGGCGATACACAAAGACCATGATTCCAATTATAGGCCGATTGATCGAAAGACTGAAGTTGGGTGCCTAATGGAATTTTTCCAGACAAATTGTTGTGCGATAAATTCAAATAAGCTAAGAAGTTCAAAGTTGATATGCTTGAAGGAATGGTACCAAACAAATTGTTCTTTGCCAGATCTAGTGATTCCAGCTGTTTCATGTCACCTATGTTTTTTGGTATCCTTCCATTGAAAAAGTTGCCAGAAAGATTTAAAAATGAAGCCCTTGTAGTTTGGTCAGTTCCTCAGGCAATGTCACAGGAAAGCTTATTGTTTGATAAGTCTATGCTTGTGACTAATGATAGAAGCTTGGAGTATTCTATTTGGAGGCCCTTTGTGATTATGAAGAGAGATTCCCACAACACAAAGTTGAGATTGTCACTTAGCCCAAGAACAGAAAAGAAAGGTTCAACATGCAAGACAACAGTAAGTGTTTCATTGTGATGCGTGACTGCCATGGCTTTGAAATCACCAAAAGAATGAGGAATGCATCCTGATAAGTTGTTGTGTTCGATGTCCAGTATCTGAAGAGAGGAGAGTTTTGATAGTTGCTCTGGAATGATACCTTCAAAATAATTTGATCTCAAGCGAAGGACTATTAAAGATGAAAGATTTTCTCCGATCCATGTTGGTATGCTACCTGAGAGTTTGTTTTCACCAAAGTCGAGAGTGACCAACTTGTTGGCCATTTTCAAGGACAAGGGAAGATCTCCAGAGATGCCATTGTTTCTCAAATGTAAGGATCGGAGATTACTGAGAGACACAAGGGTATCAGGAATTCTACCAGTGAAATTATTGTTAGATAAATGAATAATTTGCAATGCTGATGCTGAATTCCAACAGCTAGGAAGTGCTCCAGACATATCATTATTAGATGCATCAAACAACTCCAAGGTAGTAAGGTTGCAGATGAATGATGGAATGTTGCCATTGATATGATTATCAGATAAAGAGACAACATGAATAAAAGTAGCATTAGCAAAGTATGAAGGAATAGACATAGAGAATGAGTTGTTTTTTTTTTTTTTTTTTTGAAAAGGAGCCCAGAGGCTTTTATTGAAACTAAAGAGACAGAACATTGATTATAAAACAAAGAAAGAAAAACAAAAGAGCAGACAAAAAGAGAGGGAAAAATAAGAAAAGCAAGGCAAGCTAAAAAGAAAAGTCCTCAGAAGACAACAACTTCATAATCCAATGGGGAAGATCATGTCCCACATGAAAAAGAGATAATTGATGCAGGTTGTGACCAGAGGAGGCAAGCTTGATAACTATCTTTAGCCAAGACCTGGGGATAATACAAATCCGAGGAGAGCCCACTACTAAGAGAAGACGATTAATATCATTAATCCACTGGAGAACTTGCCAGGAGCATGTATGAGTAGAATGCCGAAGCACGTCCAGAATGGCAGAGTTACAGATGAAGATTGTCTGGATAGGATATAGACGTTCAAACACACAATGAAGAGCAACATTCAGCATTTGTAAGTCTGCAGCAAGGATAAAATCAGCCACATTCCCATGCCTCCCTGCGAGAGAAATTTTAAAATTAGAATAAGCAATCAAGAAACCACCCCTGCAAACCTGGGAAGTGCAATTCCAAGTTGAATCTGCAAACAGGAAAGGGCCATCAAATTTACAGAAATTGTTAACAATGAGGTTCCTGCAGGTAGCATTGCCAGCAATGGTAAGAATAGACGCTTGAGAGATAGCCCTGTAAGCAATGTTGACAAAGTTGGGCTTCTTATCCTTGAAAATAGCATCACATCTAGCTTTCCAAACAAACCAAGCAGCCAAAGCAATAATGGATTTAGATTTAATAGAGAAGTGAGACAGAGAAATCCAATTGCCCACACAAAAGCCATCAAGAAAAGAGATGTTTTTAGCAGTAATATCAGAGATGGTAAGCTAAAAACTTTGAACCTTGACACAATGATTGAATAAATGTTCAGCAGTTTCATAGTCAAGATTGCAAAAAATGCACATACCTCTAGGACCTAAGTTAATGGAATACAGATAATCAGCAATGGCAATTCTACCATTGAATAATAACCATAAGAAGTGCTTAACACGAGGCATGACACGCAAGGCCCAAAGTTTCCTCCAACTAGCCCAAGGAGGGGGATCATAAGTATTATGATTCAACAGATTATAAACATTAGCAGCAATTTTATGATTCACAGCTTTAGGAGCCCAAACCCACACATTAGAGGCAGTATGATCAATATGGCCTAATCTAGAGACAAACTCACGAGCATGAGGACCGAAGAAACTATTAAGAAGATTAAAATTCCAGCCACTATCAGTACAGAAATCAGAACAAGTGAGAGCCTCAAAATTACTATGCATATTAATAAAAGTAGGATTGAAGGCAAGAGGTACCTCCGAACACCAAGGGTCATAGAATAGAGACGTAACAGAAGGATTAACACATAAAATCCTGCAGAAAGGTTTAATGATCAAAGCAGTTTGATATAAACCATGAAAAACCCAAGAGCAGTTCCGGGGTGTAGAATCAGGCCAGAAGTTGAGATTCCCATATTTGGAACGAACAATGTTAACCCAAATAATATTAGCAGAATTCAAATAATTGAAAACATGTTTGGCTTTAAGAGAATGCTTGGCAATAGACAAGTTACGAATAGCAAGACCCCCCTCAGTTTTAGCTTTAGTAATCCGACTCCAAGAATCATCATGGATGCTCTTTCCATTACCACCCTTATACCAAAAGAACTTCCTAACAATCCTGGATATCTCATTAAGGACAGATTCAGGGATAGGAAAAACAGACAGATAATATGTTGGGATAGCAAGGAGTGAGGAATTAATAAGGACAGATTTAGCTGCCAAAGAAAGTTTTGAGTGTTTCCATCTGGAGCAGGTGCTGGAAATCTTGTCAATCATTGGTTTAAACTGAGAGATATTTAATTTTCTAGGAGAAATCAGGACCTCTAGATACAAGAAGGGGAATGAGGCAATTGAAAATCTAAGGATGGAATGAATGGTTCTGGCCACCCTAGAATTAAACCAGGAAGGTAAGAAAATAGCCGATTTGGCAAGGTTGGCTTACTGACCAGATAAATGAGCATAAATGTCCAAACATAACTTGACATTCTTGGCAGCAATCCTAGAAGCTTTGGTGATAATAATCAAATCATCAGCATACATAAGATGATTGAAATTACTATTAAGGTTAGAATCAAAGCCAAGAAGCATACCAGACTGAAGGGCCCTATTAAGAATAGAGGAAAGGTTTTGAGACACAAGAATAAACAGATAGGGGGAGATAGGATCCCCATGGCGAACCCCACGAGAAGAAGAAAACCAGTTCGAGTGAGATCCATTGATAATCAGAGAAAAATTGCTAGCCCGAAGGCAAGTGTCAATCCAAGAGATCCAGGAGTTAGGAAATCTCATTTTGGTTAAGGTGGCAAGAATTGCACTCCAATTAAGCGAATCATATGCTTTTTCAATGTCAATCTTAGCTAACATCCTAGGGGGGTTCCTAGTATCATGCTCAATCGTATGAACAATCTCATGCACAGCAATAATGTTATCAAAAAAACAACGGCCAGCGACAAAACCAACTTGCTCACGGCTAATGAGCTTGGGAAGAACACTCTTAAGCCGATTAGCAAGAATTTTAGTCATAACTTTAAACCAGACATTGCAAAGACAAATAGGACGATAATCAGAAACAGTCCTGGGATTAGCCTTCTTAGGAATAAGAGAAATATAGGTTCTACCCCAGGAAGTTGGCATAACAGAGTTAGCAAAGAAATAAGAAATGGCCTCAAAGAGACTATCTCCAATATCAGGCCAGAAAAATCTATAGAATTCAGCATTAAAACCATTGGGACCAGGGGACTTACCAGAGGGGAGCTCTTGAATGGTAGTGAAGACTTCCTCCCGAGAAACTTGCAGGGTAAGAAGAGAACCCTCTAGGTCAGAGAGAGTAGGGAGATCATTAGGAAGAGCATTATAAATATCTAAAAAGTTCCTATTAGAATTGTCAGTCCAAAGATTGGCATAGTAATTAACAAACATGTTTTCAATAGCAGAATGATCAGAAACCGTATTACCATTATCATCAGCAACCTGTGCAATAGTGTTATAATGAGAGCAAATACGAACAGAGTTGTCAAAGAAAGTACTGTTCTGATCCCCATCTTTAAGCCAAAGCATATGGGCCCGTTGAGCCCATCTGAAAGAATTATGATGTTGAAGAATATCAAACCTGTTATAGATTTCCAATAATCTACCAGTAAGAGAGATATCAGGGGATTCAACGGCCTCCAGATCCCGAATATGGGCTTCGATCTCTTTGAGGGCAGCATCCAAACGGGTAAGACCTGAAGACCTCCAAGCAATAATATTAGAGCGAGCATGGGATAAGCAATGCGAGAAAGAGTGTAAGGGATTCCCATTAGGGGATACCGCCCAAACCTTCCTAACCGCATCATGACACCCCAGATAATCAAGCCAAAAATTATTAAATTTAAAAACATTTCTCCGACGGGGAGGAAATAAAGAAATCGAGAGGAGGAGGGGGGCATGATTAGAAGAGATATGAGGTAAGTGAGCTAAAGAATAGGAAAAAAAGTTAGACAACCAGGATAAGTTAACCAGCCCACGATCCAAGCGGGCCTAGCGTCTAGAGAGGCCAGCCTGATTGTTACACCAAGTGAATCTGCAACTTGAGAAGATAAGATAAATGAGATTATTACAGTCAATAAAATTGGAGAGAGCGTTAGCTTTGCATAAGTAGTAACGAAAAGAACCACCACGGTGTTCATTATGACAGATAATAGCGTTAAGATCTCCAATGATAAGCCAGGAAAGGCATAACCCAGCAAGTTTGGAAAGTTCCACCCACAGAGCACACTGGGAAGCAAAACGGTTAGAATTGTAAATAACAAAGATAATCCAACTAGTCATACAGGGAGGAGAAATGACAAGATGGAGAGCTCTTCTAGATACCACAACAGGGGAAACCTGGCCAAGATTTTTATCCCAAAGAACAATAATCCCACCAGAAAACCCCTCAGCAAGCAGCGCAGCCCACTCCCAAGTTCTAGCAAACAAAGCACAGAAACGGTCCAATCTGTCTGCAATAGCGCGGGTTTCAGCCAAACAAATAATGGAAGTACGATGGCTTCTAATCAGATGAAAAATACGATCAACAGTAGCTTTGGAGGAAATCACCCTGCAGTTCCAGCAAATAATCTTAGGATCAGTCATAAAACTATGAAAAAAGGAAATAAAGAAAAACTTAAGAAAGATCACTTCCACAGAGATGGGTGAAAGAGAAGACATGAGCCGAAGACAAAGGAATCAAGAGCTGGGTTCTCCAGCCTCCAATCTTCCTTTCTTCAGGGAGGAGCTTGTGACATGTGAACCTTTCCGTACCAGTGACTCGTGACGTGACTCCTCCTGATACTGGATAAGGGTCATGGAGTCGCTGTGGACATCCTCATCAGACATCTCTTCATCAGAACCTTTCCGCCGACTCTTCCTCATCACCAGTCTCTTCCCCATCAGAGCAACCATCTCCAAGGACAGAAAGAACACAGTCCACTGCCATTGAGTGAGGATTCTCTGGAAGGGGTCAATCTAGGTTGGGGAAAGGCAAGACAGAAGATCGAAGAACTGGAGGGGGTGATCCAGAATGCTTTTTTCGAGGAGTTGAATCAAGAGAGACCAGAGCAGCAGCCGTGGTAATGTTCAGAGTAGTCTTGGAAACGGCAGGGGGCATAGAAACTTGATCCTTTTTGGGGAGAGGGGCCTCTTGGGCAGAGAGGGAGTCATGGTTACTGTACCGAGGGGGCAAGGGATCAGGTTCAGTAACAGGTCGCTCAATCTGGGCCATTGAATCCTCCATCGGGATAAGATCAGTATTATAATAATTAAAACAGGAGGCTCGAGAAGAAAAAGTTCCACCGCGTCCACGGCTTTTCACACCAACCAACGTGCCTCGGCTGCCGCGCCAACGGAAGTCGAACCAGGGCGAGAACCAGATCCACGATTCCGGGCACGGCCACGCCGATGGGAAACAAGCATCCAAGACCCAAAATCAGAGTCCAGGGGCGATTCAGATTGATCTTGGTTACCAGGAGGGTCAGCCGAGGAGTGATCCATGTCCATATCTTCAGCAGCAACAACCTCGGTACAATACGAACTGACCGCCTGCCTTCGAGGATCCCGAAGGAGTGGAGAAGTTCGACCATTCCCAATTGTTGTAGCATGAGGGCAGGACCTGGAACCATGTCCGATAACCCCAGAGGTAAAGCAAAACGTAGGGAGCCTTTCATAGAGAACAACAACAAACACCCGATGAACATCATCTCCCACCCAAAAGCCCCGACAGAGAGGCTTAGAAAGATCAAATTCAATACACACTCTAGCAAATTTAGATCTGGTAAGGTTAAGAGTATGGTCATCAACCTTCAATAAATTTCCCAGGTGAGCAATAATAGTATCTAGGGACTCACCATCCCACAATTCAACTGGCAAGTTGTGCAGCTGCACCCAAACTGCTGCCGTGGTAAGTTTAGCAAATGCCAGTTCGAAGAAAGGCTGCCGTGGAGCGAGCTGGAGGGTTAGACCATTAAGAGACCAAGGTCCGTTGGTAAGCAAATGTTGCATGGCGTCGAAGAAGGCACACCGGATTAACAAAAATCCATTTGGGAGATCGGAGATGTGAAGATTACCCACAGCCGACCATTTTTCCATCAGAGCATTCTTCACCTGGTCAAATGGTGGGGGTTTGCCAAAAAACTTACCAAAGAGAGCATTTTGGAAGCGTTGACGAGCACGAGATAAGGAGTCAGCGTCAAGTTTGACAAAGGAGGGGGATGAGCTCTTTAGTTTTTCTTGCAACAGAGGGTTATGAAAGGGAGAAGGTACAGGGACACGTGTTGAAGAAGAGGCCACTTGAGCCCAAGACTGAGGAGGAGGAGTTGGGGGGGGGGATGAGGAGCTTGCTCCCCACTTGCCATAGTAAGGGGGGAATAAGAGAGAATAGACGAGCAAGGCACAGGGAGAAACAAACTCAGAACAAGGAGAGCAGGGAGAGCAGGGCTTAAGTTAGCATGTTACCTTGAGAATGAGTTGTTGTTGAGATGGATAACATGCAAGGAGGAGGGATTAAGCTCAGGTAATGGGCCTTCAAATCTGTTTGAACTCAAATCTATGATATAAAAAGTGTAATTTTTCAAAGAAGTTGGTAGCCTTCCCTCCAAATTGTTATTTGATAGATCAAGAAAATAGCTAGAAGAGGGACTTAGATATCCAAACCATGTACGGATGTTTCCTGAAATTCCTGCATCTAATAAGCAAAGGCTACTCAAATATGTTTGAGTTTTTATCCAAGTGGGAAAAACAGGGCCTACTTTGACAGAGCACATTATGATGAAAATGCAATGATCAAAAGGAAGCTTCCAATTCTCACTTACATTCAATTGCAACAAGTTGTAGGATAAGTCCAAATATATCAACTTTACTAGATTAGAAAAATGAGATTCGGTTAAGACACCCATTAAAAAATTTGAAGAGAGATTCAGTTGCATCAGTTTAGATAATTGGCCAATGTTCTCTGGAATTGTTCCATTCAGCATGTTGTTTCCCAGATTCAATGTTTCTTGGCCCTCCCAACTTTCTGAAGCAGAACCGTACTTGTTCTCCGTGCACTTAGACAATCCCTCAACAAGGTCATCAATGCCTCCAGTGATCATATTGCTAGATAAATCCAAGGTCTGTAACTTGCATAAGTTCCCCATGACTTTTGGCAATGTTCCATTGATGTCACTGCCCTGCATGCTAAAGTAATGCAATTGGCTAAGATTTCCAAATCTTTCTTGTAACTTTCCACTTATTGCATTTTGAGACAAATCTAGAACCTGAAGGTGAACAAAATTCCCCATAGTTTCAGGCAATTTGCCGTTGAGATTGTTACGAGCCCCATAAAATTTCTGCAAAAGTGTTAGATTGCCAAAGGATTCGGGAATCACTCCACTAATCATATTCCTTGACAAATCCAAGTATTGTAGGATTCTTAGATTGCAAATGCTTGCAGGCATCCATCCTTGAACTTGGTTACTGGACGAATCAAAGTACACCAACTTCTGCAGCATCCTGATGCTCTCTGGCAACTTTCCAATCTTGTTAGCAGACAAATCAAAGTACACTAAATTTGTAAGATTGCTCAGAGATTCCGGAATGCTTCCAATGAATTTATTTAGTGACAAATCAAGTTTCTCCAAGCTACCAAGATTTCCTAAGGACTCTGGAATCACTCCATCAAAAGAGTTATGAGACATGCTGAAGACTCTCAAGCGACTCAAGTTACCAACTATGACTGGTAACTTGCCATATAGAGCATAATGAGAAAGATCAAGATAGACAAGGCTAGTAAGATTGAACAACCATTGAGGCAGAGTCAAGTTCAGGTCATCATTATAAGAGAGATCAAGCACATGAAGAGATGTGAAGTTGAGATGATGAAGCGGAGTAGTATCATGAATACCACCAACTTGGAGGCCAGCATTAGAGAGTTTCAAGACAAGAAGAGGAGGAAGCATATTGATGTCATGAAGCCAACCATGCGCGTTAGAGAAGTCCACTCCACTCAAGTCTAGGTAATGCAAAGAAGTCATTCCAGAGAGCCAGTGGAGGTCATTAGGTTGTAGATTATCATTTGAGATAAGATCAAGATAGCGCAAGCATGACAGCTTTCCAAAGGTATGAGGAATGGCATCACTGAATCCGGCATAAGAGAGGTTAAGGTATTCAAGGTTGGGAAAAGAGCTAATGAAGTCTGGGATGGGGGAGTCGTCGAAGTTGTTCATGCTCAAATCCAAGTGCTTTAAATGATGAAGCTGAATGAGAGAAGAGTTCAACTTACTTGGTGGCATGCGAGTATTAGATGAGACATTAGAAGGGTGCTGTCGGAGATCAAGCTTGATGACATGGAGGGATTCATGGTTGCAGCTCACACCTTGCCATTTGCAGCAGTCATGGCCAGTCTAAGAAGAGAACAAGCTTTGGTCGTCAATATGATTAATGCCTGCTTTGATGCTGAGAAGGGCTATCCTTTCGGTTTCAATGCAGCTAATTATACCATGGACATAGCATGGAGGGAATGCTGAGACAATAAGGCAAGCAAAAAAAACAAACAATGAGAGACAAGCCATGAGATCAAAGAGAGAAGCTCTCACAAATGTCTCTAGAGAAGTGTATGAATGGGATAGAAGAAATGCACTTGTATAAGAAGCTTTATTAAAAGGGGCTTTTACATATATACCCTCACAACATTTTCATGAGAAAAAAAAACATCGTTATATACTTATTTTGGTGAAATTCATAACTTATGAGGAAAATTACTTGGAGGTCCTCAAAAACCCTAGAACCATTCCTATATCTTTAAAATATCTATTTAATTTTAAATTTATCTTTGTTAGTATAAAATATTTAGTTTGCATGATTATTTTTCATCATATTCCCCACCTTTGTGGTGGATAATTTATCCTAGTTTCAACATGAGCTCACCAAAACCATGCAACAAGCTTACCCCTCCTGTAAACCTTGGCTTACACCTCTGTACAAACTGGGCCAATTTGTCCATTATGTTAGAGATGTCTGGTTCTCAAGTAAATAATTAGACTTGACTATATTTAGGGTATCGGCATACAATAAGTTATGTTTAAACCATTTCATTTTCAATAAATTAGATGATACATGCCTGCCCACCATCTAGAAAAACTTAAATCAAGTCTGCAACTAATTTCTATGGACTTGACCCTATAAGGTGTAGGGTCCAATAATTGATTAGTTGACTCAATGCAACCAACTTGATTTAGAAATTTTATTAAGTTAGTGCACACAAAATTTCTAAGTAATTTCTTACAACATTTGAGACGGAGTATAAGTGCATATCAAAGAAATAATGGATTAAAGTCACCAGTGACATTTAAAAGTTTAAATTATTGCTTATTTGATCTTTGAATTAAAAAAAAAATCCACTTATTGTCTTGAAACTATATGCATATGTTAATCTTAGTTTTTTATTTAATATAAATTCACTTAAATATGTTATTTGATTGTGTTTTCTTGGCCCAAAAAAATAATACTAAACAAATAAATCTATATAATTCAAGAATAAAAGCAAATAAAACACTATATTTTAAAAGCCAAAATATTTTTTCAGTGTGAGAAGAAAAACAATAATTAATGAAATTTAAATTCCACCCTTGGCTTTAAATCTAAATTAATTGAAGGCAAAAGCATACCACTAAGCAAACTTTTACTCAAAATATCAAATAAATAAATTTAAATAAATTTAATATAATAATTGTCACTTAAAATAAATTTTAGTTACAGAAATACTCAGGTAACCTGAGTTAAAAAGAAAACACTTGAAGATGCATTTTAGTTCCATTATATCTATTTGTTAGCTTATTATATGGTTGCCTATTGTAGATATTTCAAAATATAAAATTTTTAATAAAATAAAATAAAATATTCATGTCACAAAATAAAATAAAAACATTCATGGCACAAATGATCATAAATGGCACGTACAGTGACACGATAATCCCCGCTTCCCCAAGCTTATTATATGGTTACCTATTGTAGATTTTTCAAGAAATAAAATTTTTAATAAAATAAAATAAAATATTCATGGCACAATGGATCATAAATGGCACCTACAGTGACACGATAATTTGCCACGTGTGATCATTTCAGTCATCTAGCTTTAAAAAGTTATGATTTGGTCCCTTACTTTTAGTTTTGTTACGCTTTGTCCACCCGAACATACGTCGTTAACGGTGATCACATGTGGCATATGCATGCCGAGAGCCATGTGATATGCTACATGTGATTGTTGTTAATGGCACATGTTTGTGTGACCAAATCATAACAAAAACGAAAGGTAAGGGACCAAATCGTAACTTTTTAAAGCTGGCTGACCGAAATAAAAACACACAAAAAGGTAGGGGACCATTTAGGTTGTTTACCAGAAATTAAATCAATGGCTCAAATTCATTTTTATTTCTAATGCATTTAGTGGGAGGAAATTACACTTTTTAACTAGTGGTCTCTAAACATTTTTTTTTTGGTTGACAAAGAGTACAAACAATTGTTAGACAAGGGGCATGCGCGGAGGTAATACTCGTTCCCTTAAGGGATCAAGGTTAGTGCAACTAGAGTTGGGTTAGTAACACATCTCTTTCGTGAGTGTTCTGCAAGTGCACAGGGTCGTCGCAGTAATAAAATATCCTTAGTGAGTGGGTAGTCGTATCCATAGGGAATAGTTGCTTAGAAACAAAGGATATCGCTATTTACCTAAGATGAAGATTGGTGATGAGTAAAATCAATGTAAGAGTGTAGAAAGAGTAAAAGAAGAAAATAAAGTAAGCAAGAGTAAATAGAGAGAAATCAATGAGAAGATGGAGCACTCGCACAATGCTCACCCTAGGACTATTGTTTCAAGTGTAAGACTAATATTATGCCTCCTAACTGATGTTTAATGAGTCATGGTAATCCAAAGACACACGGTCCCAAACCTAAGGTCAATCGTGACTAGCCTTCTACACTATGCCCTGATGGAAAGGGATACTCTCGACGCCTCACACTGTGTGGGACTACATCGGGTTTTGGGGATTCCAAGTGATAAACCCTATTCTCTAATATAGATCTAACCCTTGGATGAATTGAAGATCAAGTTTAGTAAGTTTGGTGAAGATGCACAAAGGCATGTGCCCCTTGCGAAGGGACTACGTAATGAGGAACTGAGGAGGTAGACTAGTTGTCTGTAGTCGGGATTGGGAGATTTGGCTACATCGACTCAGATTAAGCATGACCAGGAGATTGATGGTTCTTGAGGTCACTTCACAACGTAACCAGAACTCAGTCAAGTCAGCAACCAGGGCCATGTTGCAAGTCGTGTTACAACAGGAGTTGCAACAGCTAATTTCAGAACTTTCTAAAGTTAGTCACCACTGAGATTCTAAAAGAGATATGGACTACATTTGGGACATTGAGGCATCTATATAATCTACCTTACTCTAAGATTGGGTGTGAATCTTGGAGAAAAAGTGTGGGAAGACACTAGACAATCTAGAGAGGGTAGTGATCTTTATTTGTGAGAGTGAGTGACAAAGTGTTTGTACTCATATTTTATCACCTCTTTTAGTGGATTATTTATCTTCAAGCTTGGCTCCCAGATGTAAGTGAGTTGACTCTGAACTGGGTCACCATCTTTATGTGTCTCCTTTAATGTTTTGGTTTGTGTGAGAGTTTAATGAGTGTTTGAGTGTTCACTAAACCCACAAACCACATCGGTGGAACTAACAAAGTTGATTGAGTCAAGTCAACTAATCCAACCCCATACCTTGTGGGTCATGTCATGGAAATTGACAGAGAACTTGATTTTAATTTTATTAATAAGGTGGACAAACTGCTCATCTTAGCAAATATTGTGATAGATAGTTGATTAATCAAACCTTTGCTAGGTAAAGCTAAGAGTTTCTAATGTGATGGTGGTAATTTTTACTTTTTGGACAAACGATTGACACACTCTAAAGAGGTTTGAACATATAATTAAAATGTCTAAAGCAATTAGTTGACTTAAGTCAACCAATCAATTATCTCAAAGTCAAGTCTATGGAAATTACTTACAAATATAGTTGAATGTTTGACAGTTTGGAAAAGAAAAAGTATTTTGGCATATACTTTGAAGTCTTTATATTATATGTTTGGCACGTTAAAGATATCACCAAATTTCTACAAAATGAAATGGTCAATTCTAGATTTGTTATTTGTATCATGATGATCATAAATATAGTCAAGTCCATTGACTTGGACATCTTCAACACTATAAATAAATGAATTTTCTTTTACTAGTGTTTTAATTTTTAAAAATTAAATATGAAATAAATATAATAATAATGATAATGCTATCTACTTACAAAAAAAAACTATTATGTTACTATATAACAAGAGCAAATATAAAAAGTTCAAATTTGCCAAAGGATTTATAGCCTAGCAGTAATACCCCATTTTGAAAAAAATAAGTATGAGACATTTAAGAGGTCTGAAACCTTGCTAAAAGCAATGTTGTTTTGTCCTACCGCCTCCTTAGAGCATCTCCAATCATGCTCTATATTTGAAGTAAATATTTGATTTGGCACAGGATGGGCTCCAATCGAGCGTCAATTCCTATGCCAAATCACTAGGTGCAACAGTGACGCACAAGTAATTGAGCGTCACTGTAGCTAGCTTTATTTTTTTAGTTTTTTTCATTTTTTTCTGTTTTTTTTTTTGTTTTTCTGATTTCATTTTTTCTGTTTTTTGTTTTATTTATTTATTTATTTATTATTTATAATTTCATATTTTATTCAAATTAATAAATTTTATGATTTAAGTTTATATTTTTTAATTAATAAGAAATAATAAATTAAAGAAAATAACACAAGAAATATAAATTCATTAAAATTAAGGAAAATTACATGAACATTTATTATTGCGTATACAAATAATGACGAATTAAAGTTGACTAAATCTGTTGATGGTAGGAATATATAAATTATGAACTAAGAAAAGTACTTTGTTTTAGAGTTAAAAATAGAGTTGATTGTTGGAGAAATTTTTACTGTAGAAGCTGTATTTTTGTATGTTAAAGCTTCAAATATAAAGTTTTTCTTTGGAGATGGCCGTAGGCAATCTATAGTAATCTACTTTGCAATGATACATCATAATATAACAACTATTAATTTATAAATTATCAAACTAATAAAATAACATGTTTATAAACAAGCATATATAGAAATATGCTATCTCATCAAATATTTATTAAATTAAATACTCTTCGTGATAAAATTGAGGAGATGTGCTCATTTTGATTCCATAGTAATACCATTTAGAAAAGAAGGATAAAATAAGAGCAGGAGAAGAAAAGAGGAAGAGAGAAAAATACAATAAGTGTAAGTGTGATAGGTTGTGATATTTAAATAAAGTTGAGTGAAAGAGTTTAAATTAGAAAATTTTTAACAACTAAAGAGTTTAAATTAGAAAAGTTTTAAGGATTAAAGTGTCAAAATATCATAAAAAATTAAAAAAAAAACAGGGTTATAAAATCAAAAAGAAAAGAAAGAAAAAGGTTTTTACCATTTTTCAAATGCACAAATGAAACTGGTATTCTTTATATTAGTTTCATGCATTTGTGTGCAATTTGTTAAATTATAGGCTGAATGCGTATTTTGATAAATATTTTTAAAAATACAATATAAAAAACAACTGAATTTTGAGCATAACTTGGTCAGGTGTACACCAAACTTGACACATTAACGCTAATTTGGCACTTGCTTTGCTTATTTGGAAAGGTAGAATACCTTAATTGGTCTATCTATTATACTCAATGTTCCTCTTTAGTCCCTTTATTTTAGTTTGCCTTAGAATATCCTTGTATTATTGAGATGAAGCAAATTGAGTCTTACACCCGATTGTTGTTCACTTTGCCATCAATCTTTGCTGAAATAGTCTTTTTAAAGAATAAATACAGTTAAAAAAACGCATTTTTCTTTGAATGTATTTTTAATCAATCTGATCCAGATCCTAATCAGATCCTGATACGATACCTAAACCAATCCAGATCCGAATCAGTCCCTAGTCATGGTTGTGCCTCTGGCCATCTCATGAACGTCACCTCTACTCTAGCCCTCTACCCCAACACCCCTTCTCTCCAAATCCTCTACTCCATCCTGGGGAATTAAAAGAGAAGATGTCAGAGAAGGAAGAAAGAGGAAAGATAAGAGGTGCTCAGTATAAGATAAGGAAGTTGGGAAAATGATTCTCTGATCCCCTTTCATTCATTCTCATTATATTGTAACAAATCCTGCTAAAATATAACAACCTCAACCACTTAGGCATTTTCACAACAAGGATAATTAAGCGCACTCAATACAATGGTTGTTAACAATCCTTCTCCTTAATAACATACTTTCCAAGCTAAACACGAAATTAACAAACGACTAAGAACTAATTATCATAGACTAAGTTTCTCCCTTAAGACATAATGAAATCATCAAACTTGCAGCAATGACTCATTTAATTTACTTGTTGCTACTACTAGCTGCCAAACCAAGAGATAGGCATCGCCTGGGGTAACTCATTCAATGATTGCAACTCATTCGATGATTGCGGTTCTTCAATTGCACAGATTTTGTAAATAAAAATTCATGAAAATGCATTATTAAAATAAAGGATTGTGGTGATGGCTACTCGGCAGGAGGATTGAAGAGAAGGGTGCTGGGATAAAAGATAGTAGAGAAAGGGCGTTGAGGCAGAGGACTAGAGTACAGGCAAACTAATGTGGTAGCCGGAGGCAAGATCATAATCAAAGTCAACATGGTGGGTGGAGTAAAGGTAGGGATGGCAATAATACCTGACCCCAACCCGACCTGAGTTTGATGGGTAAAACCCAGTTTGACAGTGTTTCGGGTCGGCTTCGGATAAAACCGGATTAATGTAAAGCGAATGCGGGTGCGGGTATGGGAATCCTGATACCTGACCCGAACCCGAACCCAAACCAGAACCTGACCTGAAATTAATTAACAAATATACCCAATTATATATATTCAATTTTTTTTGTTAGGGTTTTTAAATTCCTACTCTATCTATTAAATTTGTATATTTTATGTTTCTTTGAATGTCTATTTTTAATTCCTACTTTATGGTATTCATTCAAACAAAAAAAACTATGATTTTTTATTGTCATTTTTAATTTTTACTTGGTATTTAATTTTCTTTTAAATATTTTTAAATAGGATAAAGGCGGGCGGGTATCCAAGTGGGTACCCGATTACCTGTCTGGTGCTAGTGTGGGTTAGGGGTTTTGAAAACCCATCGGATTCGAGTTCGGTAATGGGGTTTAGCGGGTGCGGGTGCAGGTATGACAAAACTAGCTCCCGACCTGACCCGTTGCCATCCCTAATTAAAAGGCTGAAGAGAGGGCCCAACTCGGTTTTGGATCCAATTTATTAAAAATATATTTAAAAAATGAATTTTTAATTATATTTTAATCTTGAAAAAGCTACATCAAGAAACTGAATAATATAGTGCGAAAACCAAAATACATTTTTTCAACTTTGAAAAATGGCCAAATTTTAAACATGAATTTGACAAATTATAAAGTGTGTTCATTTCTCAAGCTTTAAAGTTGTCACAACAGCTATGGACTACAATCGTTTTTAGTATAATGGAAGAAAGCTTTTTAAATACCATAATAATTTAAATGGGCATACCAAAAGCTTTTTCCAATATAATTGAAAGCTTTCTTCCAAATACATGTTTATAAAACTAAGCGGATTCCAAGGAATCAATAGTGGCAAGTCTAGAAAAGCAAAAAGTGAGCCTTGTGATCCATTGATTTATTTTTTTTATTTTTTATTTTTTATTTTTATTTTTGACAAAGATGATAAACACCGATTAGTATCTCTATGGCGCATGAATTATTGTCTTGAGCACACCTGTCAAAGGGTGTGTGCACATAAGTTATTGCCTCGAATGTGCCCTCATCTCGTGGGTGGACATGAGTGGAAGATGCAACAACATCCGTGTTAATTCTTTCAATGAAGATTCAAACCCTCCTCACTTTGCATGGCACACAAAGGACTCATATTAGTGCCTCTAATCACTTGTACCAAGTGGCTTTAGCTTCACTGATTTATCTTAATTAATGATTCACATTATTAAACTTCTCATCAAGGAAACAAACCATAATAGAAGGGAAGTTAGCAACTAGATCATGGATCAAATTACTAGTCAAACAAGTTAAATAAAAAACAACCATATTTCTTGGTTATCCTTTTCTTTGAGGTTCCTTTTATTTTGTGATGTTATTATGTATAATATATGAGACTAGAAATAGGTCCATGTTAGTTATAACTGAATTTGTTTTAATGACCCACCAAAAATAAATGTGTGCAAAAAAAACATAAGAGTCATAGTCAAAGTCCAATATTTAATTTGACAAACAAAATATGCATATGGTATGCACCCTTATATCGTTGCCAACATAAAGAACGCGAATTCTCTAATATAAAAACATATTCAAGGCAAATACATGATGATGATTAATAAGCCACATATTTGTAAATCAAATATTAATTATCAATTACTTAAAAAGGGTTCAAATCAAACTTTTTATAACTACAATATTAACACATGAAATTAGAGTTTCTACAAGTGAAGAGAAAAAGGAAATTGCCAAAGACTATATAGCAAGGCCTACTAGGGCTCTAGATATTCCTCCTAATAGTGAGAAAAGTCCATGAACTTGTGAGCCCCATCTTTTTTAATCCTAACCATTGATTTTATGCTTAATCCTAGCAGTTGATTTTATGTTTTCAGTTTTTTCGAAACCTTAGCCAACTCTTCGCCTTCTTTTGATTTAGATTGCCGTTTAGAAAAAGTGAGACCTAGCATAATCTATTATTTTTTTTCATGACTTTAGAGTTTGAATTAGATATAGAATTATATAGTAAAGTTATAGAAGTCACATTATCTATGGATCTAAGAAATTTTAGAATTTATGCCTCTAAATGTTTGAGTTATAGCAATATTACTATACTTGTGCTCGAATGACCTTTCTGCACAAAGCTTGAAGATTGGTTAGATAATTTTATGGTTGTATATGTGGAATTTAGAGAAAAGTGGAATAAGAAAGTTATAGAGTTTTTTGTTTTTTTGGTACCTGCAAAACTTCAGATTCTTTGAATCTGTAGTGTAAAAGTTATAGCATTATTAGTGTACTTGTGCCAAATGATATTATTGTGCAGAATCTGAAGTTTGTTTGGTGTTTTTCATGGTATTAGATGTTGTATATTGTAAAGTGTAAAATACAAAAGTGATGCATTACTGAGTTATCTGACTTTACATAGAACATTATTGCTTTTGAGATTTTATATATATATATATATATATTTATTTATTTATTTATTTATTTGAAAGGGATACGTCTGAATTACAAGCCTTCAAAAATATTTGGGAGTATTTTATGGCTGTTAATCAGGTAAGCAACCATATATAAATCCTACTATATCTATGTATTCTTTGTCACTTATTAAATATTATTTGATTATTTAATTAATTTAAATAATCATTGATGAGTGTAAAACATTCATATATTTTATATCACTTTGTACACTCATTCGTCATGTATTAGAACCATATTATAGAATTGGATGCTAAATTTAGAGTGTTTCACATTCTCAAGGTTAAGGCAGCAAGTCAAGATGAGAGAGAGCAAAAAGAAGCATTCCAGAACTTGACATAAGAAGTTTGAGCTCTCTCGGTATCATTTGAATAAGAACAAGGCAAACTGGGTGGCTTGCGGGTAGCTTACAATCTACCTTACAGCCGTAAGTAAATTCCAGAGAGCCTTATGGGCAAAAACTATTGCCTGTAAGTACCATTTAGAGGAGCTTATGATCAGAGCTTACGCCCTTAAAGACAGTCACAAGAAGCAACATAATAAAGCTTATGGTCCATCGATTACGGTGGTATGTTGGACCATAACACAAACATAAAACCTTACAGGCATAACTCACTTACGGCCATAACTCATGGCTATCTTCTTCAACTCCCTTACAACCATTTCCTTTACCCCCGTAAGTAACCTGTAAGCAAATGGGTATAAATAGAACTTATGATGATTTTTAGGGTTATTCATGGTTTTGTTTGGGCGATTCTTGGAGGTGAAGTTAGGGAAGAAAGGAGATGAATCTCTAGCACTCAAGGGGCATGGAGATTGTAGCCATCAAGCTCACCTTGGTGGTGTGCGTGGAAGCTTTCCTAGTGCTTCTCTGGCGATCCGCCATCGACACAATTAAGAAGAGGGTTTTCATGTTTTTCATTTCTCCTATTATTTGTATCTTGAATGCTTGTCCTCTATTAATAGAAGGCTAATTTGTAGATATTTGGGCATAGTTAAACTCTAGGGTTCATTTTCTTGAAATTGTTTGTTGGATCTTTTGTGCTTTAATTGTTTTCTTAATTGCAATCATTTTTATTTGAATCTAATTGCGTGTTTGAATGCTTGGTTGCTATTTAAGTGAAAGTCCTATTTACCATATTTGATGTACTCTGTGACAAGTAGAAATACCCACCTAGCATAGGCATGCCGTGATTAGAAGGAATTGTGAGTAAGCTTGGGTATAGGGTACTTTGGAGACTTCGTCTCACTTAATTCTCCCGAGTGAGTTATTGGCAATCTCCGAGCTCTTTGCAATCATGTGGAGTAGATTTTAGGAGAAATCGCATCTCTGCTCTGCATGCTGATTAGGGGTAATCTTCTTTTTGGGGAAGATTACCTACTCAAGAAATTATCACTAGTTGACAGTGAGGTTTCATAGAGTGTTAATGTAATTGTGAGGATGTCTGTATCAAATTTGCACCTATTAAGTTACTCTTCACCTGAGAAATTGAGATTTAGTATAATTATGGAAAACTCTCGATTCAAATAGGATTGTATGCATAAACAACCTTTATCCTATACTTCATAACCCTAGAGGTATGTTATTCCCGGACATTTTTTTTCTTCCTTTGTTTCTCTCCTAATATTTCTCGAATTCCTTCCTTTTGATTTCTTTGTTCACACACATATCACTCCATTACTTAGCCTATTTTTCAGGATTAGAGTTATTACTAGTATTCACTTTTTTCCTTATGGACCGACACTCTGCTTTACGCACACTATTATTATGCGATCTGTACCTACACTTGCATCCCTATCAAGTTTTTAACTCCATTGCTGCGGAATAATAGTGATATTAGGAACACTTAAATTTCCATCACTTTAGCCATCTCTTTTCTTTCTTACTTGTTTTTCTTTTGTTTTTCTCTGTTAGTTTCTAATTTCTTTCTTTTGTTTGATTTCAGTGAATGCCTCTAAAGGGCAAGTCAAAAAGACTAACAGAAGATGAGAGTAGTATAGAAAAAGTGATTGGAACCAGATTGAGAACAACTTTACTAAATTAGACATGATCTTTGAAAGTGAGTGTTGCGGTAGAGCAGTTGGACACCATGGTAGATCAAGGAAACTGATATAGGAACCTTTCGGATTACACTCGTCCCACTCTTGACGATTCTCAGTCAAGTACAATACACCCATCAATTACAGTAAACAACTTTGAGCTTAAGCATGCATTTGTAAAGATAGTCCAAAATTTAGTACAGTTTAATGGGCTACCAGACGAGGATCCTAATGACCACATAGGAGGATTCCTCAAGGTATGCGATATACTGAAGATCGGCAATGTCTCTGATGACGCAAACAGACTCTGTCTGTTTACAATTTCATTAAAATGAAGTGCTAACCAGTGGTTCCAAGCTCTTCCTTGAGCATCTATCATGACTTGGAAGCAGCTTGTAGAGTCGTTCTTGTCCCATTATTTTCCAGCAAGAAGAACAACCAAGTTGCATCAAGAGATTAGAACTTATGCATAGTTCAACACCGAATGACTGTTTCAGGCGTGGGAGAGATTCAGAGACTTGTTAAGGAAATGCTCCCATCACAATCTCCTTGAATGGATGGAAGTTCAAATTTTCCATCAAGGATTCATTCAGAGTACCAAGAAGCTTATTGACTCAGCAGTAGGAGGATTACTTGGCAGGAAAACCCCAAAGGTAGCCAAGTAGTTGATAGAAGAGATAGTCATGAATAACTACCAGTGGAATTCAAGAGGTAAGTCAGTTGTGAAACCTGCCAGGATGATTGAGGTTAGTAAAGTTACAGTACTAGCAGCTTAAGTAGAAGCTTTTAGCTAAAAGATCGATAACTTGTCTACTCAGAAGCCATCTATAGTCATGGTGTGTGACACGTGTGGGGGAAGACATGCCTCAACAGATTGCTCTATTGTAGAAGCCGTGCATGGACCCATCGAATAAGTAGATTTCGTTGGTCATATCCTCTGACAACAAGGAAACCCCTACAATGGCACCTATAAACCAGGATAGCGGGATCACCCTAACTTCTTTTAGGAAATCAAGGGCAGCAGCAGAAGCCCCCGCCAAGGAGTGGTAAAGAAGTGGCGATGGGTAGTGAAAGGATGATGGAGAATAAAAAGGGAACAAAAATTGTGATTGTTGAGAGTCCAACAAAGGAAGGAGAGGCCACTCCAATTGTTGAGAAAAGAACGCCGCCACCGATGAAGGAGTATTGATAAGTGCTCATGTTTAAGTAATACGAACCATTATTTTCTTACATTGAGCATTACTTTTCTCACATTTTATCATTGATTCATGTGTATTTGTGTTCTTTTGTGCATATAGGGTTATGGAGAAGAGTTAAAAGAAAAGGAGCAAAATTAGGTCATGTCCGCATTTGTTGAGGAGTTTCTTGGAATGAGCAAAGATCAAGGCATGGGTTTTAGACTTGTGTGTGTGTGTCAACCTCCAATATGTTCAAAGGATACTTGGAGGGGCACAAAGGCAGTCACACTCACAAAGTCTAGCTCGTGTAATATTGAGGAACTTCGTCAATACATGGAAAGGAAGAAATGACATGATTTACCGTTGGTTGTGTGCCCAACTTAACGGCCTCGATGAAGAAAAATAAAGTCGAAAACAACTTGGGCGTGAGTACTGTAGTAGTTTACTCTAGAAAATCAATGTAGCAGTTTACTGTTTACTGCATCCCAGAAATCAATTTCCAGAAAATCCACACGGATGTATAGAAATTCTACACGGCCGTGTGGATTCCCGATTTTAGCCTTTTAAACACCACGCCTTCAGATTTATTTAAAGACTTTTGACCTATCTTTCACCCAACTTTGGGAGTGCTCGCTGCTAGGGTTTGGAGAGGATTTTGGGAGGCTTTTGGAGCATTCTACACCATCGACATCGACATCTTTTGGAAGATAGCTATTGGGGAAGCTTTCATTGGCATCGATTTGGCGAGGTGTGCCCTAGGCTTGACAAGGGACTTGGTGGAGAAGACGGAGCGGCTTCACAAGACCATCTCCACACATCACAAGGGTGTTTTATTCATGTTTGCTATGCTTGTTGATACATATACTTTGATGATTTTGTATAGCTCCATGGAGAGCTAAACCCATAGTGGGTATTCTTACTTATAAACCCTAGGATGACATTGTTTTTATGACTTTTATTATGCTTTCTTAATTGATGCTTTTAATTGAGTTCGAATCTTGAATGTTAATTGCATTGATTTTTTTTAGCCGTGACACAAGGATTGAGAGTCATCTAGGTTATCCTTTGAAGATGTGACAACTTTTATAGGATTACACTATGCAAGATTGGAAAGGGTCGAGAGGGTGAGTCGAGAGGTAGTGAAACGTCCCCCCTTCCCTTAGACGTGATTTTCCCTACCTCCACATTCCAAGACTGCTTTGCGGTCAAAGTAGAGTGAAGTGCTAGAAAATGAACTCCCCTGGGGCTTAGTTGCGCGAGCAACAGAGTGAAGGGTTGTAGTGAATCCTAATGCTGGGACTTAACTGAGACTACGATTCTTTCACTTGGACGAAAGTGTTAGAACTATACTTAGGGACATGGTCTATCACTTGGAATCCCTAGAACTCCAAGCAGTTCCATGTAGTGTGAAGCTATAGGATATGGGCTCCCCTGGGGCTTAGTTGAATGATCAACAGAGTGAAGGGTTGTATTGAATACTAATGCCGTGGCATAGTGTTGGATCTAGTCACGGTTGACCTTAGGTTTGGAATCGTGTGTATTTGTATTTCCATGACTCATTAGACATCAATTAGAGGGTATAATACTAGTCCTGCACTAGAAGCATTGGTCCTAGAGGAAGCATTGTCGGATACCCCATATTTGCATTGATTGTTTCCTTCTTACTCTTTGCTTGCACTCTTCTTTCTTTCATATTTCTCTTTCTCCTATTGCACACACATTGTTTTCACATACTACCATTATTTTCACACTAGATAAGTAGCAGCTTCTCTTGTCTTGAATACCCATTCACCGGGGTATTATTACTGCGACGACCCGTGCACTTGCGGAGCACTTGCAAGGGGTGTGTTAAGTATGTTCCCAGCCTCCTGTACCGATCAAGGTTGAAGAATGATTTCATGGATGAACAATTCAAGAGGCTTCTGGATCTATCGAAGCAACTACATATTAATGTACAGTTAGTTAAAGCTCTCTCTCAAATGCCGAAATACACAAAGTTTTTCAAGGACCTACTAATGGAGAAGTAAAAATTTGAAGATGTATCAATGGTCACATTGAGTGAGGAAAGCTTGGTGTTGCTTCAAAGTCGATTACCGAGGAAGAAGAAAGATCCAGGTTGTTTCACTATCCCTTGAAACATAAGTGATTTGGTAAATAAAAAAACCCAAGCGGATCTAGGTGCTAGTATAAATGTAATACCTTATACCATGTTTAGGAGACTTGGACTTCGTGACCTTAAGCCAACTAGGATGACCTTGTAATTAGCAGACCGCTACAATAGGCATCCTATGGGAATCATTGATGATGTGTTGGTTAAGGTTGACAAATTTATCTTCTTGGTAGATTTTATGATTTTAGATGTGGATGAAGATGTTGAAGTACCCCTCCTTCTTGGTAGGTTTTTCCTACCCACCTCCCAAGCCATAATTGATGTTAGAAATGGTAGAATGACACTTAGGATTAGAGATGAGGCAGTCATGTTTGTTTTATTTGATGCCATGAAACATCCTTCTACTTCTGATGATACATGTTATTTCATTGATAAGACTGATTCAATTGTTGATGAATGTGTGCAGGAAATTTTGCACAAGAAGCCTTTCAAGAAGTCATTGGATGATCCTCACATTGAAGAGACCGCCTCTTTCCTTACACCGATATTGATTAAGGAAAGCACAAGCAAGAAGCATTGATGAAAGGTCACTTCCCCCAAGAATGGCAAGAGAAAACCTTTACACAACGAGGTAACACCCGAGGCACTCAACTTCATTGGTATGTTTCCCATTTTCCAACCTCGTACTTGGGCACTATTTCTGAGACATTCATATTGGTTTTGAGGAGTGTTTCTATTTTGAACCTATTTGACATGTGCATTTCATGTACGCCAGTCTCATGACATTAAGGAAGTGTTTTTTGGGAGGCAACCCAAGCGAAAATTATGTATTTTGTTTAGTTTGAGTCCTTAGTTGTATACTTTTGCTTGACTTTTATGTGTTGGTTGGTTGTTTGTTTTCTTAGACACTCATTTTGTGCTCCCTAGGTCATATATGTACTTGAGTTTAACTGCAGGAAAAAGGGTGAACTCTGCTCAATTTTCTAGGACTCTTATGGGCTACTTACCATAGTAAGAATGACCGTAAGCCTCAAACAGAAAGTTTTACAGGTATCTTTATGCCTTTAGCACCTCGTAATCATTTAGAGATACTTACAGTCACGGCTTACTGCCGTAAACTGCCCATAAGCACATAGGGGTTTAGCACCACCAGGGTCATTTGAGCTACATTTTGAATTCTTTCTCATGGGATCTTGGTCGCAGTGCCTCTTTCTTTACCCATTTACTTCCTCTCCTTCACATTTATTATTTTAGAGTGTTTCTGAATGAGATTGGATCTTTTTGGAAACTTTTTACAGGATGATTTTTCTTCTTCTTCTTTGTCTCGAATGTAATCATTGGTTTTCATGATTCTTGAGTCAAATGATTGAAATTTTGCAAGACAACAATTGTATATTTGTTTAGCAGTGCTTGATTGTTGTTTTAGAGTAAAATTTGTAAAATTTTGAGCTCCAATGTAAAGGAGGGATCCTTACAGCCTGAGCATGTAGCTTACAGCCGTAAGGTGGCTGTGAAAGGTGACTTTCCTCGAGGCTTATAGCTGTAAGTTTGCCTGTAAGCAGGACGAAAGAACTCCTGATTTGATCAAATTTAGTATTTTTGTGTTCTAAACATCGTATTCTTTTTTGTGCAGTATGACTAGAGTGTAGAAGGTAGCGTCCTGACCAACCAAGAGGGGTCGGATAGAGGCTTCCATCTTTGGTTTGGCCGCTTTGGAGGAAACTTCGACCTCTCCGGTCCCCTTAACCCCTACATTTCATGAGTCTCGCTTCCGAGAAGGTTTTCCCACTTGAAGACAAAGCAGTTTGGCCAGTCCAGCACTGTGGACTGGTCTGTCCTCATGCAGCTGTAGCTCGAGAAGGAGGTGGGGAGGATGATGCAGTCCGGAGGATGGAACCGATTGTTCTCTATAGAGGAGTAGGTATACCGTGACACCACCCTCGAGGTCCTGAACACATTTGAGATGGAGCGAGGGTTGGTAGGTTTTGACTTGTCTGGAGCGATCCTATTTCAGCTCTGCAAGGAGCAGCAAACATTTACACAAACGGAGTTTGCTCTGCTATCGAGGTTGTACGACACCAATTTTACTAGCATCCTCTATTATGAGGAAATTCTTATTGACTTCCCTCTAGGCGCACCGCCAACGGAATGTGAACAGAGACGGGAGCTACAAGCGGGCCTCATCAAGGTCTCATTCTTTACCCGATCGACTCTCAGGTATGTGCACGCTGTCCTTGCCCGATCTTTTGTAGGGCGAGGCAACAACACTGGAGTGGTGGAGTGGCATGAGCTTTTATTCCTATTTAGTCTGGTTAATTGTCACCGTATCCACCTTGACTATGTACTGGCAGATTTTATAGCTCACTAGGACTAGCACGTACGCCTACGTGCAATCTTTGTCGGCCCATACATTATGTGACTCATCAGGGACATACGGGCGGGAGATTGACTCTAGGACCAAGATATCATAGGTGGGTTGGCACCCCTCGGCATGGGCACACTGTAGCTGATGGGGATAGTCTTTTGCCGTGGCTCCTTATGGATCCTCACCCCGACCCCTACTAATCTGGCAACAGCAGGGACTGAGGCCGAAGATGTGGAGTCAGATGATAAGTTTGACAGTGATTCATCCTTACCATTGGCTACTGTACCGACGAGTGTAGCCAGCCTGGCAGCTCCTAGATGAATATCTGAGATTTAGGAGCTGCAGGCTATGGTGATTCTGCTGCAGGAGGGCTAGTAGACCATCCTGGTGACACATGTATGACTCGAGGCCGACCTTGGCGGTGCCCTGGGCCTCTTGTCCCTTTTGGTCCCTCTTCCAGCTCCTCCGACTTCGGCACCTCCACCGTCACCACATCCACCTTCTGATATAGCACCATAAGATGCTACCGAGCATTAGTTTCTTTTAATTACATTCTGTACTTTTATTTTGATCTTTATGTTTAGTATTTTGGTAAGTGTTGGCCTTGCCTATTTTGTACTTATTTGATGACTTTTAGTGGATTCATATTTTATGATTTTGTTATTTTATATTTGTTGAGATTTAATGTCTTTCATACACAAAGGGGATGCTCAATCTTTAATATCACTCTAACTGCTAGGGCACATCAATGGACACACTAGGCTAGTTCGAAGGAGCAATGTATATTTCAAATTGAGCCGGGTAAGTACTCGTATTCTACTCAACTCCTATTTTTGTTTACATTGTCTTTCATGTTTAATTTTACACACATTGAGGACAATGTCTGAATTAAGTGTGGGGGAGGGATCCATTGTTACATCTTTTACATGTCAAGTTTGACTTATAACTGTGCATTTGTAATGTAGTGGGAGTTTCCTAGTATTAGGGTGGACACATGCGAGTTTGTTCCATTTTGAGTTCTATTTTTTTTTTAGTTTGCACTATATTCATGGTTATTTTCCTATTTAGAGCACACAACTTCTCTATTGTAACAACTTAGATCGTGTTGGACTTCATTTAGTTTAGTTCATTTTACTTTATCTAGTTGAATTGAGAAAAAAGTTTTTGCTAAATTGAAAGAATTTGTTTAAAAAGAAGGAAGAAAAGTTGAGAAACGGAAAGAGTTACCCCGATTAAAAGTGTGAAGCTACTCTCGATAAGTCAGATACTATGTATGCCCTAACGAGAGAAAGAACTACCTCTTTCAGTGAGTGAAAACTATCATATTTTGGTAAAAGATGCGGAAAAACTACCTCTCTTAAGCGTGAAAGCCAATCAATGAGTGCTCGTAGGAAAAGGCTACCTTAGGAGTTGTGTGAAGCTACCACCTTGCAAATAAGAAGTTGTTTGTGAATTTTTGCTTTTTGAAGTCCTTTAGGACAAGAAGTAAAGTAGAGAGTTGTAACACATGCACACAATGATAATCTTGAGTAGTGTTCACTATTTTTGGACCTTGAAGTTTATAGAATTCTTGTATTGTTAAAATCCAAACTACT
Organism: Dioscorea alata; assembly: GCA_020875875.1. Classification (NCBI taxonomy): domain Eukaryota; kingdom Viridiplantae; phylum Streptophyta; class Magnoliopsida; order Dioscoreales; family Dioscoreaceae; genus Dioscorea; species Dioscorea alata. Next base: position 10,072,244 of record CM037011.1, read on the forward strand.
TGTTAATAAGTGCACGTGTATAAGTAATACGAAGTATTCTTTTCTTACATTGAGCATTAATTTTCTCAGGTTTTATCATTAATTCGTGTGTATTTGTGTTCTTTTGTGTATGTAGGATTGTGGAGAAGAGATCAAGAGAAATGAGCAAAATTAGGTCATGTCCATGATTGTTTAAAAGTTTCTTGAACCAAGCAAGGATCAAGGCATGGGTCGTAGATTTGTGGGTGTGTGCCAACTCCAATGTCTTTAAATTATTCTATAATTTGGAGGAGCACAAAGGAAGTCGCACTCATAAAGTCTAACTCATGTAACATAAAAGAACTTTATCAATGCGGGGAAAAGAAGAAACGACATGATCTACCGTGTGGTTGTGTGCCCAACCTAGTAGCTTCGATGAAGAAATGAAGTCGGGAGCAACTTTGGTGTGACTACTGTAGCAATTACTATAGTAATTCATTGTAACAGTTACTGTTCATAGCACTGAAAATCAAATTTCCAGAAAATCCACACGGGCGTGTGAAAATTCCACATGGCCGTGTGGATGCCCGATTTCAGACTTTAAATACCGCGACTTTAGTTTTATTTGTGGACTTTTGACCTATCTTTCGCCGAACTATGGGAGAGCTTATAGCTAGGGTTTGGAGAGGATTTTGAGAGGCTTTTGGAACAAGTCTACGGCATCGACATCGACATCCTTTGGAGGATAACTATTGGGGGATCTTTCATCGGCATCGATTCGGTGAGGAGTGCCCTCATTTTGACAAGGGATTCATTGAAAAAGACGAAGCGGCTTCACAAGACCATCGACATGGGCCACAAGGGGGTTTTATTCATATTTTCTATGCTTATTGATACAAACACTTTGTTGATTTTGTATAGCTCCATGGAGAGCTAAACCCCTAGTGGGTATTTGGACTTGTAAAACCTAGGATAACATTGTTTCTATGACTTTTATTGTGCTTTCTAAATTGATGCTTTAATTGAGTTCCAATTTTGCATGTTAATTGCATTGTCTTTCCCTTAGCCATGACACTAGGGTTGAGAGTCATCTAGGTTATCCTTTTATGGTGTAACAACTTGTATAGGATTAGACTACACAAGATTAGAGAGAGTTGAGAGGGTGAATCGAGAGGTAGTTGAACGTCCCTTTCTTTTCCGATGTGATTTATCCTACCTCCGTGTTCCAAGAGTTCTTTGCGGTCGAAGTAGACTGAAGTGCTAAGAGATGAACTCCCCTGGTGCTTAATTGCACGAGCAATAGAGTGAAGGGTTGTATTGAATCTTAGTGCTGGGGCTTAATTGAGACTAGGGTTCTTTCGCCTGGACCAAAGGGTAAGAGCTATACTTAGGAACATGGTTTATCACTTGGAATCCCTAGAACTCCAAGCAGTCCAACACAGTGTGAGGCATTGAGAGCATCCTCTCTGCCGGGGCATAGTGTAGAGGGCTAGTCATGGTTGAGCTTAGGTTTGGCACCGTGTGCTTTAGGATGTCCACGACTCACTAAACATCAATTAGGAGGTATAAGATTAGTCTTGCACTAGAAACATTTGTCCTAGGGGGAGCATTGTCCGAGTGCCCCATCTTTACATTGATGTTCTTTCCTTACCTTTTCTTGCATTTTTCTCTCTTTTCACTCCTCTTTCTTTAATTTTACATATATTGCTCACACTCACTACCATTGTTTTCATATTAGCTAAGTAGTAACTTCTCTTATCTTTAATTTCTACTCCCTGTGAATACGACTACCCAGTCATCGGGGTATATTATTACTTCAACGACCCGTGCACTTGTGGAGCACTCTTGCAAGGGGTGTTGACACAACCTTTCGCGTGTGTACCGCAAGTGCACGGCCTTGTCGAAGTAATAAAATTACCCTGGTGAGTGGGTAGTCGAATCCACAGGTAATAGGGATTTAGAACACAATAATTCACTATTTAGTTATGCGATGTACGAAAAGAAATAATCGGAGTGGTGAGTGAATTTATGGAAACAATTAGAATAAATGACAAGAAAGTAAATAGAGAGATGAAAGACAAGAGAAAAGCAAGTAGAAGTTAAAAGAGAAAGACTAGCAATGGGTGAGATAGGGTATCCGGACAAGTTACCTCTAGGACTTATGCTTCTAGTGCAAGACTATGCTATTATACTTTCCTATTGATGTTAATTGACTCGAGGATATCCTTAAACTCATGGTCCCAAAACTTAAGGTCAACCGTGACTAACCCCAACATTATGTCCCGGTATTAGGATTCACTACGACCCTTGATTCTTGTTGACGTGTCAACTAAGCCCCAGGGGAGTCTATCTTCCTAACCCTAACACTACGTGGGATTGCTTTAAGCTCTAGGGATTCCTAGTGATAAAACCTGTTCCTCTATGTAGTTCTAACCCTTTGGTCCAGGTGGAAGAACCCTAGTCTAGATTGAGCCCTAAAACTCTATCTTGATCGCTAATTAACCAAGGAAACGGAGGTAGGGAGAAATCACACCGGAAGGGAAATGGGTACATTGCTACCTCACAACTCTCCCTCTCAACCCTCTTCAATCTGAAGTAGTCTAATCCTATAGGAATTGTCACACCTCCAAAAGATAACCTAGATTGTTCTCAACCCTATCGTCACGGCTAAGGAAGAACAATAGCAAAAGATAATTAAAATTGAAACTCGAATTTATTCATCAATAATGGAAAAGCATAATAACAATGTCATAGAAACATAATGATCCTAGGGTTTTACAAGTCCGAATACCCACGAGGGGTTTAGCTCCTCATGGAGCTATACATGTTCATCAAAGTGTAAAATAAATTGCAAAATAAGAACATCAATGAAAACCCCCTCGCGTGTGATGTGGCCGTGGTCTTGTGCTGCTGTCGGACGTCGATGACGATGCCGTTGGCGTGCTCCAATCCTCCACAAAGTCCTCTCTGAAACCCTAGCCGCACCCTCTCGAAGTTGGAGAGAAAGATAGGTTAAAATATGCTCAAAAAGTCTCCGCATCGGGCTTTAAATAGGCTGAGTGCGGCTTTAAATTTGAACTTATCGGGGCTTCACACGGCCGTGTGGAATTTCCACACGCCCGTGTGAAGTCTCTGGCTTGCTGGAAAATGATTCACACGGCCGTGTGTTAATTCCACACGCCCGTGTGAATTCTCTGGAAACTTGATCTTCGGCAGAAAATGCACAGTAACTTGCTACAGTGGATTGGAACAGTAACGATGCTACAATGCTGCTACAGTAACTTAAGTGTGGGAAAATTTGATGAGTGTACCATAGATCTTGCAATTTCTCCACTTGGTTTGTAGTGTTTTATATTTTTCTTGAGGACAAGCAAAAACTTAAGTGTGGGAAAATTTGATGAGTATACACCATTCATATATTTTATATCACTTTGTACAGTCATTCGGCATGTATTAAAACCATATTGTAAAATTCAATGCTAAATTTAGTGTGTTTCACATTCTCAAGCTTATTGCAGCACTTCAAGATGAGAGAGAGCCAAAAGAAGCATTCCAGATCTTAAACGAAGAAGTTGGAGCTCTTTTGGCATCATTTAAATAAGGACAAGACAAGTTGGGTAGCTCACAGGCAAATTACAGCCTACCTTACGGTCATAAGTAAATTCTAAAAGACCTTGCGGGCATGCTTATGACTACAAGGGGGACTCACAGCCAAATCAGAGAACCTTACAGGCCAAGGCTTATGCCGTAAAGATGCCCGTAAGGACCATCTAGAGAAGCTTAAGCACGTAAGGGCGGTCACAAGAAGCAACACAGTAAAGTTTACCGTCTATCACTTACTGCTGTATGTTGGACTATAACACAAACAAAAGAACTTACAGACGGGACTTATGGTCATAAGAGTTTCGGTAAGGCTCGTGACCATCTTCTCCAGCTTCCTTATGGCCACATCCTTACGCCCATAAGCAGACTGGTATAAATAGAACTTAGGAGGATTTTTTGGGTTATTCATGATTTTCTTTGGGCGATTCTTAGAGATGAAGTTCAAGAAGAAAGGAGACAAATCTCTAGCACTCAAGGGGTTATTTCAAGGGAGATTTGGATCCATATTCAAAGGGATTAGTGATCGTAGCCGTCAAGCTCACCTTAACGGTGTGTGTGAAAGCTTTCCGAGGGCTTATTCGGCGATCCTTTGTTGGTATGATTGAGAAGCGAATTTTCATGTTTTTCATTTATCCTCCTATTATTTATATCTTGAATGCTTGCCCTCCATTAATGGAGGGCTAATTTGTACATGTTTGGGTACAGTTGAACTCTGAGGTTTATTTCTTTGACATTAGTTGTTGGATCTTTGATTCTTTAATTGTTTTCTTAATTGCAACTATTTCTATTTGAATCTAATTATGCGTTTGAATGTTTGGTTGCTAATGAGGAGAAAGCCCCAGTTACCATACTTGATGTGCTTTGTGATAAGTAGAACTACACACCTAGTATAGGCATGCCATGATTAGAGAGAATTGTGAGTAAGTTTGTGTATAGGGTACTTTGGAGACTTCGTCTCCCTCAATTCTTCCAAGTTATTGGCAATCTCCATTCTCTTTGCAATCATGTGGAATGAATTTTAGGAGAAATTGCATCTCTGCTTTGTATGTGGATTACTGGTAATCTTTCTCTTTGGGGAAGATTACCTACTTAAGAGATTATCATTAGCTCACAGTGAGGTTTCATAGAGTGTTAATGAGATTGTGTGCATGTTGTATCAGCTTTGCACCTATTTAGTTACTCTTTACCTGAGAAATCAGGGTTTAGTATAATTCTGAAAAAATCTCGGTTCAAATAGGATTGAATGCATAAACAATCTTTGTCCTATACTTCATAATCCTAGATGGATGTTATGCACGAACATCATTTTCTTCATTGATTTCACTTCTAATATTTCTCGTATTCCTTGCTTTTGTTTTCTTTTGTTCACACACATATCACTCCATTACTTAGGCTATTTTCCGAGATTAGGGTTATTACTAGCATTCACTTTCTTTCTTGTGGACTGACACTCTGCTTGATCCACACTATTATTACGCGATCGGCACGTACACTTGCGTCCCTATCAATCATATTTTACTGAATTAAATCATTTCAAAAATTCTGATGATTATTATTTATAGAATTATTTGGTTTATAAATTTTTAGACAACTATATCTTTTCTTATTAATTATTTTTAATTATTTATTTACTTGGAATTTGTATAATTTATTTGTTTAAGTTTGGATTCAAATAAATTGTTTATTTTGATATTTTAAATTTGAGACCATGCCACTGCTAAAATTTTGCTTGGAAAATTACTTTGTATTTTGCTCGATCTGAACTTTGATAGTTTATTGTTTTGTGAACATGAAGTATTTTGCCATAGAAATTAGTCCCCAATTAACTATACACTAAATCTATCACTAGGGGTTAAACACTGAATGTGTCAACATGTAATTCTGTTAAGAGACTATAGTTTCACACCATTTTGTCGATGAAGAATAGCAGTCTTTAATATTCTGGCTCTGATCACCTAGGGTAAACAAATGAACTCTGATATTTTTATTTTGACCATAGTTATTGGGAGACATATATTGTAATTATCTAAAAATCAGGCTCTGTTGATTGTTTTTGTTTTGTTTCTAAATTGTATTTTGGTAATTGTTTTGCTATATCATATTGCTGATTTTTATTCTGAATTTTTGAGGTTTTTTGTGATCCCAATGTTTTTAGTTGTTGCTTACTGGGTTGTCAAGATTATAACCTAGTTTTTAATTTTTTTTTTTTTAGATCAGGAGTATAATAGCCTAGTTGGAGTGAGCAAGTAACAGATCTGTCCTTGGTCTAGTTGGAGAAAAAAAAATTTTGTCTGTATTGTAACTTATGAGTTTGTATTTAGTAAATTTTTGTAATTTTTTTATTTTAACTTTTGAAATTACAGTTCTTTTAAATTATATGTTGTGTCTTGAGATAGGTTTCGAGGCTTTGCATGCCTATTGTGCTATGCACTATGGGTGTGTGACAATTTGTCGGCGCACGGGGTCCTATAAGCCGGGTTCGGAGCGTGACACAACTACAAATAACTCCATGATTAGAGATAACACTGAAATGAAGTTTAAATTGCTACATTTAGTAAATTTTTTGTTTATGGAATAAATACTACTAATAAGAATATGAAATTTTTAAATATTAAGAAGTAAAAAATAACACCATAGAAACCCATTCCTAAAATCAACATTCAAAGACTCCACCCAGAAGAGATGCAAGGTATATTTCATTTAATATTTAATCATATGCCCCATTAGATGCGATTCAAACAGCCATTTATAAATGTTATCTCCAAAGCATAGAGATAAATATCAACAGCAAGTAAGAAAGGTACAAAGCAAAACCATTTTCAGCTAGCAAATTGCATGAGATAATTAAACTAAAATTGCAGGGGAATCTCATGAAGAAAGAAAAATATTCGTACCCTCAAATTAGTTATATGTGAAATAAAACATTATGCCGTAGATAAAAAGTAGCATTTCTATGTTGCTCATATGACTGTATTTCTGACTTGTTCATAAGCAACAAGATGTGAGACCTTGAAGCCCTTCCAAGAATGCTAACTTCTCTCCATATTCTCTCAGTCTTGTATTCTAATGACTAATGGATGTTCTTTGTATGTTAGAATATGGTTATGAAGTTAGAAAGCTTCTTAATTGTTTATTATATTTTTCTAGTAGTGTCATTGTTTCTTACGCTCAAATGTTCCAAATGAATGAGATTCAAAAACTATTTGGTAACTTTCCGCTGATCATATTATATAACAAACTTAAAACTGAAGGTGTAAGAGATTCCCCATAAAATTCGGTATTCAAATTGATCTTATTATTTGACAAATCTAAAAATTGACTGTAAACAAGGTTCCCTAAAGAATTTTGTTATCTTTCAAAGGATCATATTAGAGCACAAAAATAAAATTTGAAGGTCTTCGATATTGATAAAATATGAATGTCAACAAGAATTTTTCAACATTCGGCAAGAAAAAATTGGTTCCTATATTTACAATGATTGGTAGAGAAATCCAATTGAATATTTGACCTTAGGGGTATAAAAGGAGTTCAACAATGAGGATGAGCATGTTAAATTTGTGTAAATTACATAACTGAAACTCTGATATTTTCATCAAATTTCAAGTCCAAGCCTACTTGTCTATTGAGAACAATTGATCTATAATGTTTTTTCTAAGTCATAGCTAAATTTACTTTAATGATTAATTTTCAGTTTTGATTATATAGAAAGCATATAAATGCTTGAGAGCATGATAAATTTAGCTTTCTTATAATGTTAAACTGTGGTGTTCTCTTATTAGATGCATATGCAAAGCTCTTGTCGATGCTGAATTCTAATTGAAGAAGGTATTTATGGATGCAGATTAAATTCCTACATTAGAATCAAACCTCTCAGTTCCGGTTTCAACATCTACTACACCGGTTGCATTTAAAATAAAAAATTTCATACAAAGTCCATCATTCTGATAAGTTTAAACTATCAACCTTATGACCTTCATGCATAAAATGGTGTTTTGATTGTATGTTGATCATTTTGGCTACATCATACGATCAACTTATGATGATAAATCTATTTTCTTTCAAATTTATTGTTAATGTTAAACATCAAAGTTTGATAGTTTATGGGGACATACAATCAACTACTATTTTTTGGAAGTATAGTATAGCAAACCAATTCTATAAAGGCACATGCAAATTTCTACTAAACGAATTATTTATGCAAACAAATGGTGACTTCACCTAAAGGTCTCTGCCAAAGTTAATAGTCGTTAATGCCATAATTTTTTTTTGTTTACTGGTTGGCAGTTAACATAAAACAACCCTATTAAAGCTTGAAAAGAAGGTGATTGATGTTCTCCATGTAGAATACTGAAAATTCTCATATGATACATTTGCCAATATTTTATATCTAGATTTACAACACTTGCAAAAGTTTCAATTCAATCTTGCCTCCTGCATATGAAAATAGCTCATAAATGCGAATTAAGCTAAATTTAGGTGATTATGATGAAAGTTGGGATTCTATAGACATTTAGACTTCATCGCGAATGATAAACACTGTAGGAAACATTGAAACATACTAATTTCCAGCTTCTTTCATTTGGCAATTCATTTTGTGCAGAAATGTTGGTGAGGCAACAATCCTCTGTTGCATGCCGCTTTGTTTTGCTCCTGCTGCTGCACATTCAATCCGCGGATGAGTATTTCTGTTGAGGCATTTAAAAACTCTTTGAATGATTAGAATAATTGGAAACATTGCTTAGGCTTATCTAATTGAAGTTTTATAGCTCTCATGGATTCTAGATGCTTAAAAATTACTATGGTTATCCAAAAATTTGTTTCCGAAATTCTATCAACTTGCACAAAGATTTAAACTGAATACATTGGAAGTAAAAATTTGTTTTTCATTTTGCTTTCAGCATTGTTTATTATCATCAAAATTTAGTCCACAGAAAGTCACAATTTAGTAGACACAAAACAATCCATTTATTATAATTGTGTGTGCATTATTATAGCTACATGCTTTTCAATTTTGAACCCATCAGGACCCGGAGACTTACCTGATAGAAGAGCATTAAGGGTTGAAAAAACCTCCTCCAAGGTAACGTCTTGAATAAGGAGGGAGTTATCACTATCAGAAAGGCGAGGAAGATCATGAGGCAGGGCGTCAAGCAAATTCACACCAACGGAAGAGGAACTGTTCCACAGGTTGTGGTAGAAGTTATGGAAGGCCCGAGTGATGTCGGATGGGGTAGAGTGCACTTGCCAATTTAAATCTTCAACCTGAGAAATAAAATTGATATGCGAACGAAAATGAGAAACCGAGTGAAAAAAACGGTTGTTCTTGTCACCATCTTTAATCCAAAGAAGGCGGGCACGCTGGGCCCACTTAATGCTACACTGGCGCTGCACAGCAGGTAACTTAGCATAATGATCCGCCAAAATATTTTGATAATGCAAATCAGAATCCGAAAGCTCGAGATTAATAATAACATTTTCAACATCAATAAGAGTGGAATCCAAATTATTAAGACCAGTACGGTGCCAAGACTTAAGATTAAAACAAGTGCGAGAAAGTAAGTGAGTGAAAGTGTGCATAGGATTGCCATGAGGATGAAAGTTCCAAGCTTTCCAGACTGCGTCATGACAACCGAGAAAATCGAACCAAAAATTTTCAAACCTGAAAACACTTCTACGAGTGATAGGAGAAAGGTCGGCCGAGAGAAAAAGGCGGGAGTGGTCGGAAAAGGAGCGAGAAAGATGTTCGAGGATGTATGACTGAAAGGTTTCGTTCCACACATCATTCACCAGGCAACGATCCAGCCTTGCCCAACGACGGGCAGAGCCACGCTGGTCGTTGCACCAAGTGTATGGGGAACCGGAGAACTTTAGGTCGATCAGGTTATTACTATCAATGAAATCAATAAAAAAATTGAGCTTTACGGCTGTAGTAAGAGAAAGAACCACCTTTATGCTTACTCCTGGAGAGCACAGAATTAAAATCTCCCAAGACGAGCCAAGGTAGACCTAGAGGGGTAATTTTAGAAAGCTCTCTCCAACTAAAGTATTGACTTTTACAATGAAGCGAGTTATAAACCATGGAAATGATAAAATTTTTAGATAACGCAGATGAAATGACCAAGTGTAAAACGTGATGAGAAAAAGCGAGGGGGGTAACATGACCAATGATAGGGTTCCAAAGAACGAAAATACCTCCCAAGAAGCCCTCAGCTAGAATTGTAGCCCATTCCCAACGCTTAGGAATTTTCTTACAGAAACGATCAGCCCGATCGGAATCTGCTCTAGTCTCCACGAGACAGACAATAAGAGGCTTGAGAGACTTAATGAGGCGGGAGATCCGGTTAGAGGTATCTCTGGCGGAGATGCCCCTGCAATTCCAGCAAACAATTTTTGCACTATCCATAAAAAACTATTGAAAGTGGGTAGAAAGACACTCCTTGAGCGAGAGAAGAGAAGAGTTGAGACACATGAAGAGGATTAGGAGCAGGAACCTCCTACGTCCACCCTGCCTTTCTTGGGTGATACCTCAACTGTAAGCGAGCCTTTGCGAATGAGTGCCTCCTTGCGAGCTTCCTCTTGATACTGAACAAGAGTCATGTCATCGTCCGGTTCAACGTCATCAGACATATCTTCATCCTCTCCCTCAGAATAATCATTCCCATCAGAGCTTTCCTCCTCCATGCCGCTATCTTCTAAAGCAGAAGAGACCGTCTCTACTAGAGAAGTATGCGCAGGGAGAGACGAATGATTGGGAGGGAGTGATGGTGCAGGAGGATCGAAGGGTTGAAGCAGTGTGAGAGGATGTAGGGATAATGGCGGGGTCAGACGAGGAGTGGGTTTGCATAGAAATGATAGGGCTTAGGGCAGCAAGATCTAAGTCAGGTGATGTGACAGGAGAGAAGGAGCCGTTTTCGAGAGGAGCGAGATTAATCACGAGGGATGAAATAACGGTTGGATTGATGAGAGGAGAGTTAGTAGAGGGAAAAGGCAGTGGATCAGTAGGGGGGCCATGATGGATGGCGTGAGAAACGGGATGCCGCCCCTTGCCACCAGAGGCCCTGCCACCTCGAATGTTGTGACTGATGGGACTTCGAAAATCAGCGGCTTCGGAACTCGGGACGGCTGCTGATCTCAGTGACACGTGATCGGTGCGAGCGCCTCCCCCGTGACCTTGAGCACGGCCACGCCGGTGAGATACCAGAAGCCATAGGCCAAAGTCAGAATCCGGGACGCCCTGATCCGAATCGATATGGACGCTATCAGGGACAGGGGGCTGTGAAGGCTCAGAGGTTTCCATGTGCTGTGCGGAATCTCCGGCGACCGGGATGGCTCCCGCTGCCGGCTGCTTCGCCATGCGAGAGGGTAGTGGGGACCCATCGGCATCAGAGTGCTTCGAACTAGTACATGAGCGACTTCCGTGCCCTACGAGCCCACAACTGTAGCAGAAGGTAGGAAGTCTTTCATACATCACTACAACGAAGACTTGATGAAGATCATCTCCTATCCAAAACCCCGACAGATAGGCTTGGACAAATCAATCTCAATGCAAACGCGGGCGTATTTAGATCTAGCCAGAGATGAGGTAAACTCATCATTTTTTATAAGACTACCAAAGTTACCGGTGATGGTTTCAAGTGTTTCCCCCTCCCAGCATTCAACCGGAAAGTTATGGAACTGAACCCAAATAGCGGCTGTATTAAGTTGGGCGAAAGGACGGCTCAAAGAAAGGTTTCCATGGAGAAAGTTGAAGCGTGATCCCATTAACAGACCAGGGGCCTTCCAGAAGAATCCGATGCAAAATTTGCTCCAAAGGACATCGGATAAGAAGAAATCCTTTAGGCATATCCGAAATGGCCACATATGTTAGCTTGTTCCTTATCCGTTAGGCATAATTTTCTTTTTCTATTGCAAATGCAAGATGCACACATATGTTAGCTTGTTCCTTATTTCACATTTTGTTTAAATTTTGGTGATTCATTTTCTAGGAAGCATATTCATGAGCAGGTTGTATATGCTAAGAGATTTCGTACCCTATTTTACTATATGGATACAGTAATGATCAGTAAGCATTGTGATCATTTCAATTTTTATAGAAAAGTAATGGAAGAGAATTTCCTGATTCACATTATTCTCATTCTTTTCACTGCAAGATAATTCCTGGATATGTTTTTTCACTGTCAAACTTGGAGGTAGACTTGCGCGTCAAAAAATAATGTACTACACTTACATAAAATTACACCTTAAGTTTGTAAGATCTATTCAAATCGACACGGCATTCCTCTAAATATCTGGCAACAATTATTAATATAGTTTTCTAGTGTAATGACAATGATAATTAGTTTATACAAAATTGACCTTTTTTTTTCCCAAAGTGTATAATATCATATTTCAAAATGCAGAATTAAATTCAAAGTATTCAATTATCTGTCCTTAATTACTCATGATTAGAATAAACATGTTTGCAGAGTTTTCATGTCTTTCAAGGACATCAATTATGAACACCCTTATCAATAGTATGGTATGTGTCAAATGATGACATGGCCACAAAATGTGAATTCCGTAATGCTTAAAGCACACACTTACACTCGCAAAGAACTAATGCTTGAATGTCGATTTACATCTTTAATATCCTCAAATAACATAACAAAATGTTATACATTCAAATAACATATAATGATATTCTGCAGCTTGCAATTTCAGATCTAATAGTAATTCAAATTACAAACTCATAATTCAAATACAAAATAAAGTACTCATAACTAAAGCATCATAATACAGTAACATCACTTTATTGATGTAACTAGTTAGGCCACCCAACTCATTACTTTGGACCTGAAAATTGAGAACAACAAATGCTTAACCTTGATAACCCAACAAAAGAATCAAATAGAAATTATTTTAACTAGTTAATATTTTAAATATAATATACAAACAAACAATCTTACTCAATATATTTTTAGAAGCGATGACAGGACAAATGCTTTCTAAATCATACATTATGGTGATAGCATTTCATTAGCCTGTGTTTGGACTGAAGGAAGTTAGGACTAACGCTTTCTGGTGTTTGATGGAATTATGAAATCAGAATAGATAGGCAAATGAAAGACAACACATTAATTAGTCAAATTCTTGTTGCTCCTCTTCTCTTAAACTACGCACAACTTGTGGAATTATCTAGCACTACTGGTGATTTTTTATGGTGTGTGTGATGACTTATATTATAAAGATAATAGTTCTATCATAGTAATTATCACTGGATGTAACAAAATCAGCTCATACTACATTATGCAAATACATTTCAACAAGATAAGAGTAAAAGCTCAGGCCTGACCTTAGTTCATGGTAGAGAAAGTTGATTTGAGTCTTCGAGAGTACAGAACCATCTACACATATAGCCAATCATATACTTTGTCAAAAGATCGGAAATAAGTAATTCTTATGGTTTGCTTTATAATAAAGGTACTGATGATTGACCAGAAGCCAGTTATAAATCTAGTTGCAAGACCTATGTAAAGCCATAACATCTCTGCCCCAATCACCTTTTCCTTCTTCCTCGTTTGCACCTTAGAAGTACTGTGTCACATTAGCACAATTCTGAAGAGGTGATCCACAAAGATCATGATTCTAATTATAGGCTGATGGATCAAAAGTCTGAAGTTGGCCACCTGATGGAATTTTTCCTGACAAATTGTTGTGCGATAGGTTCAAATAGCTCAAGAAATTCAAAGTAGACATGTCTGAAGGACTGGTATAAAATAAATTGTTCTCTGACAAATCATGTGATTCTAGATGTTTCATGTTACTGATGCTCTCTGGTATTTTTCCATTGAAAATATTGTAAGAAAGATTCAAGAAATGTAGCCCATGTAGCTTTGTGATTTCTTTAGGAAACTCACATGAAAGCTTGTTGTTTGATAAGTCTATGCTTGTGACTAATGATAGAAGCTTAGAATACTCCATTTTGAGGTCCTTCGCAATTATATGTATGAGTACCCGTACAACTTTCATGAAAAGTACAACCGCACATTGTGGTTGGTGGAATGGAGAGTAAAGACCACAATTCATTGTGATTTGTGACTACCATGGCTTTGAAATCTCCAAAAGTATATGGAATACGACCTGATAGGCCATTGTGTACAAGGTCCTGGATCTGAAGAGAGGAGAGTTTTGATAATTGCTCTGGAATGGTACCTTTGAATAAATTTGATCTCAAGCAAAGCACAATTAAAGATGAAAGTTTTTGTCAAATCCATGTTGGTATGTTACCCGAAAGTTTGTTTTCACCAACATTGAGAATTACCAACTTGTTGGCCTTTCTCAATGATAAGGGTAGTCCTCCAAAGAAACCATTGCTTCTTAAATGAAAGGAACGTAGATTGGTGAGAGACACAAGGCCATCAGGAATTCTACCTGAGAAATTATTGTGAGATAATTTTATAATTTCCAATGCTGATGTTGAATTCCAGCAACTGGGAAGTCCTCCAGACATATCATTATTAGATATGTCAAACAATTGCAAGAAAGTAAGGTTGCAAAAGAATGACGGAATGCTGCCATTGATATGATTATTAGAGAATGAGAAAATTTGAATCCTAGTAGCAACTGCAAAGTAAGAAGGAATAGACCCAGAGAATGAGTTATTGTTGAGATTGATAACAAGCAAATAATTGGCATTATGCTCAAGTAATGGGCCTTCAAACCTATTTGAACTCAAATCAACTAGATAGAGATTGAAATTGTTCAAAGATGCTGGTAGCCTCCCCTCCAAATTGTTATTTGACAAATCCAGCAAATTGAAATGAGTAAGATTGCAAAACCATGCTGGAATGCTACCTGAAATTCTAGTATTTGATAAGCAAAGTTCGCTCAACATTGTCTGACTTCCAAGCCAAGCAGGAAAAACAGGGCAGGAAAAACAGGGAACACATTTGGATAGTAAAGCAATCAAACGAAGGGGCCCAATTCTCACTTACATTCAATTGGAACGAGTTGTAGACAAGTCCAAATACCGTAAGTTCACTAGATTAGCAAAATGAGATTCAGTTAAGACACCGACCAAAGAATTTGATGAGAGATTCAGTAGAAATAATTGAGATAATTGGCCTATGCTCTTTGGAATTGTGCCATTCAGCTTGTTGTTTGCCAAACTTTGTGTGTTTAGACCATCAGTGCTTCCTAATTCAGAACCATTCTTCTTATCCCTGCATTTAGACAATCCATCAACAAGATCATCAATGCCTCCACTGATAGAATTGCTTGTAAAATCTAACGTCTGTAACTTGCATAAGTTCCCCATACCATTTGGCAATGTTCCATTGATGCCATTGGCCCGCATTATCGACCACAGCAATTGGCTAAGATTTCCAAAACTCTCCGGTAACATTCCACTTATTGCATTTTCAGACAAAACTAGATACTGCAAAAGTGTGAGATTGCCAAAGGAATCAAGAATTGGTCCACATATCATATTCAATGACAAATCCAAGTATTGCAAGTTTCTTAGATCCCCAATGCTTGCAGGCATCAATCCCTGAACTTAATTATTGGACAAATGAAACTCCTCCAACTTCTGCAGCCTCCCAATGCTCTTTGGCAACTTTCCAATCTTATTATGATACAAATTAAAGTACACTAAATTTGTAAGATTGTTCAAAGATTCCGGAATGCTACTATTCAGATCATTTTGTGACAAATCAAGTCTCTTCAAGATACCAAGATTTCCCAAGGACTTGGGAATCTCTCCATCAAAAAAGCTACCTGACAAGCTCAAGACTCTCAACCTACTCAAGTTACCAATGGTAACAGGTAGCTTGCCATGGAGTAAACAGTCAAAAAGATCAAGATGAAGAAGGTAAGTGAGATTGAACAAGCATTGAGGCAAAATGATGTTCAGGCGATCATTATTAGAGAAATCAAGGAAACTAAGAGATGTAAAGTTGAGATGATGAAGCAAAGTAGTATCATGAATACCACCAGCACCAGGTACAGCTTGGAGTTGAGCATTAGTGAGTTTCAATGTTAGCCCAGGATCCAAGAAAAATAAGAAAAAAATGGTTTTTAGGGTTGTGGAAGAGAATTAGGGTTTTTGGTTACTAGAGGAGATTAGGGTTTTTTTAATTCAAAATGACTAAAATTTCTCCTTTCTTCTTAATAATTTAAAGAAAATAAAATTACAAGATAAGATTGAATTTAAACTAACTAATTTTAAACTAACTTACAAGATAAATCTGAATTTTAAACAAACTAGATAATAAAATAAAACTAAAATAAAACTAGATAACTAATCTTATCTAATCATATGCTAATTAGGATTAAGTTGCTCACATACTCCCCCGTAATCCTGATATGCATTCAAATCTCGAACACCAAGTAGTTGTCGCATGGAAGCTAACTTTACTCTTGACAAAGCTTTTGTCAACGCATCAACACGCTGTTCTCTAGAGTTTACAAAATCCACCACAATCTGCCCCTCTCCACACACTCTCTAATAAAATGAAATCTTGTGTCTATATGCTTGCTACGACCATGAAAAATAGGATTTTTCATGAGAGCTATGGCAGATTTGTTATCAATAAATAAAATTACAGGCTTTAATTTTAAACTTGTTAATTCACTAATAAGATTCCTCAACCAAAGCCCTTTACAAGCCGCTGTAGTAGCCGCCATAAACTCTGCCTCGCATGATGATAACGCCACTGTCTTTTGTTTTTGAGAATTCCATGATATTAAATTTTCATTTAAGTAGAAAACCATACCACTTGTGCTTCTTCTCCCATCTTGGTCTGCTGCCAAATCACTGTCTGAATACCCAACAATGGCTACTTCTTGATTTCCCTTCACATAAACAAGTCCATAATGAACTGTTCCTCTCAAATATCTGAGAATTTGCTTAATCACCTTGTGATGTGTGATAGTAGGTCTTTCCATATACCGGCTTGCTATATTCAGGTTCACCTTGTATAACCTGTTATGCATCCTCTCTACTGACATCAGGAGCTTCCCACTCCTATCGAACACTTTTATGGTGTCTCCTTCCATGAACACCTTGTTCCCATCTTCTGTCATTTGTCCAAGACTTATAATATTACTACAAAGTTTTGGGATGTAATATACCTCTTGGAGAGCCTTGTGTTCTCCGTTCTTGCAAGCGAACACGACTGTTCCCTTGCCCATGATCTGAACAGTCGATCCATCGCCGAATCTCACCCTCCCAGTGACAGCTTCATCCAATTCATGAAACTTTTCGCGATGGCCAGTCATGTGATTACTAGCACCATTGTCAAGGTACCAGATATCTTCATTATCGTGCTTCTTGTCGTAGTGCATCTTTGGCAATGTTACTTCTTCATTAAGCAAGACCACCTCCCGATATTCTTGTACAGTGTGCATCTCTTCTTGGGACACAGCCATCAACAGTGCTGGCTCTTCATCGACGACCTATGTGAGATAAGCTTCATTATTGCGCCGCTTGCTGTGACACTCTGACGCGTAATGCCCCATCCTTTCACAATTGAAGCACTTTATGTGACTCTTGTCGCGAGAGCCACCACTAACATCACCAAAGCATTCCCCTGCATTATCTTGACCTCGGCCACACCGGGCACGACTGCGCCAACACCCACACCCTCTTCCACGATCGAGATTGTTGGAGCCTAACACGACCCCTTGCGTGTATACAGCAAGTGCACGGGTTTGTCGAAGTAATAAATTTTACCCTGGTGAGAGGATAGTCGAATCTACAGGGAATAGGAATTTAGAATACGTGATTTCACTAATTAAGCTATGCGTTGTATGGAAAAGCAATATCTGGATCAATGAGTGAATGTAGAAGCAAACAGAATAAAAGACAAGAAATTAAATAAAAAGATGGAAGATCAGAAAGTGCAAGTAAAAGAGAATAGAGAGGACTAGCAATGAATGAAATAGGGTATCCGGACAAGCTACATCTAGGATCTATGCTTCTAGTGTAAGACTACGCTATTATACTTTGCTATTGATGTTAATAGAGTCGAGGATATCCTAAAACTCACGGTCCCAAACCTAAGGACAACCGTGACTAACCCCAACACTAAGCCCCAAGGGAGTTTATCTACCTAAACCTCACACTACGTGGGATTGCTTTAAGCTCGAGGGATTCCTAGTGGTAAAACCTTTTCCTATGTGTAGTTCTAACCCTTTGGTCCAGGTGGAAGAACCCTAGTCTAGATTAAGCCCCAGCGCGTAGGATTCACTTCAACCCTTCACTCTGTTACTTGCGTAACTAAGCCCTAGGGGAGTTTATCTGCCTAGCACTTCACTCTATTTCGACCGCTATGAAATCAAGGAAACGGAGATAGGGAGAAACAACGTCGAAGGGGAAAAGGGTAGATCGCTACCTCACAACTCTCCATCTCAACCCTCTTCAATCTTAAGTAGTCTAACCCTAAAGGAGTTATCACACCTCCAAAGGGTAACCTAAATTGTTCTCAATCCTAGTGTCACATCTAAGAGAAAACATTAGCAAGATGAAATTAAGATTGAAACTCAATTTTTATTCATCAATAATGGAAAAGCATAATAACAATGTCAAAGAAACATAATAACCCTAGAGTTTACAAGTCCGAATACCCTCAAGGGGTTTAGCTCCTCATGAAGCTATACATGTTCATCAAAATAGAAAAGAAAGTACAAATCAAAGACATTGATGAAAACACCCTTGTATATGGTGTGGCCGTGGTCTTGTGCGGTCGTCGAACGTCGGTGACGATGCCGATGACACGCGCTAAACCTCCACAAAATCCTCTCCAAAACCCTAGCCACACTTCCTCCAGTTGAGGAGAAAGATAGGTCAAAAGATATTCCAAAAGGTCTCCAAAATCACCTTTTATAATGTTGAATTGCGGCTTTAAAATCGGACTTATCGGGCACACAAACAATGGGAGGTCATTCCGAATCGTTACCGAATCCGTTGTTCTTCATCGAGGCCATTGATTGGGCACACAAACAATGGTAGGTCGTGCCGATTGCTTCAAGTCTCCTTCTTGGTGAAGTTCTTGTAAGCTACATGAGTTAGACTTGTTGTGAATGTGACTGCCTTTGTGCCCCTCCAAAGGAGGTTGGCACACACTCATAAGTCCAAGCTCGTGCCTTGTTCCGTACTTGGTCCGAAAACTTCCCAACATCGGTGAACACGACCTAATTTCGTTCTTCTTCTCCAATTGAGCTCCACAAACCTTCAATGCACAAGAATACACAAATGCACGCTATTTAGTGATAAAACCTGATAAAAGATATGCTCAATGTAAGATAATAATGCTTCGCGGTACTATAACACAAGCACTTATCAGAGCCTCGGCCTCTTCCCCCTGACGAACTGTTCTCGGTGGCCCCTTTCTGCTTTGCCATCCACTCGGCCTGAGTGAGCAGAAGTCGGCTGCCAGTGTTAGCGGTGTTGTCACGAAACCGTATTGCTCTCTCTTCGTATGCTTTTAATTGTCCTATTTCCTCCTCAAACGCCATAGTCTCGAGATTATAAAACTGCTTGATCCCAGCAACAACGGGAAAGAATTTGTCGGGGACGGAATCGAGTAGCTTCTTGACAATAGCAGAATCTTCAAGTGTGTCACCAAGTGTAGAATACTTACTTGAGATGACATTGAGTTTTCCGGTGAACTCATCAATAGTTTCGTTCTCCTTCATTCGGGTGGCATCAAATTCGCTCTTCAGAGTTTGTAGATGCGCCTTCTTCACTCAATCAGAACCAAGATACCTTGTCTTGTGACTGTCCCAAACATCCTTCGCCGTCTTCTTCTTTGTAATCTGGAGTAGGATGTCTTCGGGGACACACTGTAGGATGTGTGCTCACGCTGTCTTATCCTTATTCTCATCCACTTGTGCTCCATCCGTCGGCTCCACCGCCTCCCACGTACCTTGGGCATCAAGAATTGCCTCCATCCTTATTGCCCATACCGTGTAGTTGGAAGAATTCAAGATCGGAAAGTGAAACGACACTCCGCCGCTCTCCTTCGCCGCCTGCTGGTTGGAGATGGACATTACTTCGACTCAAATTTCTCCTTTCTTCTTATTAATTTATAGAAAATAAAATTACAAGATAAGATTGAATTTAAACTAACTTACAAGATAAATCTGAATTTTAAACAAACTAGATAATAAAATAAAACTAAAATAAAACTAGATAACTAATCTTATCTAATCATATGCTAATCAGGATTAAGTTGCTCACATTCAAGACTACTAAAGAAGGGAGCATATTAATGTCATGGAGCCGGCATTAGACAGGTTAACATACATCAGGTTGTCAAGAGAGCCAATGAGGTGTGGGATGGGGGAGTTATCAAAGTAGTTCATGCTCAAATCCAAGTGCTTTATATTGTGAAGCAGAAAGAGAGAAGATTTCAACTTACTTGGTGGATATTGATCATCGTAAAAATCATAAGGGTATCAGAGATGAAGCTTGGTGACATGGCTAGTTTCAGGGTTGCAGAACACTCCTCTTCAATGGTAGCAGTCATGACTAGTGCAAGATGAGACAAAGCTTTGATTGGTAATCCACATGCCTGCTTTGATGCTGAGAAGGGTTGTCCTTTCAGTCTCATCGCAGTTATGATCATGGGCATGGCGTTGAGAATGAGGCAGCAGTACTGATGCCACAAGGCAAAGCTGAGAAAGGAAGTACATGATAGTGATAGAAGCCATGACATGAGAGTGATGAGACCGCTCAGCTTCACGATGTTTACATTATATATAATTATAAACAAAGAAGAAATTTGATGATATGTTTTAATGTGCCAAAAGACATAAAGACCTCTAATTACACATTTACAGGTTCAACTTCTTCAAAGTACAAATATTTTTTTTTTCTTTTTTCTAGAAGGCCAAAAATTCAAATCTAAATTCCATGGACTTGACTTCGACATAATGCACTACAAGAAAACAGGTGCATCACTGACGGAATTTTCCGTCACTGAAAACTACAATTCCGTCACTGATAATCTTCAGTGACGAAAATGTTCGTTGGAAACGTCTGTTGGAAAATTTGGTGTCGCTGATGATATTCCGTCGGAATTTTTTTTTCCTGTGGGTGATGCTAGAGCATCACCGACGGAATATTCTGTCAGTGAAGCCAAAATAAAAACTGAAATTAATGATAAGAAAATACATATCACCCACGGAATTCCGTCACAAATATTCTTACTTCACCCACGGAATTCCGTCGGTAAAGATCTTTAACACCAACGAAATTCCGTCACTGATAAGATGTATTACCCATGAAATTCCATCACTAAAAAATTATCACCCACGGAATTCGTTATTTGAGTCTCTTTACTACCAAACGAATTCCGTCACTGATAGTGTATATCACCGACGGAATTCCGTCACTAATATACTCACATCACCCATGGAAGTCCGTCAGTAAAGATCTTTAACACCAACGGAATTCCGTCACTGATGTGGTCTATTACCCATGAAATTCCGTCTAAAACTAATTATCACCAACGGAGTTATGTATTTGAGACTCTTTACCACCAAACAAAATCCGTCACAGATGATCGGTTTACCCACCGAATTCCGTCAGTAAAGATATTTAACACCAACAGAATTCCGTCACTAATGTGGTGTATTACATACGAAATTCCGTCACAATCTAGTTATCACCCACGGAATTATGTATTTGAGACTCTTTACCACCAAACAAATTCCGTCACAAATGCTCGCTTTACCCACGGAATATGTTCAGGAAAGTCCGTTTAACACCAACGGAATTTTGTCATTGATGCGGTCTTTTACCAACGGAATTTTGTCACTAAAACAATATCACCCACGGATCAGTCCCTTTACATTCAAATGAATTCCGTCACTGAAGGTCTTGTATTATATTATTAATTATAATTATCTTGCTTTATTTCCCTGTAGCAATACATATAAGAAATTTCATATGCGAAACACACAATATTAAATTCCATCAAGTACATGTAATTAATTTCATGTACCATACTCAGTGTACATATATCACTGATAATTAACAAGTCTTAACAAGTACTAAACATATATAAAGAAACAGTACCATATATATAGCATATATCAATCTGTTTAATATTAAAAATGGTGGTCCAACAGTGTCTTTAGCCTAAGAGGTAGGCTGAGAAGGTCCCATTGAAGCATTTGTAAACATACATGCAGGATTGAACATCTCCATCATTTATTCAAGATACTTCTTGAGATCCGCCGTATCGCTCGCTTGCTTCTCTACTTTATCCTCTAAGTTGATTATTTTGTCTTTCACAAGTGTCACTTCTTCTCGTAAATTGTCAACTTCAATTGGAGTTTGTTCATGTTCATGATTCGGACGACTACAAGCCGAGTATGATGCATCTCCAGCATTGATGGAAGTAGATACGATATTCTTGCCACGTGGCGTGATTCCAAACCCACAGAAATGAGTGTGTGTAGTTCCTCGCCCTCCAATTGCATCACACCAAACTTCTGGGTCAAACTCGGGATGATTAGCTTCATCAGAACCATACTTTTGACTCATTGAAGAAGTATAAGTTTCCTATAAGAAATAACAAACAAATTAGTTCAACATAGAACAAACAAATTAGACATGAGGCTATATATATGTGAATAAAAATGTTTTATAGGTACATATAAACATTTTTCACCAACCAAGAAGTAAAAAATGGCAAAATGTTTCACAAGTATTGCAGATTCAGCAATATAATTATGGGAAATTTTTTCTCATAAATTAGAATAAACATCCAACTGTAAGAACAATAGAATAAGAAACAAATGTTATGTAGAAACTAATACACTACCAAGATTGATGTTACAAAGGCTTCAAGTCTTAATTTGGTAGCATTCATCAGCAGGAAGAACAATTAACAAAAATACATTGTAGACTGTATGTTTACCTCTGAAATTTTCAACAAGACATACATTCAACAGTTTCAGAAATAATGAGCCAAGATAGATGTTATGGAGAAGCCTTCAAGTCTCAAAATTTAGGACAAGAGCACTCAATTAATAATGAAAAAAACAATTTCAGATACTCCTATTGCAGATTCAATAATAATAGCCACTGTTACACTGTCAAGAATTTCATAAATTTAAGAATGATTTGATTTTCTAAAAGCAAACATATGAAATCCTCACAAACTCATGATGCATGTACTTTGCATTATCTGATTGAAGGGGTACTAAGTATGTTGATAATTAGATTTTATTGATTAAGTTTTAATGAAATTTAGAAGATGTTTCCATAGCAATCAAATTGGATAATGAGTTAATGGTAAATAGAAACAATCTAAATGACATGAAAGTCAAAGATTCAATGCTCGGCAACAATTTAGTTTTCTTAATTTGTTGATTTTGATCATGTAACTAAATGATGAATTGTCCGTAAATTCAAATGGAGATTGTATAAAAGATGGTTATTCATGTAACAATTTGCATGTCTGCCTTGTTAAGTATGTCACATAATTAGCTCACTAAACAAGGACTGGACTATCATATTGGTGGTGTACAAACATAAGAACGATTTAATTGACACTATTGAGCACAATAGGGATAGGTTGAGCTAATTATCTATAATGTCATTCATAAATCATTGACAATTAAACCGAAAAACTTTCTGAATGGACATGAATAATTTAAATTATGCTTCATATGCATGCATTGTTTTTACTTTCTATTTAGTCATAAATTAGTGTTGGACTAGTGTTGGAGGTTGTATGTATTTATTTTCTTGTATATACAATTTCCCTAAATGTTAACACCCTATTAGGTTTCTGATTAGGTTTCGGATTAGTTTATGCTTCATATGCATACATTCTCGAATAGAAATGAAAAAAAATAGATTGGTCAGTGAGACAGGAATTCCTGTCTCTTCATAAAAAACTGATTTTTTCTTTTTCATCTTGAGCATCCCATTTAGCTATTGATCAAAATGAAAGTATCATAAAATTTAATCAAAGAAGTCTCATATATATAGGATAGAAAGTGCATATTATTATGGGCATACACTTACACTAACATTCTTGGACTTATGATCAACAAAATCACCTTGACCTTTCTCACGTTTGTGGGTGCGGTTGAACAATTCTCCATAGGTTGGTTTTCGTTTTAGTTCTTTTTCCTACATGAAGATATTATTAAATAAGAGACTATAAAACACTTGCAAGTAAAATTTAAAATATAAATTATGTACATACCATCCTCTCCGCATGAAGCATAAAAGGGATCGATCCACCGGTATGCTTGGTGATGCTTCCATCTTTCTCAGTCATCCTATTTTGCTTGCCAATAATTGATCGATTTTTCCATGCATTACTAGTCCACACATCACTAACCAATCGATCCCAAATGTCCACTCGAATCCAACCTACATTGTAACCTTTGCACTTTGAAATATCATTAACACCAAAATGTCTCATTGCCCGCTTCCTTTCTTCTTCCAACATATCACGCAACCGTTCCTTGCACGTAGTCTCCCAAATTGCTCTCACAACTTTTGTTTTCTCAATAGGCCACATAAATTTTCCCTATCAAATTAATATCATATTGGAAAATACAAAGGTTAATGTTAGTAGAAAATACAAACATTAACATTACACATGTCATTTAAAAATTTGTCAAAGAGATTTCTTTAATACATCTGCTAAACATTAACACTACAAAAAACTCCAAAAAACATTGCTTCTTAAGTAACTGACTAACTAAAAATGTTATCATGTAAACATGAACTACGGATTAAGAAAAAAACCTAAAACATAAAAAACTTTTAGAATCAAAATTGAAGCTGAATAAGAAAATGAAGATACTAATAAAGTCATGTAAGTGTATACCAAAGCTCCATAAAGAATGGATGATGGCATTTGGACTATCTAAAATCCATTTCTAAAAGGGTCAACAAGTTTTTTATATCTTGTAAAAAAATTGTTGGTAATATTGATAAGGTAAACAAAACAATTTCGCATAACATGATGTTAAAGGAATTAAAACCTGCATGCATAACATTTTTTTCATAGAGCTAGGCACCATTTTCATAGAGCAAGAATCAAAGTTATGCAAAAAAGAAGGGAAAACCCACCTCAAATTTTGCCCACATCCCATCTTTGATAGCT
Organism: Dioscorea alata; assembly: GCA_020875875.1. Classification (NCBI taxonomy): domain Eukaryota; kingdom Viridiplantae; phylum Streptophyta; class Magnoliopsida; order Dioscoreales; family Dioscoreaceae; genus Dioscorea; species Dioscorea alata. The sequence goes on from CM037011.1 coordinate 10,096,927, forward strand.
TCAGGAACTTTCTTCGATGTTGGCCATGCATCATTGAAGTGTACTTGGATACACTTTGTTATTGTTCTAACAATTTTAGGGTCAACAAATTTCCTATCATCATAAGGAAAAAAATAAGGAGGAATTAGACCTATATTAGTCAAGTATGACTTTAGCACAAATAATTAAATTAAACAGTCAACTTACTCATCATGTAAAATAATAACCAACATTCGCTCATTTGGATTTGCAGGTGCGGGTATTTCTTTGTTAGGACCTCTTGGGCATTTGTTTTCATTTCTTTTAGTTGTGTCTTCATCATGATTTTCTTCAGCTGCTATAATAAGATCTTGTGCTTCTTCATCTATGTTGGTTGGCAATTGCTCAAGAATAGGTTGGTTCATCTCTTGTGGACTTCGTGAGGACGATTGATGCGGTCTGAACCATCCTTCCCATGCCACTTGACTTGGAAGATCCTTAGTTGCATTTGCTTCCAAAGATTTCTTTGTCTTGGATTTTTTCTTAGCTTTTGTTCGATGCATGATGTCTGCAATAGAGCAAGAATATCACCATCTTAGTAAGAAACAAGTGCTTGTTAAGTACAATTGTAAGAAAGTGATAATAATGCACATAAAAAGCTTTTAACAAGTACATCAACACAATTGTAGATAGATCCGACATATATAATGCATGACAATGATATAGGGGATAAATACATAAATATTTCGGCCTGCCAAAACACTATTTTCATCAATAGTGATTTAAATTATTTGTTCCAATTTTGGGGAGCAGTAATGAAAATCACTAGGAAATTTGCTTGAGTAAAGTAAAAATATAATTATAACTGAAATATGATAAGTGTTTAAGATAACTTGTGAGAGAATTAAAATGAAGTCATAAGGGAAAAGTGAAGGCAAGGGACATATATATAACAAGAAAAGTTGATCTCTACTACAAGTGCACCAATATCTTAGTAGAAAGTATTAACAATAACAAACCCCAGTGATAAGTTTGACCAAAAGCATGTAATATTTAATGATCTTCAGCTAACAGGCTAGTTGATTGTTCTTAGCCATCATAGTCATCATTAATTGACTCATCATCATCATCGTCATCATCATCATCATCGTCTTCATCGTCCTCGTCATCATCTTCATTTTCTTCTTCATCTTCATCTTCATCTTCTTCTTCTTCTTCAACTTCTTCAATACCACCATGACAAATCACTCTTTCATTATCAATTTCATCTGAATGTAAGGCATTTAATGGTCTAGACACTTCAACATCTTGATAAACCCCTTCATTTAAATCAGGTACTTCTTGCTAATTGGGGTTAAAGTGAAACCTACTTCTTGCCTTGGTTTTGAACACAGCCCACCAATTTCGCCGATGAGGACTTGCCGAGGGATAAGGACAGTAATAAGCTTGGTGACAATGTGCAGCTAATACAAATGGTTCATTACTGCCAAGTACTGATTTATAATTAACCTCCACAAGCCCATGGCGAGGATCCAACCGAACTCCTTTATCTGTATCAAACCAATGGCATTTAAAAAGTACAAGGCGGTTTCTTTCCCCGAAATACTCCAACTCAATTACATCTTGCAAGACACCATAAAAGTCCCTATTATAATCATTATAACAATTTCCCTTCACGCATACACCACAATTCATTGTTGACCGATGACCGCTATATTCTTTAGTATGAAACTTGAAACCATTGACAAAGTAACCTTTATAGCAGTTCACCAATCGTGATGGACCATGAGCGGGTTGAGTAATATGACGATCAATTTCAGAACAATTCTCTTCTACCTAGTAGAAATATCGATTTTCAATAATTTCTTACAAGATGACAACTAAAATGACAAAAGGAGGATTCATAGTTTGATACAAACATATTGCTTAAACAATGATGTAAATGTGGTCTCTCGTGCTTTCTCCAATTCTTTATCAGTAACATGTGGGTTATTCCTCCTTACCATTTCATCAAATGTCCTTAATCATATGAAATAAACAAGATATTGTAAACAATATTTTCCCAAAAAAGTGGAAGTTGAGCAATAAAGTAAATATTGCTCACCCAATATATGGAATCATTTCTTCACAATTGATCAGAACATATAATTCTGCAGCCAAGTACTCATTCGCTGTCAGATATCGAGTATTTTTTTTTAGGTCCCAAGGGTCGTCCAAGATGATTAAAAATTGAAAGACGTCCCATGGGATCTACTTCACCTCCATCATCATTACGTGGCGGTCGAGTAAATTTTGTTTCGACATCCTCTTCGAAGTACAAGGCACAAAATGATGCAATTTCTTCAATGATATATGCTTCACATATAGACCCTTCAACACAAGCTGGGTTTTTCAGTTTCTTCTTTAATTGATGTAGAAACCTACGTATCATAACTAATTAAAATTTTTTGTGTAATGAAGCTAAAAACACTTGAGCTCGGTAAAGATTGTAAATGTACATATTAGTATACCTTTCAAACACATACATCCAACGATATTGGACCGGTCCACCAACTTCAGCCTCATAAGGAAGGTGGATTACTAGATGCTCCATTGAATCGAAAAAACCGGGTGGGAAAACCTTCTCTAATTTGCAAACTGTTTCGATGATAGTTCTCCGTAACAACACCATATGATCAATTCCTATTTTGGTGGTGTTTATATAAAAAAATTGCATGAAAATCACAAATAACCAAATCAAATATTCAATTTTTGAGATAATATAAAAAATATATAAATCTCAAGATCAGCCGAGAGTACAGATCTCGAGGCGATCTAAATAATTTAAATCTCAAGATCAGCCGAGAGCACATATCTCGAGGCGATCTAAAAATATTCAAATCTCAAGATCAGCCAAGAGCACCGATCTCAAGGTGATCTAAAATATTCAAATCTCAAGATCAGCCAAGAGCACCGATCTCAAGGTGATCTAAAATATTCAAATCTCAAGATCAGCCGAGAGCACAGATCTCGAGGCGATCTAAATGTTCAAATCACATGATCAACCGAGAGCACAGATCTCGAGATGATCTTAAATATTCAAATCTCAAAATCAGCAAAGAGCACAGATCTCGAGGTGATTTAAAAAATATCAAAAATCTCTAGATCAGCCGAGAATACACATTCCGAGGCGATCTAAAATGCAAATTACAAAATTACCCTTGAGAACATATCTCGAGGCAAACACAAATTACACAATTGTCCCTGAGAACATATTTCGAGGCAAAATGGCAAATTACAAAATTGCCCCCGAGAACACACATCTCGAGGCAAAAATGCAAATTACAAGATTGCCCTTGAGGATACATATCTCAAGGCAATCTTAAAACTTAGGATAGTCCGAATACATGTTCCGAGGCGATCTTAAATTTCATGTAGCCTAAGAACAGATCTCGAGGCAATCTAAGATAATACATATCCCGAGTCAAATGAGATTTTATTAATTTGATTAAATTTAATTAAATTTAAAAAGAAATTTAAATTTAAAATTTAAATTTTAACTTTAATCTTATCATTTGGTTGTGATTTTCCGGGGAATTCTCGTGGGGGTTAGATTGAAGATAAGGGCGAACGTTCTTTTAAAAAGGGGGGAAGAGAAGAAGAAAAGTGGTGGGGGAATTGAGAAAAATTTAAGAAAAAAAAAAGAAAAGTTTGGAGAGAATTCGAAGAGAAGGAAAAAGAGAAGAAGCAAAAAAAAAAAGTGAAAAGAAAATTTGAAAAAAAAAAAAGAAAAAAAAACAGAAGGTGTTTTCTTCTCTCCCACCTACATATATATCCATATATATTATAAATATGAAAAAAAAAAAAAGAAAAAAGAAAAGCTGCTGCAGCTGCCTGATGCTTGATGTCGCCGCCGCTGTTGCCGACGTTGCTGAAGTTGATAATGCTGTTGCCGTTGCCGTTTGTCATTGCTACTGCCCTAGCAAAGCTGGAGCCGAAGACGAGAAAATACTAAAGTCACTCGTTGCTGCTGCTGCTGCTTGAGAAGACCGATGCTGAAGCTTGTCAGCGTGCAGAGCGAGCTGCAATTCAAAGAATAGTAAATGAAGCACGTGAAAGGGTTGCAGCTGAGGCGAGACGAAAAAAATTGAACTGACAAAGCTGCTGCGAAAGTTAGAGAGCAGGCTACCGCAGAAGCAAGGATTAAAGTTGAAAGTGCTGCGGCCGAGAGGGTTGCTGCAGAAGTTTGAGAAAGGGCTGCTGCACAAGCACAAGAAAGAGTTGCTGCTGAAGCTCGCCAAAAAAAAAAAAAAAAAGAGAAAGCTACAGCCGTCACTATCGCGTCGTGGCTCCTGCTGCTGTTACTACTATTGCCTCTTCAGACGGTGTTCAACGAGCGATGAGGAGTACAACGCCACTAAGAACCAATCCCTCTACGAACCTACGACGTCCTTCTCCTCAACAGCAATGGCATGGACATCAAATACGTCGGATCTCACATCACGTACAATGTCATCGTCGGAGTTCGCAACTTCTACTTCTTCGCCGGCCCATCACCATTATTGGTGATAGAACAGTACATCGATCTCATTGGCCAGCCAGCACCGATGTCGTACGAGTACTTTGGCTTTCACCAACGCCACATTGGGTACAAGAACGTCAATGATTTTGAATCTGTCGTTGCCGGCTACGCCAAAGCTGGGATCCTTCTGGAGGTCTTGTGGACGGATAGTGACTACATGAATGCATATAAAGACTTCACTCTTGATCCAGTGAACTTCCCGCAAGAGAATATGACCGAATTCGTGAATTAACTGCATGAAAACGGGCAAAAGTATGTGATGATCATTGATCCAGGCATCAACATCAATCAAAATGATTACCGGATGACAGTAAAAGGATGTCGTAATAGAAGTAGTTGATATTTGAATATGACCGGAGTCTCTGAGCTTCAGCGATGCTTGTCTCGGGCCAATACCAACACAATGGAAAGACATTTACCATAATGGAGTCGCCTTCAGTGCCAGCAATTGTAGCCGGAAAATCATCGGAGCTTGTTGGTATAATAATGATTTGGGTTCAAAGGACCTACAAGGTGAGTACTTATCTGCCAAAGATTCCGATGGGCATGGAACACACGCAGCGTTTACAGCTGCTGGTGTTCTTGTTAAAAACGTGAGTGTGCATAGACTGGCTGCTGGTGCAGCGCGTGGACGAGCACCGGGAGCGAGGTTGGTAATATACAACGCATGCTGGGGAAGCAGTGGAAGTTACTTGGAGGCTGCAGTGTTTAAAGCCATAGACGATGCGATACATGTTGGAGTTGACGTGCTATCTTTATCCATTGGAGGAAATGGGTACCCTGAGGGTTCTTTGAATGCGGTGGCCAAAGGAGTTAGTCTTGTTTTTGATGGTGGGAATGATGGGCCCTCTCACACAGACTGTAGAAAATGCTCTTCCGTGGGTGGTCACAGTGGCAGCTTCCACCATTGCTCGTTTCTTTTTTTACTCACATCACTCTCGGAAATGATCAAGTTCTGGTGGGCCAAGGAATCAACTAGCTAATGGAGCAGAAATTTTTTATACGATTGGTTGACGATCAAAGCCGCGATATTGAGGCATTGAATAACACTGATATTGCTGCATCAAAGGGAAGCGCTTATAGTTTTGATACTAGGACCTCCATGGCATGCCCTCATTGTACTCTTTAAGTCAATCCACCCTTATTGGTCTCTTACAGCCATTAAATCAGCATTGGTTACAACTGCATCAATCATCAATGAGCATGGATGACCAACAGGCAAAGGAAATATCAAGAAAGCTTGCTAACCCTTTTGACTTTGGTGGTGGGAATGTCAACCCTAACAGGGATGCTGATCCAGGCCTCATCTTTGATATTGACCCAAAATATTATCTCAAGTACTTCAATTGGCATTCAAGATGCTCGTGAACTGACCATCCATCTCCATTCCCAACCTAAAGACAACAATCACTATTTGGAGACCAGTTACTGATGTTGGCTCAACTGATGCTGCATATGAAGTTGTCTTAGAGTCTCCGGTGCATGGGTGCTAAGATGGTCGTTGAGCCTCCGATGGGTGTTAGGTGCAGACTTTTTAAAGTGGAATTCACTGTCGCTGTCAAGCTGCAAGGAGATTATATATTTGGTAGCTTGACTTGATAAGATTTCTTTGTTGGGCACTAAATTCAATGAAAATATAAGCAATGACGAAATATTATCTGAGCTCTTTTTCTTCCTATAAGTGCACGATAAAAAATGAAGAGCATGCACACGATGTGATAAAAATATATAAAAATAAAAAAAATGAGAATAGCATTCATGCATAAGTGCATGATTTAAAAAAAAAAATTTAAAAAAAGGGGGGGCATGCAAATGTGCATGATTTAACAAAATTAAAAAAAAATAAATAAATAAAATGAAAAAAATGCATACATGGATGGTTTAACAAAATAAAATAAAACAAATAAAAAATAAAAAAATATGAGAGAAAGAATCAGAAGCATGCATATGTGCATGTTAAAAAAGAATAAAAAAAATGAGAAAAAGCATGTGCTTTCCATGCATATGTGCATGATTTAAAAAAAAATGAAAAGAAAATGAAAATGGGAAAAGCATGTATACATGCATGGCAAAAATAAAATAAAAAAAATAATAAAAAAATGAATAGCATGCGTGAAAAATAAAAAAATATTTAAAAAAAAAAAAGAAAAGAAAAGAGCATGCATACTCACCCACGTGGGCCCCACAAAAAAGAAATGTATATGGGAATAAAAAAAATAATAAAAATAATAAAAAAAAATGAAATGACAACTTGACGCTTAAAAAAAAATAATGATAAAAAATTTTTTTTGAAGATCGAGGTAGGCTTGTCCTTTGACTGGACTGACAGTTTTGTTTTAAGTCCAAACCCAAATTTTACATTGGCTCTTAATATGACAAGATTCAAAATAGCAGAATAAATGGCAATGACCGTGGCGGCTATAGGGCATGGAGCGATAAAAAAGGGGGCTAGGCAAAGACCAACTGGTGTAGCCTGACAACTTGCATTTCTTTATTCTAAAGCAATAAAATGCTTATTTGATGCAACATTGGAACACATATCTCGAGACGGTTGATGAAATCCAAATCTTGAGAGGATACGAATTTTAAGGTGATCAATGAAACACAAAAAAGTTGGAAAAATACAAGTTTTGAAGCGGCCATAAAAAATGCATCTTGAGGCGGCAAATAAAGAATATGAATTTTAAAAGTGGTACAAATCTCAGAATGGTGGCGAAATACTCGTCTCGAGATAGCCAATCTCAAAGCGGCGACGAGGCATGTATTTGAGGTGGTTGATGAAACGGTGGCGAAGTATATTCCCCAAAACGGACGACGGCATCATAAAAATATAAATAAAATAATAATAAATAAATAAATAGAATATGTATGCCTATATATATATGGCGATATTCATATGTAATGGATCACCATGCTTTGGCAATAAATTTGTTTGCCTTTTCTATTTGTACTTTTGCCCTTAATCGGAGGTTCCCAAGATATTGTCTGGGGTAATTAATAATAGAGGCTTGCCTCTATTAGGAATGAAAGAACCCACGAAACAAATATGATATTTGTGCATCGATGTGCCGTTTGGTGTCTTCTTCATAAACAATATGCCATACGCGTATTTTCGATCCTACAAATTCTGGCACGCCTGGTGGGACCGCATTCCTCCTCCCATCTTTGAGGCAAAAGTACAAGTAGAGGCATTGTTTCTACATCTTGTGAAAGAAATCTAATATTGTTGATTTTTTTATTGCAGAAGAAGAAATGACACTCAAGAACTCAACCACATCTGGAAGTCCAAAACTCACGATCTTCCTTGGTGAAGGAACTGAAGTTCAACTGCCCAATTGCACGTTCAACACTGGAGCTGCAGGAGCTGAGCTGACCTTCGGCACAATATCCGAGTCAATACATTTCATAAGGAGACCTACACCTTCGGAAGAAAACCTGACGGTCCCACGGCTTCCATCCAAGGGTCGTCGCCCTAATATGATTGTTCCTGCAACTGGCGAGGACGTTGCTATCAAAGAATCACCAAGAGTATCTGCATTTGAGAGGCTATCTCACTCCAAAAGGACAGTCTCTATGAACGATGATGATGATGAACCTACCTTTACCATTACTGCAAAGGGGCGGGAAAGTGGAATCTTCCACTCATCTGATGAAGATACACCAAAGAAGAATAGTGTGTTTTCGAGGCTCACGCAAAGGAAAGTCAAAATTCCAAAGCAAAAGCTGGACTTTGTGTCATTCCAAGGACACAAGCATAATCAAATGGGTACTTTCAATAACTCATTTGAACCTCTTAAGCCGGTGAAGAAGAATGCAACCACTGCAGACTTGCGTCTTCAACTGAATGAAAACAAGGTCGGTAGGCCTCCAAGATCCTATCACAAGAGCTCATTTGGCCAAGATATTTACAAGACTTATGCAGCATCAAAGAAACTGCAGTCAAAGAAGATGAGGCCGAAAGAATTTTATCAAAAGAAGAAGCAATTGATCTCAAAAGCACGGAAGACGGTGTTTGACCGTTTAACTCCAACAAGGAATCAACTTAGGATTTCCCGCTCTAAATTTCAATGGAGAAAGGAAATGAAAGATGAAGACATGTTTGATGCGAATGAAGAAGCAAAGAGTCAACCCAAGGTTTTCCGCTCTAAATTACAATGGAGAAGGGAAATGAAAGATGAGGAAATGTCTGATGCAGATGTGGAAATACACACTTGTCGAATGGTTACTGAGGCAAGAGGAGACCCTGCACCAGAACAAGACCAACCGGGACCTGTTACGAGATCTCGTAGAAGAGCAGCAGACTCCTTAAATGGAGAAGAAGGCTCCAGCCATGTGCCACCACATGATGGACAAGGGATAGGAACTAGCATTCCACCACTCCACATGCCAAGTAAACACAAAGAAGTAAATCCCCTAAATGAAGATGATGAGGATGAACCTGTTTTTGTTCCTCAAAAGGGACACCGTGATGCTGAATATAAAAGACTCAATGACAACATGACAATGTTGATGGAGTCGATGTTACAAATGCAAAAATAAATCAAAACACTAATGGAAGATCGACCTGAACAAATAGGAAGGTCGAGGAGTCCGACCCGAAGGCCGAGAGAAGCCCTTAGGCCAGCTGAGCAGAGGTCGAGAAGTCCAACGCCTCATCCAAGGGAAACCTTCAGGCCAGTGGAACATGGGGGAACATCTTATATTCCTGTTCAAGAACAATCAGTTGTAATGACTCGGGAAGAGATACAGCGGATGGTAGTTGCTGAACTAAAACAAGCCAAAGGGAGTGAGACAAGGGCAGATGGAGACAAGCCCTATCCTAGCTACCATGACTTGGTACCCTACCCCAAAGGATATAATGTTCCCAAATTCAGGCAATTTAATGGGATTGGCAATCCTGACCAACATTTGGCTCATTTTGTGACAGCCTGCGGAGATACAAGTGCAAAACCGTCACTCCTCCTAAGACAGTTCTCTGCAAGTCTCGCAGGAGTAGCATTTGAATGGTATGCGAATCTACTACCCGAGTCAATTCAAACATGGCAGCAGCTGAAAGATGCCTTTCGAGTACGGTTCGGGGGCATAAGTGACAAAATCACGATTGCTGACCTCGCGGCTACTCGCCAATACAAAGACGAAAAAGTGGTCGATTACATCATGAGATGGAGGAACTTGAGCATTAAATGCGAGCAACCACTTGATCAGCCACAGGCAGTGGGTTTATTGCTTGGGAATATTGATAATTGGATGGCACCTTTTCTGAGTACATCTGGCATCACTACATTCCAAGACTTGATCTCACAAGCTAAAAAATTAGAAAGGACCAACCCAAAGGTGTTGTCTAATTTCCAGGCCACTTCAAGAAATGATAGAGATAAATCCAAGAGAACAGAAGGTGTCAAATACACTGCCACAACCTTCAATGTTGAGAAAGGGAAAAGCGTAGCTGAGCCCCATAAGCCGGAACAAGTTAAGGCATCTGCCTTATTAGGTATTACTGGCAATGAATCAAGACCTCTTCCTTCCTTGAAAGATAGGATGAATAAGAAGTATTCCTTTAGAAGAGACAAAGTACATAAGATCTTCAAAGATGTTGTGAGAGAAGGTCTGCAGCTTCCTGAATGCAAAAGGCCTGAAGAGCAAAGTAAGAAAGACCATCCCAATTATTGTCCATATCATAGGGTGTTGGGACATACAATAGAAGATTGCTATGTTTTCAAGGACTGGGTGGAGCGACAGTACCAAGAGGGTAAAATCACACTCTCAAAGAATGTCTTGTCCGAGCAACCAGCTGAACATACCCGCTATATGACCACCCTAAACTCACAGGGATCATTCCAAGGGGAGGTTACGGTGGTTGGCAATAAAGTGATACTTCCATCGACAGAAGATGATAAACCTTCAGCTGTTCCAGAAGAGTTATGGGAAGTGTTCATATCCAAAAGATCAATGAAAATGTTGAAAAGGTTGGCTGAACTCCCAGGGATATCTTGGAAACGCTGGCAAGAACCTCCTAAAGGTCCCCTGAAAAAACAGTCAAAGAAGAAGAACAAGAAGAAAAAGCGCGAACAATCAAAGCACAAGAAGTCTATTATTGAGGAGTATTTAGAGACTCTTGATGAATATGAGCAGAAGGAAAGGGTTCTGATTACTCTCAAAGATTATTTTCCCGAAGAAGTCAAAGAATTACTTGGAGAATTAGCTAAGGAAATTGATGAAGATGATGAAGATGTGCAAGTGGAGACTTGCAGGGTTATTTCAGGAGGAGAATACCCTCTAGTCAACCCAGAAGATGATGACAATGATGATTATGATAGTTTCTCTAAGCCAGAAGAGTTATATGACCGTCATGGCCGACCCTATATCAGCAAGAAACAGAGAAAGAAGATAGCATTCAGGGAAAGAGTAAAGAAGACGAACGCCAAGATCTTGGAGCCCTACCAACAAACAAAGCCCAAAGAACCATATTACACCCCGAAGACCCCAAAATATAAGATCTTGGGGAAAGTTATGCCTGCTGAAGACATCCCTGCTTTCATTCAAAGGGTGACGGAGGAGTCAACTAATAGGCTGCTGCAGTTACATATTGAAGATGCTGAGTGGGATGAATCTGGGAGGCACCCTCCAGAGTCATCGGGACAAAATTTTGTCTCTGAGATCATAGATTCTTTGACTCCTGCCAAAACAACAAATGCTAAGGAAATATCTATCTCTCGGGTTATCAAAATCAAAAAAGACAAGAGAAAAGAGCTTTTTGATCAAGCCATAGAAAAAGGGTTGGATTTGCCTAGACCCAAAAGGCCGTGCTTGATGCATCTTGATAGTCATCCAAACTACTGTCCATATCACCGGCTTGTAGGACACACTATAGAAGAATGCAAAAAATTTCAAAACTGGTTACAAAGACAGGTCTCTATGGGAAATTTGACACTCACAGAAGACTACTTTGAAGAAAGAGGAGAATGTTGTGCCATAGCCGTTCTTGATGATTCAGAAGACGAGCTGAACTTTCCTGATGAGGAAGAGGGAGTACCACAACAGGTACATCAAATGCAACTCAGAACTGGGAAGACACTTCAACCAAGACAGGCTTCTAGCTCAAATGACAGAAATAAAGGGAAAATACTTGAAGGAGATAATGTCTCCCCGAAGAAACCCTCAAAAAAGCCGAATTATAACATTTTATCACATTTGAAGAAGGTCCCAGCACTTCTCAGTATGTACGATGCATTGATGATGTCAACAGAAGTTAGAGAGTCATTAATACATGCTCTACAAAATCCTGAGGAGTATCAAGCATACTTTGCCGAGGTCAACATGAAAGATGTTTTGCATGCAGTCCATACACTTTCAGTGTCCTTTACAGAAAAAGACCTGTTGCTTGGAACTACAGCACACAACAGACCGTTATATGTGACAGGGTTTTGTGATGGAATAAAAATCAACCGGGTTTTAATTGATCCAGGGTCTTCTGTGAATTTAATGACCCTCAACACTCTCCGAGCATTGGCCCTTGAAATATGCCACTTATCTCCAGAGAAGATCATTATCCAAGGTTTCAATCAACATAGCCAAAAGGCATTGGGATCCATTACTCTTCCTATTAAATTTGGAAAGATGACATCTGATGTGAAGTTCCATGTGATTAATGCTGATGCCTATTATAAAGCCCTCCTAGGAAGGCCATGGATTCATGAAAACCAGATGGTTCCTTCAACACTTCATCAATGTGTGAAGTATCTGGTAGACGGGGAAGAGTTCAGAATTGATGGAGAGATCCAACCTTTTGGCATCCATGAAATACACTATGAGGATGCAAGGTACTATCTTAGTTTATCCAAAAGGGGCAAATCAACCGAAGAGGGTAAATTGCCAAGTCCAAAAGAAGGTTCTTTGATGAAGACGACCAAAGCTACTCCAGTGCTCCAAAAGAGGGAACCAATACTACCTCACTTTGGTAGTGACACTGAGTCATCAGAAGATGAAAGTGATGAGGATATACACCAAAGCAAGGGTCAAGATGAAAGATCTGCTCAAGAAAGTGTGTTGCACATTACAAGGGTTCCTGATGGACTCTACAAGTCCTTAGAGGATTTGAATGTGAATACAGTTGAGCATATGAAGACATTCTATGTACCAGCTTGGCATGAAAATGAGAGAGGTATCCTCTTTTACGAGGCCAAGAGCAAAAAGATTTCAAATGATGATGATGTCATAAATATTAAAGAAATAGAAAATGATGAAATTCAACCCATAAATTTCCCATGCTATTACCCTAACAAGCTCAAAACGATAATTGAGAGGTTTGGGGGCAAAATCAAGTGGTCGAGGAAGTCACATCAGGACTTTCATCGATTGTCGAATCCTGCACATGTGGATAAGAGAGGAATAGGCTACTCTGAGTCTTCCAGACACTCATGTTACATGGTAACATCCCAAGAGGAGGAAGAAGAAATCAAGATGAAGAATGCGCCACTGGAACTAGAAGACGGGGGGGCAAGCAACAATTGATGAGCTGGTTGAAATCAACTTAGGAAGCGATGAGGACCCAAGGCCGACTTTCCTAAGCACACACCTATCAGAAGAAGAAAAAGCATCATTCAAGACTCTTCTGAAGGAGCATATTGACTGCTTCGCCTGGAACTATAATGAAATGCCCGGGTTAGATGACGAGGTAGCTATTCACAGACTTGCCATTGACCCTAATGCTATTCCAGTTAAACAGGCACCGAGAAAGATGAAGTTTTACCTGGAAGAAAAGGTGATAGAGGAGACAGAAGCTGATTGATGCAGGGTTTATCAGAGAAGAGAAGTACCCTGATTGGGTAGCTAGTATAGTGCCTGTGAAAAAGAAGAATGGGCAAATACAGATCTGTGTAGACTTCAGAGACCTTAACAAGGCATGCCCCAAGGATGATTTCCCCCTTCCAGTTATGGAGATCATGATCGACAACACCTCAGGGTATGAGGTGTTCTCCTTTATGGATTGATATTCTGGATACAATCAAATCAAAATGCATCCAGACGATGAGAAGAATACTGCCTTCCGAACACCCATGGGCATCTACTGTTATAGGGTAATGCCATTTGGACTGAAGAATGCGGGAGCAACATATCAAAGAGCTATGACCAGGATATTCGATGATTTGATTCACAAAGTTGTCGAATGCTATGTAGACGATCTTGTGGTTAAGACAAGTTCTAAAGACAAGCATCTTGATGATGTGAGGACAGTCTTCACACGCCTCAGAAAATACAAGTTGAAAATGAATCCCATGAAGTGTGCTTTTGGAGTCCTTTCTGGGAAATTCTTAGGCTTCATAGTGAGGCACCGGGGGATAGAGATAGATCCCTCCAAGATAAAGGCGATCCTGGAAATGCCACCTCCTCAAACACTGAAGCAGCTGCGCTCCTTCCAAGGACGTTTAGCATATATTAGAAGATTCATCTCCAACCTTTCTGGAAGATGCAAGCCCTTATCTAAATTGGCCAAGAAAAATGTGCCTTTCAAATGGGATGATGAATGCCAAAGAGCTTTTGAAAACATCAAACAGTACTTGTTGAAGCCACCGGTATTGGCAGCCCCAATCCATGGAAAGCCTTTGATCTTATATACTACCGCATTGGAAGGGTCTTTGGGAGCTATGTTGGCCCAGAACAATGAAGAAGGCAAAGAAAATGCGCTATATTACCTCAGCAGGATGTTGATAGGAGCTGAGAGTAAATACACTCCAACTGAAAAACATTGCCTAGCTTTGGTGTTTGCAGTCAAGAAGTTAAGACACTACTTGCTAGCGCATAAAGTAATACTCATATCAAAAATAGATCCACTCAAATACCTTATGACGAGGCCGTTGCTTACAGGAAGACTTGCAAAATGGGCGCTGATTCTGATGGAATTTGACATAACATACACTCCACAAAAGGCTATTAAAGGGCAAGCGTTGGCAAACTTCCTAGCAGCGCATCCTCTCCCTGATGATTCACCACTGAATTTTGATCTCCCTGATGAAGAGACATTGAGAGTGGAAGAAGCAAGGTGGCGACTATACTTTGATGGAGCGTCATCTATAAAACCGGCACTTATGTCCCAAATTCCGCAAATCAAAGCTGGGATAGGACTTGTGTTCGTTACACCGGAAGGGGGAATCCTTAGATATGCTCTCTCCCTTACGGAGCCATGTACAAACAATGAGGCAGAATATGAAGCTCTCATAGCTGGTTTGGAACTGGTAATCAAAATGGGGATCCAAGACATACACATATTTGGAGACTCACAACTCATAATCAAGCAAGTCGAAGGAGACTATAAGATATATAAACCTGAACCTCTTAAATATTACAAGAAGGTCAAAAATCTGATGAAGAAAATCCCCCAAATACAATTGAGGAGGGTTTCAAGATCAGAAAATGGAGAAGCTGATTCTTTGGCAAAAGTAGCAAAGGAGCTGGCAAATCCGAATTATGAAGAAATCCATATAACCATAAGAAATAGAAGACCCATTAGTACAATCCCCGATGAAGTCGAAGAGGAAAGTGCTGGGGGCAAAGCGGAAGTCTTCACTCTCGAAATGCCAGAGGAAGATTGGAGGCAACCGTTCATAGAATATTTGAAATATGATAAACTCCCAGAGGATAAATCAGAAGGCCTTCAAATAAAGCGAAGAGCCCTAAGATTTACCCTCATAAATCATATATTGTACCGCAAGTCATATGATCAACTACTCCTGCGGTGCCTTTCACATGAAGAAGCCCAAGAAGTTATGCATGATATACATTCCGGGATATGTGGTGCACAACAATCCGGACCTAAGATGCAACTCAAGATTAAGCGCTTGGGATATTACTGGCCAACCATAGTTGGAGATTGCATCAATTATGCTAGAAAATGTCATCTATGCCAGATACATGGAGATTTTATTCATCAACATCCAAATCCTTTACACCCCACAGTCTCATCATGGCCTTTTGAGATATGGGGGACAGATGTAGTCGGTCCAATTGAACCACCATCATCTTTGGGACATCGGTTCATTTTGGCTGTAACAAATTACTTTTCCAGATGGGCAGAAGCAATCCCGCTGAGAGAAGTCAAGACTGAGAATATCATCAAATTCTTCAGGGAGAACATCTTATACAGATTTGGGACTCCAAGAAGAATTATTTCAAATAATGGCCCCGCTTTTAGAAGCTTCAAGATCGGGAGATTCGCATAACACCATAAAATAGACTGGAGATATACCTCTATCTATAACTCTAGAGCAAATTGTTTGGCAGAAGCATTCAACAAGACCCTCTCAAAGTTGTCGAAGAAAGCAGTGTCCAAGAATAAAAAAGATTGGCATGAAAGACTTCCGGAGATTCTATGGGCATATCGTACTACCTATAGGACTCCGACACAATGCACGCCGTATTCTTTGGTGTTTGGAACTGAAGCAGTCTTGCCTCTCGAAATCCAGATACCCTCATTGAGAATTGCAGTGCAAAACGAAATTTCAAATGAAGATAATGTTCGGCTTCGTTTGGATGAGTTGGACTCTCTTGACGAGAAAAGGTTAGGAGCACAGCAGAATCTTGAAGTCTACAAAGCCAAAATGTCTCAAGCATACAACAAGCTGGCTCGTTTCCGGACTTTTACCAAAGGAGAGATGGTCCTTGTCCTCAGAAGACCCATCATCACCAACAAAAAACCCGGGGGCAAATTCAAAGCAAATTGGGAAGGCCCTTATGTTGTGGAGATCGTCTACGAAGGAGGCGCTTATCAACTTATTGACGCCAACGGAGAAAGACCAATGCCGCCCATAAATGGCCGTTTCTTGAAGAAATACTATGTCTAATGTAATAAATGTTTGCCTATGACGGAACGTCTAATCCCTCATAAGGGTAGACTAGTCATATACAATTAAATGTACTTCCTGAGGCAAAACATTCATTTCCATATATTTTGTACTAAATTCACTTTTGTATTGAGTTTTAGTTAATGAAATAAAGAGGCATGTGTTTGTCTATGACGGAACGTCTGGTCCCTTTAAATAAAAAAAGAGGTAGACCGGTCATGCACAATTAAGTGTGCTTCCTGAGACTAATACAATGGCCCCTATGTTTTCCAAATAAAAAAACAGACAAACAAACAAAAGTCAAAAATAAAAAATAAAAACAAAAAAAAAACATAAACAAAAAAAAAAAGGTGAAAGCAAAAAAAAAAAAAAAAAAAAAAAAAGAAATTTTCATAATTTCCCAATTTCAAAAAAAAAAAAAAAAAATCCAGAAGAAAGTAAATTTTCAAAATTTCCTGATCAGGCAAGTTTGTGTTAGGAGTGTGGCGCATGAAGATTTGACATTGGGGGATATAATTGCAATTTTGGGCCATATCCCAAAAAGGTTGAGAGATATTGGCCATGACAAAAGAAAGGGCTGGGGATTCATACTTCTCCCACTCAATCTTACAAAAATTATTCGTGAGAGAAGTATGAAGGGGGCATTTGTTTATATAAAAAAATTGAATGAAAATCACAAATAACCAAATCAAATATTCAATTTTTGAGATAATATAAAAAATATATAAATCTCAAGATCAGCCGAGAGTACAGATCTCGAGGCGATCTAAATAATTTAAATCTCAAGATCAGCCGAGAGCACATATCTCGAGGCGATCTAAAAATATTCAAATCTCAAGATTAGCCAAGAGCACCGATCTCAAGGTGATCTAAAATATTCAAATCTCAAGATCAGCCGAGAGCACAGATCTCGAGGCGATCTAAATGTTCAAATCACATGATCAACCGAGAGCACAGATCTCGAGATGATCTTAAATATTCAAATCTCAAAATCAGCAAAGAGCACAGATCTCGAGGTGATTTAAAAAATATCAAAAATCTCTAGATCAGCCGAGAATACACATTCTGAGGCGATCTAAAATGCAAATTACAAAATTACCCTTGAGAACATATCTCGAGGCAAACACAAATTACACAATTGTCCCTGAGAACATATTTCGAGGCAAAATGGCAAATTACAAAATTGCCCCCGAGAACACACATCTCGAGGCAAAAATGCAAATTACAAGATTGCCCTTGAGGATACATATCTCAAGGCAATCTTAAAACTTAGGATAGTCCGAATACATGTTCCGAGGTGATCTTAAATTTCATGTAGCCTAAGAACAGATCTCGAGGCAATCTAAGATAATACATATCCCGAGTCAAATGAGATTTTATTAATTTGATTAAATTTAATTAAATTTAAAAAAAAATTTAAATTTAAAATTTAAATTTTAACTTTAATCTTATCATTTGGTTGTGATTTTGCGGGGAATTCTCGTCGGGGTTAGATTGAAGATAAGGGCGAACGTTCTTTTAAAAAGGGGGGAAGAGAAGAAGAAAAGTAGTGGGGGAATTGAGAAAAATTTAAGAAAAAAAAAAGAAAAGTTTGGAGAGAATTCGAAGAGAAGGAAAAAGAGAAGAAGCAAAAAAAAAAAGTGAAAAGAAAATTTGAAAAAAAAAAAAGAAAAAAAAGCAGAAGTTGTTTTCTTCTCTCCCACCTACATATATATCCATATATATTATAAATATGAAAAAAAAAAAGAAAAAAGAAAAGCTGCTGCAGCTGCCTGATGCTTGATGTCGTCGCCGCTGTTGCCGACGTTGCTGAAGTTGATAATGCTGCTGCCGTTGCCGTTTGTCATTGCTACTGCCCTAGCAAAGCTGAAGCCGAAGACGAGAAAATACTAAAGTCACTCGTTGCTGCTGCTGCTGCTTGAGAAGACCGATGCTGAAGCTTGTCAACGTGCAGAGCGAGCTGCAATTCAAAGAATAGTAAATGAAGCACGTGAAAGGGTTGCAGCTGAGGCGAGACGAAAAAAATTGAACTGACAAAGCTGCTGCGAAAGTTAGAGAGCAGGCTACAGCAGAAGCAAGGATTAAAGTTGAAAGTGCTGCGGCCTAGAGGGTTGCTGCAGAAGTTTGAGAAAGGGCTGCTGCACAAGCACAAGAAAGAGTTGCTGCTGAAGCTCGCCAAAAAAAAAAAAAAAAGAGAAAGCTACAGCCGTCACTATCGTGTCGTGGCTCCTGCTGCTGTTACTACTATTGCCTCTTCAGACGGTGTTCAACGAGCGATGGGGAGTACAACGCCACTAAGAACCAATCCCTCTACGAACCTACGACGTCCTTCTCCTCAACAGCAATGGCATGGACATCAACTACGCCGGATCTCACATCACGTACAATGTCATCGTCGGAGTTCGCAACTTCTACTTCTTCGCCGGCCCATCACCATTATTGGTGATAGAACAGTACATCGATCTCATTGGCCAGCCAGCACCGATGTCGTACGATTACTTTGGCTTTCACCAACGCCACATTGGGTACAAGAACGTCAACGATTTTGAATCTGTCGTTGCCGGCTACGCCAAAGCTGGGATCCTTCTGGAGGTCTTGTGGACGGATAGTGACTACATGAATGCATATAAAGACTTCACTCTTGATCCAGTGAACTTCCCGCAAGAGAATATGACCGAATTCGTGAATTAACTGCATGAAAACGGGCAAAAGTATGTGATGATCATTGATCCAGGCATCAACATCAATCAAAATGATTACCGGATGACAGTAAAAGGATGTCGTAATAGAAGTAGTTGATATTTGAATATGGCCGGAGTCTCTGAGCTTCAGCGATGCTTGTCTCGGGCCAATACCAACACAATGGAAAGACATTTACCATAATGGAGTCGCCTTCAGTGCCAGCAATTGTAGCCGGAAAATCATCGGAGCTTGTTGGTATAATAATGATTTGGGTTCAAAGGACCTACAAGGTGAGTACTTATCTGCCAAAGATTCCGATGGGCATGGAACACACGCAGCGTTTACAGCTTCTGGTGTTCTTGTTAAAAACGTGAGTGTGCATAGACTAGCTGCTGGTGCAGCGCGTGGACGAGCACCGGGAGCGAGGTTGGTAATATACAACGCATGCTGGGGAAGCAGTGGAAGTTACTTGGAGGCTGCAGTGTTTAAAGCCATAGACGATGCGATACATGTTGGAGTTGACGTGCTATCTTTATCCATTGGAGGAAATGGGTACCCTGAGGGTTCTTTGAATGCGGTGGCCAAAGGAGTTAGTCTTGTTTTTGATGGTGGGAATGATGGGCCCTCTCACACAGACTGTAGAAAATGCTCTTCCGTGGGTGGTCACAGTGGCAGCTTCCACCATTGCTCGTTTCTTTTTTTACTCACATCACTCTCGGAAATGATCAAGTTCTGGTGGGCCAAGGAATCAACTAGCTAATGGAGCAGAAATTTTTTATACGATTGGTTGACGATCAAAGCCGCGATATTGAGGCATTGAATAACACTGATATTGCTGCATCAAAGGGAAGCGCTTATAGTTTTGATACTAGGACCTCCATGGTATGCCCTCATTGTACTCTTTAAGTCAATCCACCCTTATTGGTCTCTTACAGCCATTAAATCAGCATTGGTTACAACTGCATCAATCATCAATGAGCATGGATGACCAACAGGCAAAGGAAATATCAAGAAAGCTTGCTAACCCTTTTGACTTTGGTGGTGGGAATGTCAACCCTAACAGGGATGCTGATCCAGGCCTCATCTTTGATATTGACCCAAAATATTATCTCAAGTACTTCAATTGGCATTCAAGATGCTCGTGAACTGACCATCCATCTCCATTCCCAACCTAAATACAACAGTCACTATTTGGAGACCAGTTACTGATGTTGGCTCAACTGATGCTGCATATGAAGTTGTCTTAGAGTCTCCGGTGCATGGGTGCTAAGATGGTCGTTGAGCCTCCGATGGGTGTTAGGTGCAGACTTTTAAAGTGGAATTCACTGTCGCTGTCAAGCTGCAAGGAAATTATATATTTGGTAGCTTGACTTGATAAGATTTCTTTGTTGGGCACTAAATTCAATGAAAATATAAGCAATGACGAAATATTATCTGAGCTCTTTTTCTTCCTATACGTGCACGATAAAAAATGAAGAGCATGCACACGATGTGATAAAAATATATAAAAATAAAAAAAATGAGAATAGCATTCATGCATAAGTGCATGATTTAAAAAAAAAAATTTAAAAAAAGGGGGGGCATGCAAATGTGCATGATTTAACAAAATAAAAAATAAATAAATAAATAAAATGAAAAAAATGCATACATGGATGGTTTAACAAAATAAAATAAAACAAATAAAAAATAAAAAAATATGAGAGAAAGAATCAGAAGCATGCATATGTGCATGTTAAAAAAGAATAAAAAAAATGAGAAAAAGCATGTGCTTTCCATGCATATGTGCATGATTTAAAAAAAAATGAAAAGAAAATGAAAATGGGAAAAGCATGTATACATGCATGGCAAAAATAAAATAAAAAAAATAATAAAAAAATGAATAGCATGCGTGAAAAATAAAAAAATATTTAAAAAAAAAAAAGAAAAGAAAAGAGCATGCATACTCACCCACGTGGGCCCCACAAAAAAGAAATGTATATGGGAATAAAAAAAATAATAAAAATAATAAAAAAAAAATGAAATGACAACTTGACGCTTAAAAAAAAATAATGATAAAAAATTTTTTTTGAAGATCGAGGTAGGCTTGTCCTTTGACTGGACTGACAGTTTTGTTTTAAGTCCAAACCCAAATTTTACATTGGCTCTTAATATGACAAGATTCAAAATAGCAGAATAAATGGCAATGACCGTGGCGGCTATAGGGCATGGAGCGATAAAAAAGGGGGCTAGGCAAAGACCAACTGGTGTAGCCTGACAACTTGCATTTCTTTATTCTAAAGCAATAAAATGCTTATTTGATGCAACATTGGAACACATATCTCGAGACGGTTGATGAAATCCAAATCTTGAGAGGATACGAATTTTAAGGTGATCAATGAAACACAAAAAAGTTGGAAAAATACAAGTTTTGAAGCGGCCATAAAAAATGCATCTTGAGGCGGCAAATAAAGAATATGAATTTTAAAAGTGGTACAAATCTCAGAATGGTGGCGAAATACTCGTCTCGAGATAGCCAATCTCAAAGCGGCGACGAGGCATGTATTTGAGGTGGTTGATGAAACGGTGGCGAAGTATATTCCCCAAAACGGACGACGGCATCATAAAAATATAAATAAAATAATAATAAATAAATAAATAAAATATGTATACCTATATATATATGGCGATATTCATATGTAATGGATCACCATGCTTTGGCAATAAATTTGTTTGCCTTTTCTATTTGTACTTTTGCCCTTAATCGGAGGTTCCCAAGATATTGTCTGGGGTAATTAATAATAGAGGCTTGCCTCTATTAGGAATGAAAGAACCCACGAAACAAATATGATATTTGTGCATCGATGTGCCGTTTGGTGTCTTCTTCATAAACAAGATGCCATAAGCGTATTTTCGATCCTACAGGTGGAGTCAATATCTCGGAAGAAATTGGAAAGCTCAGTAATTGCATCCGAGATTGGGGTGGGCACCAAATCACGAAAGGCAATAGGAAGCAATCGCTGCATAAACACATGGCAATCATGACTTTTCATTGCATAGACCTTTCCTTCTTCCATGTTAAAATAGCTCCTTATATTGGATGCAAAGCCATCAGGTAGTCGAAGCTGTTTCACCCACTTGAACACCCTATATCGATCCTCCTACGCTAAAACATATGAAGCTGTTGGCTTGAGTGTTTTTCTATTCCTTTCCACCAAATGTAAAGCTGATCGTTTGTAGTACTCTTCTATATCCAACTGATCCTTTACATTATCTTTTGTCTTGCCTTTAACTTCCATCATGGTGTTGAATATATTATCAAAAACATTTTTCTCAATGTGCATGACATCCAAATTATGACGAATTAAATTTGTATGCCAGTATGGTAACTCCCAAAAAATGCTCTTCTTTGTCCAATTGTGAGTCGACCCATAACCCCTTGGTTTTTGTATTGGACATTTGGTGCCAAATGTCAAATCTGGGTAGCTATCAATATCTCTCAAGATTTCTTCACCCGATAATATCTCAATAGGAGGATCATGATCGACTCTCCTTCTGAATTTA
Source organism: Dioscorea alata (assembly GCA_020875875.1). NCBI lineage: Eukaryota > Viridiplantae > Streptophyta > Magnoliopsida > Dioscoreales > Dioscoreaceae > Dioscorea > Dioscorea alata. The sequence goes on from CM037011.1 coordinate 10,119,505, forward strand.
TCTCTTTGTCTTCGAAAAGGATGATCAGGAGGCAAGAACTGTCTGTGGCAATCAAAAAAACATGATTTTCTACCATGTTTTAGATTGAATGACTTCAAATTTGCCATACAATAAGGGCAACATAATTTTCCATGAGTGCTCCATCCAGATAACATACCATATGCAGGAAAGTCACTAATTGTCCACATTAATGCTGCCCTCAGTAAAAAATGATCTTGCCTATAATTATTAAAAGTTCAAACACCAAACTGCCACAAAATTAGCAACTTATCTATTAAAGGTCTCAAGAAGACATCTATGTTCTGCGATGGACTATTTGGCCCCAGAATTATCATATTAAGGAATAAATATGGTTGCTTCATACATAGCCAAGGAGGTAAATTGTATATCACTAGCATTACTGGCCAACAAGAGTATGGTCTCGCACCTTGTTTAAAAGGAGCAAACCCATCTGTGCATAATCCTAATCTGATATTCCTCGCTTCACTAGAAAAAGACTCATGTGTATGATTGAAGTGTTGCCATGCCTCTCCATCAGCAGGGTGATGTAACTCTGTTGGAGAACTTCGATTATGTGCGTGCCATGTCATATTCTTTGATGTTTTCTTTAACAATAAAAGCCTCTGAAGCCTAGGTATAAGTGAAAAGTATCGCAAAATCTTATAATGAATTTTTGAGACTCGTCTTTCACTTGTATTACTTGATTTGTATCGAGGATGACCACATACCGAGCAGTATTCCAACTCTTCAAATTCTCCATTAAACAACATGCAATTGTTGTCACATACGTCAATCTTGACATATTGAAGGCCAAATGCCGCCATCTTCTTTTTCATTTGATAATAATTCTCTGGCAAGTTGTTATTCTCTGGTAGTATACCCTTTATAATGACCATTAGGCGATTGAAACAGTTTTCGCTAATGTTGAATTCAGATTTGCAATTTAACAGTTGTGACAATGCCGATAGTGTCGTGTGTTTTGTACAACTAGACCACACTGGTTCATCAGCATCATTCAACAAAGAAAAAAAGGATGATGGCCTTAAACTAGGTTCAGGATCCATAGACATTGATCCACCATCACAATTCCAGCTATGATCAACATTAGTGTAAAAAGCATCCCTAACCATATTAGCATATGGATTTTCAACTTCCACACTGTATTCATGTTCAACTTCCGCTCTAACTCTGGATGATTGCCCAACACCAGACAATGGATCATTACAAAAACCAGTATAGTATAAGTGTCGGCGCACATCATTGTGTGTAAGAAATGAATGCTTTTGACATTTCAGACATGGGCATCTAATTCTATCACCACACCATTGCTCATTCATTGCAAAAGTTATGTATTCTTCAACAGCCCCCATATATTGGTCTGTGATATATCCATTATCGTCTAAACGAGCGCATGCCCAATATCCATCTTTAGCCATTGTAAAATCCTAAATGATTTAAAACACCATGAAGTAATGTTTAGATTAATAATATTTGATAGTAATGTTTCTTGCTCTTTAATAGTCATAGTGACTTATTTTCATCTCTTATGAAATATCAATCATTTTATCAGATTATTTAAAGCAAAATATGAAATACATATTTTCGAAATACCCAACGGAATAGTGCAAAAAGTCTCATATAGGAAAGAAAGTGCATATCTAGACGAGCATACACTTACACTTACATTCTTGGGCTTATGATCAACAAAATTACCATAGCATGAAACCAATGTTTTTAGCATCAATATTTCTTTGAAAAGCCAATAAATTCATGAACCAAAATTTATACACAATACAAAACACACTTTACATGCATTGCATGCTAAATGAAAAATACCAAAAATAATAATAAAACAAATACTTAAACATACGTTGAATCACAGATGGGTTCCTCAGATAGCAACAAATACTTAAGACTGAGGAAAAAGAGAAAACCACACACATTATCAGATTATGTAGATGGTCACCCAAAATAGCAATAAATGTGTGTTGTGGAAACACCCATACCTCCGACAGCTTTAAACCACAATCTAGTGTCTATCTAGATGACAAGATTCAAATTTTGAATATGCTTGATCAACCTCTGTGCTTGAAATGCTAATTTAGGACCTGAAAAAAATCATCACACTATGTTAAAGGCTACAAAAAAATCCCACTAGTTTGTCATTTAAATTTTTCTTAAAGGCTAAATTTAAATTTTTCTTAAATTACAGTACAAGTGTGTAATTTAGTTTTTTTTTAATTAATCAATCATTTTACCATGAATAATTAAGAAGTCCAGGAGATAATTGACAAATTTTGCCTCGAGTCCTTTAATCAGTGCACTAAACTAAATTAAAAAAAAAGAACAAATAATGTTCAGGTGTCTGAATAAACAAATAAACATTACAAAGAATGCATAAGCTGATAATAAGCAACCACAAGTATCTTGTAAAAGCATGTTATCATTTGGGTGTATAATTTGGGTGTTTAAAGTAACACAATTGATTATCTAAACATTCATAAATCATTCCACAGTTTCATAAATCATTCAATCTCAATATGTCAAGCTAATACTTGTGGTTGCAACACTAAATCATTCCACAGTTTCATGAGCTGATACTTTATAATAACCTTGCAACACTAATGTTTATCGATGGCCAAACTCATTTTAAAAAATTATTAACAAAGGACAAAAATATATATGAACAACATAAGTGTCAAAATAATGTCTATTAGCAGTGCACTTAGGAAGCATAAAATGGTGGGTAATCATGTTACTAAAGGTAGCAATGAGATTAGTAAACTATTAAATAAATGATCATGTTATAATTTAAACCAAATTATTAATTTAAAACTCGTCCAATCTCTAATAAAAAGTCTTATAAATCATGTAATATATATCTATATATAAAATATGATTTCATGAGTTAGTAAAATGTAGGTTTATGGGAATATAAAAAATAATCATTTGGTAAACAGTAGATGCTCTCAAAAATTCAATGTAATCGGTGGAAACACTTGCCTTTTGCAAATAAAAGCACTTTCATTGACAACACACACACACATATATATGGAAAACATGCAGAGAGACTTAAAAACAAAGACTGACATGTGACATGTTTGCAATGTGAGGTGGCAAGAAAAAAAAACCAAATTTTGTTGGTCAATTGTCTCATAAATATCTCCCTGGCATGTCTAGTTTAAGAATAAATCAATATAAAAATAAACAATTAAATAATTACCTTTTTTTGTCTCCAGATCTTTAAGAACCTCCCTTTCATTAGTGGTTTACTGCTGCTTCAATTTGATTAACCTACATTATCATTGATTTCCAAAACCATTAGTAAATAGAATATGCAAAACATGTTGGTAAAACCCTGCATAATGTTTGGCTAATATTTTTTATGTTCACCACTAAGTTCTCTTCAACCACAAGACCACTTTTAAAAGTCCATCCACAATAATAGCAATAATACTCCATGAACATATGTAAATGAACTTGGGATTGCTTACAAAAGTAATGCTGTCAAATGAAAAGCTTCAAACATGGTTTTTATCAAATAACAATAATGATGATTTAATACCTAATGAACTTTGTAATTTTTTTATTAACATCAAAAGTCCAAATAATGATTATGAAGAAGGGATACAAGTCTGCTTTAGAAAACACAAACAAGAGAGAGCATCACATCAGTTGAGCCTTAACAGACAGCCGAATGTTTGATAAGAAAGGATAAAAGTCCATGAATATGAAATGTTATCAACCTCACACCAATGCCCCATAAGAGGAAGAAGAGATACAGAAGAATCCAATCAATAGAAGAATAAAGAGTCATGTCTTTAAGATGACAATCATGCTTCAGCATTGTTTAAGAAACAACCTAATCTGATGTATAAAGAATAAATGATAGTTAGAAGGAGACTAATAGCAATATCAGAACAAGCTAAAACTAACAACTTTGCTGTTATGAAATGAGAATAAAGACTTCAGTCTGTGATACTTTTCCTAACAAAACTCACCAAGGACTTTTCCTAACAACTTTGCTAAGTTTACCAGGTTGGTCAGCTGCTTTTGCATTCGATGTTTCTCCCTCGCCGTCTTTTAGTTCTGCAATGAGTGGACCTTGTTAGGTTTCACAGCATTAAATCTGTGCATCTATATTCATGGACAAAATGAGCAGATCTTGGCAATATCAAGCTTCAGAAACCTAAAAAATAAACTCAAAATCCCTCATCCTCGACACCAAAACCCGTATTTCCCCTCAAATCCGTCAAAATCTCCAAACAGTCGGAAACCTATAAATCTAATCCAAACAATCAAATCAAACAGAGTCATACAAGCGAGTAATACGTGGTTGTCCTTGTTGCAGGTGGCCATTGATTCCAGCACCGTCGAGGGTTTCGGTGTGCTAGGGCAAAGATTGAGAGAGAGTGAAAGAGAGAGAGAGAGAGGAAGGAGAACAGTGATGGAGAAAGAGGAAAGAAGAAAGAGGAGGTCTCACAAGCTGTCTTCTTTTCTTAATATTAAAAACAATCCGCCTAAACGTTAATAATATATATATATATATATATATATTCTTTGCTTTTTTATCCTGTTTACTAATAATAATAATAATAATAATAATAATAATAATAATAATAATAATAATAATAATAATAATGATAATAATAATGATGATGATGATGATATTTTTAATTTCATCCAAATTTATAGAATTCTAAAAAATTTATATTTCAATATTTTTAATTTAAATTAAATTAATACTACAAAACACCCTTATGGTCCCATGTGCTTGCGCTATGTCCTAGAATTTGTGTTCGGACATAAAGGGGCGAGCTTACTTCCTTTGCATCTCGGTGATACCCTATAGTCATGGTTATCACTCGTGCCTTACTAAAATATTAAGAACATAAAATATAATAATAAAAAAATTAAATATATGTTAAAAATAACTGGGAAAATCAGCAAAACTATATTACTAGAATGAAATTATACAAGAAATAAAAAAAAAAACATAACATATTCTAACAAATTTATCCAATTTATTTTTTAATAAAAAATTTTACTGATAGAATGGAATTGAATTTTGAATATCTAATTAAGAGGAAACGGTAACAAATATCTAATTACAGTATTTACAAAAACTAATATTCTATTATATCAAATAAATTGAATGTTTTTAATAAGAAAAGCAAGGATTGGAGGATTTTATGGTATATAAATATTTTTTTTATGAATTATAGCCAATTAAATTGATCAGTGGTTTATTGAGTATAATTGTAAATAATAAATTTGAGTCTAATTTTAGTTGGATTGAGTTTAATAACTAAATTAATTAAATATGGTGATAATTCAAAAATCTGTCGGTAATAATAATCAATTACGTTGGTGATAATTCAAAATTCCGTCGGTGATAAATTCTAATTTCGTCCCTAATATATAACAACTTATTTTAAAGCATAGAAATAAAATTAATTATTTTCACCCACGGAATTTCCTACGGAAACTATCACCGACGGAATTTCTGTAGGTGATAAAATTATATTCCGTCACTAATATGTTCTAAGGTGTTAAAAACTGTTCGTTGGAATTCCGTCACAAATTCTGTCAGTGATATTGATATTACCAACGGAAAAAATTCCGTCAGTGATGCGACTGTTTTCTTGTAATGATGGATTGGTTGACGTAAGTCAACCAATTGCTTTGTAAATTTTAATAATATGCTCAAATCTATTGAGAGCACATGTAAAAATTTTGTAAATAAAAGAATAAAAAAAATACTGCAATCACATTAGAACAATACCAAAAAAAATTTCTTACCAAATAAGATGTTGATAGCAATCAACTCCTTATCATAACATTGGCATAACATTGGTTAAAATTAATGACTTGTCTATCTTAACAATGAATAAATTAAAAAATTAAAAATTAAAATGAAGCCTGTAATGGCTCTAATTAAATCTACACTTCCATTTAACCTAAATCAATTGGAGGCAAAAGTGTAACAATAAGCAATATTTTACTAAAAATATCAAATAAATAAATTTGAATAATAATACTATAATAATTATTTCCCAAGATAAATTTTATTGATAGAAACACTTGCATAACTTAAAGGTAAACACATGCCGTTGCATTATTTTTATTTTTATGTTTATTTATTTTTAAATCATGAGCACTTATTAGCTTATAATATAGTTGACTGTTGTAGATTTGAGGAAGAACGAAACCTTAAGTAAAAATAAAATAAAAAATTTTCTAATCCAATAGATAATTAAGAGCAAGTATACTTGAGTGGGGGTATAGTACCTTGAGTGGTGGATGAAGTGGTGCAATGTAAAATCTTTTGTGCCATAGTACTATATAATATTTTACAAAATATTATAGTTATATTATAAAAATAATGTATCATTATTATTCATTTATTATTCACATGGTCCACTGTGGGATGAGTCTTATTTTTCACATTTCCATAATAGTAAGTCAGGGAGATTTATCATTGTGGGGTTCTAGTCCTTAATTTATTATCTTGAACGCAAATAGCAAGTCTTAATCATTCCGCTTATTAGCTTGTTCCACATGGTAAATATTTAATGAATCGTTTCACTATCGTAAATTATGTACCATCATGTCGCTTTTGTAAAAAAAAAAAAATTAAAAGCAAATAATGACACAATAATGCTAAGCAAAATGAAATGGTGAAATTTTTTTGGTATAATACTCTATTTAGTCCCTCTAATATAGTCAATCTGTCTCTTTGATCCCTCTAATATATTTTGTCCCAAGAAGTTCTTGTATTTTAACATGTTGTGAAATGTAAGTCCTTCCCTCTAATATAATTTGTCTCTGAAAAGTTCTTAAGAGGGACTTACATTTCACAATATGTTAAAATACATAGATCTTTTAAAGACAAATTATATTAAAAGGATAAAAAAATAAATTAACTATATTAGAGGAACTATTTAGAATATTATACTAATATATATATATATATATATAGGGATTCTACATGTAAATGAAGTAGCTCAATAAAAATATGCGTTTTTTGTTTTTGATTTGTTGACTTAACCTAGTGTACATGTAAACAGTGGATTTGACTACATTTATGTTGATGGTGCACATGACACGTGAGAGTTGGTATATACAAAAATTCCACGAAATTTCCTAAAGCACATAAAAGTAAAAAAATAACTCTTAAAATTTTAACCTTTTAATCTCTTGTTTGGTTCAACCGGGTTCGGAAAAAAAAGAAAGTGAAAGAAAATTAGAAAGAGTGGAAAATGGAGGTTTTACAAAAATATTATATTTAATTTATTAAAGAGGTAATTTAAAATTTTTTTTTTGGTAAAATAAAGTAGGGAGGAGAAGTATAATGTATATTGATCACTTTGCCTTTTTTATAAAAAATGAATTATCTACATTTTTAAGGTTAGCTTGTTTTTATGCCAAATATCTACCATGATCTCAGCCAACATTTTAAGATTATTCTTTCATAAAAATAATAGCCAGCCAAACAAGAAACATAGAATGTAAATTTCTTTTTAAATTACCGTAATTAGGATAACATTATTTTGAGATAAGACCTATAATCACCTACATAAAAAAAAATAAAATTAATAAAAATAGGAAAAAATTAAATAGTCGCACTAATCTATTCTATCGGTTAATATTAATATATCAAATATATTATTTTCAAATATATATATATAAGTTTTCAATTTAAAAAGAAGTAAAATACTATTTATACTGAATAGTTGGGCAGAATTTGGGGCTGAATGCTAACCCTGGAGCCAAGGTTGCTACTGAATGTTAACCCTAGGGATGGGGTTGCTAACCCCGAAGCCAAGGTAAGCATCACTCTAAAAAAAATGAACCACTTATTATAAAGTTTTTCACTTACTAAACAAGCTATCCACATATTATATTAAGTTTTCACTTAATATAATAAGTTTCTACTTATTTTTTTTTATATAGTAAACCATTTATTATAGAGTTTTTTTCACTTACTAAATCAGCTATCCACATATTATATTAAGTGAAAACTTAATATAACCTGTTTCTACTTTTTTTTTTTTGATATAATAAACCACCTATTATAGAGTTTTTTTCGCTCACTAAACCAGCTATCCATGTATTATATTGAGTTTTCTCTTAATATAACATTTTCTACTCTTTTCTTTTTATAGTAAACAACTTATTATAGAAGTTTTTCATGTACTAAACCAACTATTCACGTATTATATTAAGTTTTCACTTAATATAATATGTGTCTACTTATTTTTTTTATTTTTTTTATGGTGCTAACTCTCGGTATCAGGATTAGTAACCCCAATACCAGGGTTAGTAGTTAGTAAACTACTTATTATAGAGCTTTTAGGAAAATATCCTCATCCATTCACATGAAAAAAAAATCAAAATGCTCATGTTTCATTTCAGCTAAAATGAAGGGGTTTGGGAAGAGAACAACGCTGAGGAGGAAGCGAGGGCAAGACGACAGCACCGAATGAGGACAACGATGAGAAATGACTAAACGGGGAGATGGATCGCTGGAAGGCAGTGGACACTAGGAGGATGGGACCTTTGGAGCAGCTTCTCGAGGACGTGGTTGCCATTTTGGTTTCTAGAGAGAAAGCTTGCAAAAAAAAAATAAAGGAAGCTATTTTTGGAGAAAGAAAGGCAGACTTCGAGTGTTTCTTCGCATGGGTGTCACATAAAGCTAGTGAGGTGTGAAGTAAGGGGGTTGAGTGTGATTTTTTAGCCGCCATGTCGGATAAATGAATCAGGTTACTCGTGAGTGACCTGTCATCAGATAGATGAATAAGGTTACTCGCAAGTAATTTACTAGAGAAAAAAAAAAATCAGTGATGATTAGTAACATATTTTTATACAAATTGAAGTTCAATAACCGAAATGAAACACCAGCAAAGTTAAGTCACATCCTAAGAAATTAAATTTAAGAAAAAAATAACTAGTAAAAGTCTAAAAGAAAATTCATTTAATCAGGTGTTGAAGATTTCTAAGTCCATGGAAATTTATGATCATCATGATATAAATAACAAATCTAGACTAGACCATTTCATTTTGTAGAAATTTGGTGATTTGTTATAATGTGTCAAACACATAAAGACCTCGCCCAAACTTCTGCACAGTATACACCAAAATCCTTGCTCTTTCCAAAAATGCAATTGTGTGTTACTGGTGTGTGCATATATATATATATATATATATATATTTTTAATTATATGATAATATATAATATTCTTTAATTATTATTTATTAAATAAATTACATGAAGGAAAAAGAATAAATTTTTAAACCCTTAATTGGAAATAGCACAAAAGTTAGAAAACCAAATATAACATGAAACCAATACAATACAAAAGTTGAAAGTTCAAAATCCACATAATAAATCCACAAGAAGAATTTAAATTTAGCATCAAACCTAACTCAATCAAATATATAACAAAATTTATGAGTTCAAACTAACGCATCAAACCAATCCACAATAAAAGTTAAAATTTAAGTGAATTTTAGTTTTTTATTTTAATAAAATTATATATTATCGAAATTATATATTTACCCTTCAACTTATAAATAAAAAATAAAAAAATTCAAATAAAAAAAGGTCACTTCAAAAAAAGCTTTGGACAGCTTGCATCATAGAAACTAAATTGGTTCACTTGATTTAGCCCAATCGAAACGGGTTAATAGCATAAATGGTCTAATTAGAGACCCGGACTAATTTAGGTACTGGGTCAATTGGACAGATTGCGGGACCTGTCCAAATTTAATAACTTTAGTTTGCCGATGTATTGAAAATGTCTAATTTCCGAGTAAAAGCTAACGTGTCAAAGGCATTAACATAAACATCCCTAATTACATGTCAAATTAATAATTTCAAACTACTTGAAATTATATGTGGAAATTTTTAGTTCAAAAAGTAAAACATTCTACTTGCAATTAGGCTTTGAAGTAATCTCCTTGGATTTGACCCGCTGCATGTAAGGTCGGATGGTTGATTAGTTGACTTAAGTAAACACACTTATTTTAGAAATTCTAATAAATATTAGTTCCTTAATTTCCATGAAATTTCGCTTTTAGCACTTGGGATGGAATATAAGTGGATATAAAAATAATGGACTTATGCTATCAATGGCATTTAAAGCTGATTTATTCTTTGAATTTAAAATAGATTCACATTTTGTCTCTAAACTATAAAAAGAGTTTTTGTTCAACATAATCTCCTATAAATGTGTTATTTAATTACTTATGCCTGCTACGTTTAAAAAACGAAATCCAAAAAAAAGAAATCTGTAAAGTTAAATAGCCAAAACTAAAATAGTATATTTTAAAAGCTTAAATGGACTTTTTTTTTTCTTTTTTCAAAAAGAAAATCAACTACAATCATTCAAAAAAATTAAAAAGTACAACAAAACCAAAAGAGGCTTGGGTACAATGGCATGATGTATTAGGAGTGGAGTCCGACAAAAGTAGAACAATTGAGAAAGAGCAACAAAAAAACTAATGAAACCAGAGATGATGACGAAACAACGAAGGAAACCACAGCAATAAAATAATAGAACGAACCCCTGGGATCCCCAAGATAAGTGGCTAGGTACTCCTAGCCTGCTAGTCTATCCTCGCCACATGATCGCTTGTATCAGAGTGATGTCCTAAGAACTCCAAGTTACATTTGTTGTGACAAATGAGTCTTCCATTTGTCTTTTTTCAATTGTGGGACTTAAAAGGACTTTTTCTTCATAGATCCTGGAGGAGGAGCCAGGTAACCGGATTTTTACATCTACCTGGGCAATGACTTCTTTTGTATTTCACTCCTCTTAGCTCAAGGATTGAGATTTAGGGTTGGTTTTGTCTACCCAATCAGGCTATCAAAATCTTGATATTGATATTTTATTATGACTTTGAAATCTAACTCAGGGTTAAGCAAAACCCAGGGTGTCTAGGTTTCCTAGATGGTACCATCCTCTTCCACAGTCTTTGCTAACTTATCATCAAGGTTTTTTAATCACAAACCTCTTCATCTTCCCAATTATCAAGATGTTCGTGTGGGATATTAGGGTACTTGATTTGTTCCATGAACTTGGAATGAACTTTTGGGATAAGATACCATGCTCCCTTAGTGAGCTTCCATGTATACCTTGGGATAATGATTTGTGGCAACGACAGTTATGAGGCATCAAAGAAAGTGTTTGGCACATGATCTTGATTAGTAGGTGGGCTGGACTATAATTGAGCTTGTCCTGGGCTTGGATTAGTTGATTTTAACTCATGCCTATTTGTACTAAGTTACTATACTCATGCATATTCTAGCTATAGGTTGAGTTTGACATAGCTTAGTTATGAATCAGCTCATGAGTTAATTGGACACTTCTTTTTATTTTAGAGTGGTAAACAGTAAAAGCTCATGCCACTCTTAGCTTTAATTTTAAATTAATTAAAGGTAAAAGCATATGATGGGGACTAATATCACTTATGACTCAAGTGACTCTTATCAACTTCATCCAAGAATACAGAAAGAAAATAAACCAAAAAAAAAACCCAAGATCAGAACTTGTGAAAGTTGTATTGATTATAATATATTCAATGTATAAGAACAAAACAATCAAAAGTTTTCAACAGAAGACATTGGCTGCAGGTTTCACTCAGCTGAGAAACCAAATGATAATACAAGGAATAATTATGACCAACAACAACATTGTGTTTTAATTGATATTATTAACCTTATAGAAGTAACATCATGTTTTGTATACATTACTAAAATACCATTCTAGTTCCAAATAATAGTACTAGCATTCCTACTTGTTGTTTCCATGTGTACTAACATCACCAAAATACCATGGAAGTCTACATTGATCATAACAAAAAAAAAAAAGTCTTGATCACATCAAAACTCATTCCCAATTGTTGTTTCCATGCTTCAAGGATTAGTCTTATCTTTAGTTGTAGCAAAATTTATGCTTTGCTGTGTAGAAAGTTCTGTAAATTCAAATGATAGAGTGGTCTGCTATTGAACTTCATGTTGTTTCTTCTTTGTAGCAGTAGCAGCTCTTACATTCCTCCTTGCCTAGACAACATTTACAACAAGAACGTATACTAAGAAATAGAAAATGTTAGGCACAATATGAGATGGTTTTAAAATGGAATAGATATTACAAGTAAGCTAGAGACAGTGATAAATGAAGAAGACTGAGGATTTTCCTTCCCAATAATGACTCCACCACTGTGAGTATCCTACATTAGATAAAAAAAATTCAGAAAAGCATTATTATAGCAACCCTTTCACTTTATCATAATTCATTGCATTTTTCTAAAGTACATATACTGAAATTATTTCTTACTCTTAAAATTTTGACTGAACCATTGCCTATAGGAGGTGTCGTGCTCTTCCCTTTGGTGGCATCAATTTTTTGTTTTTTCTTGATTGATATATTTTTTGTGTCACCAGTTGTTACCTACAAAAAATGCCATAACTTTAGAACATGTTAACAAATTAATCTAATGACCAACTTTGTGCTCTTGTTTGATATTACTTAAGAGGACTTACAGGTATGTTGGTTTTTTTGGGGCATGTGACCTTGTTATGGCCTTGAACATGGCAGTAACTACATGTGAAGATCCTACCTTTCCTGGACAATTTTGTGCTACTCTTGTTTTTACCTTCCAAGGGCTCTCTTCTCTTTTTTTTTTTTTGGTGGACGTCCAGGCATTTTTTTCACCAAAGGAGGCAGCATTGGTCTTTCATCATTAACAAGCCAGAATTCTCTATCTCTCATTCGACTAACAAGAAACTGATACGCTTTTAAATATGTTTCTTTGCTAAACCAATGAGCCAAATAATTAAGTAAATCTTCCCCTTGAAAAGCAATGGCAGCCATTGCATGTTGGCATGGTAGTCCTGTTTTATCCCATTTTCCACATGAACACTTCTGCTCTGCTAAGATAACAATGTATGCCTCTCTCACATGAACCATTAGATTATCCCAATACACCTCATGCTTAGAACCTCCATTCCACTCAACCAGCCATTTTAAACTTTTCTACTTTTCTTTCTCAAGCTTGGTAACAATATTTGGTCCATAACCCCCTTTCCACTTGCTAACATAGTCCCTTTTCACTGCAATCCTTGTCATCACATATTGTCGTATGTCTTTAAGCATAGATATCACCGGTTTACTCCTTGCATCTATGATTACTCCATTCAAAACTTTACACATGTTGTTGTCAATTGCTTCACATTTTATTACCTCAGAGAAGAAAGCTTGACACCAACCTTGAATAGGCCATTTTTCTAGTAATTCATCAACAGCCTTAGCCCCTCCTTTCGGTTTCTTCATTTGGTCTAGTTGCTTTTGGATCTCAGGGAAGCTTGTTGACCTAGCAATATTCCAAAATTGGACCTGTAATTCTTTACCTTGATATTTCTTGCCCCATCTTGCATAAATGTGTCTTACGCACATCCTATGCTTAACAAATGGAAGAAGGCAAACCACAGCATTGATTAGCCCCTACATGGAATGTTATCAATTAATTAAATGCAACTGTTATATAAAAAAAATTTCAGTGAATACCTTTTATATATCGCTTACTATAGACGAGCCTAAACCTTCCCCCATGCAAAGATCATTCCTCAGATGTTCAAGAAACCAAGACCATGTTTGACTAGTTTCTTTCTGTACCAATGCCCATGCCACAAGGAAAATTTGCTTGTTCCCGTCCCTCCCAACTGTTAGTGTTAGCCCTAGCCCCAATGCGTTGATCTGAACCTTTATTAGTTATATGTTTATTTTTAATAAAACCTGGCTTGTTTTATCTTACTGCATTTTTGTGCATGTATGCTTGGATAGAACTATCCCTGAGAGTTTGTTCCGCACAAGTTGCCGAATACGTGATTCGGGCAGTAAAACCTTGGTGCATAAAGGAACAACTTTCTAAACATCCATAGTCAATTACTGTCATGGGAATGTTAGTAAACTAAGACTAGTATGCCTATTGTGTAATGATCATGTTTTACGGATTATAGGATATGTGATGTCAATTAATAGACATAGACAAGTGTTAGTGAACAGCGTGTCTGGATCGATCCGCTCACGAGATCACTACATGGTTGCAAAGTCATAAGTGGTTCTCGTGTAACGCTTATACCGAATCCTTAGACTCAAGGTCGCTATGGAGCTTGGATGAATGTTGGTGTACTTTGACATACACCTAACGTCGTTCGTAGCAGAGTGACAAGTGTGGGTATGATTAGGTGCACTGAGATTCATAGCGAGTAACATTTGCGATGCGAGGGGATTGCCACTCTCCGAGGAGAGAGAATATCACCGGCCACTTGATCGGTGAAACTGAGTAGTGCGTGGCCACGCCCAAGTGAAATTGTAAGGGTTATCATTTATTTGACCTAGTCAGTTCACCGAGGATTAAGAAATCGATTGACAAATAAATAAGGGTGACTAAGCTCCATGCCTTATGTTGATTGAGATATTCAATTGGCAAAGGAATCAGATAAGGTTATGAGGTTAGTTGATTACTCAGTCGACCTCCGTTTTTATTCGGGTAGTCACATTGCCATGCTAGACAGCATTTGTGACTTATGGGGCCTTAACGAGGTTAAAATCCCATTGCCGATTTTAAAACGGGGCTACAAGATCGCACAAGTAAAAGCCGTGAAATCCGAACTTAATCTAATGAGTCGAATAGCTAAATGGAGTTTAGATAAATCAAGAGTTGATTTGGTCTAACCGCGAATGTGTAAGGATTGAGTTATGAGATAACTTAAAAATTGAGGGACTTAATTAGAAATTAAGTGTTAGCTTATTGGATCTAATATGATTAATATCCAATAAGAGGGAATATCCAATATGTGGAATCAATGGTTGATATTGCATTGGGATTGGTTTTAGGGTTTTATAAATACATGTGTATTAGAGAAAACCCTAACCCTAATCTTTCCTCTCCTTCTCTCCCTCAAGGAGGCTGCCGGTACGCCCTAGCCAAAAGGACGCCACCGCCGCCGGTCCGTCCAAGCCGAGGCCGCCGTCGGGTCCAATTGTTGGTCGCCGTCATCCTTCGCAAAGGTGCTGTCCGCCTTTTTCCCCCTTTTTGGAGAAAGTTTTCTCCATCCGGATTGCCATTACTCTGCTCCGGCAAAGGTATAGGTCGACACTTTTTTGATCTTTCTTGTTTATTCATGTATGTTAGTTCACAGGCCAGCTTTTTCATTGATATTTCTTTATCAATGGAGATCGCCGGAGTGAGAGCCTTTTGAGATTAGTTCATAATGGTTGTGGAATTTTTCTCAAAAGATTCTCACATGTGAAACATTCGCCGTGTGTCGGTTTTGGATTTACAATTCCTTACACATGTTTACGATTAGGTTTTTCAGACCTAATTTTAATTGCTATTCGTATTTCTCGATAAGAGTTATCGTTGGATAATAACAATCCATACCAGATTGTTTCCGGCTTGTGTGTGTGTGAGAGTAGAGGGGAGTCACGTATATGCAGTCCCTTTTTCGACTTCACCCTTGGAATTATATTTATTTATTTATTTTAGATATTTATATCTTTATTCGCTTCCATTGCATGCTAGGGTCCATGCTAGTTTTGTTTGTTATTCGTTGTGCATATTTTGCTTCTAGCATGCTCGTAGACCCTTGTCGATCCCAACACCAACAGCCAGAAGCAATTGGCCCTTAAGCAACCCTTTTAGAAAATAGTCATCTAAACCAACTAGTCTCTTGCAACCAGCCAAAAATCCTACTTTAACAGCAGTAAGGCAAATGTAAATCATTTGAAATACAGGCAGCTCATTTGGATTATTTCTTTCTGCCACAACAACCATATTACTCCCTGGGTTTGCTGCTTTCAACTCAAATGCATAATTATTCAATACTTTGAAGTCCTACTTGAACTGCTTCTCAATTTTTTTAAGCACCAAATTCACTGCATTCCTACATACCTTGTTGGTTATTAAAACACCCAATTGTGCCCTCACCATTGCCCTTAATTGTCTGGCCCTAATGAATGACATGGCACTTATCACTTCCCCAAATCTTTTAGCAATGAAAGGAGCTATCACCATTCTGTTTTTTGTAGTTCCAAGTAGGCATGAATGCTTTGAAACATAGTGTTTCACATCATACATCTTTTTGGCCGAACACTAAGAACACAATATTAACCACTTGCATTCTTTCCCTGCACATTTAGCCCTAATCCTCATTGAATCATTTTTGATATATTTGAATTCAAATCCCCTCTTAGTTGAAAATTCAATAAGCTCACTTTGTAATGATTTAAGATCTTTAAATCTTAAATCCAAGTCGAAATCATCAAGAGGTACATTAGGGTCATAAATCATCCTGGAAGACTTACATCTCCTATCATCATCTGCATTGCTGTCTTCACTAGTATCAGAATAGCATCCTGGTCTGAGTTATCAATATAGTCACTTATATACCCACTAACTTTCCCAATATCTTGCTGCTCAGTCTCATTTCCATAAATAATTTCATCAGTACTTGCAACATCATCATCACCTATCACAAAATTATCTGCATCTTGCAATTCTCTTATCAAATTAGCATGCCTTCTAATCTTACTAATTGCCTCTTCTACCTCATCATCAATGTCTGAATTGCAACTAATAAATGGAACATCTATTAACCTCTCTTCATCATCTTTCATTGAGTCACTGTCACTGCCACTGCCACCCTCATTTCTTTGTTCATTCCCAATAACACTGCCACTCTCATTGCGGAACTCATTACCAGTAGCATTGTCACCCTCATTACCAACTACATTGCCAGATTCATTTCCATCATCAATAGCTTCATCTACATCCAACTCCATAATATGTTCCTCATTGAAATTAATCTCAACAGAATTACCAGACTTAGTAAGTAACACCTTTGGCAACAGCTTGTCCTGCTTATCACTTGATGATTCAACAAAGATGTCCACTGTCCAAGTTTTATATAATTGATAACAAAGGCCTGCAATCCCTTCATCATTACATATTCTTTTCAATGTCTTCCCATTGTCCATATAAAACAATTCCACTGACTTTTCGATGTCATATCCTAACTCATTAACATCTCCCAACTTATCCCAATAGCATAATTTATCTGGATCAACAGCAAATTCAGTAGTCTTCCCATTGACATATTGAATTTCCCCATCTCTTCTCAATGATCCTCCATGATGATAGTTAATAATATACTCTTTGCAATTGGTATTATTTTTGAAGTCAAACATATGCTAAATATCTGCAAACTTATTATGGTCCAAACACAACTATCGGATGGTTTACACCTTATGTATTGTTTTATGTCCTGCAATATATATAAATATTTGCAAACATATAATTCACATGAATTTGATCATGCCATAAGACATTGTTGTAATTTAGAACCCATCACAAACACAAATGAACTACAGTATAGTTTACTATTGACAGCATGTGAAATGGATGCAATCAAATGCATGATTCTAATTATAGAACATATCACATACTACATTTGTTTTCCGAGTTCATAATCTATCCACATTTTAATAATAAAATATACTTGTGCTATCCTTTAGAGTAGAGAAATATAAAATGAAAGATTTACCCTGTCATAGATTTACCCTGTCATGCCATAATCGTAGATCGTGCCGATTGCTTCAAGTCTCCTTCTTGGCGAAGTTCTTCTAAGCTACACAAGTTAGACTTGTTGTGAATGTGACTGCCTTTGTGCCCCTCCAAAGGAGGTTGGCACACACTCACAAAACTAATCTCGTGCCTTGTTCCTTGCTTGGTCCGAAAATCTCCCAACAACGGCGAACACGATCTAACTTCGTTCTTCTTCTCCAAATTAGCTCCACAAACCTACAATGCATAAGAATACACAAATGCACACTATTTAGTAATAAAATCTGATAAAAAATATGTTCATTGTAAGATAATAACGCTTCGCATTACTATAACACAAGCACTTATCAGCTATCTTGATCAATAGTTCAATTATGGCTCTTCCTTCCTATTATCTTACAGTCTACCCCATCCCAGATTCGGTTCTTGATAAACTTTCCCACTATGCTAGGAATTTTTTATGGGATAAAGGTAGCAATGGTAGTGGCATGCCAATGGTAAATTGGAACAGTACTACTCTTGATAAATCTGAGGGGGGTTTGGGACTTCGAAATTTTAGATTAGCCAAGCATTCTCTTATGGCTAAAAATATTTTTAATTATCTTAATAGCAAGGAGCTTATCTGGGTTGATATTATTCATCATAAATATGGCATGCAAAATATCTAGCATTTCTCTCCTCCTCCCAAATGCTTCTGGTTTTTCAGGGGCTTTTGCCGGACTTTGGAGATCATTAAGCCTAATCTTTGGATGAATGTGGTTAATCCTATGCGGATTTCCCTTATGCAGGATCCTTGGCTCTTTGAGATTCCTTTGAGTGCCAAGCCTACTTTTATTAACATGGATGTGGACTGCGAGAATTTTGCTCTCTCTGAGTTTCACAATGATTTAGGCTGGAATGTTCCCATGTTCAACTTTGCTTTTGGTAGGATTATGCTCTCTCCTGTTTTTGACTTGGGTAAGATTGTTTTGAATGACCCCCATCATTGGGTCTAGTTCCCTAATGCTAAATCTAATGAAATTTCCAAGGTTGTTTACCATTTTTTGAATAGCACTCATACTTTTGATGAGCTTTGGTTGGGTTGGAATAACATTTGGCACCTTTATGCCTCTTTGAGAGTGAAAACCTTCATTTGGATGCTTTGCCATGGCAAAATTAAAACTTCGGCTTTTCTTTATGGCCTGAATTTAGGCCCTTTAAACAACTGCCCCATGCGTGTTCTTCATGTGGAGACTACTGAACATCTTTTTAATAAATGTGATAAATTGCAACAGATCTGGTGTATTCCTGCTGATCTCACTGGCTTGTCTCTTCATGGGCTCAATGCAGTTACTTCCGGCTGCTGGCTTGATTTCTCTCATGATAATCCCTCTAAGATAACAACCTCTTTTATTGCTACTTCTTGTTGCTACTTCTGGAAAGCTAGATGTGATTTCTTATTTCAGAACAAACCTCTAGATATTACCAACATTGCCAGGATTGTGGTGGATCATGTCAAGGACTACTCTGTCTCTCCTGCAGCCCAAAAAAATTTTACTATTCTTCTTTGCAAACAAACCTCAGGCGGGGCAATTACATTTGTATATTGCTGGCACTTGGAGGAGCAATATAGGTATGACTGGACTTGGTTTCATTGTATTAGATTCTAATGCCACGATTATTTATGCAGGTACCAGTCAACAGTGTGCCTTCTCTAACATGGAAGCTTCTAGTGCAGCTTTGATTGCGGCTCTATCTTGGGCAGATTCTCACACCAGATGCGTCAGGAAAGTCTTCATCAGTGATTCTTACTTGTAGCGGGCTTTTTAGGGTTTGGATGAAGAAGTTAATTGGAGATTAAATCTGAAACTCAATGAAGTGAAGATGCTATTGTTTCATCTTTTAAGCCCTCAGATTGTTTGCATTCCTGCTGACTGCAACAGACTGGCTATGGACATCACAGGAAATGGCTTCAATACCACTTGTCTTTCCTTGTTTCATCAAGGACTTGATAAACCTAGATGGCTCATGGATGTTGTTAGATCCTCTGGCTATCATTTGCTTTAGCTCCTTTGTAGGCCTTTTGTTTTCTTGCTCTCTTTCAGTTTTCTTTCCTTTTCTTGTTTTTCTTTAGTTGTTTGTTTAGTTGGTTTTCGTTGTTTGTAACTAGTCTTTTCTCTTCAATAAATTAGCTACTTTGTAGCTCTTTTAACAAAAAAAAAAACAACTTATTATATAGTTGTCTATTGTTGATTTGAGCAAGAAATAAGTTTTTTAACAAAAATAAAATAAAACTTTCATGATCTACTAGGTAATAAATAGCACATAGTAACACAATAAGGCGTGCCAATTATATTCTTTAAGCCTCCCAGTACAAAATTTTCCCAAGCACTTAGCTGGATGTTCTTTATTATTATTTTTCTTTATTTTTGTTTTTTAAAAATTTATGTATTTATTTTTTTTATGGGGAAATTGATAATCCATGTTCATTAATAAAATTTAGAACAAAGAACAATAGAGTATAAGAGAGAATGGAAAATGCATTGGAGAAAATAAAGAACAAAGGAAAAGGGGAGCAAATAATGGATAGGATTTGGGCTTTCTTTTAACAAATCTTAAATTTACAATTTCACTTGAAGGTTATCTCAGAGCTTTGGTCCTCCATTGAAGTTTGACATCAAACCATGTGGGACTTACTTGCCTTAATTTGTTGAAACATTTGGCTTGAAACAAGCAAGCGCATCTTTATTTTTCATGCTATGATTTCATGTTCAGTAATTAAAATCATTCACATGTTTCTGAACATTGAATATAAAGTTAGAGGATCTAATCATTGATGTCAAAAAAAGCCTTGACTTTCCATGCATTGAGAAACATCCCAAGAGCTAGCTAGATCTCATGGCTAGGCTCTATGTGGTGTCTTTCTATGCATTAACCTTTTCTTCATCTATTTTTAGAAGGGCATACATTGCATTATTTTTGTCCTTGTTTATAGGTTTGTCGTCGGCTTTCCATATATCAAGTACATAATTGTATCTCGTTTTCTTATTTTCTTTATTTTTGTCTTTTCTATGTGCCCCTGAACTTCTTTAATTTTCTTAATATATATGATTTATCCACTTTTAAGAAAAAAAAACTCCATATCCCCATGTTAGCTATCAAATGAATGTGTCAATAAATAATTTTTTTATTCATGTCCGGAAACAAGGTATAAGTCTCTAAATAATCCCTCGATTTTTTTCAAATTTATATTTTTAGTCCTTTTACTTCAAATTGAAACATTTTGGTCCCTCTATTACTTTTAAGTAAGCCATTTTAGTCCTCCTTAAGGTTAGGGTTTAGGATTTATGGGGACTGACATGACTCACTTAAAAGTAGTAGAAGGACTAAAAGGTTATAATTTAAAATAATGGACTAAAAGGGCAAATTTGAAAAAGTAGAAGGATTGTTCGAGGAATTATATCCTAGAAACAATATTTAATGACTCAAATTTTACCTGCTACTGTCTCACTTTAATCTTGAATTAATTGGAGTAAAGATATACTAAGAAGCAAATTTCCCTTCAAAAACACCTAATAAAAAAATTTAATAGTATTACATAACAATTAACTTTCATAAATATATATATATACTACAAAGGATTACAGTTCTACGTATACCATATGCACAAAAAAAAATTTTTTTAGAAATAAAACAAAGCTAATAAATCTCTTTTGCCATGTAACTTTGAAGAAGAAGAAAATGATATCCTCCCACAGAGGACCAATGTACTATGAATAAATAGTATTGTTACATTATTGTTTCAAAGTATTTCTATAGTGTTTATGCAATATTGCAATAGCACTATCAATTGAGGGATTTCACCTTGGATCTGCCATTCACCATTCAAGTAACAATCCAGTACGCTAGACAGAGATTGTTTGTCTATATATGAAAGATAAATGTGCATGTAATTACACAATAATCTCCTTTGCATCTACTAAGTATCTTCCTCAAACATCCAGATATACCTATCTGGAAGCCACTTTGTTGATTCTCTCTATATGAAAGCTATGATTTTTTTTTAAAAAAAAATAATAATAATGTGAGCAAGCTATTTAGACAGATAATCTAAATCCTCAACTATACTTTGAAAAAGAATCGAACATTTTAATCTTTCACGTAAGAGTTAATAATAATGCTACTTGCGTGTTGCGATGATGGTACTATTGCATGTTTTGTTTTGTTTTTCTTTTTCTTTTAATCAAAGATGCAGATATTCTATGAAATTAAAGTACTCAATGAAAAACACCTCCATTATTGAATTTACTGAATTTGTAACAAGTGACAATAAAGTATTAAGGGCTTGGTTATATTTTTGTTACATATTCAATGATTTAATATAATGCACTTGATCTAGACGTTGCGACTACAACAATATTTATTTAGGTTTTGAAAACTATAAATTTTTAAAAAAATATATAAATTTATTTATTAATAAAAGTGGATAAAGCACAATTTATATATATATATATATATATATATATATATATATATATATATATATTATAAGTCCTCAAGAAGTGAAGAATATGAAACAGCTGATTGGGTTAAGCTGCTGAATTGCTTGATACTCCTTAAGAAGAACTAGAACCTTCCTTGGTCGTGGTTACAGGTCCCACAAGGTTAATTAATCTTTAGGAGGTCATCATACTCTCATCAATTTGGTCTTATCCACAATACCAATGTATTGGATGTCTATTTTCAAACTACCAGCTTAGATAATACAAGAGACCGATAAAATTAGAAGAGATTTTCTTTGGAAAGGACCATACATAGGATCCAATGGTGTCAGGCTGGTTTCTTGGAAAAGGATCTGTCGACCACGCCCAACGGGTGGCTAGGGAATTCTCAATTTATAGGAGTTCAACAAAGCCTTGCTTGGAAATGGTGGTAGAAGTTATCCGCCAATCCAAATAGCTTATGGGCCAAAATTATCAACGCTGACTACTCTACTAGAAATACTCTTGGCGCTCTATTTCAACATGTCCCAGAAACAAATCTTTCTTCTGGGCAGGGATCCAAGACACTTTACCACCTTTTTGATCATGCATCTCCAAATCTATTAGAAGTAGAGCTTAAACTTTCTTCTGATTGATAGATGGTATGATGGGTGCAATTTTAAAGATCTTTGGCCAAATCTCTTCAATGATCACACATCCGGCCCCTATATAACACTAAGACAATTCACACAACATCTAAATTATCCAGAAAGACTATTTCATACAGCTTCAATAGATGATCTAGTTCCACTCTTGAACTCAATTCCTGATTGCTCTAATGAACAAGATGACTTTAATACTTGGAAACTGGAAAAAAGTGGTGCATTCAATGTTAAGTCCAACTTCAAGTTTCTAATAGATGGAGGCGAGAGTAGGCCACTTTATCCTCAATTTTGGACAACCAAATGTCCAAGAAAAATTACCTTATTTTGTTAGCTAGTTTGATAGGATAGAGTTCAAACTCTCTCAAATATTTTCAAAAAAGGGTGTAACCAAAACGCCACAGATACATGCGTACTTTGTCATAAAGCCTCTGAAACAGTGAGCACATCTTCCTCGAATGCAAATACTCAGAACGAATTTGGCCCTTCTTTTTCTAAACCTTCGATCTACACTTATCTCCATTAACTGTCTCCAGAATTTGGAATTCCTGGCTACCAACATTAAACTCTGGACAACAAACCTTATGGGACCTCAATTCAAGAGCCATTATTTTGAATATATGGCTGGAATGAAATAAGCGCATCTTTCAATCACTTATTTTACCTTCTCATACTGTGATATTTAAAATTGCTAATGTGATTCTCTCTTAGTTTTCAACAGTTACAGACTCTCAACAACAAAACTACACTGAAGCAATCTAGAGGATCAAGCACTTCCTCAACTTCCTGAGGGCAAGAAGCACGAACCATGTTGGCGATACATAGCATATTTCAGCAGTGGTGTAGTTTACTTCAACAAGCAACCTGAGTAGGCCAGCGATTCCAGATGATAGATTTTGCCAATCCAGATGCTACTCTTTTTCATTCGCCTTTCTTTGTCTTCTCTCTGTTTTTTTTTTTTTGTTTTGAGCACCTCACCACTAGTGAGAGTCTCTTTGCTATTTGTGTATTGTTGTTGTTGTTGTTGTTTCTATTGTTCTTTATTTATCGTGTTTATACAATGTTATTTCTTTTTTTTTAATAAAATTATGATTTATCCACTTTATTAAAAAAAATTAGGCTAGGTTAGTCATAAGTAAGTTTTGGCATTTCATTTACCTTAAAAAAGTTAATATGAAAAAAAATCAAACCTCATAATTTATTTAATTTATAATAGTAAGTAATTATTATTATTATTATGATTATTATTATCATAAATTGATATATTTATTCCATCTTTTATTTTAAGTAAAACAACAGTAAAAAGAAAATTTATTTAGTTGTAGTGTTTGATGATGTCTAAGTCAATGGACTTGACTGTATTTATGATTATCATGATATCGATAACGAATATAGTATATACCATTTCATTTTGGAGAAGTTTGATGATTTGTTCAGCGTGTCAAAGTCAAATAAAGATATCTAATTACACGTTCAAACATCTTGAACGTATATTAAGAAATATTTTTCCAAAAGAGTTAAAAATTCAAGTAGAGTTTCAACTAATTTCTATTGACTTGACTTAGAGATAATTGATTAGTTGACTTAAGTGAACCCATTGCTTTAGAAATTTTAATAACATGTTCAAACCTCTTGAGAGTATATGCCTAAAATTTTTTGTTCAAAAAATAAAAAATTACCATATCACATTAGAAGGATGAAAACTCTCTTAATAAGTTAAAAGTTGATAAATCAACTCTATATTATGTTGGTTAAGATGAGTAATTTGTCCGTCTTATAATAATAATAATAATAATAATATTTTTTTAAAAAAAAGAAAGATTAAAATCAAATAGGTTCTCAATCAATTTCCATAACTTGGACCACAAGGCGTAGGGTTAGATAGGTGTTTAGTTGACTTGACTCAACCAACTCCACAATGTGTTGCTAGAATTGGATAACTGATTTGTTGGCTTGAGTCAATCCACTTGTTTTAACAATTTTAGGAAGAGTTGGTACAAAATAATTTTCAAAGAATTTCCTTTGGCATTTGAGGATGAATATAACTGCACATAAGAAACATATTGTAGTTATGAATGGTGCTTCCAAGTTAAAGATATTGTTTAATTTGATTTTTGAATTAAAAAAAACATTCGCTTGTTATATCTAAACTAAAAGATTTTATTCATTTCATTTTTTTATTTAAACTCATGTAAATGTGCTATTATTATATCTACGGTGTAAAAATAAATAAATAAATAATATAGTTGAAGGGCTAAAACAAATAAAACAGTATATTTTAAAAGTGAAAATGTACATGTTTAATTTAGCTTAGAAGATAAAACAGTAATGACTCAAATTAAATCCACTCTTGGCTTTGACTTATCAAATTAATTGGATGCAAAAGGGTAACAATAAGAAAATTTTTACTAAAAAATATCAAATAAATAAATTTGAATAATACTAATGCAATAATTATTTCTCAAGATAAATGCTATTCATAGAAACACTTGAGAGAAACACACGTAGTTGCATTTTATCTAAATTATGGCCAATGGCCACTTCCTAGTTTGTTATATAATTCCTTGTTGTAGATTTGAGGAAGGAATAAGATTTTAAAAAAAATACAACCAAAATCTTCAATTCCAATAGATAACTAATAGCAAATAGTTACACATTAATCCCCTCCCCACGGTACATGCCAAGTATATTCTTTAAGCTTGAGTTGGGGTCTATTGCTAGTTGGGTCTCTGTTAAAATCTTTCACAAAGGTGAGTGTTTGCATCATAGGTAAGAGCATATTTTTTTGGGTGTGAAAATAGTTGTTGTCTGTGATTGGTTCCAGTATTTACATGTGCTTAGACCTTGCTTGTAGTATTTCGGGGGTTTCCCTCTTGTGTTGATCGGTCTTTTTCGATCGTTGCTTGTTTAATTACTTGTAGTTTTGGGTGAGTTCCTCTTTGTTTTGAGTTGGTGAGGCTTGTCGAGGGTTTTAGGTCGAGTTTTGAGGGTTTTAAAGGGGGTTCGGGCCGTGTACAGGCCGCACAGGGGGTGTGCGGGGCCGCACAGCCTTGGCAAAAGGGTGTGCGGCCACTGTGCGGGCTGAGGGGTGTGCGGCCACTGCGCGAGGCCGCACACCGGCCGCACAACCCTTCGTTTTTCCCTTTATAAACCCGATTTTAACCCTCTTCTCTTCATTACTTCTCCCTAAAACCCCTCACTCCTTCCCCTTCTCTTCCTCCATCATTCTTGAGAGTGTATGGCTGGTTTTGGAGGAGATTTTGGGCTTGGTTGTGGAGCTTGCAAATCAATTCCTTTGTTGTTCTAGGTAAGCTCTTCTCCTCTTCTTAGCTTCTTGTTTCTTCTTGTTCTTCTTTGGATGATGAGTCTAGGGTTTGTTGGGAACCTTGAGAGGAGTTTAATCCTTTTTTTCCATTCTTGTTTATTGGTTGTGAATCTTGAGAGAAGCTTTTGGCTTGATTGCTTGCCTTTGATCTCAATAACCCTTGAGTGTTCTTCTTGCTTGTTTTGGAGCTACTGTAGATCCGGCCCTCTCCCCTTGTTTTCTTGATTTCTTTAGGTTAGAGAGTGCGTCTTTAACCATTAGGATCTCTTTCATAGCCTCTAGGGTTAGTGGAGCAAACCCTAGAGCCGGTTAAGGTCTTTGGTAGGGGAAACCTAAGGTTTTCTTATGTTGCTTGTGCTAACATTGTGTTTGTGGTGCTTTAGCAAGGAGAAGATGCTTTGACTCAAGGCAAGGGAGTAGCCGAGGAGTAGCTTGCGAGGAAGGTTGATCGCCAATTCAGTGAGTGGGATATTTATGCATTGCCTTATTGGATGAATGCCGATAGCTAGATATAACTCATTAACAGACACTTATATTGCATTCATACACAACCGTATCATCTTTTGAGTAGAGTTTTATCAACTTATACTTGTTTGGCATTTTGGTGAATGATAATTTCTATTGAGTTGATCTTGAATGTCTTATTTGATAATGGATTCGCAAATGTTCGGGTTGTGTTGGATTATCACTTCATGGAGGTTGCGAAACCTTTGTTTGTGTTAAACTTAGGATTTGTTCTGGAATTATTGGGTTTTTGAGAATTCTAAAGCTTGGAACTTGTTTTGGAATTTGTTGAGGTTTTCCATGTTATTCCTTGTATTGGGATTTGCTTATCCCCTTGTGTTTAAAAACTTGAGTTTCGATTGTGCTTCTATTGATTCCTCTCGGGAATGCGAAAGTATTGTTATTGGTTGGGTGTTTTTGTTAGCTTTTGTGCTTCGTGTGGCAATTGTTTGTATTGTTGGTTTTGTTGGTGAATTTACTAACAGGGCCAACTTAGACTGGACATCTACTACGAGGGCATGTTTGGGTTGATGTTTGACTTATTCTTCTTTATATTGAATCAACGTTCAGTATTTTATCGGATTTGATTTGATTATAATCACACTATGTTAAGTTTGCTATTGTATATAATTATGTTCTAAATGTTTATCTTGGTTTTTATAAAATGGTCATTTTGATGCTTTGTTGTTATCTTTGTTATTGGTATTTCTGGTGAGGTTGTGCTAGTCTCCCCTCACTGAGGAAGCCTAGTTGCTCACCCCTCTTTCTTCTCCTAGACTGTTGCAGGTAGTAGGTGAGGCGGTGCGCATTGTGCTGGGCATTTGTTGCTGCTCCATCTTCTGTGTATCTTTTCTGTTTCATGTATGTTTCTTGTTGGTCATGAACATGTAGTCCTATCTTCTGGATCCACTAGTTTTTAGTAAACCCTGTTGTATGTTTTGTATTTATCTCAACTTTGAAACTCTGATGTATTAAGACTTGTTATTGCTGTTATAGCTCCCTATGCACCTGTGATCTTGTTTACTATTGTATATCATCATCGTCGTCGTCGTCGTTGTTGTTAC